>CM056199.1:8335976-9078476 GCA_029692085.1 Gymnothorax javanicus | reverse complement strand
TCTTACTTTATTGGGGCCCTCCTACTGTACTAGGTCCTCCCCACTGTACTGGGGGCCCTCCTATTGCACAGGGGCCCTCCTACTGTGCTGGGGCTCTCTCTATGCTACTGTATAGGGGCCCCACAACTGTACAAAGTCCCTCTACAGGGGTCCTCCCACTGTACGGAGGCCCTCCTACCACACAGAGACCCTATTGCTGTACTGGGGCCCTCCAATTTTTCAGGGGCCCTCCTACTGTGCTTGGGACCAGGTGGCATTTGCACCATCCTTTTGTTCTCTCCAGGGACAGGTCCCCTTTTTAATGTAAGCTCTTGATTCCTGCTGCATGATTGGTTGGCACTGAATGAGAACTGACTCTCTTCATGATCAAGGTTCCTCTTTTCACTGGCACTGGGGGAACAGGCTGAACAGAATTCAGAGAAAGAGAGAAAGTATTGTATTCAGGCAGGGATTTCAAGGTGACTGCAATTGATTATGGTGGAATGGGACAAATTAGTTCCTGAAGTAGATGCACTTTAGACAAGAGCCCTTTTAGTCAGGGTGAAATTCTCCCCATTAACCGGCAACAAAAGAAAATTGTCGGGGTGAAGGAGGGGAAGAATTAATCTACTGGCAAAGACTTACTACCTCCCCACCCCCCACCAACGCGTCAAAAATGAAATATCTACCTTCCCAGCCTTGCGTCAAAAACTAACCCCCATCTTCTTGCGACACTCCCTGGTATTTTACCCTTTACCCCTGAGTCTGCACCACATTTAAAGCAAAGGCTTTTGGGATGCCGAATGCTCTGTCCCCAGAAAAACATTTGTGGATTCAAGCTGACCAAATGAGCCCAACAAAGCTTTATGGAAATTCTTATCAGGCTTTGGGACAATCTACGACAATCTACTGTATATGGTGGACTCTAATCCGCATACAGTGCTAAACAAATTTATTGGACCACCTGTCATAAAAAAACGAGAAATCACGAATAATTAAGAAATTTGTCAAAAACTTGTTTAAAACTAAATATTATTTTGTTATGTCTTTGGCAAATAACAACCTGAAACCAGTAAATAGCCCTTATTCACAGATAAAAACAAAAAAGAACTATATTTTATATGGCCTCCTTTGGCCTTGATAACAGCTTGCATTCTTCCATTCAACCACTAAAACTAATTTTTAATGTTCAGGAATGCAAGAAAATAACGGTTATTTGGCATCTTAATCAAAAAATAATAATGTGCTTAACTATTTTTTTCTGCCTTTTTGTAAAACAGTAAATTTGAAAATTCATGGATAACAACAACAATTATATTTTAGCATAAAAAATATCATTTCAGTTAAAGAGCTTGCGCATACTGGTGGATTAACCAATGCAGAAACATTAAAATTATTTTGGTAATTACCAACACTGTTAATTAAGGGCAGCTGTGGCATAAATCTTACATTGGGTGGTGCTCTAATAAATTTGTTCAGCACTGTATATACCAGAGGGGGAAAATAATAGGGGGATGTGACACCAGATACAGTGAACACCGTATTTCATTGGACTGAGGCCTTTTTTTGTTTGTTTGTTTGTTTGTTATTTTAGTTCTGTTGGCCAACTCAGTCACCCGATCTGAATCCCATTGAACATGAGTTTTACATGCTGAAGAGGAGACTGAGGGCAAAAGTCCCTGAAACAAGGAACTGAAGATGGCTGCAGTACAGGCCTTGCAGAGCATCACCAGGGAAGAAAACCAGTGTCTAGAGATTTCTGTGCGTCACAGACTTCAAGCAGTCCTTGTATGCAAAGGATATGCTGCCAAATGTTAAAAATGATCACTTCATTTCAAAGGGTGTTAAACTGTCCAGTATATAGTAAGAGTTTGAAAAGTCTTGAGAATTCGGGCACTTATTTACCCTCTTAAGTTACATGTTGACCAAACTATCCATGCATGTCAAGAAGAATAAAAATTCCAAATCCGCGTTGTGATATATTGGGAAAAAACTGCATATAAAAGGAGTGGAAAATGATAGTCAAGCCTGTTTTGTATCATGTTAATGTAGTAATTAAGTTCATGTTAAATATTTTAAGGAATGTGAAACCTTTGTGTTCAGCAACCCGATTTATCTTTATTTTGTTACATTAAAAAATATTACAGAAATTACTTGAAATACAGAGAAATGAATGTTTTGCTCAAGGGTATTTAATTCTTCTTGGTATGCATGGATATTTCTGTCAAAATGTGGTTTAAGCGGGTAATAATTGCTCTTAACACTTAATGCACCAAATTAGGACAAATTAGCAGTTTGTTAAAATACTTAGATTGCAATTGCATTTGGAACCGAAACCAGCGTACAGTGGGCCCCTGGGACCACCACTGAAAACCACTGACGCAAACAATATTTATCAACCATTCTTTGAACACCAAAGCTTTACCAATGGGGTGTATGCATTATGCTCTGTTTTGCCGTTTGTATTTCTTTAAAAATAATTAATACAGATAATACAGCCTCAACAGAGCCCTGATGTCAACATCATCCTGGCTGTCTGCGAATATTTGGAGGAACAGATGCAAGTCAGTCTGTCAGTCTGCAGAGGAACGGTAGCAAGTTTTCCACTCTGGTTGGAACAAAGAAAAAGCCAATATCTTATAAAACTATAGCACAACAGGACAGTGTCCCAAATTTTTAGGCGAAGCATAGTCACACCAAATATTAGTTTGATTTAGTTTTTAACAGTTTACAGCTCTGCATTATTCATTTCCCAGTCATTCGAAAATTTTAATTTCATTATTTCTGTAAGCATATTTGCCTGGCGAAATTGCTTTAAATGTGCCTAAGACTTTTGCACAGCACTGTGTGTGAATGTCGAACTTTTGTTTGTGTCTGTTTGCGTGTGTGAGCTTGTCTGCGTGCACTTGCGCATGTGTGACAACGTGTGTGTTTGCACGCGTTCGTGTGTGAGCTTGTGCATGCGAGACACTCGTTTCCCTGAGCATGCTTGTGTGTGTGTGTGGGTGAGTGCGCGTGGGTGCGTGTGTGCGGGATATATGTTTTCCTGTCTATGTAGGCAGGCAGCTGAGTTTTGGGGCTCATGTGGGCGGTGACTGTACTCCAACTGACAGTGATTGATGTCACAATTTGATGTTGAAGCCGGAGTCGGGAAACCAGACCCAAGTGTCCCCAGTACAGGACATTTCTTCCTCATTTCTGATAGATTTGGGAGGAAAAGAGCATACAGGAAAGGAGGGTGAAAAAGAGAACCTGCATCTTGACATTTTCAAAGGAAGATGCATCGGGAGACATCGGGCTCAGTTCACCAAATCCCTTAATGGCTTTCGCTCCACCTGAGATATCAGACTCAGAGCCGCTCGGCTCGAAAAAGGAATCACTGACGCCGGGGGCCTGATTATCCCTGCAGAAATTCCTTTGCAATGTCACAGTAAAGGTCAGATTTCTTTCAGCGAATGGCTGCAGTAAGTGCAGGACTCATTCCCCAGTCATTCTCTGTAGCTCACTGCAATGTTAGCGCATAACCGTTCATTACACAGAGTTTAGAGAGAGAGCCCTTTTACAGTAATAACTTAGATATCGTAACACAGCAGAGGATCAGGCCAATAAGAGCAGACGTGCACATCATGGCTAAAAGCAACCTTCAAACCACTACAGAGTCTGAATAAGGTTCAGGATGTATTGCCTTAACACTTGTGTAGTTTTCCTAATATTTGTGCTGCCCATGTCCAATGGGCCAAAATGACCAATAATCACAGAACCCCTTTGTCATGAAGTCACTTCATTGAACTTTAAAGATTCTATCTTACATCCAGCGCAGAGGGGCGCTAAGCGTGACGGTAGTGTCTTTGCTACTTTACGCCCAATGCAGATACCATTTTTCCATCCAGCGTCCACGCTGTGTAGATAGCGATTGCATTTGTGCTAAATTGAGCGCCCAGGGGCTCGCTGGTCTTAACTCTTTTCCCAATAATGACTACATATGATGCCTTAACTTTTTGCCCCATATTGACTGCATAAGATGCCTGTATGTATTTCAATGGACCTTTTCCTTGGTCTCCCCATCAAGGTTCGAATTACGGGGGGGAACGTGGGGGTCTGACCCCCCTAATTATGACTTGAACCCCCCCCCCAAAAGAGGTAAGAACAAAATGTGTGTATGTGTATGTGGGGGGGGTCAAAACATTTATCCTTATTCTACCTGTCATCATAAAATGTACAATACATTTCTTATGTTCATGCCAGGAAGAATCTTGTAATACGATTTCAGACGCTCCTAAAGTGGGCCATACCATTTCTTAACCTTGACATTTGTTGAACATCTCGTCTGCCTGTGTCACTCCCACTCCCATCATTGAGTCACATCTACACGTGTTGCGCGAAACGGTGAAGGCTAATGTAGGTAGCTATCTAGCTAAGTCTAAATGCACTTTACCTTCTTACTCTCAGAGTTTCTGACTTAAATCGTGTCAAGTGTCTACGGATGAACGCTAACGTGTATCTATGGCTGGGCATTTCAATATACGTTGTAAAATGTCCTATTCAATAGCGGTCCGTTGGTGGTAACCTCATCTTTCAATGTCTAATAGCTTAATCCTCTCGCAGTTTATTTTGTTTGATGAGCAACAGTTGCTTGGACGAATCGGTTGAATGTTTCGCACTCCATCACAAAGTTTTCTTTTGCGCATAAAAGACGTCGTAAACTGTCAATATGCCTAAATAAATTCTGAAGCCATGTAACGTTAGCTCATGAAATGGCTCAGATTTGGGTAAATTAGTTTGCGAGGCTCGTTATGGAATAAGGTACAATAATCTGTTCAATATTCTGAATATAGTCGCGACTAAAGGGTGCTGTGGGGCACGACGCACAGAGGAGTGACTGTGAGATAATCCGAATAAATGAAAAAATCCAAGTGAGATGAAAGTTGGTGAAAGTTTAGGATTTTTAGCAGTTATTGCCATCCTTGCAGTGTCACATCAATTTTATCACCATAGCCAACAGGCAATCGCTTTGCCATTTGCATTTCTAAAATATTACTGGCCATACATTAGTCTCGGTTGTTCAGTCAATACATTGTTTTATTGTTAATCAGGCGAACTTGATGAGGCAAAGGGAGATGTTACTGAAGGCCTTCTTAACATCTGACGGCGCACCACTGGTCATATCCAATGCTAGCTTACATTGGTGCTCAGTCATGACGAGCAGTGAGACAATGGAGGAGTAGTTGTACAGATAGCGTTGCATTTTGACATCAGTATAAACCAGTGGGTCTCAAACTCGGTCCTGGTGCCCCACTGTGTATGCTGGTTTTTGCTCCAAGCACAATTGCAATCTTAGGATTTTAACAAGCTGTTGATTTGTCTTAATTAAATAAATTATATTTATGTTTAGAGCAGTTATTTATCCTCTTAAGCCACATTTGACAAATCGATACATGCCATGAAGAATAAAAATTTCATATCCCCATTGAGATATATTAGAAACTAGTATGAATAACTGCAGAGGGAAACAATTTAACCAAACATTTATGCAACGTAAACAAGCAATAGGTTTCTCATTGGTGAAAATGTTGACACAGGGTTGCTAAACTAACAATTTATTTTGCAAACAATAGTCTCACGTGTTTGGTGTCGTGTTCATTTTATTAAGTTCAGGCTAATTATTTTGAAAAAACTCAAAACATCTGTGATCAGTAACCTAATTTGGATCTTACTGTTTTTTTTGAGAGTCTAATTTGATCCGTTTAAAAAAATTTTTTTTTTTTTTTTATCTGAAAATCCTCACAAAGTAGAAAAATAAGTACAATATGTTCAAGGGTTTTTATTCTTCATGGTACAATGGATATTTCCATCGAAGTGGGGCTTAAAATGGTAAAAACTGCTCTAAATATGGAATGTAGCTATTTAAGACAAATTAACAGCTTTTTAAAATTCTACAAATGCAGTAGCAGTTGGAAGAAAAACCAGCATATACAGTGGGGCACCAGGACCAAGTCTGAGAAGCCCTGATATAAACAGTAGCGGAAGAAGCACTCAAATCCTTTACGTAAGCAAAAATATCAATACCATAATTTAAAAATACTTAAATACAGGTAAAAGTCCTGCATTTAAAATCCTACTTAAGTAAAAGTAAGGTAGGCCTATTAAAGCGCTGGTTTTACAGAAAATTGTTCTGTGACTGATATATTAGATAAATGTAACATTGTTAACACTGATGAGTAAAGGCATAAGCAGCATTTGATGTGAAGCTCGTTTGAACTGCTTTGAAAGGGTCACAGAATAAATCTGAGGGGTTGTAAGATGATGGATTGGGTAGAAAAGAGGGGAAAAAAAATCTGCCACATAAATTTGGATGACTTTTTCATATTCTTTTGCATTTTTGTAATATTGGAGTTTTAGCTCTTCGGGCCTGAAGCAGTTATTTGAAACCATGTGAAGGGAAATGTCTCAAGCTCCTTAAAATTGTATTTAATTAGTCCTTGAGTAAATGTACTTATTTTCGTTCCACCTCTGAATATAGAGTTTATCATTTCATTTTAATAACCTTGTGTGTGACTGTGGTGGTTTAGTTAGTCTTTTACTTTTTTAATATTAGCTTTGATAATAGGCACCTTTATTTTCACTCATCTGGTGTAATAGATTATCTCTACCGGGGGTTCTCAACCTTTTTTACTCCAAGGCCCACCGATTCATACTTGTAACGGGGTGGGGCCCATTTTAAAAAATCCTGCTTATTTTAGCTAATATATAGTCCATTCCAATTAATAAGCAATCGTTAAGTGTAACAAAAAGCAACATGATACCCTGCTACAGGTGGGAGCCTAAAATTAATACAATTAAAAATACAATCAAAATCTAACTATTGCAGCAAAATTGTATGGTGCACCAGAAAACAACATAAAACCACACAGATAATTTTCAGTCAAAAGGGATCTATTATCCAAAAGAGTTTTGAAACAAAGGAATTAAGGCTACATTTGCAGAGGACCTATTTGTGCACAGCAAACAAGCAAATTGGTGAAACCAGAATAGACCCAAAAGATAGCCTGCACTCAAAACAAGTGATGAAACATGCTAACAAGACCACTCAGTTAGGCTAATTAAAATAGGTGTTTCTTCAGACATGCAAACAAATAATGATTAAAATGTGTTGCTGCAATCTGTGATCAACATAAATAGCACCAAGAATTTAATATTCTCATGGATTACCACACCCACCACATAAATTGAGACAAAGAATAAGATCTTGAAATAGGGGCATTTATGACCAGAACAGTTTCAATTCTTTCCTCAAAATTAAGTTTTCAAAAATGGTCAAAAATAGCCAAAACCCACAAAAAGTCAAAAGATTAAAAAATACAAAAAAGCTGGACAAAGCTGGGGCAGGCACTGCGACCAGCAAACAAGAAATTCCAGTGTGCTTTCTCCAGAGCAGGTAAGGGGATGAGCCACCAACGGGCCAGGTGCGCCAGGTTTCAGGCTAAGTGGCACGCACCTAGTTTAACAGACACGGAAAAATAACAAACTAAAAAAACAGCTTTAAGGATAATTGCAATAAACCAGACAAGAAATGAACTTAAGAATTTTCAGGGTTCATATCTCATTACAGGCAAACCAAGTTTTAGAGGTGTAAAATCCAGGGGTCAGAAAGTAAAAGTCCTGCCACGCTTTTCTCCCTCCTACAGAATGAGCTGATCACTCATATTGGCTCTATCTCCTGTCCGAAGTAAATCCAGGTGGTTGGAATAAAGTTCTTGGGAGGATTTTTACTTTCTGAACCCGGACTTTACACCTCTGCCAAATTTTTGGCAGGGTTTCCGTCAGCTATCATTATGTTTTGCAGAGGCCATTGCAGGGTCTAGTCAGCCTTTCATCATTGCACTGCACAGGTTTCGGAAATCTCCTTAAACTTTGCGGCTCTACTTACGATTGGACTATTTGAGATAGAGGAGAGCTGGTACGAAAGTTACGTTTTTCATATGGACGTCATTTTAAAAGATAACGTTACAGACCGAAACAAAATTTCGGAGCGATTAACTACTTTCGTGTGAGCTCTGTCAATATCAGGTGCTAAATCATCACCATATATATTGACTTCGGCATAGTTTGACGTCGAACGGAAGTTGCGGCTTGCTTCTTTCGACCCATCCAGCCGGGATGAAAGTAATGCACGGGCAGGGCAAAAGTAACGTGATCAAATTTTCTGGAATCTTTTTTAAATTTCTCGTTAAAACCGAAGCAAAAACAGCCAGGCATTTGTTTTAAACATTTTAATTGGCTTCAAATGTTCCAAAAGTGACTGTGAACATGTTTAATGTGCAAGGTCTATTTATAAAAATTATCCCAGTGAGCAAGCACCTCCGCTCCGGATCTGCCCGGCTCTGTGCCGACTCCAGCTGATCCGGCTCAGAGCCGGGGCAGATCCGGAGCGGAGGAGCTTGCTATCTGGGATGAAATTACTCATCACAGTTGTGACAGATATAATGAGTGGCACCCTCAGTGCATGCCTCAGGCGACCACAGCAGACAAAAGATGCACCGCACCCACACTTCTCCAGGCAAAGATGAGGAAAATGTCTCCCCACAAACAAGACATTCCTCATCCTTGCCCCGAGAAACTGTGGTTGCAGTGTGTCCACTAAGCCTCTTTTTCTTTGGGAGTTTTGAAGAGGACTGTTTTCTCTGGCCCCTCTGCCGACTCTCCTCCTCCAAAGCAGCTTTCACCGGGGTGTCGGTCAGTATTGCTGTTGACCCGCAACATTCAATGAGATAATAGTCAGAATCAGCTTGTTTTTATACAAGCAAGAGAACCAAGACGAGTTAAAAATGACACTATGCCCACCTCTTTCGGCCTCTCCTTTTATTTTCTTTCCTCGAGCCAGCCTTTGGATATGGGCGAAGCTTTTCTGGGCTGAACCTCTGTACTGGCGTGCCACTAGATGTTCCTGGAACCACTAGCATACCTGGATAGATGGTATGCGCTGGCGGCGGAGCTGGCGCTGGTGATGGAGCTGGCCCTGGCACTGGGGATGGAGCTGGCACTGGCACTGGGGATGGAGCTGGTGCTGGTGCAGGACGGTCGGTCACATAAGCTGGAGCAAAGTCTTCCTCACTGAAAATATCTGGATTCAAGGGCCAGATACCGGTACACTCGAACCCAGACGAAATGCTGCTTGGTGTCGCAGCTTGAGGCAGAGCTTTAGCCACAAGACTCGGGATGTTGTAGACGGTCAAAGTTCTTCCAGGGTTCATTCGCATCCAATTGTCTGCTGCACTGTTAATGTAGTGCTTCAGAGGTGCTTGCTATATGGCGGTAGTGGTGTAGCTCTGTCTGCGGTGTTACTCGCACCTCTTTAGGACTCAGGCCAAAATATATATCGGCTGCTTTCTTTATATATGCCTGCAGTCTCTTCTCCTGTTCTTCTGTGAAGACTTTGTTGTGAGCCCTGTACCCCGGGGCCCTGGTCTGCTGCCCTCTTGCCTCTGCCCTCCTCTTGCAGTACCTGAGCAGGGTGACATGACAAACGCCATGCACCGCTGCTGCCCTCCTTATACTATCGCCTCTTCGGACATCAAAAAAGGCCCTTGCGTAAACCTCCGGGTCAACCGTTCCTCTCTGGGTAGTTCTGACCCTAACTCTGGGCATTTTCTGTCGGTAAAACATAACAAACATTTTTATGGAGCTTTTAAACACAAAATGCGGCCGCATTAGCAGAGAGGGACGAACGTAACTGTTGCTACTTCAGTCCCGATGGTGACTCCTGACATTTGAACGAGGATTACTTCCAAAGTGGAAAAATTCTGACATTTCAAACTGCACCATATGTTGCGGAACTAAATCACCGATCATTTCATCATAAATATGACACATGGAGGGATAAAGACAATCTTTAAATCGAAAAAGTTTAGCATTCGTCTGAATTTACTCACCGCTGTGGAAAACAGTCTTCTCGGTCTTGTGCCGCGAGGAAGACTGGACGCCTCAAGAATGTTCGCGGTTCTGGAGAGGGGCGCGAGCTGCACATGCTGGCCTAGTATGACACATCGAAGTGCGGATGGCTGTGAGTAAATCGCCGTGTTACTTTCGTCCAGAGTTACTTTCGCACCGGCGCTCCCCTACGTAAATCACAAGTTTTATAGGCCTACTGATAACTTTGCTGCTGCTATGTCCGACAGTTTCGGACGCTTCTTAGGTTGCGCATAGGCTGAGTTGAAAACACTACATTGTGACTTTAAAGCTCAAATTTAGTTACTTTGTTAATGGTGATTTACTCACCTCATATCACGTTATTCGTTCATTTAAAATCCACATTTACATTATAATGTAACAGAGAGCAAAGGGTTCGGCTTGTAACCTTTTATTTTGTCAGATTTTGCAGCCCGATCCGCCCAAGAAAGTGCGCTCCATTTCACACCTATGTTGGACAAAGTTTCAATTTTATTTTTCATGCGCCTACAGCGATTTATTCGTGTTTTACATTGTGAAACCCTAAAATGATGGTTTTAGTCCAAAGGACTCCATCTTGCGTGATGTTTGCAAGTCTGCAGTCCTGTGCTGTGCCCAATTTGATCATGTTCCTGCTCAGAGACATCATTACACTGTTAAAAAAAAAAAAGTTGTTTTAACTTAAAAAAGTTAGTGTAAGGGCTGCCTTAAAATTTGAAGTTAACTGAACTTAAAATGTCAAGTCGCAATAACCCTAGCTCTAACTTATCGTCTCAAATTCGGTAAGCTTAAAATTTTAACAGGGCCTGGACACGAACTTTTTAAAGTTTAAATAACTATTTTTTAATGGTGTTGTTTACATTGCGGTGTATGAGAGTTGTGTCAGTAGTCATTGAGTGGTTATTCTTAAATTGCTGCACAATTTGCAGTACATCGGTATTTTATACAGTATGTTTTATATTATAAGTACATGTCTGTAAATAAATCTTTGTTGACATGTTCCACAGCGCTGGTAACTTTAAAAAGTTAGTGTCCGGTCTCCGTTAAAATTTTAAGCTTACCGAATTTGAGATGATAAGTTAGAGTAAGGGTTATCGCGACTTGACATTTTAAGTTCCGTTAACTTCAAATTTTAAGGCAGCCCTTAAACTAACTTTTTTAAGTCAAAACAACTTTTTTTTACAGTGTAGTGTACTGCAAGTGTGCCCTGTCATATTTTCCAAACAGGTTGTCTGATTCTTATTTTTAACGCACAAATGATGAAAAATCGGTGTGATAAAACCCGTGAGATAGCAGGTTTGGCATTATACACGTGTAATACAGCTTCTTCTCCCGTCGCGATCGGTCAGATTCCGTTCATTGGCAAACACGGCAGTGCCTCCAATCCTCCTGCTGGGAACCGGTAACCATCGCTAGGGTTTGTTTCTAGTTTACAGTTTATTCAAGTCGATGGGATAAATAATTCGCTTGCTCGCATGTTAGCCCTTTTGCCATTAAAATAATAAGTCATAAGAGTTACTGTTTTTGTTGAAACTTGAATTTATTAATTTAATGGCGAAATGCGTTAGCATGCTAGCTAGCTCATTCCGTTGACTTAAATAGACCGCCAGCAAGAGGCTAAATAATAATAGGCAACTGCACCGACATTTATGGGATAAAAAGGATCTCAAATTTGTGAACCACACATTGTAATTGGTTGATGTACAGTAAAAATCTCGACTCCGTTAAGTAATGGAATGTAAATAAACTCAAACAGTGATGTGATGTTTACTTGCAGTCATTGACTGAATTAGCAGGTTCTTGAATCCAAAGCGATTTACACGAAAATGAATGATTCCTCAAATACTGTCTCAAAAGCGACTTAATAGAAGGGTATGGGACAACTTTAGAGTGAAACATATGTGCTAAGCACACCATGGCGTCATCAAATATTAACGACATTTTGTTGCAATATTAAACCCAAGTCGGCGCCAATGCTTGTAACTCTGTTTTACTATATTGGTAATGTTAATTATTTATCCAATTCGTAATTCATAGCGACACAGACGCGGGACGTAATACGATGAATGCTAGTAGGCTATTATTACAAGACATTATAAACGGGAATGACAATCTTGACGTAGCCTACTGAACGCCTCAAATTGATGACGTTGAAAAGTTCAAACAAACCACGAAGATAGGATATGATTTTCATAATCTATCTCATGCCTATTTATACATTTTATATTGTGTTTAAAACATCAAATTTCAATAATAAATTTTACTAATATTGTTCACTGCTAAAAATCAGTTCTTCGTGAAAAATTAGTTTCAACCTGAAATAATTTCGCGGCCCACTAGATGGCCCTGCACGGCTCACCAATGGGCCGCAGCCTAGTGGTTGAGAAACACCGATCTATACTGTATATATCATTATCTACAGACATCGCGTTAAGCAAGCAAAATACTGTAAGGATTGTAAGACTTTAGTTCACTGAAAAACATGCCTGTGTAGTACTGGGTTCCCTTTATGTCCCTTTATGCCCCCCCCATTGATTAAAAATGGGATTATCCTTAAGGCGTCAAATGTCGTCTTCAGTGATATGGCCAGGGTCCTCATTCATTGTCAGCATGGGGAACAGGAGGGGGGAGTCTATAGGGAAAAGAGTTAAAATTAGGTGGTCAGGGACATTGGTGGGGTGTTGCTGTCTGGAGGTATCTTTAAGCTCTTGCACGACTGACCCACAAAAACCTGGTCTAAAGTCAATAGTCAATTTTTAACTGTTCTTTCCTGGGCACATTATTAAGATAGTATTATGAGCCTTTCTGGGCAAGGCCGCAAGACGTTGAACAACAAAGTTCCTTCAGGATAATGGAGTATTATCTTATCCCACCCTCTGCCTGTTACACTAAAAGGGACCAGCAGAAGCGCAGAGACATGTATACGATTAAGAATTATGTAAGTCCAAAAGAAATGTCCGGTGATCTACAACCCCAATTCCAAAATCGTTGGGACGAAGTGGAAATATTGAATAAAATCAAAATGCAATGACTATCAGATCACATGAGCCAATATGTTATTTACAATAGAACATAGATAACATTTCAAATGTTGAAACTGAGACATTTTACATTTTTATCCACAAAATGAGCTTATTTCAAATTTTCCGGCTGCAACAGGTCTCAAAAAAGTTGGGAAACAAGCAAAAAAGGGCTGAAAAATCTATTAATATATCAGAGAATCAGCTGAAAGATCATTTAGCAAGTAATTACATTAACTGGCATCAGGTGTGTAACATGATTGGCTATAAAAGGGGTGTCTTAGAGAGGCTGAGTCTCTCAGAAGTAAAGATGGCCAGAGGCTCTCCAACCCCTGAAGGCTTAGGTAAAAAAAAAATTGCGGAATACTTTAAAAACAATATTTCTCAACATAAAAATGCAAAGGCTTTGAAGGTCTCATCATCGACAGTGCATAACATCATCAAAAAATTTAGAGAAACTGGAAAAATCTCTGTGCGTAAGGGACAAGGCCGAAGACCTTTACTGGGTGCCCATGATCTTTGGGCCCTCAGACGCCACTGCATCACTCACCGGCATGATTCTGTCATTGACATTACTTAATGGGCCCAGGAATACTTCAAGAAACCACTGTCAGTAAACACAGTCCGTGCCATCCACAGATGCCATCTAAAACTCTATCATGCAAAAAGGAAGCCATTGTTGAGCATGATCCAGAAGCGCCGCTATGTTCTGTGGGCCAAGGCTCATTTAACTGGACTTGGACTGTAGCAAAGTGGCAAAGTATCCTGTGGTCAGACGAGTCCAAATTTGACATTCTTGTTGAAAATCATGGGCGTCGTGTCCTCCGGGCTAAAGAGGAGAAAGTCCACCTCTCCTGTTAACAGCGTTCAGTTCAAAAACCAGCATCTCTGATGGTATGGGGATTCATTAGTGTATATGGTGTGGGACACTTGCATGTTTTAAAAAGCACCATGAATGCTGAAAGGTATATAAAGGTTTTAGAGCAGCATATGCTCTCCTCCAGATGACATCTATTCCAGGGAAGGCCTTGTGTATTTCAGCAGGACAATGCCGAACCACATATTGCAGCTATTACAACAGCATGGCTCCATAGTAGAAGAGTCCGTGTGCTGAACTGGCCTGCCTGCAGTCCTGATCTTTCACCGATTGATAACATTTGGCGCATAATTAAACAAAAAGTCCGTCAAAGAAGACCCAAAACTCTCCAGCAGCTGGAAGCCTGTATTAAACAAGAGTGGGATCAAATTCCAATGGCTAAACTCAAGAAACTTGTCTCCTCAATGCCCAGACACCTCCACTCTGTGTTAAAAAGAAGAGGGGATGCTACACCATGGTAAACAGGCCCCTGTCCCAACTTTCTTGAGACCTGTAGCAGCCATCTAATTTGAAATGAGCTCATTTTGTGGATTAAATTGTAAAATTTCTCAGTTTCAACATTTGCTATGTTATCTCTGTTCTGTTTTGAATAAAATACTGGCTGGTGTGATTTGAAAGTCATTGCGTTTTGATTTTATTCACAATTTACACTTTGTCCCAACTATTTCGGAATTGGGGTTGTATAAGTATTATGACTTGGCCTGCTCAAAGTCCAGACCTTAATCCGATTCAGCAAATCTGTCGTAACATTGAAATAATCTCTTTGGAACGAATTTCAAACCATATGGAATGGTTAATGAGTGAGGAATTTTAAAAAATCTGAAACCTATGCCTGAAAGATTAAATCCTGCAATCAAAGCAAAGGGCGGCCAAACTAGAAATTGACTTTTTCCCTCTTAAAAAGACATTATTAGTTTTTGTTTTACGATATATCATTATCTGTTTACTTATTTTCATCTATATGATCCAATGTTACATGAAATAAATACTTGGTTTCTGATTTATCGCCATTTTGTTCAGTGTATAATCATAACTGCACACTACTGTAAATGTTTGAAGAAATGAGTGTAAATGTGCATGCACTTATAAACAAAATTTTGATGACAATTACAGACATTTTTAGTTTCCGGTCAGTCTCGTATTAATTTTAGTTTCTTTTGTTGCTCAGTGTAGAAAGAGCGTTTGGAGAACTTCAGAAATTTGGTTAAGTCAGGCCCTAAATGCACTAGCACTTCAGAACGTGTTCTAAGATCATTAAAATAGTGCCCTGAATGTGAATCAAGATTGTGGGTTCAAATCTGGCCTGGGGAATTTCTGTGTGGAGTTTACACGCTCTCCCTGTTTTAGCGTGGGTGTCCCCCGTTTTCCTCCCACAGTCCAAAGACATGCATGACAGGCTAATTGGAGACGCTAAATTGCCCAAAAGTATAAGTGTGAGAGTGAATGGTGTGTGCACTGCACCCAGCGATGGATTGGCGAGTTGTCCAGGCAGGTGGGTCCCTGCCTTTCGCCCAGAGTCAGCTGGGATAGGTTCCAGCTCCCCCGCGACCCCAGTGAGGAAGAAGTGGTATATAGAGAATGGATGGATGGATATATGGCATATAGTTCCGGTAACTTCTCATGTACCATATGCAGGGTTTGGAATAAAAAAAAAGACAAATCCTTGTACATAGAGGGTGTGCTGCAGTTTAAAAGATATACATGAAAGTTTTTTGTTGTTTTTTTTTGCTCAAGTCATACAAGAACAATACAAAAAAACAAATTTTCAACTCACATCATTGCAATCCTTTACTTTAGCTAGTAAATTTCATAAATGAATTAATCCTGTACTTTCTTTATATTTGGTAATTAGCTGCTTTTTTCATCCACAGCAGCTTGCTGTTGATTGAATGAAGCAGCAGCACTGGGGACTTTTAAGTTAAATCAAAATTGTTTCCCTCAGCTGCATTGATGCGGCTACAGTAGGTCTAAAACCACCACTCCTCTGTGTTTCAGTGAGACATGCAAGCCATCAGTCTGTTAGTCAGCCCCATCTTCACTGGATAATAAACGCAACCCCCCCCCTTATCCACAGTTCCCATACCTGCACTCCTCTACCTTTCCTCAGTCCGTTTAGAGGAAAGGCCTTTTTCTGTGAGAATTACAATGCTTTAGAGAATCACTGTGAGAATGTCAGTACTTCAGTGCAGGAATTATCCTTTAGAAAAGCTCAAATCCAAAAGACTATGTGCTGCAATGGGGTCTGTACATCAGCCGGCTCGGAGATACACGCTAATGTCACAAAAGCGCAGGATTAATCTCTTTGTGAACACACCCAAATTTAATATACAACTGTCCCATCACCCCTGCCTTAATACTGTGCTACCTTGCTTTTATATTTGTACTGTGCAGAGAATGATTACATTAGAAAATGAAAGATTTCCTTTGTGAAGTAGCTGCAGTTTCTTTTTGTTTTTTTTTGGTTTTTTGTTTTCTTTTTTTACTTTGGTAAACGGACTTAGACCAATAAGAGTTCAGAGGCTGATGGATGACTGTCCGTGGGAGGTTTTCTTGCTCTATTGTACCCAAGCCGTGCAGCTATATCAAGTTTTCCAGCTTTCCACAAAAATTAGATTGGACTTGAGCTGCAGTGCGCTGATATTGAATCCCATTTTGCCTGTTGCAAACTCCACCATAAAAAATGCTCTCTGGGGCTCCATTTGCAATGGTATTCTGTGTTTATAAAAGAAAGATGCTAATTCATCGTATTTCTTCTGTCCCTCGAATGAATTAGTAACAATTTTGTTTAATTACACTTAATTAGTTGTTCCAATTACTTATTATAGGCTCCATTGAACGATTAATTACTCAATCAATAGCCCCGGCATACATGCTGATTTGTATAATTAATATTTTGACTGGCTGAAATTGATAGTGCACACATTACAGAAACAGCCTGAGTTTTTTTGAGAGCCAGCGTACTTCCCATAGTCTGTCATGCTGTCATAACGCACTGTTGAGGCCAGATGGGAGCACAAGAGACAGCTTGGAATCAGGCGTATTTAGCCGAAAGCTCAACCCCAGTCTGGACGGTGTGCCTCCGGGGTCAGAAGTTGGACAAACTGCAGTATTGGCTAAAGGTGACATATTGTGCTTATTCTTTGTCTTATTTTTCTCTCCTTTCTCCCTTTCAGGAGCGGGGAAAGATTGGCGTGATCTTCAACGTGGGCACCGATGACATCACCATCGAGGAGCACGGGGTCATGGTGAACGATGGGAAGTACCACGTGGTGCGATTCACCCGCAGTGGCGGTAATGCCACGCTCCAGGTGGACAACCAGCCCGTCATCGAGCGCTACCCCATAGGTAGGTCTGGCAGGGGTCAGAGTTTGGGGGGGAGGAGTTGGATGGGGGACTGTGGGTTGGGAGTGAAGTGGTGGTGGATGATTTCCAGTATTCCAGTTCGTGTACACATGGAGAGAGATCGAGAGAAAGAGAAATTGGTGTGATTCTGGGCCTGGTCCACTTTTCTCCCTCCTACTGTCTCTGGTCTTCTGCAAAAAAATATACATATACTCTCAAACAAGCTCAGGTTTCAGACGCTGTATTATTTTCAGGCAGTCAGATTTCGGGTGAAGTCAGGTCCAGTCTCCGGGTCGCACAGCGGGGGTAAGACCAGCGCCAGCCAGCCGGCCACCTCATGCCGGGGAGAGGAAAATTGATTTATTTTGGGGAGCATCAGGTATTACGCTACGAGTGTTTCTGCTTGCTTTTAAATCATTCCAAGCGTCGGTGGTGGGGGGGGCTGGGGGGCCGTGCGTGGCGGGAGCCTGATAAAAACCCAGCGTAAACGATCTAATATCTAAAACAAGCACATTTCTCCCTACCCCGGCCACCAGCGTATCTTTCACAAAGTGGATTTGGAGTTTTTTTTTGTGGCAGTTATCGGCTCTGCCACCTTGACCGGGTGTGTGGGGGGGGGTTTAATGTTTTCACGGAGTTCAAGCTCCTCCGAGAACCTCCTCTAAACTCGGCTGGACTCTGAGGCTCCTCAGTCTAACCCTCGCCGTGAATAATTACCTTCCGCTGAGTGCAGCCTCACACTAACAGCTCTGACTCCGATGCAGTTATCCAAGCATATAGAGTGCACGTTCCACCATTACAGGTTACAATCATAGACTGTATAAAAAGATGGACGAAGCAACCATGACGTCACCCATTGGTTTCAGCATACTATTTAGGAAGCTTCGATTTTGTCAATTTGAACAGCGCCATTTTGTCATTTTGAAACCGGATGTGATTCCTATTGGACGAGAGCGTGAATTGAAGATCCAGGGAGGAGCGAGGGGTGGATCTACGGGTGGATCTGACCGCATCAGACGAGGACCAGAGGATAGCCAGATTTGAAAGTTGCGATAGATAGCATAAAGTAATATGGAAAATAATTATTTAAATAATAAATCAGGTAGGAAAGTAGGGTAATTTTTTTCATAGACTTCTATAGCATTGAACTTTTCTCTGCAACCACCGACATCGCCATCCGCTGGCCATTAAATAGAATGCAAATTTTAAAGATTTCCCGCATTGGCCTCAGTTTTCAAACCCGGGTGCTGCGTCAATCTTTTTATACAGTTTATGGTTACCATAAGGTTCACATGAACTGGGATTAGCACCAACTGACGAGTTATTCTGGAAATCAACTGTACATATTTGCAAATTAATCTGACAATGCCAATTAATATAATAAAAATAGCTGCTAAAGTATTCGTTTATAGCCCTTGCTCCACTGATTTCTTATACCCATTTACTGGTAACGCGTCACCGTAAGGTCCACATGAACTGGGATTAGCTGATGTACTAACAACTGATGGATTAGTCTGCAAATCATGTCTATAACCAGACATATTAATGCTAATTACTATAGTAAAAATAACCATTAATGTATTCATTTATGCCACATCAACACATGAATATGGCAAACAAGAAGTTATTTTCGCCAAGATAGCTAGAGCTAAAGCTACTAGAAAACTCAATCATTATCACCATTGCAACATATTGTATTTCGCCATTGTGCCATCCTGCATTTTTTTTTTGCCTCATACTGGGCCAAAATGGCCTTTTTATCGTCTATCACGATCCATAATGACACAGGATTAAAAATGTCTGGTTTATCAGCTGTCAAACCTCTCTGTTTATTTAAACCCACATTCCTTCATAATGATGCTCAGCTGTACAAGTGAATGAAGCCACCTTGGCTCTACCACTGCCTTTTTCATATTACATCATCCACTGTAAAGTCACAGAGCTGATTGGTTCACAGATTTGCAGTGGCAAACTTTATATGACCACTTTTTGCAAATTGAGTGTAAAATCTCTCTCTCTCTCTCACCATTGAGTACCGAGGAGTGTGGAAGTGCTGCCACCATTTCTGCTCTAAAGGAAGACATTTTCTCTGTTCAGGAAGCCGATAATGTGGTGTTTCACTGTGCATTCTGAATATATACTATTGTTTCACAAACCTGAGATAATGAGTCATGAACTGGGCTGTTATGATGTCCAAATTGCAGCTCAAGTAATGGTTATTTAGGTAACTAATAGTACTGAGGTCAGTTTAGTCATGTTTTTTTTAACCTGCATTTTACCTAAAGGGAATGAAACTTATTGGAGAACATTCTGGTAAATTGGTACCATCAGATATCACTTTTCTTCCACGCTGCTCTGCCACAGTAATATGTGCCTGTCATTAAGGCTCTGGTTATGTTCTCACACCGTAGCTCTTTTCTGAAAATAAACTCCTTACACCTGAATATGGCATATCCATGCACTGGGACTATCTCCGATGTATCTGGTACGGTATGCAGTGAGTAGCGGTATTAACCCATCCACAGATTATGTCCTTGGGACTATCTGTATCTCAGACAGCAATGGCGCTACCGGTGGTCGATGTGAAAATTGCAGTCTTGTGCAGGATGCTACATTGATCACACCCCAGCCAAGACAATAACTCAGACTGCAGGTGTAAGAGAAGCAGTAGCCAGTAGCATGTGAGGAAAGGCTGTTGTAGAATTGGAGAGGGTCGTGCCCCTGGCGCCACGCGGTGCTGACAGGGTCTGACGGGGTCGGGAGAGATGCTCACCTCGGCCGAGACCGAGGTGATAAATGGCTCCCGTCTCAAATGTGATTTCGCCCTTCCTGTGTGTCAGCCACTGCCCTGCAAAAACAGCTGCTCACTTTCTATTACTGATTTCTCTCTTGTTTCTAAACTGATGAAAGTCTTCAGTGAAACACCCTCTCTGTGGCTCCAGTCTTATCCAGAAAGGGCCACTGTGGGTGCAGGTATTTATTTTAGCTGATGCGCTGCAATAGCTGATTGCACCAATGAACTTATCAAGGTACTTCTATCAAGACTTTGGTAGTTATATTCAGGTGTGTTAATGCAGGGCTTCGACAAAAGACTGTACACACACCGGCCCTTTTCAGATAAGATTAGACACCATGAGAGTCCAGACCTTAATGGCAGTGACTGCTTCTTCGGGAACCTACACATTCATCTGTGGAGGACTATTTTTCTGTCATATGAGAAGTTGAATTTTTTTTTGGCTGGAAGTGAGTCTTTTTAAATATTGATATGTGTCTCACAGATATTCTGATTTATTGGTAGCAGATAACTGCATGCCGCATATTCTAACATAAAGATACATCATTTTGCATGGCTGACTTTTTTCCAACATTCTAGAAAACTTTTTGGGCCTCCGTTTTCATCTGCTAAGTTATGCAAGACGCTTAATTTGACGCTACCTAATGTGGATTTATGCAGCGTACTGTAAAAGCTGATCAACTGGTTTGCAGTAAGCTTCCACGAGAATGCAAAATTTCTATGGTAAGTTTACGTAAGGCATTGCATTACCTTACATGTGTAACCTTACTGCATAGTGGAGCTACCCTCTCCGTCTCAGCGACTATTGCTACTGAGATACACGGAGGAATGTAACAGATATTAAAGGGACACCTCACTGATTTTTGACCTTACCTCCATTTATCTGAGTTAAGGATATAGGGTGAAAAATGGATGTAGTTTTGCAAGTTTTTTGTATATCTCTAGACATTGGCCCCAAACTCTTCGCTTCTTGGTAGCCAGGGTGTGTACTCTAGGGCCTAGATGCCACTCAGAAACTTCATTGTCGTATTCACTTGCATACTAGCTATATTTCCAACAGCAGAAGGGGCACCCTAAAACATGACAGGAGAGGATGTTATGGGCGAGGGTCAGGCAAGGTTACAGTTTGCACAAAGCTAGCTTGATAATGTGCTTTCTGTAACATTACCTTTATATCAGCTGAGGAAGGTTTTCATTTTCTTATTGTCACGGCGGACTGGAGTCAGCTAGCAAGTAGAAAATTTTTCCAGTCATTTTGGCAACATTACCTTCCTGTTTTGCACGGTCAGAGTATTTTTCTGCTTACCTGTTTGTAGGTTCTCTTTTTATTGGCATAACAGCTGTAAAGCACTTTGTAACAAAGTCTTTTGCTAAAAGTGCTATACAAAACTGAATTGAAAATTTCTGTCTAGTAACGTTAGCATGCAGTTGTTACCTGAGTTGGCTGGAGCTAACTAGCGAGTGGAAAATTTTGTTGTCTTTACAACAAGTGCATAATGAAGCCATGGGGGTGATAAATTGGTAAATATCTCAAGCTGCTGTTGAAAAGAGTGAATAGTTGGTGCGTGACTTATTTATACAAAGCTTACTCTTTGGAACTATATATGGTTACTTTATGGGCAAACTGCCCCTTTAAGAATCAGGGCAGCTGGGCCATGACTGCAGTACTGCCCTGAGCCAAATACAGTGGGATATTGGGCAGTAAACCGGAGTGACGGTACATGCCTACTGCACAACTTGAAGTTCAGAGACCTTTTCTCTAAGATTATCTGGAACAAAACTCTGTGTAAGAGTGGCGGGGATGGAGCAGATGGTGGCCTTTGTAACAAAACAAGAGTGTGGAGAGGGTTGTGTATGCCTGGCTCCCAAAAATACTATGCAAGATTCATGCTCCTCTGTTTCATGCTTTCATTGGCGAATGCTATGTCTTCTTACGTGAATTTGGATTGGTTAGTTCAGCTGCACGTGAGCATGAGATCGGTATCCAAATCTGTGAGATTCAAAAGGTCTTGCATGAGATGGGGCGATTTAGCTTATTGTGTGAATCTTGTAGTGACTCACGCATGGGATTTGAGAACTTTGCTACAGACCCAATGTATCCATGGGCCTTCCATTTTGGTATCTACTCCAGAACATTCCAGGGTCAACAGCAAAGTTTAAGAGCCCCTTTTTAAGGCAGTCTATCACCAAAGCAGGGAGAGTATCAACTTTTCAACTGGAGACCCGAAGGCTAAATGTTGGGAAAAGAGGAGAGTATTGTGAAATGTTGTAGAACATTCTTATCTGTTCCACAACAGAAATAATAGAGTAGAATATCTTCATAGCTTTTGACCCCAGCTGAACTTGAAAAAAAAAAAAAAAAAACGGCATTCAGAAAATGAAACAGAATGAACAATTTGCATAACTTACATTGAGAAATAAAATTACAGCCACAGCATAAAGAGATCGCTAAATTACATTGCTATTATTACAACTTAGAATGGAAGAATTCTATTAAGGATATTCCATTAGGAACATTTATGCATAATTTACATAGATATTCAAAGATAAACTCGAATATAATGCATTTTTTAATGATGCTAAATCAGGGTATGGAGTTAACCTTAAATTAAAGGCCTGTTCTATCACTGATGAAGCGAACAGCACAAATTATTGGGTGTTGTCCTTGTTGTGGGGATGTTTAAGTCTAGCCCTGTTGGGCCTCAGTGTTGGCTTGTGTTCCGTGTGTTATAGAGTGGTTGATTTGCTTCAGTCACTGATTGGATTGAAATAAAAGTCCAAACACCTTTTTGTCTCAAGGCCCTAATAGGAATCAGATTGAAAAGATGGATCTTGTGCAATCCTCCAGGACTGGAGTTTGCTGTGTCTGTTTTAAAAGGAAGGACTGTGGTATTCTAGCTGGTGGGGAAGATATCAAACAGGCGAGTGATTGTATGTGAAAGGATAAGAAAACCTATGGTGAACTTGCATTGTAAAATAAAGTACTTATCTGCTGTCCAAAATGATAAGCCATAATTTATTTACACAATTTTTACGCCATGTTATCTGCGTTCAAACATCGCAGAATCCTACAAACCTCAGAATCTGTTATTGCCGCCATAAAAAAAAAATCAACCAATCAAACAATGGGAAATATTCTGCCCAGACCGGTGCGTGACCTCATTAGGGCCGGATATGTCTTTTGAGGGTGCGCCACAGTATAAGTACTGAAAGTTGCATTGATAATCTAGTGTGTTTTGAGAGATACCAATTGATTGAATGACAACCGATTGTTTGCTGGAAATCTATACTTAATCCTCGACAATGCCGCAATGCGCGGTTGTTGGGTATTCTAACAAAACAGGCGATCCAAACCTGACTGATCTGACTTTTCACCATTTTACCTTTCTAACAAAAGAGCTACTAGCCCGGGCTAGTTAGCTGGCAGCATCTTCCTCCAGCCAAAGTAACATGGCGGCTTTCTAGTGCTGTCTTATACATTTAACATTTAAGTGCAGTTTTACAAAATGTAAAAATCGCTTATCGTTTTGGATAGTAGAGATGATGTACTTTATTTGGCGATGCAAGTTCAGCAAAGGTTTTATATCCTGGAAGGAAGGGAAGTTATGCCTTCTCCTCTTGTACATGTCCTCTCCTTACACAGTGTTCTGATGGTTTTGGGTTGTTTTGTTGTGAGTCCTCAGCTCACGCTGTAGTTTCATGGTTGAACAATTGTTCAGCGACGATGAAATGGGAAATTACATCTGGGGCTAATGTCCTGCAGAGCGGGGAACAGTCTTCAGCAAAAATGTCACCTGGTCGCAGGGACATTGGAATGTTCCTCGATGTTCTGGAAAAATCTTTTGTGAGATTGGCTGAAGTGGTCAAAGCACCATGTGTAATATATCCCTGTGCCGGAATGTTCTGTCCAAACTCAGACAATTGGCTCAGAGGGAAGGAGAGATGCATGGTGCAGAAGATTTGATGGATTTCAAACCAAGAGAAATGAGATATTTCACAGACAGCAAAAAAATATAATTTTAGACAAAATTCAAGTGTGACATCATCCCTGGGCCATTTCTCAGATGGAAATATCCATCACCGGGTTTATTCTCTGTCCTGTACAAGAATTTTCCCTTCATTACACGGACAGCCAACAAAATGAAGTGTCTGAATAAAGTCAGATAGCATTGCAGACTTTCTTTAATAAAAATGTCACCCCTCACAACCATTTCCTGCTGTGTGCAGGCTAGTGTATCAGCAGAGGAGCATCAGTGTGAGCATATACCAGGTTTCATAGGAGTTTATGCTTTTTATCTTTCTAGCCGATCAGGTAGTCAATATTTTGTCATTACTGCATTTGGGAACTTTATGACTTATAGAGTCTCTGTTGCTTACATCAGGGATGTTGTCCCTGTGATTGAGTTAGGAGGTAATTCTAAGCAAAGACAGGTTAAGAGGATTATCTCAGGATATGAATATGTACGATTTCTTGTGTGTAATGTCAGTGTTTTAAAACTCAACTGAGTGCGTGCGTTTGTGCGTGAAAGAATGTGTGTGCATGTGTTTGTGCTTGCGTGTGTGTGTGTGTGTGTGTGTGTGCATATGCGCGTGTTTTAGTGAGTGAGTGAATGAATGAATGAACATACATCTGGTACATCCAAGGCCACAGCTCCTCCAACTTTTCTTTCACTTTTTTCATTTCGCTCCCTCAAGCTGTGGAGTGGTAAGAACTTCAAACCCCAGAATCCTCTCTGTTCTCTGGTGACTCATACTCACAGAACTGCTGCTCTGTCCCTCACTAGAGGTCAAGTGTAGATCATAACCCCAGATTTGCGAAAGTCTCCCACTTAATGCACAGATTCGCTCCATACTTGGCTTGCTAAGGGTTGCACATGGTTGCATTTCACAGTTGAATCTGAGTCTCGCCGATTACTGTGGTGGTTGTGCAGCAATGGCCGTGACATAGTTAATATGTGTACAGCTTTGTGTACAAATACTTGAATGTCAGCTAGCATATCCGCAACATACATGGATATTCTTTACAGTGATTCTCATGTGGCTTGTTGTGCAACTGACGCAACAGGTAGGGGGCAGATGTAACAACTCCTGCAGCTCAGTGGCGATGTTCCATCGTGAGAAGTTAGAAAACAAATGTTGTGAGAGCTTTGCAAATCTAGGGTCAGCACTTAGACATGACTGTCGCTAGTGGAGAAGCCCTGTGCTTCTGCCCCAGCCTGTAGAGAGACACGGGGACAGAGAAATCCGGAGAGAGACCTGAGATTAAACATGGCGATCTCACTTTTCACCGGTACCTGTCCCTACAGCGCTGCTCTCCTACTCTGTCCCTGCTTGTATTTCATCCTCCTCTCCCTCCCTCCTTTCGTCTCTTCTTTCTCCTCATCCTCCTGCTTCCTCTTGGAAGAACGAAGCCCAGGACAAGTGCAGATATTGAGGCTCCTTCACTTAAAAAGTCGCCCTGGAAATGCCTCCATTTTACAACAATTTCTAATCTCAAACTCCCCTTCTTGTTTCATTCTGTAACTTTTTCTCTCTCATTTTAACATTTTCTACTCTGTCTCTCTAACTTACCCTCCTCCCACCCCCAGGGTTCATGTGTGTACATTTGTGTGTGTGTGTGTGTGTGTGCGCGTGTGCGCTTGCATTCCCTGGTACTGTCTGTACTGAGCTCATTCCCCCAAACTCACTCAGATTCAAATTACTGAAGCTTTATTGAGATGAGGCTTTATTTCCAGAGCATATAGGAAGTCCCGCCCCCTCCCAGGTATATCCTGTGGGTATGAGCAGGATGAGGGCAAGGGAGAGGTGCACTGTGGGAAATCAGACTCCTCCCAGCCATAGAGGGAACTTGAGCAGGGTCCCAAGGAGCCAGCATGTTTGGACTGGATTTAAGCTCCTCTGTCGACAGCATCTGTTCCTCTCTGCGGTACAGATCGAGCCGCCGGGGGAGTGGGGGGTCATAAAACCGCAAATTAATCACTTAATTTTCGCTGCTGAAGTGAGTGAGGCCCTGTGTGAGAACTGAGAGGGAGGAGGGAAGATTCTTATTTGAGTTCCTGTTGCGGTATTTGCTGTTCTAGAGACTCTCTCTGCCTCTGTTTGAGTCTGTTCATCTTTTTCTCCATGAAAACAGAGCTCGGGTAGCAAGTGACCGTGGGCCAGAACTGCACCGGACCCACAGTTATACCGCATCGTCCCCCAATAACAGCCTGACCTCCCTGAGTCTATAACGAGAGCTGATGAGATGTAGAACTTAGATCATCACACAGATCTATACCTGCTGGCTGAAGTTTTTGAAAACTCATGGTTTTTTTTTTTTACATTTTTTGTGATAAATATTGAATTTTGGTTGAATTTTTATCTTTTTGGATGCTTTTCGGCGTGAAGGATGTTGCCCCAGTCGACACTCGGCTTGGTTTCTGTCAAACAGACTTACCGCCATATCCCCGCAGTGCAATGGGTGACAGTGCAGAGCCTTGTGACAGTTTGTCATCAGAAATGCTCTTTGATTTGGCAGCATATTTTGATTGATTGATTGATTGACGCCCGGGTATCCCAGGGCAACAGCGGCTCTCCCTGGTGTCTCTTTAGTGTCATCAGACGTGGTGCACAGAGATTAGAGTGAGGTTTGTCACCCAGTTTCAGAGAGGAGAGCCGACATAGCTGAGAGCTGTAAACAGGCAACGTGATCAGGAGAGGCTGAAAAATACCAGCACCTTTCTCCCAATGACGAGCAGCGCCCCCTACAGTTGGTGTCCTGCTGTTTTTGGCTGTACTCCCAAAAGTGCTTCCTGGACTTCAATGGTCAGACAGCTGTAATCACCATGGGTCAACTGCTCGAATAGCACTGTACAGAGCCCCATGTTTGCAGAGTCAGTGCTGGGTGATTTACAGCTGATTAAACCAAGCAGGAACCCAATCCCTTTGGGGTAACATGGGGTTACAGCCTCGCCCCAGTGCCCAACAGCTGCACTGACCTCACTGGGGTCACACTGGGATTTGAACAACAACCATTCAGATCTCAGTCAAACCAACCTTAGCCTCTCAGCTCACAATCTGCCCCACTTTATCTTCACTAAATCTCCAAAGGGCTAAATATACACGCTCGACTGCAGTGCTTGGACATCTGAGGCCAACGTGCCTTCAATGCCCCGTTAAAATAAATAAATTTTAAAAAGCCAGGAGAAGTTTTAATGTGTTTTTCTTTTTTTATTTGTAGAAGCAGGTGATTCTCTGTGTGGAAGGAGATTATCAGCTTGGCGTGTGAGCTGTGTTGGGCTTGTATGTGTTATAGACACACAGCCCCAGTACTAAAGAGAGAGAACAGCCTGTACTGTACAGCATAGGGGGGATCGAGCATCAGTCTCCTTCGAAACATCTCTCTGCATGAGAGCTCTGACGCATGGTTCTCCTCCCAGCTGTGAGGAACGTGTGAGAACTGCTGTCTCAGGCCGTCTTCCACTGCCATCACTGTGCTGTACATTACTTACATACGGGGCCAGTCAAAGGGGGTAGCAAACTCTGTTCTGTCATGTTTTTAGTTACATTACATATACATTACTCACATACGAGGCCAGTCAAAGGGGTTAGCACACTCTGTTCTGTCATGTTTTTAGTTACATTACATATACATTACTCACATACGAGGCCAGTCAAAGGGGTAAGCACACTCTGTTCTGTCATGTTTTTAGTTACATTACATATACATTACTCACATACGAGGCCAGTCAAAGGGGTTAGCACACTCTGTTCTGTCATGTTTTTAGTTACATTACATATACATTACTCACATACGAGGCCAGTCAAAGGGGTTAGCACACTCTGTTCTGTCATGTTTTTATTTACATTACGTATACATTACTCACATACGAGGCCAGTCAAAGGGGTTAGCAAACCCTTATCTGTCATGTTTTTAGTTACATTACATATACATTACTTACATACAGAGCCAGTCAAAGGGGTTAGCACACTCTGTTCTGTCATGTTTTTAGTTACGTTACGTATACATTACTCACATACAGAGCCAGTCAAAGGGGTTAGCACACTCTGTTCTGTCACGTTTTTAGTTACATAACATATACATTACTCATATATGGGGCCAGTCAAAGGGGTTAGCATACTCTGTTCTGTCATGTTTTTAGTTACATAACATATACATTACTCATACACAGAGCCAGTCAAAGGGGTTAGCACACTCTGTTCTGTCACGTTTTTAGTTACATTACATATACATTACTCACATACGGGGCCAGTCAAAGGGGTTAGCACACTCTGTTCTGTCACGTTTTTAGTTACATTACATATACATTAATCATATATGGGGCCAGTCAAAGGGGTTGGCATACTCTGTTCTGTCATGTTTTAAGTTACATTACATATACATTACTCATACACAGAGCCAGTCAAAGGGGTTAGCACACTCTGTTCTGTCATGTTTTTAGCTACATTACATATACATTACTCATATACAGAGCCAGTCAAAGGGGTTAGCATACTCTGTTCTGTCATGTTTTTAGCTACATTACATATACATTACTCACATACAGAGCCAGTCAAAGGGGTTAGCAAACTCTGTTCTGTCACGTTTTTAGTTACATTACATGTACATTACTCACATATGGGGCCAGTCAAAGGGGTTAGCGTACTCTGTTCTGTCACGTTTTTAGTTACATTACATATACATTACTCATACACAGAGCCAGTCAAAGGGGTTAGCAAACTCTGTTCTGTCTGTTTTTCTGTCATATACATTTTTCAAGGGGTTAGCAAACTCTGTTCTGTCACGTTTTTATTTACATTACATATACATTACTCACATATGGGGCCAGTCAAAGGGGTTAGCGTACTCTGTTCTGTCACGTTTTTAGTTACATTACATATACATTACTCATACACAGAGCCAGTCAAAGGGGTTAGCACACTCTGTTCTGTCATGTTTTTAGTTACATTACATATACATTACTTACATACGGGGCCAGTCAAAGGGGTTAGCACACTCTGTTCTGTCATGTTTTTATTTACATTACATATACATTACTCACATACAGAGCCAGTCAAAGGGGTTAGCACACTCTGTTCTGTCATGTTTTTAGTTACATTACATATACATTACTCATATACAGAGCCAGTCAAAGGGGTTAGCATACTCTGTTCTTTCATGTTTTTAGCTACATTACATATACATTACTCACATACAGAGCCAGTCAAAGGGGTTAGCACACACTGTTCTGTCATGTTTTTAGTTACATTACATATACATTACTCACATACAGAGCCAGTCAAAGGGGTTAGCATACTCTGTTCTGTCATGTTTTTAGCTACATTACATATACATTACTTACATACGGGGCCAGTCAAAGGGGTTAGCACACTCTGTTCTGTCGTGTTTTTAGTTACATTACATATACATTACTTACATACGGGGCCAGTCAAAGGGGTTAGCACACTCTGTTCTGTCGTGTTTTTAGTTACATTACATATACATTACTTACATACGAGGCCAGTCAAAGGGGTTAGCACACTCTGTTTTGTCATGTTTTTAGTTACATTACATATACATTACTTACATACGGGGCCAGTCAAAGGGGTTAGCATACTCTGTTCTGTCATGTTTTTAGTTACATTACATATACATTACTCACATACAGAGCCAGTCAAAGGGGTTAGCATACTCTGTTCTGTCATGTTTTCAGTTACATTACATATACATTACTCACATACAGAGCCAGTCAAAGGGGTTAGCACACACTGTTCTGTCATGTTTTTAGTTACATTACATATACATTACTTACATACGGGGCCAGTCAAAGGGGTTAGCACACTCTGTTTTGTCATGTTTTTAGCTACATTACATATACATTACTCACATACAGAGCCAGTCAAAGGGGTTAGCACACTCTGTTCTGTCATGTTTTTAGTTACATTACATATACATTACTCACATACGGGGCCAGTCAAAGGGGTTAGCAAACCCTTATCTGTCATGTTTTCAGTTATATTACGTATATATTACTCACATACAGAGCCAGTCAAAGGGGTTGGCACATACTTTTCTGTCATATTTTCAGTAACATTACATGTATATTGCTCAAATATAGAGCTAGGCAAAGGGATTAGCACACACTGTTCTGTCATGTTTGTAGTAACATTACATGTACATTACTCAAATATGGGGCCTGGCAAAAGGGTTAGCACACACTTATTTGTCATGTTTTCAGTTGTATTTCATGTATATTACTCAAATATAGAGCTACGCATAGGGTTTCGCACACACTGCTTGGTCATATTTTCAGTTACATTTCATCGATTTGCTCAGCTGGAATATTGAGAGGATTTGAACAGTGACAAATCAAAAAGGGTCTTCTATTTCATTCAGAGGTGGCCTATGTTTTTAAGTTTATAAAAGAGCTTCATTTTGCAAAATAAACCTGTAAACTGATTCATTCTTAAGTGTAAGACCACGCATCCAGCCGTCCAGCTCACCGATCTACTAAGACCTGGACTGCATTCCTCATGTCATTCAATTATTACCTGCAGTTTCTCATTTCCACTGCGTCGTAGCAGTGTGCAATTTAAGACCGAACTTCGCACTTAGTCACTGCAAAGTCTCGTAACTGCATACCTGTGTTACATTCCTAGTCTCGTATAGACGTAATCCCAGCGTTTCGCGCGTATATATACTCAGGGTTCCCGCGGCAATGAAATTCCTGGAAAAGTTATGAAATTTGAAAAACCTGTTTTCCAGTCTGGAAAAGTTATGGAATTAACTAACGGTTTTGGAAAGGTTTGGAAAAATACACTGTTTGCCTAATGCTTATAATATGTTCACTAAATCCCCAAAAGATGTCTAGAGTTTGCCGCAAAACTACAAGCTATTATTTAAAATCGAACGCGACACCGTTGAAACTAGCACGACGTTTCGTGATACGCGTAGGTTACATATGCAGCTAGTTGGCTGGCAGCGATTTTTTTCCCCACCGGACTTCTTAATACCAACTTTATCTCATTAGCTTACAGCCAATAAGAATCAAGCTCATGCTTTTGTTTACCTTTTGACGCGCATGCTGTACCCTCTGTGCACATGGTTACTTGGTATGCTGTTCGCCGGAATTTAAAGGGCAGTAATTGCACAGTATAGCTAAGCTGTGCCCACCCAAAAATTTGGCTTGCACAGCGCCCCTGAATGGCACCGTTTTTCTAATAACGCCAGCTGAATTTTCCCACTGCCTCGCTTCAAATTAGTGTAATAATAGCATCAATGTCAATCAGAATAATGAATGAAATAACGTGAATATAATAAGATTTCAATACAAACACACAACTTTATTTAAATTTATGGTCGACGTCCATCTATGGCCCAATTGGTTTCTCTCCAAGTCATTTTCCTGCATTATACACTGTTCAAACATATTTCATTTCCATCCTGGCATTTTTTTTGTTTGATTACCCAGGTTCGCTTGCGAAACTGAATTTTTTTTTTTTTCAGCTCGATGAACACGTCATGCACGTAAATTGATTAGACCGCAAAGAAACCCGATTCCCGTTTGTGGCAGAACGGAGTGTACGAAAAATATCTTCACTATTTGCTTTGAAATTCACCTGCAAGTTCTCTCATTCCAAATAACATATTTTATGTATTTTTAAAACGTGTCTGTTTCGACATTATCGCGATGCATGTTCGTATAAACGCCGATTTTTGATTTTCTAAGAAAATGGGACCAAAAGTAAAGGAAAGGACCCCAATTCTGGCTTAAAACACTTTATTAATGTTTTCACTAATCACGCAAAATTTCAAAATAGTAATTCTATACGAACATGCGCAACATCTTAAACAATGGACACTTTGGTTCATGACTGTGGCATTTGTTACGGTTGAGAAAACTTGCCCAAAGTGATTTTGATGATCTTGGGGGGAAAAAAACCTCATTAACTCCACCAATTTGCGGGTTTTTATACGTTATGCCGTGGGCCAAAACCTGGATCCTTTATTGTCACCTCGTAAAAACTTTCTGAGGGCAGTTCAAGTATTTTTCCATCAGAACAAGCATGATGTGCAGATATTATAAAATGAAAGTATTCTTTAAAAAGTATGTGCACATTAATGAGAACAATTAGTTTGCAGCTTTGTTAGAAACATTTTTTCTGCAGCCTACTGCGATAAGCACTGGGCTTCCTACAGACGAATGCACTGACAATTTTGCATATCGCTCATACGAAAAGAAAATCTCGCAAAAGACAGCTATTCTATGAAACTTTTCCTCCGTTAGCTTTTCTATGAAGCCTTACCTCGGTTACAGTCTTTAATGGTTACATGTCATGTCAGCGTCATTTACAGCGTCAACTTGGCTAACTCGACGACGTCCCCCAGATTCTGCGAACAATGCACGCAAGCAAGGATAATACACTCTAAATTAGGGTTTAGTATGCGGCTCTCATTTCGAACCCGCATACTGTGGATTTAGTAACGTCATTGGCATTTTAATCATTCATTTTTGGACATTCTTTAGCGTCATTCGGCGCACAATAGAGAAAACATACTACAATTTGCGTTCATATGAAAGGCATTAACACCGTCTTTGAAGTCATTTGGAACAATCAGCGTGCATTAAAGTGCATTTAACCATTTTTTTCACACCGTTTGACTTTCAATAGCATTTCTGGACCGCGTTCGTGCGGATAACACAAATATGCACGCGATTGCACAAAGGTTCTTAACATTCAATTCACAAAAATCTTTTTTCAATCTAACAGTAGCCTACATTTGGCTCATTATTGCATCGTCAGTGTGGTGTAAGATTAGGTATGCTCTCGATTTGATAAGTGCTGTGCAACAATGAGCAAAATGTGGGCTAACTGTTCAATTGAAAAAAAAAATGTTAAGAACGTTCAATTGTTTGTACAGTAGCGTGAATATTTGTGTTATCCGCACTAACGCGGTCCAGAAATGGTATTGATAGTCAAACGGTGTGATAAAAATGTTAAATGCACTTTAGTGTTCGTTGATAGTCGCAAATGACTTTAAAGACGGTGTTAATGCCTTTCATATTAACCCAAATGAAAGTATTTTTGCTGTATTGTGTGCCGAATGACGCTAAAGATTGTCCAAAAAGGAGTGATTAAAATGCCAATGACGTTACTGAATCTGCTGCAGAGGTGGAAAATCCAGGGGTTGGAAAGTAAAAATCCAGCTTGGTTTTTCTACCTCCCACAGAATGAGCTGATCACTCATATTGGCTCTATCTCCTGTCAAAAGTAAATCCAGGTGGTTGGAACAAAGTTCTGGGGAGGATGTTCACTTTCTGAACGTGGACTTTATGCGGTACGCGCAAATGTTTGATTTTTGGCGCTGATGAATGTTTCTTGGTGAAATTGGTCGCCATTTCACACAAATGAATGCGTATTTTCTCGTACTGAACAGCAAAAGGTGTACAACTAATATTACAATATACTATTATAAAATATATAGGCCTTCTATTATTATTACAAATATATACTGCTATTTTTACGATTAGGTCTATTAATTATTACAGCCATATTTTAATATGTTAGTTTTTTTTTTTTTTCTTATCAAGCACGTCTCCTATGCTTATAATAAATCTGCCAGATCATCATCTGAGGATCATGGTAAGGTCAGGGGGGCGTTTGCTCAAAAAAGGTTGAGAACCACTACTCTAAATAATAATTTCTAATTATTCAACATTTGTCTCAGAAAACATTAAATGCCATCTGTTTGTTACCTCTTCAATGTTTTTGCCTTCTTGAGCATTTAAATGTTGCACTTGGTTATTTATTCTGCCCTACAAAGCCTAAGTGCAGTAACTGCACTTTGGGTAAAATGTGAGTGACTCAGTTTTGGGCCTGAAAGTATATTGAGGTCAGGATTTATTTGGACAGAAATTATACTATGGTGAATCAGTTAATCATAATCTGTCATAGAAGTGCTGACTATTTATTTGTTGGGACAGCAAACAAACTCTGAAGCCATTTTTTACTGTTTAAATTATTGCGTAGTTACTGTACTTAGCCTTTGTAGGGCTGTATTGTTGTTTGTTTGTTTGTTTGTTAAATATAATTGAGAAAATACAAGAATGGTGCCATAGGCCCTTATGCCATTGTGTGATGCCCTAGGATAGGTGGTAGATAGATACAACTTCCCTTCCATTCTCCATGCTACATTTGTGCTGCACTGCTTAGGGCTTAGCACACTGAAGAAGCTCATTATGGCGCTCTATGTTCGCTATTATAGGCCTTACCTATTTTAAAATAAGTCATGGAAATTAGGTAAAATATTACGGAAAAGTTTTGGAAACGTTTTGAAAAATCACTGGTAAAAAAGAGTGGGAACCCTGTATACTGTAACTCTAACTTAGCGCAGGTTTATTGTTTTTACCAGCACTTTATATTCAGGAACCTTGCTTGCTGTTTGTTTTCTATTTATAATACATTGTTATTGCAGTCTATGCTCAGTGTTTGTATTTCCAGTTGTGTTTATATTAAGGAACATCGATTCCTGTTTGTTTTCTATTGCTTCGTGCTTGCCTTCTGCTGCGCAGTAGGCATAATAAACTACCAAGTCCATCCTTGCACCTGAGTCCAGTCCTCAACTTCCTGTTCTCCTTGCACCTGAACTGTGTACGAAGCACAAACCTTATGCCACCTTGACACTTTGCACGATTTTTGTCCCCGCAATGCCGCGCAATGCGTCGTGGCAAGGCGTGCCATTTCGGTGGTACGCAGCGGAGCCTTGTTTGCGCCCTGTTCACGCACTGCACACGCATAAGTTACACACTGTCTACGCAATGCGCGGCCAAAAATTTGAACTATGCGCGAACAATGCGTGAACACTTCGTGAGAAGTTCCTGCCGTGCGCGAATGGTTCGTGACGTGCACGAACTATGCGTAAGCTGGGCGTGCCACGATCACGTGAACAACTAGTGACAACACCCTAACACGGCACGCATTTACACGCACCGTCGGCAGTGGTTCACGCCGAGTTCGCGTAGTGTTCACGCAAGTGGCACGCACATGGCACGAACATTGCATGCTGAATGCATGCCGAATTTTTGAACATTTCAAAATTCTCTCTACGACATGGCACGCACCCCCGCACCCTTCACACACTCCTCACGCTCGTTCCCGGAGACTTTAATCATTGCCACGACGCATTGCGGGAACAAAAATTGTGCAAGTGTCAAGGTGGCATTACGTTGTACATGCAGTCTGAAAAGGGGAGTAAAATTAATTTACATTATGAAAAATTGGACAGAGAAATTAAGAGGAATGAACTTATGTGCAATGCATTTGTGGGAACTATCATGGTAGTATTAGGATGAGAATAATATGAATGCCCTGGCGGAAAATGCTGTGAATCTGCTGAGCAGTTACTGTGCCAGAGGATTCTCTGAAGATTTCAAATAATTTCACATCTCTAACTGATAGAAGATAGTGGGTACACTCAAATTTTGAACTGACAGCCTGCAATATGTACAGTATCAGTCAGAAAGTTTGCACATGCCCTCATTTTTCAAGCAATGACACATTTTAAAAATAAAGGTAAAGATTCTACTGGTGCTAAATCACCCACCCCTACCAAGCTGTAGAGCCATGAAATGGAACCTTTTGGTCTTTTTTTTTTAACCAGCTGTTGTTCCATTCAAGTTTGAACATGTCCAGCGTTGATTAGCAATGCAACACAAATCGATTAGATATTTAGAGCAACTTGATTTTACCATCTGTGCTATTATGTTCATCTCCCAGTGCTTGGAAAAACAAAACAAACAGCGTCAATGATGGTGTGCTGTGGTATTTCTGTTGCACTAATCATTGGTCACGTTATTAATTTCAGAGCTCTAAAGATTTTTGAGGGCACTTATGGTTTTTGTTAATTGATTTCTGTGCATCTTCCTCCAACTCAGATTTTCTGAGAGGTTGACGTGTTGGTCTCAGTGAGGAAAATGTGGTAATGCCATTCATTTTTGGGGAAAATCGTGAGTGTTCACGAGTGTTCGTCTCCTAAATCGACTGAAGAGACCATCACATTATCAAAGCTTTATGTAGCTAATGGGACATTTTAAATTGGCAAAGGAATTGGGCATGGCATATTAAAAAAACTGCTCTCTTCAGAATGCACTGTGGTTTATAATGAGAAAATGTCTTCCTCTATCATTGATTGTGAAAGCTGATATCAGGCTATTTGGTGTGATGTAATGTGAGTATGTGTTTTTGAAATGAACTGACAGTTTATTAATACGATTTTTTTCTGAGGTTACTGCTGATGTTGCTTTTTTCTGAAAGCTAATTTGATGACTTTTATTAAAAATATCACTAATGATCTGTTTATGACTGTTTAGCATTAATGATGTTTGTACTGCACTTAGATTATTAGATGTTTTCATTTTTTAAATGTAAATGTGTTCTTGCTAAATTGTTACTAAATATTCTGACCCAATTTCTCTTAAAAAACGACTAAATAATATGGTAACTAGATTACTCTTAACTGCCAAACTATTAACTATCTATTCCACTCAAAAAGAGCATAAATAAAACTTTTAAATTTTTATAAAACACTGATTTAACATTCATAACCTGCTAAACTTTGACTTGTTGCCCTTTTTCTAACCATGTAACCTTTGAACTTTCAGAAATTAACCTTTTTTAATCTGTTTTTTCAAATTCTTTAAAGGGAGCTATGATAACGAACGCCTGGCTATTGCTAGACAGAGAATCCCGTACAGAATTGGTCGGGTAGTTGACGAATGGCTACTCGACAAAGGTAATAAATATCAATTAATTAATTAATTGACCTAACATTTTAATTACGTTAATGAGTCTCTAAGAGGTGCAGCCCCTAACCCTAGCTCCCTGTCCACGTCGATTTGACTGGCCCCGTAAAAACAGGTCCTCGCATTACAGGCCTGTACCGCCATCTCTAGTCTGTATTGTGGTTTTCCTCTAATCACTAATACTTCTCAGTTCCATTGTGAAGATTGATGGACTGGTGACGGTGAGGCCCTTACTTAAAGGGTCTCAATGGCAAGACGTTGTAATTATCTGAAATGGGCTCACAACCAATTAGGGTCAGACCTATAGAGTTTTTGTGTTGTTGACAAAGTCTTAGCACTGAATAAAGCAGACTTTAAAACAAGGTCTAACCAGTGGACATGCTGTGGTGTAGGAATAATGTGGTTATGTGGTGTTGATGATAAGCGTTTGAGCTAAAGTGAAGTTCCCAAATGAACCTTTGGTCTCAATGCATGTTGAAACGGAAATGAGATTTATTATGGCTTCGAAATGACAAAATTATCAACAAAACGATCAAAAGAATTGGAATGGACTCGCAATGTATGATGAGATCTCAGGATTTTGGTTAATGAATATCTGCTCGACTGTGATTGGAGTGGCACTGGAATTAAAGAGCTTTAATTATTTTCTAGTTAACCAGTTAAAAACTGGGTTGTACAGTATGTTGTATGGAATATTGTGCTTGAAATATTGCCCTGATTATTTTACTGGGTCAGATTATCTAAACGTACCAAATGCTCAATTGAATCTACACCTGTTCAATCAGCGTTTGGTGTTCGGTTTAGCTGCAAATGTGCTGGTACTGAATGCACCCCAATTAAAGTGGCCAGTCATTGTTTGGCCAGGATTAGTCCAGGTGAGCCAGGCTTTGGCTGACTTGAAAGTGTGCTGCACCTCTTCAGAGTTTAACCTGCAAATAACCCAAAGATAACCCTCGTGTAACCTGTCCGATAACGCTCATCTCAACAACTGCCCATTACAGCCATTGCCTGCTATTTTTGCTTTTCATTTTGAGTGTGTCGTTTTTTTGGGCCTTGTGAATCCTCCCAACTATGCTTACTATTTTTTTTGACTATCCTTCAAACATAATAATAAAAAAAAACTTAAAAACAAATTAACTGGTCTAAAAAGTTTATAACACCTTTAAAAGTTAAAGGGACTGAATGCACACAACATGTGTGTTTTACTGCCATTTCATCGGCAGTTATTCTCTAAAATTAATTTTAAAAATGCATCACTGTTCTTACGGAAACAGACTGAAATTACCTTTAACCCTTTGAGTGTGAAAAGTTCCTGCTGCTTGCAGTTTGTCTCTGTGTGTTTGGGCTGTTGAAGGTGGTTTATTTCCTGATTACACCGACGGGTTGGACGCTTCTAGTCTTCCGTCAACCTCTCTATGATTATTTACTTTTTGTCTCGCTGTTTAGAAGCATAGTTACAAAAAATGCTAAATTAAAGGACTTATGTTAATATTTGTAGTCGAGTTTAGCTGTGGTTAATTGTATGACATGGTACAGTCTGTTGCATGGCTGAATCTCAAAATATAGCTTATAATAACAATTATTATTATTAATAACAAATATACAATTTGTGTGTGTGTATATATATATATATATATATATATATATATTAGAAATGAAGATCAGGATTCAGAGGATATTTATGTAATTTTAAACTCCAAAGAACAAGTGTGGAAGTTCAATTATCTTGAAACATACACACACACACACACACACACACACACACACAGTAGGCCAATACGCCTGCTATAATGGGTTCTATTTGCACCTGCCTCAAAGTTCTCATGTGATTGAACACTTCGCCGTCACTTTCTTAGGAACTTAGTATTATTATAAATGCAAATAACGGAAGCAGAGTAATAATAGGTGAAAACATAAAGCAGCATGGTGCAGATGAGATTGGTTAAATGAGCTGCAAACAAAGTTCTTCAGCGTTTCTCGAAACAGCACGTTGCCCAAATTGATGGAAATAGACCATTTTGAAAGCCTGTAATGAAAAAGCCTACTTAAAGGAAGACAGAACACAAATTACGATGGGGCGTGTCATCTGTGGTTTAAAAAGCAAGTAAATATTATGGAGGAAGTGCAGGAAGATGCTTTTATTCTTGCTACTTGAATCGTCAAGTCTCTATGACAGCGGTAATTCTTTGTTTTCAATCTACATTGCAAAAATTATGCAAATTAGCATTCCGCCATGTTGGTTTATATACAAGCGCCCTTGAGCCCAGGTCATGCTACATGGCTAACGCTACTGTGCCAAAATAATGCCTGTTTTATGCACTGTTTATGGCTGTGGTCATAATGCTACAAGAGACAAAGAGTATAGTTTCTTTAGGATGCCAAGAATTATCACTAATCAAGGCGATGAAACCGATAGAGTGCGAAAAAACGCCAAGAAAAATGGCTCGCGAATATCTTGTGTGCTGAATTAAAGGAGGAGAAGATCAAACATACTCCAGTATGTAGCATTCATTTTACAACCCCAATTCCGAAATAGTTGGGACAAAGTGTAAATTTTGAATAAAATCAAAATGCAATGACTTTCAAATCACACCAGCGAGTATTTTATTCACAATAGAACAGAGATAACATAGCAAATGTTGAAACTAAGAAATTTTACAATTTTATCCACAAAATGAGCTCATTTCAAATTTGATGGCTGCTACAGGTCTCAAAAAAGTTGGGACAGGGGCCTGTTTACCATGGTGTAGCATCCCCTCTTTTTTATAACACAGAGTAGAGGCGTCTGGGCATTGAGGAGACAAGTTTCTTGAGTTTAGCCATTGGAATTTGATCCCACTCTTGTTTAATACAGGCTTCCTGCTGCTGGAGAGTTTTGGGTCTCCCTTTCACGGACTTTTCTTTTAATTATGCGCCAAATGTTCTCAATCGGTGAAAGATCAGTGCTGCAGGCAGGCCAGTTCAGCACACGGACTCCTCTACTACGAAGCCATGCTGTTGTAATAGCTGCAGTATGTGGTATTGCATTGTCCTGCTGAAATACACAAGGCCTTCCCTGGAATAGATGTCGTCTGGAGGGGAGCATATGCTGCTCTAAAACCTTTATATACCTTTCAGCATTCATGGTGCTTTATTAAAACATGCAAGTGTCCCACACCATATACACTAATGCGTCCCCATACCATCAGAGATGCTGGCTTTTGAACTGAACACTGATAACAGGAGGGGTGGTCTTTCTCCTCTTTAGCCCGGAGGACACGACGCCCATGATTTCCAACAAGAATGTCAAATTTGGACTTGTCTGACTACAGAACACTTTGCAACTTAGCTACAGTCCATTTTAAATGAGTCTTGGCCCACAGAACACAGCGGCGCTTCTGGATCATGCTCAACAATGGCTTCCTTTTTGCATGACAGAGTTTTAGGTGGCATCTGTGGATGGCACGGCGGACTGTGTTTACAGACAGTGGTTTCTTGAAGTATTCTTGGGCCCATTTAGTAATTTCAATGACAGAATCATGCCGGTGAGTGATGCAGTGGCGTCTGAGGGCCCAAAGATTATGGGCTTCCAGTAAAGGTCTTCGGCCTTGTAAACACCGTGAAACTAGGCCAAGGAGGGTCCTAGCTGAAGCGGAAGGTCTCAGCGTGTTTGCCTTAACAGCCAGGGAAAAGAAAGTCTTAACGGTCTTCATTATAATAATGGGGTCTGACTACAGCTTCAGCACTAGACCACTGCCTCAGGCCGAACGTGATGACGTCTTTCACGTTCTGCTTTTGAATGGCCTGAAACGTGCCTTGCGGATGCTGCAGTCCTCATGTCGTAGCGGTTGCAATTCATCTGACTCCATATGAAATTTAGGATATAAAATTTAGTTATACCCAATCGCGGTTACCATGCGTTTGCATAAATATTGACTTGACTCCAATTCATGAATTGAGAGCTATGTTGTGCATCGGACCCAGAACTGGTCTACACCTTACTCCTCCGGACCAGAAGCATCTGTACAACCGACTTCGGTGGATTAACTCAGAGGCTGGCGGTATTATTATGCACAGTAATTTGACATAGAAAATAGCTTTGACTAGGGATTACCGGAGCCCAAAGCGAGAAACTCCGAAGTGTGACATTATCAGTTCAGGGACTTCGTGTTTGAAAGATTTCCGTTCAGGGACCAAGCCGACTCGGAATAACGGAATAACCTCGAAGCCTAATCATAATAAGACCAATCACAGCGTGGAAAATCCACTAATAACGCAGACCAAGCATGTTGATCAGTCCTATGTTACCCAAGAAGGAGACGGGGCTTCGAGCTGGAAGGGAATATGTTCGTCCAAATCAGAATCCCACAACAAAATACAATACAATTATCAATTTATTTCACCAGGCAGGCCCAAGCTTACATCGCACAAACCGATTACATCGTTACAGAAAGGTAAAAGTAGAAGTCATATCATACCTGGCGCAGCTCAAAACTACACATATACACAAAGTATATGAGGGAAGGATGGATACAAGCTTCCATAGCAATATCACGTCAAATCGCCCAAGATCTTCCATGACTAGATTAAAGCTAACCACGGCATAGAGATGCGCTCGGGGAAAGTTGAATGCAATGTTCCATTGTGATACCGGCTACACACATACAGATGCACGTGTGGGAAGGCAATCCCCCATAACTACTATTGGCTACATCACGGCATGGAGATGCACGCATGGGAGACCGGGTGCGGTCTTCCATAACTACTATTGGCTACATACGGCATGGAGATGCACGCATGGGAAACCGGGTGCGGTCTTCCCCGAATCCTTTGTTTCTCTCCCTTTTAAGCCCAAACTCCAGAAGCACTTCCTACAGCAGGGTCATAAATCAATTTGGGTAATCAGGAAGGCAACCCCTCCTCAGAGGGGGTTTGGGAGGGGGCATTACCATGAGAAGCAGAAGTAGATTTCTTTTCATACTTATTGAATGAGGGTTCAGTACAATTTTGATCCCTTCGAAATATGTACCATGCGATTTCCGAATCTTAGTGGAGTAAAATGATACTAAACACGATATGCTTGCAATATAGTTTGCCATGAAACATCAGTTACAGTCCAGAATTACAAAGATAACTGGTATTAATGTTAACAATCAGCTTATGTCGTATAACAAAAATACACATTGGATTTGCAACATTACGGGAGGTAATGTGAATTATTTTGCTGGTGTAGTCTCTGAAAAGTCCAGTTTATGGCACTGCGGCATTCTCTCTGCCAAAGTTGTCTTGTTTTCGGGGGGGTTTGCAAGATGTTCAACGCCGACCTTTACCCCAGAGATTGTCCATTAACCCCTAGGCCGGCGGCCGCTTCAGCTGCGGCAAATGAAGTTGCGCAGACTAATTGACGCCATACAGACCCTAGTTGAGTCTGCTCCGATGACCTCAGAGGTCTCTGCCAGGTGCTGGGGCCCTTAAGACAATAAGGGTCTGTTCGCCAGAGTTCTGCTTTCCACCGCGGCTTACAGCCTTGTCCCTTACACACAGACATTTTTCCAGTTTCTCTGAATCTTTTGATGATGTTATGCACTGTCGATGATGAGACCTTCAAAGCCTTTGCAATTTGACGTTGAGGAACATTTTTTTTTAAGTATTCCACAATTTTTTTACGCAAGCCTTCACAGGTTGGAGAGCCTCTGGCCATCTTTACTTCTGAGAGACTCAGCCTCTCTCAGACATCCCTTTTATACCCAATCATGTTACACACCTGATGCCAGTTAACTTAATTACTTGCTAAATGTTCTTTCAGCTGATTCTCTTATATATTAATGGCTTTTTCTGCTCTTTTTTTTTTGCCTGTGTCCCAACTTTTTTGAGACCTGTTGCAGCCAGAAAATTTGAAATAAGCTCATTTTGTGGATAGAAATGTAAAATGTCTCAGTTTCATTATTTGAAATGTTATCTATGTTCTGTTGTAAATCACATATTGGCTCGTGATCTGAAAGTCATTGCATTTTGATTTTATTCACAATTTACACTTCGTGCCAACTATTTCGGGATTGGGGTTGTATTAGCGATAAGTGATAAATCCTCTCTGAAAGCTTTTAAAACTGGTTTTATATACAGACACAAACTAGAATTATGCACATACAGTATTTTGGTATATTTGAACTGTACTGTATGTACAGCTACGTGGCCAGCGCTCAACTGTTCTTTTAGGTTAAATGTTTGCTTGTGCTTTGTATTTCAACCAACATGGCGATAATCAGTGACATCACTGATTGTTACCATGTGATTGAAAATTTAGAATAGTAATTGAGTGGTGTACAGATTGCATGACTTTTAAATGGGCTCAGCCGCAGTGTTAGTCGGTCACGTGCTCATTGCGAGTGGTAATTTTAGCCTCATCTTTGCAAACTTGACATGCCCCTCGTTGTGCTCAATCAGTGTAGAAATGAGTTATTTTGCTGCTGAAATTATGCGGGCAACAAATTTCTAGCGCGCCTGACCGCGCACTGTCGCGGTGTTTCCCTTAGAGCACTGCTGCCTTTTTCCAGCCTCTTTGAATTATGTAATTTGACATTGTAGATATTTTAAACAATCACAGAAGACCCAGAATCCTTTGGGCTTGACCCTTGAACCCTAGTTAATCAGGATTGAGGACAGCCATATCACTGTTATGTGTGAAGTATAAAATGTGACCTCACATGTCATTGCACAACTACGCTGACTAACTGATCAATGCAGGATATGTATGTAGCAGTTCAAGGTTCATACAGTTCGAACACTGCAGTTACCTTTACTCATATAAGGCTACAGAATATGGGATATGTTAACAGGTAAAGAAACAGGGGCATTGAGGACCTCGCAAGGCCGAACCCTGCTTTCAGCGGATTACATAATGAGTAGCGCAACACTTTACTAATCCATCTGCTACTGCTACTCAACATGGACAGGCAGAGATCATAGGAGGATATCACACAGATTAAATAGATATGCCCTTCATTCACCAAAGGAATATGGATAGATGCCATGCCTTTGAACGGCAGACAAAGATGTGCTCATGAATGTGCGAGTCATATCTAAGAAGGAGCTTCTATTTCTCTCTCTCTGTCTTTCTCTTGATCTCTCTCTCGCTTACAGACGCATATGCATGTGCACACACTCACACACACCCTCTAAATTGGTTTAATTCAGTTGGTCTGAGCTTATTAAAGTGTTATTCTTTTATTGTTCTATAAAGTGATATTTTTCTAAATGGCAAATTTCATTCCTTGCACCACGTATAAAAGATTGTGGCAGTTTTTTTTTTTAATGCGCCACTGTGAGATGAGCACAAACTTGATTACATTTTTATCCGCTCTAGGGGCTGATGGTTAGTATTCAATATATGTAGTTTTATTTCTGCTTTAGAACCTTAAGCATCAATGGGGAAATGAAGTGGATTGGGAAAGCTTTCCTTTACTGTCCCTGGATTTAGATAATAGGAGGCCTCGTGGGTAAGCTGGTTAGGTCATTGTGTCACTCGTTAGACAGAAAAGCATGACCCTTGGTTAGCTGGTCAGGTGACCTCTCTTGTTTCTTGTTTACGGGTCTCAACCCTAAGATGGCAAAGGAAGGTCCCGCCTTGACCATGGCCTGAACGAATGTCATTGGTTGTCCGAACACCTTCTTCTTCTGCCTCTCTGATGGTTAGTGTTAGGGTTGTAGCATATACAATGCCACTGAAGAAGAAGGTGTTCGGACAACCAATGAAATTCGTTCGGGCCATGGATTGTCAAGGCGGGACCTTTCTTTGCCGTTTTATGGGTCGCAAATTCAGGGGGGGGTTGACGTAAGGGGTGGGAACTCTTTCTGCTCAAAGGGTTAAAGTTTTTTTGACATCTAGGTATCTTATTGGACCCAAATAAGAAAACATTAAGCAGATTTAATGGCAGAAAAGTCGCAAAAAGCTTAATCCTAACTAACTACCAGTAAATGATTACATGGTGAGCTGGAAGCTGGGGTGGAGTAGGGTTTAGAGGGCGGGCGATTCAGGGCAGGATATCACTGAACAACACAAGCAATGCAAACTCCTGGCACCTCCATTTGCCCTCGTCACCATTTAGTGTTTTACTTCAGTGATAAATCTGTGCCTGTAAGTCTTTGCCTTGCTGGAATTTTTTTGATTGGTTGGCTGGTTCTTTGATTAATTGTTTGATTGATTACCTGATTGACTGGATGTTTAAAAAGGAGCTGTGCCACGATTAATGCGAATGCTCACAGCTTTGAAGGAAATAAACCTGCTAAACTGCAAGTCAAAATCGAGAAGGTATTTTTCTTCTTCTATGATTATTGGCGATGGAGACCAGTTTACATTCTTCAAATCCCTTTGGCTAAAGCTTAAAATAGCACTTAGAATCCTTGAATTCCCATAGAAAGCTCCTTAATATACAAGGCATAGCGCTGGAGTAACTAAAATATATAGATTAAATACAATGCAAATCAATGATGGATTGGCAAGGATAGAATCACATTATGACTTGCAGTCAAGCAGATTTGCTTTCTTGGGATGTATATTCTGCAGTAATCATGACTCAGCTCCTTTAATTAGTTGGGTCACGTCCAAATTTTTTGATTTGCTAGTACTGTTAGTTAGTCTTCCAAGTTCCTGGATGCGATCATTATTCATTTAAAGAAATGACAAAAACAACAGAAGAAGATGAAGAAGAAGATTGGTTGATGATAATCGGCAGCATGTAAATTCAACACGTCCCCAGTGATGTGAATTCAGGCTGGATCTTCTTGATGGCAAAATCCTGAGCACCTGAAATTTAATCAAATCCACACGTTTCCAACAGAAGATTCATTTCACACAAATGCATGGCCATCTGTAGGGCACATGCTGCTGGGATCTGTCCCACAGCCAGCTGGGCATCAATTAAGATCCTTCAAACAGATGAATAGCTGTTCTGGTGTGGTGGCATCTCACTGCGTGTTTCCTTAGGTAAGGAAGACACCATGACCCCCCTTTTACATATGGCAGATTTGTAAACTGAGGATCTCCTATAAATATTGGCATTATAAAATCAGATGAATGCTTGTCACTTACCATCAGCTCAGTACTGTACATCTTGTGCTCTCAAACTGCTTGAGCAAGCACAGCTCGATTTGGTTAAGGGTTGATCTGGCATCAAGCAAGGGGGTTGTTTAAGGTTTAGTCCTGTATCAAATTATGGTTTGGTTAAGGTTTAGTATGGCACAAAAGTAGGGGTTAGTTAAGGTTTGGTACGGCATCAAGTTAAGGTTTGGTCAGGCATCATGTGAAGGGTTGGTTAAGGGATGGTCCAGCATCAAGTTAAGGTTTGGTTCAAGGTTAGTCTGGCATTAAGCCTCTTTGTGACAGTCTACAGTATCTGTGAAAAACGCTATACAAATAAAACTGAATAGAATTTAATTGACTTGAAGTTCTGGTTTCGTGAAAGTTGGTCTGGCATCAAGTTAAAGGTTGTTTAAATTTTGGTCCAGCTTTAAACTTAAGGTTGGTTAACGTTTGGTCCGGCATCAGATTAAAGTTTGGTTCAGGTTTGGTCCAGAGAATGAGAATGGTAAAATGCAAATTAAAACCTTGCTCGGGAACGCCCCTTGAAAATTGATAAGAGATTACATAATCCATGTAACGTCATCTAGAGAAGGACGATACTCTGAGTAGTGTCAGGGGAAGGGGGTTCTACATGCTGTATCCCGCACATTCGTCTCGATCTACTAACAAACGTTCACATTTTTCACTTTTGCACTCTGGTTGCCTCTCACTGCCCAGTTATTTAGAACAAACGTGCAAGTACAGCATGCAGCAATGAGATTGTAGTTTCAGGCCATAATCTATGCAGCAAGTAAGCATGAAATGGCTACCTTTCATGTTCTATAAAAAAGAAATCTATATCTTGATGCACTTTTTTGATACGCTGACTTTGCACCATTAAACTTATCTTCTTGAGATGACATTTACGGTCACAAAACTCACATTTGTGGCAAGTTAACTTTTTTAAGGGGCGGGGCTGAGGAAGTTAAAAAGTACACCAATTTCCATTTATTTCTCAAAGTAGTGATTTCACAGATGAAACATGCAAAAAATATCAATCTATATACATATTTGCATGTAAGAATGAGTAAAATTATTTCAATTATTTGGGACCTTTAAAGTCCTGGGGTCAGAAAGTTAAAGTTCTGCAAAGCCCCCTCAATGACCTCATTCAGCTGATCTCAGTCATCAGCTCCGCCCACATGAACATTGAGGAGTCGACATGCAAATCCTGCTAAGTCAAGTTTTGAAAATAAATGAGTTATCTCCCTTAGCCTCTCTTTCAGGCACCTGCGCATGTCCCACTGATAGCTCCACTTTAAAAACCTACTAAATCATGTTATAAATTGTAATGGAAAAAGCAAAACTCCGCCAAAACCCACCAAGTCAAGGAGGAAAACTCTGTCAAATTCTGCTAAGTCATCAGCCAATGTGGAAACGTGATTCCGTTTTTGTTCGCTAGAAGGAACCAATCACAGTCAAGCTTTTACAGCCTGTTCAGCTTTTGCTTTCTCTAACTCAAGATGTGGGATGCAGACTCAAGTTTCGTTTGGATCGCAGAAAAATGGTTAGCTTTTTAAAGTTTCCTACATTTTTGTTGGGATTTGAACCATGGCAAAATCCTTAACTGTTCAGCCACTGTGCCTTCTATAACAGTAATAAATTCTCATTGCCTTATGGTGACAACCAAAGTTTGGTGACACATTGGGTTCTAGTTTGTTGGTTTGGGCAGTTCAGAAAAGAGTGAGGATAGTGATACCATAAAAGGGGGATTTGAACCCATGGACTCATGTTTATGCTGTCATTGTCATAGCAGGTATTCAACCACTGTGCTGTCTATAGCATTGAGTTGCATGTAGAGTGGGTCCTGAGTCAAATACCTTCGCCTATTGAGCAACGGGGCTGGTTTAAACACTGTCAAAACCTGCTAAATTTCCACTCCACTTTCAAAATCTGCTAAGTCAAAACTTTGTGTTGAAAAATCAAAGTCATTTCTTAAAAAAAATAATGAATTGCCTCATGGATTATGTCGGCAAGGCTAATAGTTTCAGTATAGTGAAAATTGGTATCTACGGAAGATCATTTCTATGCCTACAAAAGAAATCTGATTTTTCTAAAAAATGGACCAACTTGACTTAGAAGGCTTTGCAAGTGGACTCCTCAATTGATTTGTCCTGATGAGGTAGTCCAGGTGGTAAATACCAGGATGGACTTTAATACCCTAGACCTGGATTTTCTCCCTTTATTTGTTTTTTTTTTTTTTTTAATGCTGTCTCCTTAGATTACCGCTCATTAGCCAGGCACATCTTCAGAACTGCGTTTTCTCAGCTGCAGGCTTAGCTTGAATTGTGTATATAAGCTGTCAACAGTTCCAGCTGTTCACTCATTTCCATATTTCATATTCTCTCAAAAACCTGAGTTCCACCCACAGCCCAGCACACAAATGAGCGCTCTAATTTAACGCTGCTTCTAAACAGCTTTGGTCCCCGTCTGAACTGTTTGGATAAATCGTAAACCTTTGCTGGCTCCGAATGTGCATTCTGATAATTAGAATCAATAAAGTCACCACTAAACAGAGACTGAATAAATTAAGCTAAATGTTCTTATAAATCAAGCCTTCTCAAACACCAAAACAAACTGGGAATAAAAACTCAGAGGGTTAAAAAAGTGTTCTGACGAAGAAATGAGAAATCTTGTTTTCTAAATTAACAAAATAAAACTGGCGGCTATGTATGGTTTCTTCTCATTTGCTGAGATCGTTTAGATTTTCGAACACTTTGGTTCAGTCTTTGAGAATCCATGTATGAGATCAAGGTCCCTTTAACATTTACTGTTTTTTTTTTTCTTACGTTAGTTTATCCTGTGTTTGAATCGAAATTCATTGATTACGGTTAATGATTGCAAAAACATATTATTAAGTACAAGTTTATTGTTTGCATTTGCCAATAAAATGTGTGTAATTCTCTCCCTCTGTGTTTAAAGTTAAAATGCAAAGAGTCTTATTGCACACATGCTGCCTGGCTTATCTAATGCTTTTTAATACCCAGGTCATGAAATGAATTTGTTCGCATCTTTGTGCATTTATATTGCCACATGAAGGCATATTTTCCAACACACAACTCCTGAGAGCCCTGCTCGGTGAACCAGACAGCATGTTGTGGCTGTATTATTTCTGTTTTCCTTGCATCCTTGCTTTCAGGTCTTGTCCTCGACCCTCGGGCCTGACTCCTGGGTCCTGACGGAGCCATCAGCTCACTCATTTCAAAGAATCTGACCGTTGGGGTGAGAAAGGTCAAAGGTCGGCCCAGTGTGTGTTGTCCATCAGTGTAGCAATGCTAAACATAGGCAATAGTATTTCGACATGCTCTCCTGGCTGCTGTGGCCTTCTTAAACTTGGTGTCGCTGCACCTGAATGACAGGACAAGGCTTTTGATAATATTCAAACGTGTTTTCTCAGCAGGTAATGCCAGGTTAGGACTTGTCTGTTGTCCAGACTTGAGGACGCAGGCTAGCATCAGGCCTGGCTTGTTCAGCTGCCCATTGATTTAGTGTCCGAATGTTCAGTGTCAGCGTGAAGATGTGATACCTTTCAGCTTTACTGGGCCGTCAGTGTTTGACAAAAAAACTCAGTACAGCACTGTGTCCCCATCAACGCTCTGCAGCAGTAGCTTTTCTACCAGTTTCAGGAAGACCAGGGCCTGCTTATTGGAGTGTTTACATTGTTCCTTGCAGCCTCTTGTCCAACTAATTTAGCTAAGCTCCAGCCTCAGTCGCTTAGAAGCAGGTTGTCCTTAGCTTGTCATGTCTGCTGGCATTGTCGCATCTCCTTTCTCTATTACCTTGTGATTAATCCCCCCCATCATCCCTCTTCCTACACAATCCTCTCTCTCCTCTCATCTAAAACTCCGACTCTCCCTGTTTATGTCGAAATTGGGCGCACAAAACCATTAGCGAGCATGTCTCAAAAAAAATATGGCCAAGAGAGGAGGCTCTTAGATATTCTCTGGCAGGAACCATCGCTGCCTGAAAATAACCAGTGTAAATTGATTTTTCTCTGCTGCTGTCAGAACTCTGTTTGGCGGGCTGCCAGCGATATTTCAGCAACTCTAAGGACGGAATGTAAATAAGAAAGTGCATACTGGAGAGGTGAGAGAAGAGGAAGGAGAATTGGATACACGGCAGGGCGTAGCGAACTGCTTGCTGGTGCGGTTTAACCCTGACATCATCATCTCTTGAGCTGAGGTCCCCTTCCCTACTGGCTGACTTCTGTGCTCTGCTCTCTACCTATGTGAACTAAGCAAGCCTCACATTAGGAAGGCAGGCAGCAGTTCTACAGTTCTTTTTTTAACAGCGAACACAATTTTCCCTGCAGCAAGGCTCAGCTGTGCTCTCGCTGAGACAGCCTGTTTGTTCAGTAGCTGTCGTCGCACAAACCCAAATGCAGTTCTCCCATCATCTACAACTAATTCGGTCATCTCAGGACCTTCTTGGCTCATGGCCAGAAGGGACAAGCCTTGTCAATTAATGTCCTGAGCTTATGTCCTTCAAGCTGAAAGGCACTGTGGTCAACTTCAATACTCTGAAATACACTACAGTGTTCCGGCTAGATTTGATGTGTGCTGCCTGGAGACATACACTGTATTTATATATAAGTATATTAATGTGAATATACATTTATGGAGTTAATCAGTGTTTCGGCTGATTTGCCCATTGTGGAGTGCATGTTGCACTCTAGGGCTGAAAGGTATAGTGCTGGGAAATGGGAGTTTTGCACTTTGAAACATTTTCAGGGCAGAGCTGGTTACGATAGGTTCAGTTGAGGTGACCAATCAAAGCACTGCGGAGGCAGGCATATTTCAAACATTAAGCAGAATCGTGACGGGCAGGGCTGATATTGTCTCAGCACTTGTCACTATTTAAAAAGAGGGTTTTATAAAATGTTCATGAAATACCAACAAATATAAGAACATTTGTGTTTGTGAGCGTACCTCTGTCTTGATAGCGCCAGTAATGCCCATCACCGTCCAATGAAAATTTCAAAACAGCCAGTCATCTCTGAATTAATTGGTCACCTGAATTCAACCAGTCATCACAATATCTTCCTTTATAACATCTCAATAAGCCAAACTCCTATCTGTGGTCATGACTGGAGCACGAGGGGTGGGTGTTTTTCTCAGGTTTTTGTGACGTTACGGGCTGACAGTCTTTCGAAGGGGCTGTCCCCACCTTCAGCCTGTCGGTCGATTGTGAGATTTTACTGTCAATGGTGGCCGTTTTGTTTGGTTCTGCAGTGAAGGGCGCAGGCATTGGCGGGGGTGCAAATTTCGGGTAGGGTGAAGACTAGGGGAGCACCAGCCAGATGTGCGGCCTGCGACATTAATTTACTTTTGCAAATGGAAGCATCCAACCAATCACAGCGGAGTCGCGGGATGATGCGGCGCTCTCGCATTCACGGTGTCGCTCTTCATTTTGAATCGCTGTGAAAGCAGCTTAATAAACTGCCTTTAAGAGACGGCGGGATGAAGCAGTTTCCCGCCAGCTGATCTCCATGCTGCCGCGGGTTTCTGTCAGTTAGCGTGGCGGCTTGGCGGGAGGCTTGCTGTTTCGTGCTGGAAACCAGGCGGAGCGAGACTGAGCATGACGGGGCGCTTATACCCGGGTCTGCGGTGGGGTTCAGATCAAAGCAAAAATTCTGCTGCGAGGAGGGAGCCCCTGAGTCTGTGTGTCTGAATAGTTTGCGAGTCTCACACGCCCTCTTTCTCTCTCTCTCTCTCTCTCTCTCTCTCTCTCTCTCTCTCTCTCCTTCTTATCTCTCTTGCACTCTCTCCCCTCTCTCCCACACACTGTAAACCCTGATAGTGTGGTGAACTCAAATGAAGTCCACTATGGAAAAATGATCAGAGTCACATTTTCACGCTGTGGAGAAATGATGAATTCAAAATTCAAAACGATCTTGGAAACAAAGCGCTGAAAAAATATGCAAAAAATGTAAAATATATTAAATAAAATATATTTTATATATGTATACACACAAAAATGCAAAATTTGATCATTTTTCCTTTGTGGTCCTCAAATGTTTTGTAGAAATTGATTACCTCAAAAAAATTGTGAAGGCCGACTTAATTGCATTGATTGGAAGAAACTTAAAGAAAATAAGTTAAAGTTATTTTTTACATGTTTTTGAGTGCTGTGAACACTAAGTTGGCAAACTCAATTTTTTTGAGGTAATCGGTTTCCACAAAACATTTGAGTTCTCCTCACTTGTCCGGGTTTACAGTGCATTCTTTCACTCCCTTCTCTCTCTTCCCCTCATTCCCTCTCACCCTCACTCCATCTCTCCCTTATTCCCCCACTGTGATTCATGTTAGATCCCTTTCCCTTACTGGCTCCATACAGTCAAGTGACCTCGCTGTATCTCAGTGTTGCTGCAGAGTGAGAGATGTGTCCATCGTAACCAGTTGTTGCGTTGACATGGCAGACGTGGCCGCAGTCTGGTTGAATCTTTAAGTGTTTATTGCGTAATCATGGGAAAATGTCCAGTTTGCTGGGCTAAAAAGGCTGTGTATATTACTTTTTCATGTGCTGTCATTTCATCTTATGCTATGTTGTATTGCAAAACCTTATGTTATGTTATACTACGTTATTTTAGGTATTTTTATTTTATTTTGTGATGTTATGTCATGTTATATTATTTATTATTTCAGGTTATGTTGTGTTATGCTGTCAGGATATGTAGCGTTATGTTTTATTTTGTTGTGCTTTGCTATATTATGTCTGTTGGGCTATATAAGGTTATGTTTGTGTTTTTTTTTTTTTAAATTCTGTGTTATGCTTGGTATATGATACGATGTTTGGCCATGCCAGGTAATGTGGAGTTATGTTGTTTTATTTTATGTAATGCTGTAGTTTATTATGTCATGTTATGCCATATTATGTCATGTTTGGCTATGTCAGGCAATCTTAGGTCAAGTTGTTTTACTGCATGTTATATGCTATATGATGTCATATTAGGTTATTGTTGTGTCATGATGTTTTGTCTTGCGTTATGTTACGCTTTATTATGTCATGTTAGGATATGTCCGCTTATGTTGAGTTTTGTTGGCTTATTTTATTTTATGCTATATCATGTCATTTTTGGCAATATCAGGTTACATTGTTTTATTTTATGTTACATTTTCTGTATTATGTCATGTTGCCTGATGTAATCTTTGGTCCTCCCTTGAGTTGGTTCCCTGCAGAAGAGGTGCTAAGTTAGTTTTGAGGTTAAACCCGGGCTGTTCTTGGCAAGTTTGTTTAGATTAGCGTGGACAAAGTGGACAAATTAACACACGCTGGGCTGGGACCTTTTTGCCACTCCGGTCAAGGATACCTGAGGAGAGCAACCTGAAAGCAATGATTTATCAGTGTTCACGTGCTTGTGTATTTTTGTGTGTTCATGATTGTGTTAATGCATTTCTGTATGTGTATGTGTGTGCATGCGTGTGGAGGCTCTTCAAAGCTGTCTGAGGTGGCGCATTTCCATGGTGATGTCTGTCCCCCCCACCGGATTGACCATACGGCGCCCCCTTTCTGCCGGTGGAGGTCCCTGCAGCCAACCCTGATAATTGGCTGTTCTTGGGTGTAAAAAGGCCTGAATTTAAAATCCAAGCCTTTGATCTAAGAAACATGGCCATCCTTAGTCTCTAGCTCTGCTAATACGGTTAGCCCTTACCAGACAATTCAGTTTGGGTGGATAAGAACTGCCCTGTCTCAGTACAGATGGGCTCCTAATTATATCAGCTTAGTCCTTTATCTTTCTTATAAAAAACATGCTACATCTTTGATCCAGTCTGTTGATGAAAGCAACAAGGACATGGCTGCCATTGTTCAGTAATCCAGGCCTGTCATTTGGCTGAGGCCTGATTATAATGGAGGGAGTGTGCAGGTAAAGTCGACACTGACCCAGATTTCTCTTTTGTTCGTTAGACAGGTAAACAGAGTCAGACATCCTCCCACAGGGGAGATTTTAGCCCAAATACAAGTTCCTGTCGTTCAGAGTAATAAATGGAGTTGCCTTGAGCCAGTTTTCTCCATTATACAGTTTGGGTGACCTGCACTTACCCCATCATCTGCAGTATCAGCTCCCCTTACTTTTCAACATGATATCAGAGGTCAAGGGTCAGCACTGTGGCAGAGAAAGCGGCCGTGGGAAAGTCGTGGAAGTGGACAAACATCAGTGTTGGAAATCTGGCCATTAAATCTTGGAAGCACATCATCATCGGGTCTCACAGGTGGAAATTACTACCATGAGAATAGACCAGGATATTCAGGGTCATCGTACAAGAGCCCATAAAGACACACACGCACACATACACACCTGTCAACAGACCGGGAAACACACCTGTGGGACTCCTTCTCTCTGAAGTGCTACCAGGATGTCAGACATCGGAGGTGCCTTCTTGTTACACATGGGCCTTCAGGCACTAAGAGTGGGACTGACTGGCTGTCCTCGAATGTCTTTTTTTTTTTCTTTCCCTACCCCTCCATCACCATCATTCTCTATTTTCCTTCTTTTACTGTTGGATTCTTTGTTTCCATCCCTTTCTCTTGTTTCCTCTGTTCTCCTGTCCTCTTATTCTTTCCCTCTCTCCCTCCCTCCCACTCCCTCTCTCCACACACAGGGAGACAGCTGACCATATTTAACAGTCAGGCGATGATTAAAATCGGGGGTCAGGACAGGGGCCTACCCTTCCAGGGCCAAATCTCGGGGCTCTACTACAACGGGCTGCAGGTTCTGAAGCTGGCGGCCGAGGGGGACCCCAATGTGCAGGCGGAGGGGAACCTGAGGCTGGTGGGGGACGTCCCGTCCGTCCTCACCACGGAAACCACGTCTGCCACCCCGCTGTCCGACATGTCTACCACCATCATGGAGACCACCACTACCATGGCAACCACTACTACACGCAAACAGCGCTCCCCCACCATGAGGGACAGTGTCTCACAGGTACAGTGACCCCGCCCCCCACCACCACCATGAGGGACAGTGTCTCACAGGCACGGCGAACCCCCTCCCATCCCCAACCTTTCCCTCCAACAGCGACCTTTGACCTTTGCCATATTCCACCCAAAATTAGCCGCTCACCATAACAAAAAGAGGGAGAGGAGTTATTTGTCGAAGTGGTGGAAGGAGGTATCATTTTCTCGTATTTTTGTGGATGAGCCGGGCTGTATCCTCATGACTTGAAAGTTTGACTGAGCCTCTGAAGATTTCTTGTGCAAGCCCTAGTGTAAACATAGTAAGATCAGTACAGCTGTTGGGCCCTTGAATAAGGCCCTTAAACATACCTTGCTTCAGTGGGGAATTCGCCCCCTTGCTTAGTCTAATGAGCCATAGGCTGCCTCTGGATAAAATCATCAATCTAATAACTTTAATGCAATGTGTGATAAAAGTTTGGTGCCCGCTGAAATCTTTGGTGCTATATCAAATCTTACAGAAGTTATTTTATTGAGTCTGAACTCATGTAAACTCTATCAGATTTAAATTTACTCTGGGACTTTTATTATATGGTATTAAATTCACCTAGTGCTACATTAAACTCTGTGGAATGCTGCAGCAATGCATTGCACAGTTTTCCGTGATCACATCTATCCTGTCGTGATGGCAAGATGTAAAAATCAAACAAAAAAAATGGATTCACAGCTTTCTGCAACCTGAATAAATACAGGTCAGTTAATAATTTGACTGTGCATTTACCTAATGTGTTAAATAAATTAACAGCTTTAATCACCGTACCCACACACTTTAGGTTTTCTTGAAGTAGCCCCTGTTTTCATATCTTTATTAATGCAAGTCAGCACACATTTGTAAGTAAAATTCTGAAGGGAGGACTTACTGAAATGCTGTCCCCATGTTCTGAATAATCCCCTACGCTAAATCCATCAAATCACTTGAGCGTATAATTGGTAAGCAAATCTGCGGGAAGGAACACACACAGCTCAGTGATTTATCTTTAGTACCCAGAGTAAGTGCGATATTAGGGCACTATGTGTCAAAAACAAAAATGGAGGAATAAAATCAGATAAACTAAATAAAATTGTGTAATGATGGGGCACCCCTGCACAAATCTGCTCACTCCATGGTCGTTGACCAAACCTGGCAACCCTGAAGCAAGGAGGAGATTAGATTAGAGGCGTGGCGGATATAAGCAGCAGGCATCACACTTTGTGTCAAAGGCTTATTTCCTGGTCTAACTGGGAGACTTTGCTCAGGTGTGGCATTATGATTGACTCCTGTAAAGGTCCCCATTTCCTTTCCAAGTCAATGGAATAAATGGACTCATGGGGACCTAATTTTACAACCTGAAGGCAGCCGGCAAACACAGTTGCTAACGGTATCGCAGATCAAAACTGGGCGTGACTGACTCCATTTGAATAATTTCATAACAAGCAGCAAGAGTGCAGATGTGGTGCTGTTGTCAAAGGGTTCATCCAAGACAAATTAATAACTTGTGGGTGTGGTGTAGGTTTACTCCCGGCCAATTAGATCAACTGCTGTCATTCCCTTTAGGGTCATTCCATGCTCCCCCCCGACCCCCTCCGATTTCCATGAAACTTATTTTGCGAATAGCCCTTAGGACCAATAGTGATATACCAAAATTTCAGAAACAACGGTGAAATAGCTTTCAAGATATGCATGATTGAAATTTGCCGACCACGCCCATTTTGCTATTTTGCTTGCTCCGGGTCCAATGTTTAGAGGCCAGTTTCTGCTTGCGCATCTGTGAGAATCTCAAGATTTTTTTTCTACGTCATCTATGCCTTGCTCGCTTTTGGGCTTCACCATCAGAAGCACTGAGGAATATTTCATATCCATTTTAAAAATTGTTGAAAATGGGAGATAAATTTGCACTTAATTTTTTTAAGGACTTTGCAAGGCGCTCCTCTCATCTAACAGATACGGTATTCCAAAACAGCTGCTGCTGTTATATTGTATGGACATGTGGTAAATACCAATATGCATTGCTACCCTTAGATCGACTTATCGAAAAATTAAAGCCTGAAATACACTGTGCAAGCAAATATGCAAAATTAGCATATTTTTCGAATTCAAACATGACAAGGTTGACAGTTGGTGAATGAGACAAGATTTTAACCACGCAATTGTCATTGACATATAAACATTTGAACAAAATCCTACCGACTAGCTCAGCCTCCTTCCATGGGAAATCCAATGGACATTGATGTATGGTTTGATGAAATTGACAAATGCGTCAAATACGTTAAATCGACTTTCTTCTTTTGGATATTGGCGTAACAGCGACAAGTTGTGCTGTTCCTGAGCTAGACTGAAGTAAATCAGTAAATATATATCATTAAAATAAATAAAACGGCTCTCCGATGATGTTCAGTCAAATGTTGTGAGGGTTCAGTGGTAAGAACCGTGGCACTTTAATGGGAAAGTTCTATGTATGTGTACAGAAAATGTTAGCACCGCTCCCATCGGAATATTCCAATCCAAAGAGCTGGGACCGGGGAAACCAATAAAAGAATGGATGAAGATTGAAGTGGACAAATTAATTATTCATGCTCGATTTCTTCTCTTTTTTTCTTTCTCGAAGAGTAAGATCACCCCCGACCCTGGATCCAATACTGTTCGAACTGATTTACTGCTCTGTGATCATCTATCTAGCCTCAGATCGTGCACAGCCTTTCTCCACTCCACTTGTCTGAGTCACATACAAAATACAAAAGTCTGGCTCCTCGCCTTAAAAAAATTAAACTTTAATATAGTTCCCATAAACCCCATTTATCAATTTCAGTTCAGGGCACTCAGAGTGCTCTCCGCCATAAATATAATAAAACTGTGACGTAAAGGGGAAAAAGTATAAAGCACTAAAGGTGTTACATTAATATATTAATAAATCATAAAGATTTTGGAAAATCGCGTGGAAATTCCCCCAGAAAAAATTACTAAGTAGTCGGCCAACTCCTCCAAAGTTTGTTTCTGAAAATCATGTTTCATTGATCTTTGATTTTGGTAAATTCCTCAACGGACTCCATTTTATCACGCAGACTTCCTCGCTTATCTCCTGCCATCAACTCTCGGCAAATTTGTCACCAAAGCTGGGTACTGTTTGACAAGGAGGTTATCAGTGTATCATTAGCCTGATAACTGGACTGATTAAGAGCTACAACAGCCTCTTCATTGTTTTTTGGTTTCTTTACTTGTGTCAGGGTTCCAGGTTTACCCACAGTGTTCGTTCAGCTAACTCCATGACCTGGCTTTGTGAAACAGGACACTGGCATGCTCACAGCCTGCTGTCTTCAGAGGCGCGAAGCATTGTTTTAATCGAGAATTTTCCGAAAGCCTGCATTTCCCTACCTGCCCCGCACCTCCCTCATGACCTCATGTAATCAAAGTGGTGCTCGACCGATGATATGCGCCTGCTTTCCACATCATATAAATTTATTGCTATTATTCTTTTACTTTATGCATTTATTTATCCACTCTCCCAAGCTTCAGAGTAAATAAAATTAGGTAACCTTGTTCTGGGATTGTCGCTATTAAATCATATGTGTATTTGGCTGCATGGTGCTTGCATTTTTTGAGCCGTGAAGCTACATAACTGCTGTTTAGCATGTTGCTTTGATTTTTACTTGTATTCAGATCAAATGGCCAAAATCACGCTTCATTTTAGAGGCTTATTTCTTGATGATGTGCCTTATTGAGGTAGCTCCTTTCCCATTTCCCATCCAAACCAATGGAAACATTAAAATAAAAACTGAGAATTACCCATATTGTAACATATGTATAATGTGCGCATGTATGTAACATCAGGGTAACTACACTGAAAATAAGATTGATTTAATAATAGAAACAATGTGGGGGGAAAATTATTGCATACTAATGGTCAAGAAGTCTCCAGGGTTGTTCTGCGTAATCTGTCATTGCAGTGATTGATTGACAGGGCCCAGGCTGCCACAGCATTAGCGCACGGCACCTGAAGACGCGCCACAGGAACCGCTAATGAAGGAAAACTCCCCACCTCCAGCAGTTTTTAATCACAGCCGCCAAAGCTGAGTAATCGCTGCTCCAGTCCTGCGACAATTTCTCCCAACTGACAGCACGTTCACAATGAAAACTGGGCAGCCTGTCACAGTATTTCACACCATTGCTCTAGATTTCCTTTGGGAAGGCAGTCCTTACGAGTCATTCATTTCATGAAACTTTTTCATTCAGTTACGGGAGAAGATGATTATAATTCCTTCAATACTTGATACTATGTTGTTTTTTTTTCCGTTATTAATTTTATTTACTGATTTTTCTCGCTGTAGTCTGGACTGGATTGTCTTTATTTCACTTTAAACTCTGGTTCCTCTGGGGTGCAGATAAAAGGACTCATTTATTTCAAGAAAGATCTGCATGCAGTCGAAGATGTTTATTTACGTTTTACCTTTTTATTTATATACTTATGTTTAATGTTGGCCAAAACAGGATTGTTTTTATTCCCCTCTTCTTTAAGCTGGTATTTTTCCTCAAATAATCTGCAGTGAGTGAAAGACTGAGATAAATGTATCCATTTAATGGCTGCTATTTACTTTCTGTCAGTATTATTTTTATTTTTCAGTGAAACAGGAGCATAGTTACCTTTTATCTTGTCCTATGGAATGAATATTAAGCATTTCTTTTGTCTATTGACAAATTCAAGTCATCTTTCTTTTGGAGCAGAGTTCTCTTGTGGGATTTATAAAACAATCTTTAAATGTAAAACTGCTTTAATGGAAAAATCAACATGAAAAGTGTTACCAAGGTGTTTGGCCTCCACAAGCTGCCAGATGAGCTTTTAAAAGCCTTAGTATGGAGTTTACAACAATAAAACTTCACTGGAGGGATGGAGTATCTATCCTCAAATAAATAATGCCACATTTGGTGGTTTGCTGACGGTGAAGGAGAGCACTGTCCACCATGTTTTTCCGAAATCTCCCACACAAGTTCAGTTAGTTTGATAACTGGTGACTGCCGATGGTGGAATATACTGAGGATCATTTTCATACTTTCAGACTCATTTTCAAACCATTCAGTGACGTCTTGTTCCCAGTGGGGTTTGGGCAATTGTCATCCTAGAAGAGGCCACTCCCATCATGGTAGGAATGCTCCATCGCAGGATATAAAGGAAGTTACACTGAATAATTTGCAGTGTCGCTTCTACCTTTAAGGGGCCAAGTGGACCCAAACCATACCAGGAAAATGAACAAAGCCATATGGATTTGTCATGTTTGGCTGCACATTCATTCAGGTTTTTCCTTTAATTTTTTTTTAAATTAATTGTCACCCATCTTTATGTTCCAGGTGACAGGGACACTGTGACAAGTCCATGACCTTGTAATGTTTTGTTAGTCCATAATCTCTGGCTCATACATAATTTGCCATTTGTCGGACATAGATGCTCACAGGAAATGAATAAAACAGAGAATGTCCGTGTGTTCACTGGAGTCCATGTCACCTCATGCAAAGGACAGCTTTTACCATTTTATTTGTATAGAGGTGCAGCTAAGATATTGCGTTGGGTCGGTGCATGAACTCCTGTGTTTTAATTGGGTTTAAGGGCTCCTGTCAGGCAGAGCGCTTGAAATCATTCAAACATCCCCCCAGCTTTATGGTGCGCCCCCTTTTAATGGTGTGAGGGCAGATGTGCTGTTATTCGGCCGTAACATATTGGTGAAAAAATCTCACACCATTGCCATTGCCGTCATGTGACGCTGTCATGTGATGAAGCAACCAAGGGCATTATTGGTCAATATAACTCTGGGTTAAAGGGGTGCGTCTGTGTGTGTGTGTGTGTGTGTGTGTGTCTGTCTGTCTGTGTGCGTATGCATGCCTGCATTGTAGCGCTTTGGACTTATTATGTGCAGTAGGCAGAAAAGGCTGAATTCTGGAAAAGGTTTAGGTCTCAGGTTACAACTGGTCTTATGGTTTGGTCTAGGTCTAGTTTATAGGCAAGGCGTTACAATACTGCTATAAGGTGAGGTGTAAAAGTAAGGTAAAAAAAACTGTGTTATTTAGGGGGGTTTGGAGGTTGGGGTTAGGGTTCAGGCAGTGGCGGCCTTGTGCATCTGGGGGCCCTTTTCAAAAGCAAATGTGGGGCCCTATAAAACATAAGCGCTTCAAAATTTTGCTAGATGAAAGCTTACACCTTAGCCTATCCAGTGAAATTATTTATAATTATGCATGTATATATAAGATAAATTTCTCAAAAAGTGAAATGTGCAACTCAGCTCTACAAGCTAGCTGTATTGAAAACTGCACTGCAGACCTATTATTGTTTTTCCTCTAAGGGGACAGGGTTACTGGATAGCTCTATAACATAATCACTGGGATAATATTACGGTAAAACTTGGATGTAATTCGAACTTCGACATCCCACCAATATAATTTAATGTTGCTTGAGTTGAGTAGGTTTTGAAGCACTTGATGACTCGTATTACCTGACCTTAATTCAAATTTGCATTGCAGCTTTAAACATTACACAACACAAAGTGACGCAGTATCCCTCCGCTTTGTCAGGGAACGAGGCTGCCTTTGCCATAGCCATGATTATAATGATGGATACAAAACCATCAATACATTTTCAACGTGTTCACCGTATTAATCTTCTCACTCAGTTGCGATGCCATGTGAATGAAAGAGCATTTTTTTTTGCCCAAAGTACATTTAGCTAACGTTATATTAAAACGCAGCACAGTGTGTAACGTTAATGTTATGCACTGATAATAGATATGTGAAAATCGAACAGGTCCGCACCGGTAGTTTTCTGCCTGATTGCTGTTTCTGCGAAGAGATGCCTGAACTCTGACTTCTCCTAGAAAACTTGCTTCTCGTTGGCTTTGGTTGGGTTACGTCCTGAAACTCTTTGGGTATAGAGTAGCTGGAAGTTACCTTATAGCCATACCTTATAATTTTATAAATCATTTTTAGATGATGAATAATTACTACACTTCTTTGCCAGCTCAGTCTTCATGCAACAAATACATCTGACGGAGAAAACCAGCAACTCCGACCACAGAAAGCCGTGTATTCTCCCCATTCGCCACGACTCCGAGAAGGAGTATCGGCCGGAGGTGCGCTAGAATGCCTTCATAGAAGGCTTAATGCGGTTTTTATGTCATCACAAAATGTGTCAATTTGAGTGGCCATCGGGGATCCTAAACATTTGTCTTTTTGGGGGGCCCCAAATATTTGCCCGGTTTGCTTCTCCTGGCGGTGCGCCTCTGCATATTTTCATACAGTCAAGGTTTAGGATGTTAATTCTTGCCTGGCAGTTGGGGGCCCCCTGGAGGGCAGGACCCATTTCAATTGAAACGGTTGAAACATAGGGAGGGCCGCCTTTGGGTTCGGGTTAGGGAAAGGGTTAAGATTATGATTGATTCCAGGATATGGGGGTATGGAAATAGGATTGAGGTGCAAAAATGATTCTTTGGTCTCCACGAGTGTTAAAAAAAAATAAAGTTTTGTGTGTCTTACTTTCCTACATCCATCCTTGATTTCTCTCTCTCTCTCTCCCTCCCTCTCTCACTTTCTCTTCCTCTCTACGTTCATTGGCACTCTCACCAGGACAGAGCTCTAGTGTGTGCATGGAGGACCAATGATTTTCTGCTCCATCTCTCCCATTTGTCAGTTGGACTTGCTCATATTTATTCTGCAGCAGACGCAGTTCACATCCGAGCCACAGAGTGCAGATAAAAGCTTTAGGAACTCAGCCTGATGATGCGCAGCAAATGCAAATTATTCAATGTCATGTCAAAACAGAAAGACGCAGACGCCCCCTCTGAACTAATATCAGCATGTTTAAATCAGATTAATACGCGCACGATAATGGCGGAAAGCTGTCGGTGTCCTCGCGCTAATTAAATCAGTGTGCGTGACATCCTACAAATGGTGTCAACGCATCTTGTTCGTCGACGGGCAAACCTGGAGAACGATTGTTTGAGACGTTGAGGAGGATTTAAACTCGTCTAATTACAGCTCTCGAAGTCTTGGATTTATGCTCATAAATCCAGGTGAGTGTGAGACACTTGTTGTAGGACCTTAAGTTTTTGCTCTCGGTCTGTCAGTGAAATATAATCTGTGTGGAGAAACTAGGATAAACAGAGATAACCGCGGTGAATACAGTGAGAACATGCTAACTCTACACAGAGAAGTATACAGGCCGGGATTCTGGTCCAGGTCGTGTGAACGTGTGAATTGCGCCTCTCCTAAATCGAATATCGTCTCAATGCAAATTGCCTACTTCTAACAGGAAAAAGTAAGAGAAATATACTGTAGGTTTGTAAGAATCTGATGTACAGTAACCCTGTGGTAAAAACAACGGAGCTGGTTGTTTCCGTCAAATGTTGTAGTCTGAGACAACCAACCGAAAAACTTGTAGTTGACTCTCATATACCCACCGTTCAGTCCCTCTGACTGCGCAAATAGCTTTTCTGTTTACTTTGCCAGAAGAGCTAAGCTCCAGATTTTTAAAAGATCACTAGATGCTCAGTATCGAAAGCACACACCTTCAGAGCAGATTATGTGCGACTACTCAGCCAGCGTGTTATGAAGGTCATAGTGTCTGTAACACTAAAGATGAACGTGATCAGAAAATAAAATAATTATGTTCCTTTTCGCCATTATTACCAAATTTTTTGTTTAGAAACTTTAGCTTGCATTTTCTTAAGATAATTGCAGTATACCTAAAATTTTTGGGGCAGCTGTTTCACATCTTATTTCCCCCCCAGAAGTAGTGTTGACTGACAGAGCACCAGTTCACAATGGAGATTTTAAAGGGGAATGAAAGGGAATAGGAGCGATCTGATATAGCGCAAAACTGTGGTAAATCGGGAGATGAGATGAAGGAAGGAGATTTCTTTGGACGTCCGCACTTCCATAATAGGGGCCACTGTCATGCAAATTAGGAAAGCCCCAGATGCTGCTGCATCGAAGAGATGAAGTGAATATCTAAGATTTAATTTATTATTTGAATTATTGTTTTAATCCTAATATTTTCAAACAGTATAAACTAAAAAAAATAAATAAACATCACATTTTTACAATATGACTCGGCGAGGTGGCGTTTGCACTGTACTGTATATACTGTGTGGTTCTCGCTCGATCTAGCTCTCCCACCGTGCAGTCGTATTCAAACTCGACTGTGATTTGATTTAGTTTTCTCACTATGCGATGAGCATTGCTAAGCTTCGCAAAAGAAAACCATCGTGGAAATGAACTTAAAAAAATACTGCTAAATTCTTATCTTAGCCTGTGTCCACGTCTTGGAAAACGCTATAAAACACATAATGTTTGATCACGCGGCGTGGATGTAGTTCAGTCGTCTACATTTTGACCGTTGATCCATCAAGCAGGCGTCACACTGTCCCGAAATTGACACCAGATGGCCATACGAATATTGAATTTCGCGCGATGGCCCCGAACTTGATCAAAAGCCAATCTACAGCCAAAGCAAGTACAATGCCTACAGAAGGTCACACGATGGCACCCAAACCACACGAAGGCAACAAAAAGATGTGAATTTTTTATTAAGTAGTTTACCCGCAAGACACACGAAGGCCACACGATGGCTTGCATATTTACTACAGAGTAATACAGTAAATTTACGACAGATTAATGTAAGTTTCTTTAGTAAACTATTGTTTTGTTATGAACAAGAAATGTTAAGATAAAAAAAGCATGACGTTAAAAGCAACCAGTTCATTATCAGTTATCAGTTTCATGAATACGTTGTGCCTTATTAATATATATTTAGAACATGGCAGTCTTAAAAGGCTACTCGATTCTGATTGGTCAATCGCCAAAATTCTGCTGTGTTTATTTCCAGAGGTATGACCACTGCGCTGCTGTCCGTTGCCAGTAATATTAATATTTTAATATTGTAAATGTTTTAGCCATATTCTAAGCGGGATAATGTATAGTGAGCTGCGCGTCGGGGTTCTATTCCCCCGTTGGGAGTTATTTTTCAACAATCACCGGCTCACTATACATTATCCCTACATAGGCCTACTATATATGTTGTGCCTGCTCTGTAGAGTTGCTCAGGACTGACTGAAGAAGATGCTCTGAGGCTGGCCTTTTATATGTCCACGTTACCATGACACGTGAAACGCTTGAGCTACTCAAATTCGGCTGTCTTCGCCGACACCGCGGTCCCATCTCGATGTCATCGTATTATAATACGATGGCTACACGACGGCATTGCGAGGGCTTCATGTAGTCGTGTTGCCTTTCTAAGACAATCGGGCAGCTACTTGTTTCCTTCGTATTGTCTTCATGAGGCGAAAAAATGCCCGATGGCACCAGTGATCACACAAAGTAAAGACGAAGATGACACGATTTGACAAGATGCCCCCACAATGGCCTTACGAAGGGCAAAATGGACACACGAATTCAACACAAAAATGAACCCTCGCAAGGTCTTCTGGAAATTTTTGGAATGCCAAAGATTTTGCCACCACTCACGAAGTTGCTGCCAGAGCCTGAGAAACTCAACCGGCAGTCATTCGACGGCTTAAGATGCCCTCACGAATGGCCCGATGTTTTTACGATCAGATCCGAATTTGAATATTTCCTTTATTGTGTGTCCATCTGGTGTCAATTTCGGGACAGTGTGACGCCTGCATCATTATCGGTGATCATATCCGCCTAGTGATGTGCCATATCGTATATCAGGTCGCTCCTATTGAACTCAATCTTTTAACTCCGTCATTAAAAAGGGCTCTTGAAACATGAATGGATAGTGAGATGAAAAGACTCCAGAATATGGGCTCTACCTGTTCCTTTTTATCCATTCAGAATATTTTTAAAAACCCTGGTGGGGACCTCTCTTTCCTGCCATTACCGTTCGCCTGATGGCAGATATGTATTGTGAGGCACAGGTTTGCGGTTTGTAACTGATTCACACTGCTGGATATTCACCAGAGGAGATTGGGGATAAAGTAGAGGGCCTGAAGTGACCCCCCGGGTGGGACTCAAACCCATAACCTTCACCATATGTGCACACATCCCAGCGCTGGGATCACAGGCTGCTGTCTGTACAGAGTGTGTTTAAGGCCTGACATTAGCATAATATAATGTTGTACATACAGTATAACTGTATATTATAGTATATATTGCTGTAGATTATAGTAGATATTACTGTGTGTTGTTGCATATTATTCTTCAAAATGAAATTAAAGTTCAAACGTTTTCATCTCACCTATGTGCCCCATAGCATTCTTCATAACTTAAATATCACGACTCTCTCAGGGGTCACGCCCCCACCCCTGTCCCCAAACCTCCAATATACACTATAATAATAATAATGACACCCCTTGTAGTGATTATTTTACATTGTTAGTTATGTTGTCCTAATTCCACAGGTAAAGTCTGCTGGAGGAGTTGCAGGTGATCGCAGAGTACAGTCACAGAAGCAGTCACAAGCCCTGCAGTGAGAATGAATCTGTTGCTGTGAGATCTGAGATGAGAAAGCAGTCTGACAGCTCGTTAGCATAGGCTGTCCTGATGAGGGCCTGAGTCCCACAGTTTTTCTTTTCATTTATGAAAACTTAAGGCCGGGATCACACCAGATCCTGCCTGCTTAGAACAGGGAGCTTGAACTCTCCCCAGCTAATAACTGTTCAGCTGTCAGAGATGCTCAATCAGATTCCCCCAAACATAATGTGACATCATCCCACCATTCTGAGGCGAGACATGTTTGTCTCTTGCTAATTACACAACAGCAGACGTGTGAAACAGAAATATGTTGTACAAAGGAAATCCTCTCAACTGAAGCTGAAGTCCTTCTTTTTTCAATCCTGATGTGCTTCTCTCTCCCTCCCTCTCTCTCTCTCAGCTCCTTTATCCACGGTCGATAAAGATATAATATCCATGTGTAGTGATTCACAGTGTGACCAGCATTGTCTCCTTGCAGTCAGAGCCGAGACTGAGAATCTATCTGAGTGGAGTTTGTATTTTCTCCCTGTGTTTGTGTGGTTTTGTCACTCCTGATACTCTGGTTTACTCCTGCTGGATAAAGACATCTGTCTCTGACCTACACTTATGAGTGTGTGAGTTAATGGTGTGTGATTCCTGCAGTGGATCGGTGAACTGTCTAAGTAGTACCTGTCCAAGTTCCTGCCTCAAGCCCAGTGCATGCTGGGACAGGGCACAGATTCTGCCACTATAATTTGGAGTAACCCAGTTATAAAGCAGGAGGACCATAGACTATATAAAAAGATGGACGAAACAACCGTGATGTCACCCATTGGTTTCAGCATACCATTTAGGAAGCCTTGATTTTGCCAATATGAACAGCACCATTTTGTCATTTTGAAACCGAATGTGATTCCTATTGGACAAGAGCGTGAATTGAAGATCCAGGGAGGAGCGAGGGGTGGATCTACGGGTGGATGTGACCATATCGGACAAGGACCAGAGGATAGCCACGCCCCTAAAGCATATTCTGGCTTTATCCTTTATTCTAGTCTATTTGGGACCATACTTTACAAAAATGAACCATGATAATCGAGGAGACTTGGTGAAAGATACCATAAAATAAAGTGAAAAATCATTATTGAAATAATAAATCAGGTGGGAAAGTAGGGTCATTTTCTCATAGACTTCTATAGCATTGAACTTCTTCCTGCAACCACCGACGTCGCCATCTGCTGGCCATTAAATAGAATGCGATTTTTTAGAGATTTCCGCATTAGCCTCAGATTTTCAGACCCGGGTGCTGCGTCCATCTTTTTATACAGTCTATGAGGAGGACATACGGATAGACAGAAGCACGGACTAGGGGATCAATGTATGGATGGATGGATAGGGAGATGGGTGGATAGATGGATGGATGTATAGGGAGATGGGTGGATGGATGGGCAGATGGATGGGTAAACAGTAGAGATTAGAATTTGCTGGGGGCTGTGCTATCTCTGATTGTAACTGATGATATTCATGAACCATTATTTTATTGGTTGAGTATCTCAACACTGCACAGATACGGACATCTAATCGGGGCAGAGAGGGGAGTGAGAATGAGCTGTAGAGAGAGTGGGAGAGGGGGGAAAGAGAGAGAGAGGAGGGGGGGTAAGCCTATTAACCATAAACATATGGCTTGATTGACTCATACCTCAGGCATTGCTTTGCATTTGAGTGAGAAACAAAGTGAGGAGCACAGAGTGATTGAGCTGCAGAGACTCACCTGAGTTCTTCTGATTGATGTCGGAGGCTCAAAGTGTTGTTTTCCCTGGAACTGTTTTTAACCCCTCAGGAAACAGTTTTCCCAAAGGGGTCATTTCACAACTATCTGTCCATTATTACTCCGATTGTAATATAAATTCTATACAGAGAGGCATTAAAAACACATAATAAAATATACTGTTTTAAGTAGTGGTAAATGGTTTCTTTCGTAGTTGCAAAACACGGTCTCAGGAAAGTGTGCTTTTGGTAGTGAGACTTGGCCTCACTGTTATCGTTACATTGGCAGTCAATTCAGCAGTTCTTATGCATTATCTGACATGGCAGAAGACGTTTTTTGGAACGTGTTTTTGTGGCGTCACAGATGATGCACTTTGTTGGGGACGACAGCTGACACATCTGGTCATTCTGTGTGATCCCTGCAGTCTGGATAAAGTCATTAATGGACATTAATGCGTCCAGAATATTTTCTTTCACACTGGCCATCATTCAACATTCAAAATATTTGATTCTTCTTAGATTTATTTGTTTGTGGCATTTGAAGTGGGAATGATGTGACTTTGTTTATGTGTGTTTTTATTGGCCCTGATCTTCAACTTTTCATGTGCAAAATGATTTCTCCCACTGTGATTCACGACCATGATCCAGGGAACTGTGCTGCATTTAGATAATCATAATGAGGTGTTTAACCAAGAAAGGATTGGAACCCAGACACTTGACATTTTGCAATGCTGACCATACCTGATGGTCACCATGTCAATCAGCAAAAGGAAAAACTATCAGTATTCAAATTAGACGATAAAAACCACTTTGCGTTTTTAATGCCTCTCAGTATATGTTCCTTTTTCTTCCTCTTATTCTTATTGTGAATCTCAGGTCTTCATCTTGATTTTATGCTAATCCTTACTCTTTATCCAGAGTGTTAACAGCTCAAGCACGCTTACTCCAATGTGATTACTTCTCCTGAAGGCGGTGGTTTTGGGGTACTTGTGTCAGAAAGGGGCCTGCACTTTTGGCAGCGTCATTAAATAAAACTAAATATGACTGGGAGAAGGGTGCTCACAGCTTTCCTGGAGCATGTATCCTCCAATCAATGTGACACACATCCCAGGCGAGATTAATTACTGCAGCTAACGAAGCGTAGGGGCTTCCACATTAGCCGAGCACAATAATTTATTACAAATGTTGTAGCTGGAGGGATGCTCATTTTGCAAATGCTCCTCTTCAGATGAGTGTACTATTGAGTCTATATAGTTTGTGTGTGTATGTGTGTGTGTGTGTGTGTGTGTGTGTGCATTTGGGTATGAGGCTTGTGCATGACTGCAGGCATATAAGTATATGAATGTGTGTGTGTGCGTGGGAGCATGCATCTGTATGTATGTCTGTGAGTGAGTGATTCATGCTTGTGTGTTGTTGTGCGTGTTGCATGCATGAGCGCAGGTGTCTGTGTCCGAGTGTGTGTGTCTGTGTGTGTACAGTACTGTTCACGAAAAGACCAGTTAACCAGTTAGCTAAAGGTATTGTTTTGATATCCTATCGGGTTAGCAACTATGGCTAACTGGGTTTTCACCAAGGGGGGTCTGCTTACAGTGACGGATTTTTCACGGAACCTGTCTTCCTCGATGGGTGATATTACCGCACAATATTACCATTTATATTAGGACGACCAAAATATATATGAATTCAAGCAGAAATTAATTGAGAAAAAAATTTGCAAAAAATCAAGCATACCTCTAAGTTCATTACATCGCAACATCTTGCAAGACCAAACAAAGCTTCAAAGACTCAGAAAACTGGGTTGGCGTATGAAATAGCAAGTGGAATGTGCGAACTGACGTAAAGATTCGAGAAGTGAAAGACGAAGTCACTAGGGCAGAGTGGGGTTAAGATGCCCTTTTGCTTATAATTCAATTTCAGCTGTGCCCAGTATGTGGCTCTTGACTTAGACAAATGCACTGCCACCTGGAGGGAAATCCTGAGCAACAGATGAGTCAAAAAATCAAGTGACATATGAGAACTCAAAGTATTTGTGTTTTTACTGTCTTTCTTATAAAGAATGACCGAATGAATCATTTTGCCACAACTACTTGAATGCGTCAGGAGGCTGCAGGACATGTCAGTATAACTCTCTGATGCCTTTTCTATGTATAAAAGGGTCCTGTGCGGTGATAATAGGAGAAACTGGGGTTAATGAGCCAAAACCAAGATGATAGTGATGGGGGTAATATGCCTTTTTTGGATTGGGGCATCTTACCCCACAGGAAGGTATCTTACCCCATTTTGAGTCGTATTCATTCTGTTTTATGAGTTTTTATCTAAAAATTATGTTCTATTTATAGGAAATATATGAGCCCCTAAGAACCATACCGGGCCATCCCGCACTTTTGGCGGAATTGAGTTGAGGTAGTCAGCATGTGCCGAAAACTGAGATCTACATTTCCTAAACGAGCCAACCCAATCTGCCCACATGGATTGTTCATGTAAGCAAACGTCCTCTCTGCCACTGTAAATATGCAATGCACTGCCTTAGTCATAGTGGACCATCCCACAACTTTTCCATAATTCAATGTAAAAAGGTATCGCACTGATGAGGAATTGCTTGCTATGATTGATGATGATTTGGAAGATAATGGAGACCCAGAGTTTGACCCAAATCAATCAGAAGATGATGGTTCCTCTTCAGAAGGAGGTACCTTTCACTTTAAATGAAACAGAAGGGCATCCAAAACCTGCATTTTAACTGTACATATCTTGAGTTTTGAACAGAAGCAGTGTTTCTAGTTCCCAGATACTCTAGATGGGGAAGCTGGCAACTTTGAGTCCCATTTTTCAAAAGTTCCCCAACATGGGTTGGCCCAGTATGGCTCTTAGGGGCTCATATATCACACATGATGATTTTTATAAAGAAGTTAGGAATGGAAAGTTAAGTGTATCCATACATGTCAAAAGTAGGGCCATATGGAGTTACACAATAATGAATCATATATACGTCAATACCCATAAGGGCCTAAAAAGAAATGTATTTTTTGTGAAATGCATTATGGTCATGCAATTTTTCTGTATCAAAAGTATTTCCAAAAGGAAAGTAAAAAAATAACTTTTAAATTTACATCTTCATCAACTGTCCTTTGATTTTAACTTTGACACTGGGGCCTAGTATGACAGAGTGTTTCAGTTCATGTGAGATATGACATTTAAATATTATTATTAAGATAATGTGATTTTCCTGGATTGTCGCTAAGTCATAGAAGTTCAACCTTAAATATGGATTCGGTTATGTAATATTAGGCCACCTCTAATTGGTATGAATGTATGGGAGTAACATATGTTTTCCTAATATTCCCTCTTGAAGTCTCTCTTCATGGATACTCATATTACGTTCCATACTGCTACATGTTTATCTAATGTGGTGCCTCATATTTTTTAGTAGTCCACAAGATTCTATTCCTTGATGCATTTAATGCCAACAGTACCTTGCCATCACTTGTGCCTTCGTGTTTAGTCAGTTAAAAAAAAAGTTAGGTTGAGGAGAATGTAACTCTTTCTTTCCTCATTTCTTTAGCAAGGAAATTTCTAAAAAGATGTTGATCTTTTGTATGATGTGTACCTGCCAATTAAGACAGCTATAATAGGATAATTACTCATGTGATAAGCAGTAAAACCAGTATATATTAGGCTTTACAAGTCATTCAAGATAACATAAAACAGATGGGGTAAGATGCCCCCCCATGGGGGGCATCCAGAAGGGCATCTTCACCCAGGGGTGGGGCAAGATGACCTTTTAAAAAAAAAAAAAAAAAAGTAATTAAACATTTGAAAATATTTCTATTGTGACTGTGTCATAAATCTTTCTAGATGTGGTAGCCAACTTTACATACTATCCATTCCAGCAAAAAAATGATTAATTCATGTTGTTTATCTTCAGTTATGAAAATTTGTGCTTGAGGGGGGCATCTTACCCCGCTCTACCCTACATGTCAGTGATCCTGCTTTATATATCCTAAATGAGTGAAAAACACTTATTACAGGATATACATGCAAAATATATACCAATTTTCTTGACACAAAATATCATTACGCGGAATCCACAAGTAGCCTATTGGAGAAGTATTGGTCGGACGTTTAATAACATTATGCTTTTGACGGTACTGGTTTATGTCAGAAATGCGAATGTAACAGTGCCATCTCGAAATGAATTAGTAAATTTAAGCTTGCTGTACACCCATTTATATTGATATTTAGGGCTGTTCTCGCCGTAATTACACTTTTCTGGGAATCATAATTTGGGCTTTTTTGTCATTTGGCTGTTTTCGTCGCCGGTGACCAGTGTTTACCAAGGCCAGTATCTGACCCCTTTAGACTACATAACATTACAATACATGTAGCTATTGAGCTGCATGATGTACTAACACAAGGTTAGACGCATGCAGACAACAGACAGCGACCCTTGCACCGGACTACATTTACCGATTATATGTATACATGAGCTGCTCAGCCGACCGTGACGACCAGTCCCTGTCCAGTTACTACTGTCTTTCTCACTTTATCCTCACGGCCTTGTAACTAGTGAGATTTCGCTCTTTTTGCGAACAGTGCTGTAAGTGTGTATGTGTCTGATTGATTAATATTCCTTTTCTTCTCATTCTCTGATCTATATGAAAGCATGGCATAAATCAGCACCTTATATTTCATTGACATTAAATTACACTTGACTATGAAATAAAGCCTTTGATCATGCCTTTGATGTCTCCTCTCTTTAGCAAGTATGCCCTTATGAAGTTAAAGTATTCAAAATCCAATCATCTATTGCCCTCCCCCTTGTGCAAACACATGCGGCTTATCTGAAGGATGACTGTATCTAGACTGGTCTCACCTTCACAACTTTTCAGTGCAAAAAAAAAAAAAAAAAAAAACACCTTTTTTCCATTTTATTTCTTAGAGTGGTTCAATAAAGTGCTTTCCAAAAAGGCCTGGTAATGAGGAGACAGATGGCTGTCTGCAGGTTATTCAGTGATTCCTGGCTGTCTTGTGGGTGACACAAAGCCAGAGAAAATGCTCTATAAAGCCTATAAGCAGACCTATTGCAGTGAAACTGGCTTCAGCTGTAAAAAAAAGGAAGTTATTTCAATTTAAAAATACACACTTGAACAAAGCTTGTCATTGTGGAGAAAGCTGGAAAATATTTCACCTTCTCTGGCACACCTGCTGCTAAAAAAAATTTTAAAAAATAGCGCGCTGTCCCAAGCGGGACCCCTCACCCTTGCGCTTGCCCTGCCGTGGTGGCCAGATTGATTATCACAATGGGACAGAAATCGATAAGGAGCTTCCTCTAACCACCCCCAACATACCACCAGAAAATGAGAGCATATGGCCAAGGCGTTTTTCAGCTATCGTCCGGAAACGAGAAGTTAACGGACAGACGGACAGACGGACGCCGCTCGCCACGACAATACCCCTCCACGACTTTCGTCGGCTGAGTGGTAAAAACTATCTTATTTTTGCTTTCAGTCGTAAGTTCTGTAAATCAAGATTACACTTAATGTATGGTGCCTGCAGTTTAAAGGCCAAACATAATTTGACTGTGTTGCCACTAATATGGAATGAAATTTCATTCAGGGAAGATTTCTTGACTGCTGGTATGAGGACAGACGGTTCTTCATCTGTTACAGGTGCCTGTAATGTGGCAGTAAGATGTGCTGAGATTACACAAGCTGATCTCCCCATCAAACTAAACCTTTCCTTCAGAGTCCAGACCAAATCCTCTGTAAAAACAGGTTTATCTCTTGGTGATAAAAAATGACAAAAATGTATTTCCAGAATTTTGGGCAGACGAAAAACATTCCTGTGATACCTTATCCCTACATTTTCTTAACATTGCCTTTTTATTGAAGGAAAGAGATTTGTTGACATTTTATTGCATCAATGCATAATCAGAACATTAGGTTGACGCAATGTGAAAGCAGGGCTTGTATGCCTTATGTCTGGGAGACTTCCAGCTTTGCTTCAAAAAAAAAAAATGACAGGAGCGTTTGAATCGGCATACCTCAGCTGAGGGGATTACTTTGAAGGTGACAGCATAAAATACCGACATATGTAAAGAATTTTTCAGAATAAAAGCAAAGCCTTTTTTCACGCGCCATGCATATTCCCATTTTTGGACTCGGCACTGGGACAGAAGTTCCACCTGCTTTTCCGCCTGCAGCTAAAAGCTAACTAGAGAAAATAATGTAACTCCAGTTCTCTGCTCCTCTGTTGTTGTTTTGAGGGTTAGGTTTGACTCTCATTCTCCTGTCTGTAGCCTTCATTGCTGGAGATGACTGCCAACACTCCCATCAGGGCAGTGACCAACAGCAGCCAGTGGCAAAAGCTTTCGCTTCACTGCAAAAAACTGACAAGGAACACTGCAGTCACAGGGCCTCTGATACAAGCTGAGCATGGAAACGCCATCCTTTTCATTTATTACCCCGCACCACCCGAAGGGGGTGGGCAAGGGGTATTGTTTTTGGTTTGGTTTGTACGTTGGTTTGTTTCTTTGTTTGTCTGTTTGTTAACACTTTAGCAGCAAAACTAATGGCCAGATTCACCCCAAACTGGGTTAAGGGATTGCCACTGACCCAGAATAGATGCCTATTCAATTTAGGAAAAGTAGGTCAAAGTATGTGTGAGGGGCGGGGTTTGTTGTGCCTGGCACCACTTTTTTTTTCATCGTTATGCCTCCACGACACACATTGGGTGGGAGATATGCTGTTTTTCGGTTGTCTGTTCATCCATTTCACCATCCATCACGCATATATTGTGTGTACCATTTGTCATGGAACCAAGCCATTAAAGCCGACATTCTTTTATCAAATTTATTACGTTGGTCAAATTGTGAGGAAATTATTTGCAAACTGTTAAAAGCCAGCTGCTGATCTGTACCCCCTCTCTCTCAGAGGGGAGGGAAAAAGTTCTTCACCTCATTTACTTTGTTCTGCCAGCAGACCTAGTTCTCTGTGGCTGGGCGCTGAGGGCCTTTCCAATTCAGTTATCCTGCCGACTACGCCAGTTTTGTTGTGGAACTGAATAATTAAAGCACATCACCTTTATCCAATCTATAATGCTGGTCAAATTTAGAAACTAATACACACAAAAATCGACTGCTGATCTGTGCTTCCTGCCTCCCCCAGAAAAAAGTCCCCTAGAATGAGCTCTTGCAAATTTATACTCTAACAAATTGGGCTGTTCTTTACAGTAAAAATGCCATGTTTATGGGGCACAGACAGATAAATGGTGGGGAAAAAACCAATATATGACCTACCGGGGGTTTTGGAGGGAAATTAAAATGATCACAATTAAAGGGGTAGTGAGGGAAGACAAGTCCAAGGAGAAGCCAATTAAAATATGGGTTTGAAAAGTACAACATCTCCTCATCTTTAATTAGAAGTCACAAAACAAACAGGCTCAGTAGCCAAACCTTCCTCCCCACACTTGAGTAGCGAAAGATAAAATACTACATGTGCTTCTAACTAAGTGGCCTATGATTTGGGCAAAAAAAAAAAAAACTGTGGTGAGAAAATTCCAAAGGAGGTGCACAAAATATTGCCCAATTAACACTTTCAAGCAAAAAGGAACATAGACCAGAATGTAACAATGTTCTCAAATTCATACAGGAAAATAAGGGATTAATTGGTCGAGTAGATATATTAAAAACCTTCATATTTCTATTGCAAAACATGCAAACAGCTTATCCCCTATGATATTATTATCTGGAGATTAATTGAGAGTGTTGGGCCAATGCACACGATAGGCTGGTCAGAGGCTCTCTTTCTAGGACAGCTCATTTCAATTGCAAAATACTGTATCTTGTAACTTGTATTACTGTTACCCTTGTAACCTTGTGTTATGCTTCTCTGGAGCAAAGCATTTGCATCTCTACCTTATCTTTATCAACAGAGAAGAATAATTAACTCTGGCTTTCAGAGTAAGGTAACTATTTTGCCCCAGTCCTCAAACACCTCCATTTCAATTTCTATAAACATTGAATATCATTTAATAGCTTCCTCTCAACCTATTTCTGTATTAACCTGCACTCTCTACATCTAATCACAAATCACAAACACAGATATAATCATATTTGGTCAGAATAAAAATGTCTTTTTCTCCTGTATGAATCTGTTGTTTGATTGCAAAAGTCCTTTTGAATGGCCTTTTGAACAGGAAGTAATTCAGAACTTTTCATAGGTTATTGCTATTACCTTTTTCATCTGTTTATTTGCTCTGACACCTTTTGTTCAGTGATAACACATGCATTACATTTTTAACAACTTTTGCTTTAATTTTGTATAATATTACTACACCACAATCTCACCACAATCATATGTTAATTATGTTTTATTTTAGGTTTATGAAACATTCTCAATATGAAGTTGTTAAAATGGTTAAATATGTCTACAGTCTGGGTAGATATGCAGTTTTTCTTGTCAACTATTACCAAAGGCAATGGAAAAAAAAAATGTCACAGGACAAATTCTTCCCATATTTCAAGTATTAATATTATAATTATTATTCATATTATTTCATGTTCAGAGATAATCACAGGCAAATCATTATCTGTAGTTATATAAAGCAATTGAAATTCAAAATGATCTCTTGATTAATCTTAAAAGGTAAATGAAAATCACTGCTTTTTGCCAGACAATAATTAGTAGTTGGTTGTGTAATCTGCCTTAAAGCTCTTCCATTCATTTTTAGTTTGAGTTTTTACATGAAAGCCAGCAGTTTTGCCACATGGTTTCCCATTTCACTACAATTACAGTCTGTTTCAGTCTAGTTTTACGGCACCAATTTAATGACAGTAATGATTCACTCACAATCTAGTCAAATAACATTGTCCTTTTCCAACTACAAAGCCTCTGAAAATGGCTAATCTCTTTCTTAGTGTACGTTACCAAACTTAATTACCCTTGCTTTTACCAAAGCATTTAAACGCTATTATTTATGGCAAACCATTCCTACCACACGTATCGCAGGGTTAGTGTGAGCTATCCATTCATCAACATCTACCAACCATCTTGCACTTACGAAATACTTTTATGACCAACTGATATATTTTATCTGATTACAATCACCAGCTGGTTGTCTTGCCTGAAGAGTCCATTACTCTTTCTCATGTGAGACACATAGCTACCATCACAGCACTCATATAATATACGTACATCCCAGTTTACACAAATAAAAATCAAGACAAACATAAATTCACACTTGAAATGAGTCTTTGCTCCAGACAATCAAACAAAATCTGTTTTTCCCAGAGTCACCCGCGAGTCCTAATCACAAATGTTTTTTTCTCATTTTCTTACTGCAACACAGACTCTTTTGAACTAGTTTCCCACCAGACTAGCCTTTTATCCACTAAAACACTGAGGTAGACTCTACAGGGCACACATGCAGGATACATCCACTTTGACACAGTTAACATTTAACATGTACCTCCAAGTTTTTTTTTTAAATGTCTTGGAAAAGGAAATTAACTCCAGTCACTTCCTCCATCTAAATTAGTGTTATATTGACTTAACCTACTTTAAACCGAGTGCTGTCTAGACTTATCTCTCTATATGTCCACGGGCTATACAGGCTGAACTTACTTTAAGTCGGGAGACTTAACAAATCTAACTTGTTTTAAGCAGACAAATACCAAGGCTTTAAGACTCTCAGAGCTTTGACAGACTCTGCAGTGGTACCACCTCTTGAACTACATACTGAATTCTTCAGCAGAGTCTCATGAGTTTATATGTGTGTGTGTGTGTGTGTGTGTGTGTGTGTGTGTGTGTCTTTTCAATTTACTGGAGAGATTTCAGGGATAGCTGCTGTTCACTGTTTGTATTATCAGCAGATAATGATTGATGCATTTAATTCACGTTCATTTTGATTAGCACACATAACAAGTACATTTTTTAAATTAAATTAATTGAAATGATTAATAATAAGGACACCAAAATGTGACATCAAAAATAAGGTTTTATGAAAAAGGATGTGGGAAATTGCAATAAGTCAGTGTCATGTGCATTTGCCCGTAAGTTATTTACTCACAGTCCAATGAATAAATCCCACTTTGTTACAAAACTTTTCTGGTCAGAGCAGACGCGTCGTCCGTTGTGCTAACGACTGTTACCATGGCAGGCTGGTCTTGAGCGAGTAGCACTGCAAACATGTACTGCTACTCCACAGAAGAACTGACTTTCCTTAAGGTGATAAACCAACTTCTTGACAGCTAATTTCCCTCTATTTTGAAAAATATTAACTTAAATACTAAAAATCATGTTGTGTCCAGTAAATCCGAACCATTACCAAAGAGAAATTTTGATTTTTATTCTTTGATTATATGTATCAATTAATTGATTTTTCATGTCCTATGGAATCACTTTGCGCACACATTGTATCGGCAACGAAAGTTTTCCCGTGTGCTGCTATGAGTCGGCTGATTTCCGCGGCCATACCTTTTGTGTCCACAATTTTGTATGTAGCAATGACTGTTAAGTTAAAGGGGAATTATGATAAACATCATCTGAATCCATCCTTACACTTGATCATTGTTCAGCAATTGGCCATCCTCCCACAAGATAAGACGTTACTGGCTGTTATTTTCATGACTTTTCAGTATAATTTGCGTTGTTGATTTCATATTTTAGGATTATAATGTGATTTCTTATCATGCAGTGACGGATGCATTCGTACCCATTTCTTGTCCACCGTAATCCATCATAATGAAAGTTATGCTTCAGAATAGCGTTGTTCTACAAAACATTGCATGAATTAATCGTACAGTTGGCGTAAGCAGCGATGACGACTTTGGAAAGTCAATGTGAATCGGCGTTTCCTTGCTTGTTTCACAATCATGAATTTGTTACCCAGTATTGTGAAAAGACACACACACACATACACATATATATACATGTCACCTCATTTGCTTTGTTCTGCTAGCAGACCTAATTCTCTGTAGCTGGGCAAAGACTGCCTTTACAATTTGGCTATCCTGCCGACCATGCCAATTTTGTCACAGAAGTGAATGATTAAAGGGGACCTATTATGCTGATCCTTCTTTTAATACATATTAGTAATGTTATAATGTTGGTTGTCCATGCTCAACCTCTGAAAAGTTTCTAAACATAAGATACAGGGGTTTTGCAGTAATTCAAGAACGTGATTTCGTGAGCGTGATTTCCTCTCTGAACAGCTCCTCCCGAGATCTTCATGAGATCTGGGCAAAACCTGACGTCAGGTTGTGCCGTCCAATTAGTACAGACCTAGCCAGAGCCAACCACTGCGCTGGACCTGCCCACACCAGAAACTATTCTAGCAGGCACTAACAACAGCAGATCATACTATGCCTTAGTAGCGTCGACACTTTTGGAAATACAAAGAAGAACCGCAGATCATTTGAGGTGCAATTTTGTTAGTATCTCTCCCAAAGCTACTTGTCCGTTTACTTTTGGACGCAAAGAAAAACAAATATTTCTCTTCGAAAAGACGATGCCACCAGAAATCAGTGGGTAGCTTTTTTTGTTTGCTGGCAGCAAACAGCCACGGCCAAAGGGAATGTTAGCTGTTTGTGCTCAGCATTTCACCAAAGACAGCTTTGTCAATAAAGGATAATTCGACACAGGATAAGCGTTTCAGCTGCTTCTCAAACCTAAAGCAGCTGCATTGATCAAGCGCTCGGAGCCACAAGCTGTAAGTAACGATATAACAGCAAATAATGTAAGTGAAGCTAACGTGTTACGGGTGGCTAGCAGGACCGCTAGCGATAGTTAGCACTAACAACTAGCCTCAAATGCAGGCTTTGTAAAATATCTGAAGATAAAGCCTGTATCGGTCGCGACTGTCCGTGACTCATAGACACAGAAGCTGTAAGTTGCTTTTACTGCATAAGCCAACCTGATGTGATAGCCAGTTGATTGTGTCTGTAGCACAGCAGCCAACATAGCCAAGTTACTGTTGCTAATGTTTGTGTCCTAAATATGCAAGAGTGATATCAGGGGAAATTCTACAGAAGGTGTGTGAACATAAATCTGATTTGAAGCTAACTTTTAATACTTGTTTGTAATTTGGATGCTTGGTACAACTGTTCACAGTAACAGAACTTGCTGTCTGTAAAACCTGTATTGCAAGGGTTTGTCTCTGTGGTTATGACCGCTCGGTTACCAGCTACTGCATGTTAGTTTGCGTGTCGTGCTAATTAAAAATGCTCCTGGTTAACTTATGTGCAGTAATTCTGATCGGTATGCTCGTGTTACTTCGGTAAGCATCAATGTGGCAGTTTCATCATAACGTTGCCCGATTGTAGCCACTACAGATAGTGATGGCTTCGCTTATCCATGACCGGGATCAGCCGGATACTTCACAAATGTCTGAGCAAGCTCTCTGGTGCTACCACGAAAGCAATGCGAAACGCAGAAGCTCTACCGGTTTACAAATGATTTCTCTGCACTACCTTGACATAATTTCATCCCCCTTTGGAAATTTTTGTGGCTAATAAAAAGCCGAAAAAGGCGGAGATTAAATAGGTAATTCTTTCCTGTAGAAGTGATCAATTCGCTAGCTCCACATAAGCAACTTGTCCGCGCTAACGGAACTTACGGTCTGCAAAACCTGTATTATGTTCATAACATAACAGAGCTCTCTCTAGCTGTCGCGTACTATCCATAAAGCTGCTTTCACATCAGACACCAAACGAATTTTTCGTGCGACAGATTACATTCAAAGTCATGACCGCTTATCAGCTACTGCATGTTAGTTCGCGTGCTCTGCTAATTAAAAATGCTTCTGGTTAACTTATATGCAGCAATTATGATCAGTATGCTTGTGTTACTTCGGTAAGCATCAATGTGACAGTTTCATCATAACGTTGCCTGATTGTAGCCACTACAGTTGAAGCTAAACGGAGAGGTGCTGTATGTGTCTGCCGAGTTGGGCTGCAGTTAGACCAGACGTAGATTTTGCAGAGCTTGGGGTGCGTTTGTGGGTGCTTATGAAACGATCGCTTTACTTATCCATGACCGGGGTCAGCCTGATACATCTCCAATGTCTGGGCAAGCTCTCTGATGCTACCGGTGAAAGCAATAGGGAAGTGCACAGGCTATAACGTGTCCGGTATAACAAACGATTTCTTTGTATTGCCATCGATTGAATATTAAATTCTTTCCTGTAACAGTGATCGATTCGCTAGCTCCACATAAGCAACGGTTCACGCAGACGGAACTTACGGTCGGTAAAACCTGTATTATGTTCATGACATAACCGGAGCTCTATCTAGCTCTCGACGCTATCCATAATGCGCCCATTTTCCGCGAGGAAAAGCTGGTCATTCCGGCAATAAGTAAACCATTACCATGGGCAATTTCCGAAAAAGGCCGTTTAGCTTGGAGCTTTCGCCCCTCCGTCATATACCAGCGTGGAAGCTGTTCGTTTCTCCACGCTAACAACACACCACAGCGATGCACACGAACCAGCAGGTCCTAATACACACCGAAGCAGTCCATAAGCTGTTGGTCCACTTTTAGCTGCTCCTCACTGTCCATGTTTCCCTCTAAACTCAGACCCACTGGATTTCTACGGTCTCCGGTCTACACTTGGGCATGTCTAACCCGTTCTACAAATGTGTCTATATGGGGTGGATTCTAGCTTTCCCTGCATCCTAGCTATAAAGTAAAAAAACCGCTGTTACTCACCGCTGTCGCTGTAGCAAACTGTAGCCGATAGCAAATTTGAGCTTGAACTGCCAGATTTTCGCACTGCGTCCTCCACTTTCACCGCTGCGTTTGTTAGAACAAGTTCATTTCATTAGATCTATATTCAAGTATCAGGTTAGATTACGGAATTTTCCCGCCGCTTCCTTATCAGATTGCAGACGTGTCTCGCGTTTCACTCTGGCGAGCCAGACCCGAAAACTCGTTCGTTCTGCAGCCTCGCCCCGCCCAACTCCCCTCCACAGAGCTGGCCAGTCAGAAGAAAGTGGGCACACGGGGAGGGGGGGGCCATAGCGGAAGAGCCACCCCAATGAGGCGTTTCAGGCAGAGACTACAATGGACTACAAATGGGGTTTTTTGAGGATGGCAGTATGAGCTAAATAAGGACCTTGTTTGGGCTTTGAACGATCAGGAGTACTCTAGGGGAGTCCAAGATCAAAATATAACCCTGGAAATATAGCATCCGAGGTCCCCTTTAAAGCTGATAGTTTTTAATCAAATGTATTATGTTGCTCAAATTTTGAAACCATTACAAACAAAAACCGACTGCTGATCTGCGCTGTGCCCCACCCCCGAAACACACACACACACACACACACACACACACACACACACACACACACACACCACTTCCAGAAAAGAAACCCCTGGAAATGGGCACTTGAATACGTGCACTCAAAGAAAGTGGGCTCTTCTTTTCAGTACAAAATTCCATGTTGATTGGGCACAGAGACTGAAATGGAGGGGAAAACCAATGAATGACTGACAGGGAGTTTTGGAGGGAAATTCAAATGAAAACAATGAAAGGGGATTGCGAGAGAAGACACGTACAAAAAGGAGGGGGTGGAGAGGGGAGGTGAAAAACACTTCCTTCCTCCACAAATATCTACTAAAAAGTGGACGAATTTTCACTAAATCAGGCAAGTTTACTCCCCACAGAGGGTAGCTGAATTGATTCTGTTTTGGAGGTCAGTGGGTCAAAGGTCAAGGTCACATATGGTCAGCTGAATGGAGTAACTAAAGATCAACTTCTACTATGTATGAATCTATGGCAGGTGGACGCATAGCAATCAGCGTTTTGCATTGAATTCTACCTTGTATAGTTTGGGCATTTATGTTTGTGCTTCAGCGCTGACAAATGAAAGTGCTAAAAATAAAAAAAATGATGCAAAGGCTAAATATTTTTCCTCTATATTTCTTTTTGCCTCCTTTCTCTCAGCCCTAATTTTTCACCCAAGTTTGCTGTTGATTGCTCCGTCAAATCTCTCTGCACTTGTTTAATGAGTCCATCAGCTCTGCATGTTGGCCTCGGGAAGATTGCTTTGGATTTTTATTTCACAGTAATCCGTCCCCCAAGAATTTAGCTTTGAAGAGGTTGCCACCAAATAATGATCCTTGTAATTTGTTTTGACTTATTTACCGGTGCTACTTGGGATCATATGGACATAGCTGTTCAGGTGCCGTATCTCAGATGAAAAAATAAATATCGTTATTGTTTTTTTTTTTTTAAATCAGTGATGGACTGCAAATATCACTGCCAACAATGCATAGCATTCAGATTATGGGCTGTGATACCATGATTATTTTTATTTTATTCAACATTTATTTCATCAGAGAGACTAACTTAAACTTTGTCTCTCCCAACTGGGCCCTGCATTCCAAAAGCATCAAACACATCAGGGGCCTGTTAAACAAAGCAGTATTACTCATTTTGCTGGATAATTGGAACGAGTAAAACATGGAAACCTTTCAAATCTGGGACATGGACTAGAGTAAAAAGAAATGGTCCATGATTTACTTTTAGCAGTTTTCTGGCTAACTCAGAAATCTTGCTATGCGGAGCGCACTCCTTGTTCAAGAAGGAAGTTAAAATCAATAATAATACAGACAGAATCTACATCATAATAGCAGATAATAATCACTTAATAATAAGCAGTTCTCTGGATTAATAATAAAAAAAAAACTTTATGAGCTTTTAAAAGTGTACAAAGGGGATGAAGTCTCTCAGTTTAAGGTCAATTTGGTCCCATTTCCTGGTATTTCAAACATCATATAAAACACTTTCCTACCCAGCACTGTTTTACGCTTGTGTGGGTCAAACTTGTACCTGCCGGCAGCACTGATGCTTGGTCGCACAATATTTAAGACCCCTGCAGAGTTGGGAGAAGTTATAACTGGGCTGAACAGTGCTATAGCTGCAGGCAGGGGCCAGTGAGTTTAATATGTAAGCAGGTGCTACGATCAAGACCTATTTGTTTACTGCTAAGCCCAGTGACAAAACCCAGCCAATTACCACGCACACTGACTGAATCAAATAAAGGTGACAACGTGATGGATGGTCCCCTTTGAAACATGAGTTAGAAGGTATCTCGAGAGGCATGGTAATGCTTAGAGGAGACTCTAGAGCAGGGGTTCTCGGCCTTATTCAGAAAGAGCCGGTGTGGGTGCAGACTTTCATTCCAACCAATTAGTTGCACACTTGATACTACTCATTAGGTCTTTAGCAAACACTCTAGGGGGTTGATAAGTAGTATCAGGTGTGTAACTGCAGGGCTGGAATCAAAGCGAGCTCACACACCAGTCCTTTTTCGATAAAGTTGAGAATCTGTGTTCAATAATCTCGACCAGCTCTGAGAAGCCACAGACGATCTTTTACTCGCTAGAAGAGTCAAAAACACATCAGGATAAACCACAGTAGAACCTGTATATCTGCTTTGTAGTTTGCGTGTTTTTTTATGCCTGAGTTGATTGATGTTCTATATGAATAGTACCTTGCCTGATCTATACTGCCCCGCAAAGCCTAAATGCAGTAACTACATGTTGGGTAAAATGTCAGCTATGCAGTTTTGGGCCTGAAAGTAGTCTAGCTGGTTCACTGGCCTTATTCTCTGCACTTTCTCTATGTTGCTTTGGATGAATTTGTCTGCCAAATAAATGTAATGTGACCCCAGCTAGTCTTAGCTTGATTTTTTTTGAAAGGCATTTGATCAGAGCCCTCTATCTCATTCTTCCCTCTCATTTACCATGTTACTGAAAGACGCGCTTTGTGGGGAGCAGTCCGGCTGTCGGTTCTGACCCAAGCTCTGGGTTTACAATTGGAGTTTGTCCCCGGTTGCTGCACTGTGGCTGCCCACTGCTCCTAATGAACCAGGATGGGTTCAAATTCAGAGGTAAATGACCCCACGGGGTTCTGTAGAGTGTGGCTTATCTCCTCCTGTCTTCCAGAACACGGATGACCTTCTGGTGGCCTCGGCTGAGTGCCCAACGGACGACGAGGACCTGGACGAGTGCGAACCGGGCACTGGTGAGTTCATCCAGTCAGTTCTGTGCACAATTTCAGCTTTAAAAACAAGAAAAACAGGTGGTCCCCGCCTTTCCCTCTTTCCACATGAAGCTGTGATTGTTCGGTCGTGCATTTGACGCATGAGCCACAGGTGTACGCGCTTTGAAGATGCACAAGTGATATTCCATGCCCTGAATGGCTTGCGGTGGACTGGTGAACTGCCTGTGTATGGCTGATGAACACAAAACAAAATGGCTCCTCAAAATGGCTTCCATGGTCTCTGGCTTGACATAACAAAACTCGCGCAGCCTTCAGCCAAAATTAAAATTAAACAGAAATTAGCACCCCCGGTGGCAATCATTTGTATAGTATATAGGCAGAATTTATTGATAGAATTTATGATAATTCTGATAAACGGGTGAAAGTTATTTCACAGATGTTGAAGGAGAACATTTGGTGGCTGTATCCAGGTAAAACTAGGTCAGTGCTGCACTTTTTTTTTATCAAACGTTTGTCCATGTATGACAAAACATCATGATCATCACTCCAATAGATACGCTGTGCGGAGTCAATTTCCTTGAGGAGATGCCGATTAATACTTGAAATGTGCTACAACCTACAACTATGTTTTTTTTTTTTTTTTTTTACTACCCTCTAATGCCACAAACTATCCATCCATATGTCTGGTCAAAGAACCGCTGTGTTTAAGCCCCACACGCTGTTTCTGATAAGAAAATACTGCCCACAGTCCAGATTCGTGTAATTTGGCAAGCTCTATCCCCAAGACGTCTCGAGGGCCGGATTATTTTTCATAACCAAGCTTGGGGAAAATTCCAGTTACGTACAATCTGATTCGCTTTCAATTCCAGTTAGGTACAATCTGATTGGCTGAAGTGTGGCTCAGGGCGGAAGCGGTACCACGACTTGGGTAGGAGACAAAGCACACGTCCTGAGGGAGATGGTAGCTTGTACAGGGTCACTGATTAGTGTCTGATTAGTGTCAGACTACAAAGAGATCTGTGACATGTCTCCCCTGGGATGGCAGAGGGGTCTCCATCATCCATGGGGTATTTCTGGGAACCCCTCCAACATTTGTCAGGTTTCGCCGCGAGGTTTTAATCCCCAACGCGCTGGATATAATTAATGTCGGCACTGCACTGGCTCCTGACATTGCACAACACCGTATGGCTGAACCAGCACATTTTTAACAGGACAGTAATCACTGCAATGCGCTCAATGTGTGGAACTCGGACAACAGCACCATGGCGACGCTGTCTGCATCGCATGAGTAAGCCTGCATTTGCCCTCTCACCCAAACTCTTACCTCCACACTTCTACCACTTGTAAATTATGCCATGCTAACCCTCCCAGCTAACTTCTGCCCCTGGTTGTCAGGGGTCATTAGGGGGATACGGGGAGGAAACTGTTGGCAGATACGTGGAGGTGTGGAACTCTGGTGCTAAACTGCTGCACAGTTCTTCAAGCCCAAAGATTCAAATCAAGCTTCTATTACTTTCAGACAGAATGTAATTGCCTCCAGTTGGCTGTGAAATTAAGTGTTTTAATGAAGAGATACCTTATATTAATCAGAAGACAGCCCAACTGATTCGGGGGTATTATCACCCAGAAATATAGACTGGGACATCCCTACATATTATTTCAACTGCTTCTGCCAACAGAAAATGTAATGTCCTAAAAAGATTTGGCGATCTTCGCTGACAATGCACGTGTTGTAAATCTGACTGATATCAGTCAGTATTTTTGATATATTTCGATGTTATCTTTCTCAGTGTCAAATGTGGGGCAAATGATTTCCCATATCATGTTTTGCTTTTCTCCTGAAACATCATGAAACTTAAAATGACACTTAGAACATCATGAAAAAAAGTTGAAATCCTTTGTAACTTTACTGTAAATGTGCGACTTGTGAATGTTTTCTTTAGCCAATCCTGCAAATGAAACGTGTGATTTGTCAAAATGCAAAAACTTTTTTCTGTATTCAAAAAGGAACTAAGAAAGAAGGCGATTACAGGAGAGAAGGTTTTTAATGCGCAAGGTTTTCCAGCCAAAAGCAGCCCGCTGTTCTGAATGCACACTTTCTTTTTGTCGTGTCAAACCAAGAAAAGATCATAATGACTGGCTTGAATCCAAATTGGTAGCATGATAATGGCGGCCTGTTGTTACCGTGACGATGATGGATGAATCACAGCTCCATGAGAGGGAAGAGGGTCAGAAGTAATGGGGAAGATGCATTTACTCCTGTTGAAGTGTCTCTTGTTTGGTGAACCCTTTGCAATATTGCAAGGCTCCCTCAGAGTTCCACCACAATCTACAATCCAGTCTAAATTTTGTGTACACCTTAGTAAGAACATTAGCAACTAAATATGTGTGCGTCTGTGTGTGTTCGCTAAGTAAATTTCAGGGCACAGCTCACAAATTAATTCAACAACGTGTTGGCCACTGTTGAAACACTTTTTTGAATTTGCATTAGTGGTTTGTACCAGTTCTAAGCTTTAGAAATCACAGTACAATCTATCTAAGACAGTGGTACACGTCTGTCACTAACGTAAATAAACAGATATCGACCATCATGATTCTTAGGAGCTCAGTTCATTCTCTGTGCAGTGATGTATTTGTGTTTCTCTGCCTGATCGACCTCACAACCTTGACAGCTGTAGTGTGTCCATGTGCCATTGTCACAGCAAATATTGAGCTGCATTGATATTTTAAACAAACACGCAAACATTAGACTTTAGCCTCATAAGATAGGATGACTGGTTGGAATATTCATAAGAAATAATAACGGCAGGCGCAGAACTTCCTCATTGCACACGCCCACACGCATCGGACCACACCTGTGTGCACATACACAGGAAAAGGTACTTACTCACGCACACACGCATACACACACATGCATATACGCACTTGAGAGCACACATGTGCACACACACACAACCAGGAACAGACGTGTACACACACGTGCTCACACACAAAAAAAATACCTTAACATGCACACACATACGTATACAGACGCAAATGTACAAACAAAGGCACACACACACACACACACACACACACACACACACACTGTAGAGATATATACAAAGATTTGTGTTCCTTCAAGTATTTGGTGTTTGGATGTGATTTTCTGTTTGACCAGAGATGGATGATGCTTTTATTTTGAAAATGTTCTCCCCCATTCTCTGTCTCTGAGTTTCCTGGTTGTAAACCTGGCACCAAAAATGGCAGCTCTCACCGTCTCACTCTAACCCCCTGCTTTTCCCCACTGATTTTAGATCAATCTGCTTTCAAGCAGAATTCAAGCATTTTTTGTGCTCTCAGTACTAGCAGAACAAAAAGAACAATAATTTAATAATTTGTGAAATTTATCTTGCACACTCTAAGCTGCTTCCTCTATGAAGCGTCATTACCGTGAACGCAGTTCTGGAAATGGGGACAGAGGACACGCCATCCCTCGAACAAACACATATTTTTGAAGTGTAAAATACAATCTTCATATTCATGATTACTAACTCACTCTATCAGGAAAAAGGGGGTGAATAAAAATGAGTTTAAAATGAAAGTATTAAACTGGAGCGTCCACTTGGAAAGGTATTCATTAGGCAATTATGAAAAGCCGTCAGATCTCAAAAGCTGTCAGTGTCGGCATTAAAACATTGTTGATGTTATCATTTCAGAATAAAGCACTGCCATTGTGTGCAAACTGATCAGTCCTCATACGTCAAAGAGTTACCTTGCACAGCCTTTAAATACAGTATTTATAATGGTTATTTGCGTTTATACCCTGATGGGATCTCATGGATCAAAACAAGAACTGCTGGTTTCCACCCTCCCTTTTTACCCGGGAGTCTGGTGTGAAGACAGTTTGGCCAATCAGCAACACAAAACATTCCATAAATTAATTACTTGGGAGGTAACAAAACCAGGGTTGGATTAGAATTTAAGGGCCAGATTTGGTGATCTTTGTCACAAATAATTCCCTTCAGAATATGCTGTGACATTAATACGCTGGAGTTTTATAGTTAGAACTGAATCAATATTGTTGCTCACCGAGGAGACGGGAGTCCTGGATAGAACTTTAGATTCACAAAGGCATCGAGAGGCCTGTATCCGTAAAATGCCCCTCAAAAACAGGTGCACTGATCTCAGACCAGTTTCCCCTGCCCATCTCCTCCCTTCATCCACTATGAGCAGAACAGTCCAAATTGACCTGGGATCAGTGTTCTGACCCTGAGATGTTTTATGAATAGAAAGCCATTGAGCGGCAATACAAGGAGAATTCACAAAGTCGAGAAGAATATTCTCCATTCCACACATTCACTAAAATGAGACTGAGGCCAGCGTAAGAGAATAATTGTGTTTTCCCAGGGAGAGACAGAATATTGAAGGTTACAAGAACTAAACTATGCACTAACCTCGTCTGTTTTGTTAACTGGGTAGAATAATTCTTGTTGAGCAGTTGTGTGACAGTTCATAAATAGGTTTTCCATGTCAATAGTTACATAAAATGCATTATGTGAAGTATGTTTTGGGACACGCGCGCACACACTCACACACAAGCACACACACGCACACACGCACACACGCACACACACACACAAGCACAAACACTCAGGAACATCAATCGATCTAAGAAAGGGGGGAAAGTTGTGTTTCTTTCCAAGAACAATCTTACACAGCTTTCTTTTTGTAATTTTTTTTTTCATGCTAAAATCATGCGGCCAATTTGTTGATGTAAGTGACCTGAACTCCGTGGTTTGTTATCTTATTATTAAAAAAGAACAGAAAAATAGATTTCAGATATGATACTCAGATGAGGATAGGCAGAAATGCAGTGATTAGCTATAGAAATGTTTACATTTAATGGCAGACTTTTCATAAGTACAGTACTAACATTACATTTATTCATTCTAATCCTGAAGTCTAGCTGAAAGTAAGAATAGCGCAGCTGATTATATTCATTAGACTATACCTATACATTAACTGTACTAATGATCTACTTCAATATATTTGTTTTGTGAAAGCTAGAATAGGTTTAAATAGCTCCTTGTACACTAGTATCTGTATGAACTCTAACTGTGACTAACCTCATGCTAAGTCTTAGTGCTGTCCTAATGGAGATTATTGTGCTGTTGTTGTTATTTTATTGACTTTTATTTCTTGTGTTCCTCCAGACCAGAGGGGGCGCTCTCAATGCTTCACTAATGCTCTCAACCCCCCTCTCCCGTGCCCCTCTCTCTTTTTCCACCCTAGGAGGAGAATTAGTGTTGCCCATTATTACGGTGGATTCTCTAGACCCCCCGTCTGTCGCCACTCGTTTCCCGGTAATCCCTCCTCCCCCCACGTATCGCCCCTTCCTGACCCTGCTCGAGACCACCAAAGAGTCCCTGACGCTAGCCCCCGCCCGACCCCCCTGCCCTCTGGACCAGGAGGACTGCGAGGACCCCATCGAGGTGTCCGCCTTTGGGTCGGGGGAGATGACCGAGTCGGACGATGAGGACTATTACAAAAACTCCCCCCTCGACACCGACCGGACTGTCCTGCCCCCCCCGCCGCCGGCGGTAGCCGCGGAGGGTGGGATCCCAAACCCCCGGGGCGACCGCCACTTCTCCAGGCCCCCCCAGTCCCACCGCCCTTCCTCCTCTTCCTCTTCCTCCCCATCCACCCCGACCGCCAACCCCAACCAGCCACCTCTCCTAAAACCGGGTAATATTCCCGCCGGCAAAATAATGAACACCCGCGACCAGGTGCTGCTGCCGCCCGTTGCCGCGGTGCCCCCCTCCCTCGACCCCCGCCTCGCACCCGGCGTAACTCACCCCCCGCATTTCCGCTATCCACCCACAGCCAACCCCACGGCCCCCGAGAGAGGTCCTCCAGGCGCGGTGGAGGTCTTCCCAGAATCCAGCAGCACCACGGGCATGGTGGTGGGCATCGTGGCCGCCGCGGCTCTCTGCATCCTCATCCTCCTGTACGCCATGTACAAGTACCGCAACCGCGACGAGGGGTCCTACCAGGTGGACCAGACCAGGAACTACATCAGCAACTCCGGCTCGCAGAGCAACGGAGCCGTCGTCAAGGAGAAACCGCCAGGAACCGCAAAACCACCCGCCAAGAGCAAGAAGAACAAAGACAAGGAGTATTATGTCTGAATCCCGCCAAAACTGGGTTAGGGGGGCGTGGGAGGGGCGTTCATTTTGGTCGGGGTGTCTTAGTTTTGTTTTGTTTCGTTTTTTTTTTGAGGTGTGATGGATTTCATTCCCCACCTCAACTCAACCTCAAGCCATGTTTCAGGGTCTCCTGACCGCCGCCACCCCTTCCTGTCTGACGGAGGGTCTCTGGTCGGGACGAAGTAACTGCAGGTCCCCCTCCCTCCCCTCCTCCTCTGTGGACCTTGGCAAAGAGTGGGAATCGCAGAAAGAGAAGTAGAGAAAAATACTTTCATATCAAACACAGGCAGTTTCTTCTAAACAGTGAAGAAGTCAACTCTCACCATCCAATTCTGTTCCTACATTCTCATCCCATCACTTGTGGCTTTTGGATTTCTTCATTCAGATACACTCTTGAGGGTAGATTTTACTCTTGCAGTGTTATATTTGTGCAATTGGCATAAGGTAACAGCTGATAGTTGCCCTGGCTGCCTTGCAGTTCAGTAGTGATTTGGGTTGATAGATTCTGAAGAGGTCCTGGTTGGTATAGTTGGCGCAGTGAGGAACTGTATAGGGCAGTAGCCTATGTTGCACTGGGGAAGAGATTATACGTGCGCACCGTTGGGCTTTGAGGTGTTCGGCAGGGCCTTCAAACAAAATGGCAACCAACACAACGCTGGCCAAAAAAGGAAGCAGCCATCGGTTTTGAGGACCGATATAACACAGGGTTAAGCGTGAGTGTGTGCGTGCGTGTGTGTGTGCGTGTGTGTGTGTGTAATTGTGAGAACCCACTACCAGCTGCATCTATCAGCCCTCCTTCAAATCCTGCCTCCCTCCATTTTCCATTTCTTTCTCATTCTTTCTCTTGCACTTTGTCATTCTCTCCCATCCTCCTTGCTTTTTTTCCCCTCTCTCTCGCTCTCTCTCTCTCTCTCTCTTTCTTCATGGTGCTAAAGCAACACTAGTCAGCCACAGTCCCTACCTTGTGGTTTCCATGTATTGTTAGAGGGAGACCAAAAGCTTAACCTTAAGTCTTCTGGTAATGAAAACCCAAGTGTCATAGGAAGCAGCGGTGTGACGGCAGCCAAATCTGGGGTGTTTTTTGGGGGGATTTCTCTGTTCGACTGTACGGAGGTTTGGGGTCCTGCAGAAAGGCTGGTCTGAACTTTCAGAGCAGAACCGTCCAGATTGAGAAAAATAAAAACCTGCAGTGTCAAAGTCCATCTGCTCTATATAGATAAATATGTAAATATATACGTAGGACTTTCAGAAATCTATGGACTTGGCAAAAAGGAAAACATTGCAAGGAGGTAGAACTGAAAATATAAGTGTTTACGTCGGCTTATCAGCCAACAAAGACACCTGTCAGGCGTGTGCCCCACTCGGCCCCCACGCATCCAAGCACAGAGAGAGACGCTGAAAGGTGGCGGCCATTTTCTTCAGTCCCAACTGATGAGCACACAGAAGCAAAGAAACTGAAACAGGTTTTGTTTTTTGCTTCTTTTTTGCCTTTCACAAGTTATTTTCTGGGTAAAACAAGCCTTCGGGGCATCGGTGGGGGTACAGCCATCTTGTGTTCAGACATCATAGCCTCTCTTGCCTTTCACTTCAAAGAGGTCACTGAGGAACAAAGGGACTTCCTGTGGAGAACAGGAAATGGAAAAGTTTCCATCCACCTTGAACAAAACTCTAGTACTCCACTTTTTCTTGACTCTATGAACTGAAACTGTTCCATGACGAAAACAAAAAACATTAAAAAAAAAAGTTTGTGCAATGTCTAGATATCGGACCCTCATCCCTTCATTAAGATTAGAGTGTTTTCCCCCCTGTTGCGAGCTCCCTGTTTGAGACAATGAGATGTTCAGATTGGGATTCTGCAGTTTGTATGTCCATTTTTCGTAATTGAATGACGTGGTCTGGGTTTTAAAAAAAAAAGATCTTAAATGGTTTTCATCTTGGAAGGGGGTCTCTCTGCAAAACATCGATACTCCTGCCACCATCTGTGTAATTTTTGTGATGATTGCTTTGTTGCATTTCCATGAGGACGTGACTGATTGTAAGCTCGTAAATACACACAGAGAATTTGGAATGGAGGCAGTTTATATTTTCATTTTTCCCTTTTGTTTCAGATATATTTTTAATGACATTATTTATACAGGATTAAAAAAACAGCCCAGTACCACTCGGGCATCTGTGGTCATTCAGTTTCAAATTTCGGTTCATTGCTTTTTCTTAATCATTTATTTTTATATATTTTAACAAACTGTGCAAAACATTTGCTGCTCCCAGTATACACTTGTTCTTAATAAATGTTACTGTAACTTGTTACCGTGAGATGAATCTAATTATGTGTACATTAACAGAGGGTAAATACAATTGGTTATATACTTCTTATATTCTCTGTGCTGTGGTTTCTTAAGGAACACAGAAGTCAAGCCATACCTTTTAGCTTAATTCACTTGTCATTTGATTACTGTGCTACCAGCTGTTGAACATTATAATTTACTAGAGTTTGACTACATATAGCATCCATAGCAAAGGTCGATTAAAGCTCAGTATTCAAGATCTTACAACCATATACACAGCAGATCATTTATCAGAATAAGATATAAATGGCTCTCCTTTGAAGACAGATTAACATCACAAAGACATCCATAACTGAGAAACCATCAACAGTCAGAAATTTAAAATGCCATTGTGCTTTTTCCATGACTGATTATTAATTTAGTGTGAGAGAGAGGTTTATCTGCTAATCATCCAAATGAAGAATTTCTGAAATATCATCTCAAAGATAAAAAGGATGACTTTGAATGCCATGACACTGTTTACAGGATTGAGTATTAACTTTGTGTGGCTGGCAGTTCAGCTTACTACTCTCAAAAAATAACTTATTGGATGCAATCAATTGAAGTGGGGTAGGATTGCCATCCAGTACCTAGTCAATCCATAGCACATATGTGTAACACTAACTCAAACCAAGTACCTTAATGGAATAGGTTTATGATGACTTAATTTAATTCTTTTCAAGTATAGATGAATTGAGTAAGACCAATAGTATTTGAATGTACCATATCTAAGATGGGCCACGGGTGTTTTTTGAGTGTATCTTTGTAACACTGACAGAAAGAAGTGGTTAGTGTTTCAGGGTAGCGCTGTACACCGAAAAAATGCTCCCAAACCATTTTGACCAAAATGAATCTGGACTAAGCTGGGAGTTTGCTGCATATTGCCGTACCTTGTTTCATTGGACTTGTGTACTAATCAAACTCTAATGAATTCAATCTCATCTTTTCCCTTCTCTGCAACGAGGCTTATCCAAGAGACACCTACACGGGCCAAGTTTTACCACTGTGAAATAAAGTCCCTTGTTACTGAGGGTTTTCTCAGTTTGAACTGAAGAATGCAGAACAATGGTTTTCCATTTATTGTGTTATATTGTAACACGCACACAAAAGTAAGGCAAACAATCGGACCCTTCGGCCTTCGGCATTTTCTGAGCCCACGCTCAGGAACCTTCCGGGCTTGTTGTGGGTATGTGACACGCTGGCTCCAGCACACTACTGCGGATATAAAGGAGATAGTGATCAGTCAACCCACTACACTTGTCACAATGGCCTCTCCCCGAGCCACTCCCCCTATCTCCCCCGCCTCCTGCTGAGCCTGGCCAAGCCCTGCCCCCACACCCTGATCTTTTTAAACAAGCAGTCCCTGCAGCGACGCCAATTAAACACCATCTGCAGCAGTTCCCTCCTTTAGATTTCAACCTGAAACTTTGCTCTGATAAAAATATCTTTGACCAATTACTACACCAATATTTACATTTTCTTCTGTAAAAACAGTTACTTAACATTTTCTGGTATATACTGCATTTGAAGAAACTCCCAAAACGGGGATATAAGAGGATATTCTATTGAGAGTATCAGATGGGTGTGATATGAAAATGCCCATATGATGTTCTATTTATCATATACTCATTTTGACCATAATTAACAATTCATTTTATCCAAAGCTATTGCAATGGTTGCTGCCACTGATACAGGATTTTGCCCGTGGGCAGATAGAGGTGATACAGGAGTTCGCCCGCGGGCTGATACAGCCTCGCGTCTCGCGCTTATATCACAGGTGCAGATTCCCTGTATTTATAACGAAGTATATGATAAAAAGTACCATCCAGTAGGAATCCCAGGTCACCTCAGAAGGTCAATAATGACTTTATATCTCAGGTCCGTCACGGGTTTCTGCGATTAATGGCAGTATGCACATCAGAGGAGGGCCGAAGGCAATAGGAATAAATGAGGCATGATGTACTGAAAATGTAGTTGTGCAATTATGTGGTTATATGAAAATGACCAGCCTCATTTCACCGGGAGTTTGATGTTCTTTTGACGGCACATTATGGTTGAAACTCATACACTAGAACAACAATTCCTGGATGTATTAATCTTGCTGGTTCCTAAAATAACTGTCCTAAAGATGAGCATCCCCCCAGTGTAATAAAATGAGTGGCTACAGGCTGCAGTACTGCCATGACTAAGCACCGTCGTACAGCATGTCGAGAACTGAGTGACATTTAATACGTACCCGCATCAGACGTGCTGCATTCCAATTCTAGTTGGGATATACAGTATATTCTGTCATTTCTAATAAGGCTGTCAACCCTGTAATTTCCTGTGAAGGAGATTTCACCTGAATGAAGAGGGTGTGGAGATACGGGGGCACATTGGACTGCACTTTTCTCTCCCAGTGAAATGGTTCTGAATGTAAATTGGACCTGGTATCTTTTTGTGTGGAGTTTGTATGCTCTTCCCGTATTCACATAGGTTTTCACCTCATATTCAAGTTTTCTCTCTCCATTGAAAGAGATGCTATTTAGGCCAGTTAGAGATTCCCAGTTCCCCATAGGTGTGTGAGTGTGATCCTGCAATAGATGAACTGTCCATGGTGAATTTGCACCCCAGGCCCATTGGATCCTGAGAGAAAATCAAGCTCTGCCATGACCTGGAAGAGAACTATGCAGGTCAGTTAATAGACTGTATAAAAAGATGGACGCAGCACCCGGGTCTTAAAAGTGAGGCCAATGTGGAAATCTCTAAAAAATTGCATTCTATTTAATGGCCAGCAGATGGCGACATTGGTGGTTGCAGAAAGAAGTTCAATGTTATAGAAGTCTATGAGAAAATAACCCTACTTTCCCACCTGATTTATTATTTTCCACATTATTTTATGGTATCTATCACACGTTTCAAGTCTCTTTCGATATATAATGATGTTCATTTTTGTAAATTATGGTCAAAAATAGACAAGAATAAAGGATAGAACCAGAATATGTTTTAGGGGCGTGGCTATCTTCTGGTCCTCGTCCAATACGGTCTGATCCACGGCTGCACTCCTCCCTTGATCTTCAATTCACACTCTTGTCCAATAGGAATCACATCCAGTTTCAAAATGACAAAATGGCGCTGTTCAAATTGCCAAAATCGAGGCTTCCTAAATGGTATGCTGAAACCAATGGGTGATGTCTCAGTTTCTTCGTCCATCTTTACAGTCTATGGGTCAGATACTGTATAAGTGGATGGAAGACGGCGGTATGTAATTTAACACAGAGGCACACTATTTTTAAGACATTCTCTGCTGTGTGCCGTGAGCCGGAGCTAAATCGCGAAAAACTGCAACAATCTGCGACACGCAAACGCCTCAGAGCCCTCGATAACGCAGAATGCACAGAATGGGCCGGACTGCCGCTGGATTTCAAAGGATTACCTGGCATTTTTCAGCCTTCATTGTGGATTTTGATGGAGTGTAATGTGAAAGAATTCTGTCAAGCGATATGAAGCCAAGAATATGAGCCACATTCCCATTTAAATCTCTGAGTCGCGAGTGATGGTCCCCGCTCTCTGACTGAAAGAGACGGGATCATTTATGAATGCAGAGAACGTCATTGTTCAGCGATCAGACAAAATGTAGAAATTTCTGGTAACAAGCAAGAAATGCCATTATTGTCCGTCACCCTGTTTTACAATAACGCATTAATCATTCTCATGTTTACCCATGAACCGTATGGGTACTGTCACAATGGATAGAAGAGGTCTATTGTATTTTTTAAGCTCTGTTTATGCTTATTATGATGTGCTATGATGCAAATACGTATATACTGAATTTGTTTCAAAATTGCCAGGATCCAGAGATAATGGTAAGCATGCTGCATTTTTTAAATGGTATGCTCACTGCAACATCAATAGATCAGCCTAGGAGTTAAGATTCAAATATTTGTGTGTGTTTATACATCTCAGATTCTATTGTTCATGAAATGATCCGGTCTTAGCAACTTACATGCCATTAACAATGAATAATGATGACTGAATAGTCATCTAGCAGTAGCAACAGTATTCTATTGATCAGAGTCACAAAGTCAAAGACATTGGGGCCTGAAGTGTAAACCCTGTCGATAATTAACCCAACATATATGTCTTTGAATTGCAGAGGGCTAAACTAGTACCCAGAAGAAACCAACGTGCGCATTGAGACTTAACATACCGAGGGTTTGGAGCGCAATGGTTATATGTCCAAAATTTTGAATTTGGGATCACGTTTGTGCTCCAAGGAAAAGCATCAAACACCACTTGTTTTAGTATATAAATCTGAAATTCAAAATTTTGGACATATAACCATTGTGCTCCAAACCCTCGATAATATACACCAGAGATCCCCAAATCCGACCCTCAAAATCCAGCCCTGGTTTTCTTTCCTTCCAGGCAATTCAGTGAACAATTATTACAACTGATTAGGCAGTCTGTCATCACACCAGACTCACAGATAAAGGGATGACGGAAAACCAGCAGTTCTCAGCCCTTGAGGACCGTGATTTGGGAAAATGGGGCTTCACACAGATTCAAAGCCGAAACCTTGCTGTGAAGTGACAGTGTTACCCGCTGCACTACAGTGCCGTCCTACCAGGACACGGCTGGAATTAGAAATGAAAAATACTTCAGTTTCCTACTGTGAAAAGTGGAAAAGAGCCTCAGTCACTGTAATGACCTTCAAATCTGCTCCTTTTCCTGAGATGTATGACCATTGCTTATCACCAGGAGACAACAGTGTGTCCCTCCCCTCTACTTCATTCTCTTCCAGATCTAATTAGCCTCAGTTTTATTAATGAGAACGCTTCCCCACTGAGTCCGGCTCGACCTCAATCCCGCAACACGCCAAGCTGGGGCGTAAGCTTTGATTTTCTCCTCGGACGACGCAACAGGATTATTGCGCTAACCTCTGCCGCGCCATGGCAATCTCTTACATTGTGGTCCTCGGGTCTCCACCCCCAATCAGCTCAGTTCTCACACAGTAACGGAAATGACGGGATCTCTCCCAAGCAGGAGAGAACTCAAGATCATAAGAAACCTCTGCACGCTGTGCGGCAAGATCGTGGATTTTAGATTCTCAACCTTATCCAGACACGGCTGATGTTGGTGCAGGCTTGTGTTTAGTTCTAGCCGTGCAGTTACGCAGCCGATTCCACTAATCAACAGGCATCTTGAGAAAACCATCTGATCAGACAGATGCTTTTTAGCTTAAACAAAGTCCTGCACAACGTCTGCGGCGCAAACTGTCACCTCCATGGTAATTATATTGTTTAATAACCAATCGATCGTTTTTGCAAAGCTACTGTATTGACTATCTACAGTGCTTAACAAATTTATTAGACCACCACCCAATATAAAGTTTATGCCACAGCTGCCCTAAATTAACAGTGTTGGTAATTACCAAAATCATTTTTATGTTTCTGTAATGGTTAATCGACCAGTATGCGCAAGCTCCTTACTTGAACATACTGTAGCAGGTATTATTTATTTATTTATTTATTTTATTTTGGTTTTAAACTTGCTTTTACCCTGGTTTTTATCCAGAGGCTGTTTATTTGGGTTATTTATTAGTATTTTTTCTATGTATTGATGTTTCTCTCCCTCTCTAGTGTCTTGACTGGTGGAGCCTTGGGGTACTTTTATCATGTGTTCTGTTTTGTGGTTGTTTTATGTTATATTTGTACTGTAACTGTGTATAAATGGACGGCATCATTTCATTTTACTGCAGAACAAATTTACCTTCGGGTATTAATAAAGTAACCTGAACCTGAACCTGAACCTGAAATGATATTATTAATACTAAAATACGATTATTGTTGTTGTTGTCCATGAATTTTTGAATTTACTGTTTTACAGGAAAAAAAACAAAAAAACAGTTAAGCATATTATTATTTTTTGATAAAGATGCCAAGTAACAGTAATTTACTTGCATTCCTGAACATAAAAATTAGTTTTAGTGGTTGAATGCAAGAATGCAAGCTGTTATCAAGGCCAAACGAGGCCATACAAAATATTAAGTTTTTTTGGTTTTTATGTGTGAATAAGGACTATTAAGTTGTTTCAGTTTGTTATTTGCCAAAGAAATAATAATATAATTTTTAATTTTCAAAGAGTTTTTGACAAACTTCTAAAATACTTGTGTTTTCTCATTTTTATTTTGATTGGTGGTCTAATAAATTTGTAAAGCACTGTATATCTAGGACAACGACAGGACTCTTGGTTCATCCAGCTAAAAAAATATATATATATGACAACTGATGAGAGTGTCTGTGATGTTACAGATATTCGACAGGTACAAGACACTGCCAGACGACACGTCTCTCTGTTTCGCTGACATCATTTTGGTTATTAGACGCTGCCACCGGACTCGTCTCACATGCACAAACAAACACCCTATAGAGCCATTGCTAAAGACCTTGAGTTGAACCAGGTGTGTAACTTGGTTGGAATGAAAGCCTGCATGTACATCAGCCACCTCTGGATTAATTTGCTGAGATGTAAAAATCCAGGTTCAGGAAGTAAGACTCCCGGCCCAGAGTTTTGCTCCAGCTGCATTGATTTAGCAATAAGCACAGTTCTTCAGCCAGGAAGAGCAACCAATCAGTGAAATTAGCTGGCTGAGCTAGTGGGTGGAATAGAAAACCAAGGCTGGACTTCACTGACCCCTGGATTTTCCTGCTTAATGTAAGGTTATGAACCCAAGTTGTAGATCTGAGACAGGGGCAGGGCACCGCGCTCCTGGAGAGCCGTAATCTTGCATGATGTAGACTTCTCTGTTCTGACACACCTGATTGTTGTAGCTTGATATTGAGACAGATGGTCGATGCAGTAAGTAGACAATCAGTCATGTTCGAGCAGGGATACATCTAAAATATGCAGGGCTTCAGCTGGTTCTCTACCCCTGATTTACAACTAGACTCATACTTTTGGTGGGTGGCTAACACTCACAAGAAAAAAAAAAAAAAAACAAGCTGCCCACGAGGCCCACAGTCTCCTGTCGCAAAAATAAATACGTACCCTGCAACCTTAAAGGAGGTCAATTTTGTTCAATGTGAAAGTGGATATTTTGTAAAAGATGGCAAGGAAGTGGATCCATAAAATTTGACCATCAGGTTAAAGAGAATGCAGCAAAACACCACAGTAAACAATTTAGGTCAAGTACCAATATTTGACCTGCTAATTGCAAGGTCAAATAATAAGTCAAGGGAGCCCATTCTCATCCTGACGCGTCATATATTGACGCTACCTGACCAAGCGTCGATATATGTGGCAAAAGGTCGCTTTTAGCGTCCTTTATTGACGCCAGTGTAAACCGAAGCCTACCCCCTAACCCCTAACCCTTAACCCTCAAATAATGACGCCAAAAGCTTCCTTCTGCTTCGTATATCAACGCTTGGTCAGGTAGCGTCAATATATGACAAGTCTGGGATGAGAATGTGTTGGTCAAGGTCACTGATATTCAATAGGAAACTGGATCATAATCTAATCTTCTTATATGCACAACATGGGGTCTGTAATCCATTTTCTTCTTGAGTTATCGTGTTGACGCCACTTTTTGGACTGACCTATGTCTCCCTTTCGCCAGAGGCGATGGGAGACAAAAAGCATGTTTGAGGTAAACGGAACGATATAAAATGGCCGCCGCCAAAAGAGCACTTACGCTGTCTGTGGACAGGGGGCATATGCTCTATCATACGTGTGCTTTAATATTTACTTTACTCTTCATACAGATTAGCGACTCAAAGGTCTTTTTCAACATCACAATAATCAAAACAATTTCTATCATCTCTGACTTAGTCTGAAATAACGACTGTCTCATTCACTGAGGGCTTGTATGATGCAGTGTCCATGTCTTTGTAGTGCAATGCTACTTCACTCATGAAGTGATTTTGTATCGTTTGTCAGACTTATTTTCCATGCTTTTATGCTCTTTTATTTTCCTTCATTTTACTGGGAATCATTCCCATGGATATTGCAAATCTCTTTCTAAAGGCAGTCTTGGCCCAGATAATAGTATTTTTCCAAACAATAAATAACCAAAAATAAAAATAATTTTTGGGCTGGGCCGAGCAGCGGCCAGGCCCCTATAAACGCGAATGTCGCTGAGTACCTGAGTGACTGACTGACTGACTGCCTGAGTGATCAAGTTCAACGATTGGCTGGCCGACGGGGAAGAAGTTCAGCGATTGGTCGGCCGGATGGGAAGCACTTCAACGATTGGTTGGCTGACGATTGGCTGGCTGGCTGTTCAGCGATTTGTTGGCCGGTGGGGAAGAACTTCAACGATTGGTCGGCCGACAATTGGCTGGCTGGCTGGCCGGGCGTCGACTTCACTCTTATTTACTGGTCTGTGTATTTGCATTATAAATACATTGGTCTCGGAATTTCGGCTTTGAGACATTGCAACAGAAACTGAATACTTTGCTGTTGTTGGATCTTGGATTTGCGAGTTTGCCGCAGAAACAGAAATTAAAAAGTGGAATTGAACGCGCCACACTCATTTATGCGTGAAGGACTATTTACGTACACGGTGGAAGTGGCGCCGGCACTATTATGTTTCAGTATTTTCAAGAATACCGGAAGAATTCATGAGTTGGTTCGCTTGAACAGAAGCAGTTGTGGTGGCCGCTTTCATTGTATCTATGAGAGCGACTGTAACCGACACCAATGAAAACTATAAATTTAGTTTAAAAGTTTAAAAGATCACGCCAAGCTGGATTGGACACCCCATCATTGAAGTAGCTACTTTTCCACTATGTTGTTGTACCCACTACACCAACGTAGCATGACCAGCACTTGAATCCAGTCTAGCAATAGACTGCAATAATCAGGTAAATGTACTGTTAAATTAAAACACATTTTGTACATATAAAATGTTCAATTTTTGACGCCAATGAATGTTTCTTGGTCGCCATTTTACGAAAATGAATGTGTATTTTCTTCTAATGGACAGCAAAAGGTGGATTAAATATTAATATAGTGGATGCATATGCTGGCCTTGCCCTAGCTAGCATCCTGGTCTTTTAAAAAGTTCCATTCGATTTTGTTGCATTACGAGCACAATCCGACCATTATTAGGCTAATCTTCTTTCACGCTAGATTGGTTCGGTTTGTTTCAGTCCTCCATGCTTGTTTTCTCTGGTACCGGTTGCGAGATTCCATAGAGATAGAGGAATGTAACACATCATACCAATCTAGCATTAAAGAATCATAACAATGGTCGGAATGTGTTTTTAATTTCCCTATTCAATCTCGCAACCGATATGACAGTTAACAAGCATGGAGGACAATATCAGTTGAGATGTTGAATAGGGGAATTAAAAACACATCCCGATCATTGTTAAGATTCTTTAACACTAGATTGGTACGATGTGTTACATTCCTCCATCTCCCTTTTGAATTTCGTAGCCGGTGCCAGGATTATTTCCTTAATCTTCCTATTGAATCTCGCAACCGACACGAGAGAAGACAGGTACAATGAAGGGACTTGGGATACACTATCGTCAGAGGTGTACAGTAACAAAGTACATGCACTTCGTTACAGTACTTAAATAGTTTGAGGATTTATAGGGGAGAGTGGGGGCAAACGGATCAGCGGGGCGAGCGGATCACGGACATTCTTCCCTGTTATACTGTAGTCCAGAAGTTGCTGTTTGGTACACAGGCACGGTCTCCCACCATCCGCTCCGCATTTAAATTTCAGAGCGATCGGACCTATCTTGGCGGAGAGCGACGACAAAACAGGATTTTTCCCTTGATGAGTAAAAAAATCAAGAGACAGTATTTTCTGTTTTCAAGGTTTATGTTTATTAGTTGAGGACTGTAAATGTATAGCATCTAAAAGACCTATATGTATGCTAACTATCAGTGAATGTTTCATTTTTTCATGCTAGCCTATGTAAGATGCTCGCCGGCAAAATATGGAGGGAGACTGTAGCGGGGCAAACGGTCCGGGTCAAACGGATCACTGTCCAATAATGAAGGACAAGAAATAAAGGAGCTGGTTAAAGTTCAGGAAGTAGTGGAGCTGTGCATGAAGCCCATAAAGCCAGTAGATGGCAGTCATAAATTGGTTTAAACGGGTTACCAGACTATTCTATTCCCAAGTTTACATAACCATTTATTTATGAATATTTTGTCATTTCCCCTTAATGACAAGAGAAAATATCTTGTGGAAAGGGCTGATGAGAACAGGAAAACATTATCTGAAACAACTTACCTCAACTAAAGCAGCTGGATGACTTGCCTCGACTTGCCTTGCTGTTAATTGAAGGAGGGACGTGCGGTAAGTGCCGGTGAAGGTGAGCAAAATGCAGAATGTAGCCTAGTAACATGATAGCTAAACTGGTATGATATGAATTCAACATCTTCATTTGCTCAAAGGACTCAACTGAAGCTTAAATGAGCGTTATATGCAAATAATATTAAGTACTTAGTTATTTTGTGGTCGATTTATGCAGCCAATCCGTTCGACCCTGTCACTTGATCCGTTCGTCCCCACAGACTGGGGCGAACGGATCAACAAGCAGCTGCATTTTCCTGTCCGATTAAGTCATACTCGTTCATCCAATCTTAGCAGACTTGATTGGGATTTGTAGAGGACATATGTATGTTGTTCGCAAAAAAAAAATGGTTACCCTAAAAAAATGTGTCTCTGTGCAGAGAGGGAAATACGAAAAAATGATCCGTTTGCCCCCGCTCTCCCCTACTTTACTTGAGTTTTTTTAAACCTGGACTTTTACTGTACTACATTTAAAAGATAAAAAGTATACTTTCACTTCGTTACTTTGACACTGGCCACTTTTTTACTCGTTACAAATTAAAAGATGAATGTAATTCATCATTTAAGGATTATCTGGATTTGGCGTGTTTGAGAAGAACAACGGTGCTCGGCGGGGTATCTTTGTGCAGATGTGTCCGCCAGCGGACATGGAGCTGCAAATTTATGCACGCGGTTACAATATTCTACCTCTAGATGGCACTCTCGGATCAAGCAAGCTGAGTTCGAACAAGGTTTAGAATATGGACGAGTTCACTCCAATCCCTGTTTTTCAGGAGTTGCCTGAATAAAACTCCTCAGCTAAGCCTGATGTGCAAACTGCTCAACATACTTGCCCATAGTATCTATCCAGCAGATCCAAAAAAATTATCTCTTACTACAGAAATAATCGTTGTCCTCTGCAGCAACCACTTCAGCTACAGTGAGCAAATGGTATCCCAATTAGTAGTTAAGAAAAATCAGTTTTCTGAAGCAAAAATTCGGCATGGTATTGATACTATGTAATTCTACTATTAATTATACTCTCACTGTCCCACTCCCACACTCTCACTCACACACTCTCACACTCTCCCCACCTACTTTATAAATAATTGATCAGCTCCAGCTCATTACTAAACTTCCACTTCATATAATTGCGTGAGCTTTGCTTCATTTAGCACCCTTTTCTTGGGCCCACATTCTCATACAGCACTTGGCGGCCCAGCCGTATACCAGGTTGCACCTAGTCTTGTTTAAAAAACACATACAACTGAACACGAAAAATAAAGTCACATCCATCAGACTGAATTTTCAATGCAGTCGGACAAGTTAACGTGACTTAAAATGCACAGCTTGCATTTATATGCATTAAGTGCTGATTTGCTCTGAGCAAAGAGCTGAGTCAGGTCCCAGCCATGGTGTCCGCAGAGAACTGCGAATCACATCATTCAGAAGATATGAGAGGATATTCAGCGGAGGTTCAGAGGTTCAGCGGTCGTCTTCAAATGCTCGCAGGAAAACAGAAGCTCTCTCTCTCTCTCTCTCTCTCTCTCACACACACACACACACACACATATGTTGGTTCACAAGATTTAATGATTGCTTTGCAAATTATGGCAAGAATTTTTATATGTTGTCGGTATTTGTCACGTTTAAGGAGGAAATGCAGCTCTGTCTCCACTTGTCTGGAGTTGGAGCATAGCCTCTCTCTCTCTCTCTCTCTCTCTCTCCCCAAAGAAGTACTTTAGTATGATTGCAGAATTGCACAGGAGACAGACTGCAGATTCCTCTGTAAGCCAGTGCTGCAGACAAAGCCCAGGTATAGCTAACAGCTCAGTACAGTGGTTTTACCTTAGCTTCCTGAAAGCAGCCAACGCTTTATCACAGCAAACCAAGGAATGTGGGTTCAGGAATTTAGTTTCTCTTCAAACAATGATCTAGTTTTCCAACTGAAACTTTATTGGAGAGGGACACTCTATGAGGTTGGGACTGTACAAGGTGGTAAAGATGAGCTGAGGACGCAGGAAGCTAAAATCCACGTTACTGATGAGGTCCGACCCCAAGGACGGCACAGCGTTGTGCCAGGGTAACACACAGAGTGCATACATTGCTCGCACAGTATATCACATTAACTGTTGGCTGTCACATAAGGAGGGGGGGTGCGCGGAGATGAAAATGGTAGTCAGCGTTGTTTCCATGGAGATTCCATGCATGTGACCTTGTAGTTAAATTTACATTAGTAGAGGCCAGTTTGCTATAGCCACTGTTGCTGAATAATGTTCTAGAATTCTCCCTGCTCTCATTGGAGCATTGATACCTCACCCATTAGCAGCCACTGCGCTTGAAAATTCCAGTTTATACTCGCCTCAACTGGTCAGGCTGGTTTCAGATTAATTTGGCCATGTCAGACAGCAGAGTAGTTCACCAGCGTATTGTCAACTAGTCCTATACTGTAGCCACCAGATTACACTAACAGTTAAGTCAGGTTTGCGCAACTGCAGCCGGCCAAAGACCAGCTACGACCAGCTAAAACCAGCTCAGAATCCCATCCGCTTTTATCCGAAATGTTTTCGTAGCCCTTGAGCCCAATACAAAAAAAATTTTAAATTCTCATGGAGACCTGAGATAATGAATTTATTTTATGGTTTTACAGTTGAAACCATTTCATTCCCATGCCATAGAACCAGAGTTAATCATATGTAATCAATTAACTGGTTCAGGGATAAAGCTTATTCATGTAGCTGTGATTCTCACTCATGCAACTGGAGCAGGTTATTTAAAATTTACTTGAAGGTTTTCCTCTAACTTTTCTGCCCTGAACAACTCCTGAGGCTTTGTGATCTGTAATTTTTATGCTTCGCTGAACATTATTATGCAATATTTTCAAACGTTTGAAGAATACTGAATGAAAGGAAAGTTCTCTGTAAGCTCATGAAAAGCTCATTAAATTCCTTGCATGTTAATAATTAATGGCATACTCTGATACTCTGGTGAATATTTTGTGCTGTTTTATGGTTTATTTCAGGTTCCCTCAGCCCAGAGTCGACAGCCTCTCTTCCGTAGCTCTCTGCTTATCGTATTTTCATATAGTACTCATTGTTTAAAAATGCCCCCGATCATTTTATTAAGTATTTCTAAAATGTGCTCATGATATGGTTAACCCCATGAGTGAAAGCAGAGGGTGTTAACTTTCATCCAAGGAAGCAGAGGGGAGTCTTATAAAACACAAGCAAACGAAGGCCCTTTAGGGTGAGTTTTTGGGGTTCATGATGAAAGCAGAAGTCTGTCTGAAAGGGATTTACTGCCCAACACCTCCCACAGTCTCCAGGATAATCTCTGACTTTCAAGGTTGATGAAATTCACGATCAGGCATTCACTACTGTACACACACAATGGTGCGCACACTGACCCAGTCAGTGATTCACTAAGCACTGTAGGTTGGGAGTAATAATGCATTAAAAGGTGAGGGTTCCGTCCCACTAAACTTACATGTTTGGGCAACTGTAGCTAGGGTGACCAGATTCTCACAAACCAAATGTGGGACAAAAGGAATGTTTGTGTGGGACAGTGTGGGTCCTGTCGCCAATTCTAAAAGGTAGTCCAAAAATTCTGATAAATGAACATTGAGATTCTGTCCCTTGGTTTGTTTTATCTCCATGCTTTTCCCTGTGGCTGATTCAGTATCACACAATATGCTTGTATTAGAACTGAAACATGTTTTAAGGACCACATTGAGCTGCATATATTTGCCACTTTGCAACCTAAGAAGAAACCTAAAAATTTGGCAGTATCTGAACAAACATTTAATTGCCTCATCTGTTAGTCCCATGATATTATCATGAAGGCAGCAGGCATCACTTGCTTTGACTTTGTCATCCTGCTAACTCAAGCCAAACTATGACTCAGGCCAAACTAAGAAGGCTTTGGAAATAAATTCTCTCGCAATACAAGATATAATAGCAGTTGCGCGTGCAGTTATTTATTCTGTGGTATGCAAATGCTTAGCCTGACTCTTGCGTGGATAGCGCACTGCCTGGCTGATGTTACGGTAACCATATTAGCTAGGCAGTTTGGTTTAAAATCGCTCCGTTTCGTTAGATCTGATAGAATGACGGACGCATAAGTAAAAACTTCTCATGTTAACATGTCATTCTAATGTTGGAAATAATGCATATCTGTCAAGAGTAAAAAGCATTGAATAGTTGAAACAAGGTAATATATTGACCTTGATTTTACCTGGCACACGATTTAGACTATTTGTTTGGCAGTGAGCTATAGCAGTGTGTCAGCTGACGTTACCACTCATTGCTAACAACAAGTTGTCTGGGCCATAATCATTTCTATAAGGTTATGAAAACAGTTTTGTAATCGACTCTGAAGTATTTGTGCAATTAGCTAGCGCCCCCCTCTCTGCTGTCATGGTCCCAGTGCCCCCTGTGGCTCTTAAATCGCCCACTGGGGGGTGCTACCGCCTGTGTTGAGAAACCCAACTCTAGTTGATTCAGAAATAGCTCAACTCTTTTACTCCTCGCATGGTCCTCTCTTACAATTCTATTTCCGAAAAAGTTGGGACACTGTGTAAAATATAAATAAAAAAGGCATCTGGATGGCAGAAAATGTCGCACCAAAATCTGTATATATCGTTCACCATTAATGATGTCTGCACGGATGTGCAAGTTACCCATGCCATGTGTACTAATGTACCCCCAAACTATCATGGATGCTGGCTTTTGAATTGTTTGCCGATAACAAGCTGAATGGTCCCTCTCCTCATTAGCCCAGAGGATGTGGCCATCCATGATTTCCAAAAAGAATTTCACATTTTGATTAGTCAAACCACGGGGCAGTTTTCCATTTCACCTCAGTAAATTTTAAATGAGCTCAGGCCCAGAAAAGAAGGCAGTGTTCCTGGATCTTGTTTATATATGGATTAATCCCTCCATGGCAAAGATTTAACTTGCATTTGTGGATGCAGTGACAAACTGTGTTTACTTACAATGCTTTACAGAAGTGTTCCCGAGTCCATGCAGTGATTTCCACTACAGAATCCTGTCTGTTTTCAAAGGAGTGCTGCCTGAGGACCTGAAAATTGCAGCCATTCAAAGTTGTATTTTGTCCATGTTCCATGCGTACCGAGATTTTTCTGGATTCTCAGATTTTTGTAATGATATTATGTACCATAGAGGATAAAATCTCGAAATTCTTTGCAATTTTAAGTTGAAAACGTTATTCTTAAATTGCTGAACTATTTCCCCATGCAGTCTTTTATAGAGTGGTTAAGCCCTCACCATATTTACTTATGAAAGACTTTTTATACCCAGTCATGTTACTGACCTGTTGCTAAATAATCTGATTAGCTGTGAGATGTTCTGCCAGTTTTTTAGCATCATGCGACTTCTCACTCTTTTTTTCTCGTCCCAACTTTTTTGAAACATTGCTGTCATCAAATTCAAAATGAGCAGATACTTTTCACAAAACGATAACATTTATCAGTTTCTGCATTTAACATGTTGTCTTCGTCCTATTTTCAATTAAATATAGGGTTTTAATTGATTTGCAAATCATTGCATTGTTTCATTTACATTAAACACAGTGCCCCGACTTTTTTGGAAATGGGGTTGTAACTGTGAAATAAAAAATAAAATCTCCTGTCTGTAAAGCCAGTAGCTGTGGTTAGTCACGGGCTTTTCCTCACACTGGACTCCATGAAATGGCTGAAAGCATAATTCTTGTTGTCTGAAAGCAATAAATAGATGCACAATCCAGTTATTCCAGGCAATTTCCACTGAGGCAGTGTTGTCAATAAAATTGGATTGTAGGAAAGGAGGAATAACAGAGTATGCATGTTTGAGCTCTGTGTGTGAGTATCTGCAAGAGAGAGAGAGACAGAGAGAGAGAGAGAGGTAGAGTGAAAGAGATCAGTTTTATTACCTTTTAAGAAAATTGATTGCCCCTCTCCAAATCCCTGATTGGCCCCTTAAGCGTTCCAGACTCCTATGTTCATGTTATCATGGATAAAAACACTTTTGAAGAGCATAATAGAATACTGCCTCCATCACTACAATATCAGCACAATATCCATTAAGACCCATTATGTGTTATCATAAATATGGGCACTTCTAGGAGATCACAGGAACACAATGATATTCCTGATAGCCGACACCACAACCCTTCATGTGCAATCGCTTCATACTGAAATTGCATCTGATCAATGAAAAGTACACCATATCCTGATGAGCAAAAAAAAAAAAAAAAAACGTTTTGTTGGTGTAATTCTAGTGAATCCTCAACAGACTAGATACTCTCTCAGCCAATCACATATCGCCTGTACTGCTTTAGTGAACACCTTACCTCAATCACTCGAGAGACAGTGAGAGCAGTATTACTCAGTAAGAGGATAAATCACATAAACCAATCATACCCCTCTCCAAAACCCCTATTAGCCTGCCAGAGCAGTCGCTCATTGTTACTGTAGAGTAATGGTGGCTGATGCTTACATCCAAAGTGACTTACAGTTGATTAGACTAAGCAGGGAGCCAATCCCCTCGGCGTAATTGCGGGTTTAAGGTTCCTGCTAATTGTCCCAACAGATGTTATTTGATCTTACTGTGGCTACACAAACCCCAAACACTCTGAAATTAATGAATTGATTCCATCTGGAATGAGCTAACAGATTCATCACACTAGGGCTCATTATCACAAGTTGTGACAATGACATCACACATCAATGAAATTCAATAGGGGTGGGGCTTAGCAGGATAGGGGCAGAGTATTTACATGTGCATCTGGCCTTCCCCGACAGATTTTATGATTTATATCATTTATTTTGTCTGCTGTAATCATTAATTACATTTAATCTGGCAACATGATGCAATTTTGTGCCCGCGAGTCACCATAAATTAGATTACATTTAGTAGCAATTTCCCTAATGTTGTTGCTGTACATTTGCATATTATCTGTGTGTCACAATTAATTTGCTAACTCTGTCTAAAGTCAAGTCAATCTAGTGAAATACTGATAAATTTAAACACTGTGCATGTATTCTCATAAACATAAAACTGAAGCATTGGATTTACTTACAAGTATGTCTACCGATTCCATGCAACTGTTATATAACTCCCATGTAATCTGAATTATTAGTAGGACTTAAAAGTTACTTTTAAGTTAGTGAATACAGTCACACATTGCACCGGCCAAAACATTCTTTTCAATAAAAGTCATGGACACATACACTTCTGTTATGATCAGACCAGGAATCAAGTGCAGAGGCAGAGTACAATCCAATTGTGGGGTTTTTTGATCGTACAACGGTCGACTGTCAGACGGAGGCCAGAGGAGATTAAGAGGAGTTCAGTTCAAATGTTTTGGGTGAAGCAGTGTGGGCATTGCCAATGCCCAGCCAGTGGCCCTCTGGGATGACAATGGAAGAGTACATTTCACCAAAACCGAACTGTCTGAAGGCAGGAGACTGTAGCTCAGGAGGAACGCGGATCCAATCCTGATGACCGTGGAAAAATAGAGAGCTTGTTCCTAATAAACTGGAAAGAGGAACAGACTGGTAAAGGATCGACAGTAATGAGGTCCCAACCCCAGAGAGCATGAGAAAGGCTTGGGAGGTTGTTCTTATTTACTAGACAAGAAAGAGAACTTCTACTATCATTAACCCTTTCAGCGCCGTGGGCAACTATAGTTGCCCAATGATGTAAGAAATCAAAGTCAGATGCTGTTGAAAACCTATCATATGGCAACTTGTTTAAAAGAGCTCCGGCAGGAGAGCTCTTTTAAACAAGTTGCCACATGATAGGTTTTCAAAAGCTCAGGATAACTACATTTTTAATTCCTTGGAAACATATTCGGCGCTCAAAGGGTTAAAGAAAGTAAAGATGTTTTATATTCAAAAGACGAGAAATTTTACTCATAAATACTGACTGGTTCATAGCGCTTATAGCGAATTACAATCCAGCAAGTCAAAGGAGAGGGTTTAAATAGGTCACACACACACACACACACACAAGGTGGCGTAACCACAAAACAAGACACAGCTGGGGATTAGGGAAGCAGGCAAGATGCAAACCAATCAAAGGAGATAATACTTCTAATAGACACACAATTGCTGAACGGGAGGAGACAAAGAAGGCATTTACATCAGGGATGTGACACGTCAGCATTATTATTGATTATACTGCTGTCTGCCTGCCAATGCACTGTCTGAATTGCATTGGCACCTCTGCAGCAGTCATCTTTACTGTTAAAGTCTGTTGGAATTTGCCTGAAAATGGAGAAAAGGAGAGAGCGATCGCATTATGCCTTGCATGATGGCAAAGACTGAGCCATCATCACACTCCAAAGGGCTAAATCAGGGGGCGTCAAAGAGCACCATCATTTAATCTATTTACAGCTCGCCCGCTCCAGGCATCCAGTTCGTTGTGTATTTAAAGGAGTGAGTGAGCTGTTGAGAGCTCGTTTCAGATGAGAAGTGAGACTGTGGAAAGCGGAGTCGTTCATCAGCCCTGTCAGGCAGGACACTGGGCTCTGAATGCCATCGGAGAACATCATTTATTAAGCCCCGGACTGCAACGGCTCCTTAAAACGCTGCATCACAGCACCGCTCCTCATGAATCATGGACAAGCACAAATTCCCTCGACACGAGGCCAGCGAGAGAATAACATCCCGGTGTACGGGTGTGCACACTGACGAATAAAAAGAGAGAGGGAGACAGAGAGATGCTCTTATTTTCCCTGAGTATAAATGTTTGAAATGAGAATAATTGAAGACCTTGGTGCAAAAAGGACTGAAGTCACAAAATGGCTATTTTGAGAAAATTGAGGCAGTGGACTTAAGTAATCATAAAAGACATTTTCCCATCCTTACCTCACGGTGTGTGAAAATGTGACTTAAGTACTTTTATCAAAAGGCTCTTCAATTGCACTATCCAGAATGAAATACTCCCTAATTAACGGTGAATGATACAAAAAACACAATGTTAGTTGTTGAAGTAGCAATTGGCTCATGGCCTGAAAGTTCTATGAGCAAATCAGTCATCTTAATCTAGGGCTCCCCAAATCACAGTCCTTGAGGGCTGAGAACTGCTGGTTTTCCCCCCTCCCTTTACCTGAGAGTCAGGTGCGATCACACTCTGGGCAATTGGTGGCAGTAAGCGTTCGTGAACCTGCCTGGTAAGAGAGAAAACCCAGGGCTGGATTTGGATTTGAGGGAAATATTATCTGCAACCATAGCTGCATTCCTGTACACAGTGTAGACATCCATGGCTCTCCTATAAAATACATGCTGCCAACAAAAGCTCATTTCCATCCCACAGCCTACGGCAGGGAGAGGCAATCCTGCTCCTGGAGTGCTAGGTCCATCTCCGGTTTTTCTCCTGTCCGAGCTGGACCTCCTAAGTTTAATGGATGATTTAAAGTCTGAGCAGAAATAGCTGAATATTCTGAATGGTAACTATTACATAACTAGTTACTAGGATTAGCCGAAAGCAGAGGACAAATGAACAATCAGAGACATTACTTGTTCAGTCAATAAACAGGGAGAGGAGAGAACAAGGGCTGGATTTGAATTCCAGGTCCAGATTTGATGATGCCCAGGCCACTGTTTAAAACCACAAATCTACTCTGTTTTTATGAGAATTGAAATTGTCGCACTGAACAAACTGCATTTTCACAGCGGGCTGATAGAGCAGTGGTTCCCAAAGTTGGTCCTGGGGACCCACTGTGCATGTTGGTTTTTGCTCCAACCACAATTACGATCCCAGACATTTAACAAGCTGTTCATTTTTTAATTAGTAGTTGCTTGTCAGATAAGAGGGATGTTTTACCCCCTTAAACCACATTATGACAGAAATGGCTCCGCATTCCATGATATTTCAAAGCCCAACATTCATATCTTTTATTTTGATGTATTCCACATAAGCACGACAATCAAAGGTGGCAGTATGGCTTATGTGATCAAATGCAAGACTGCAATCAGTCAGCAATCTGGTGATTAGGGTTCTGAATGCAGGTGTTCCGGTTCTTTCCTGAAACCAATCAGGTGACATTTAACAGGTTTGACTCATGATCATTTTGACCCATCGTTTGCTTTGTCTTTGGATTCTAAATTGCCTAATAATTGTTAGCTTTAATGACCTTGGATCCACAATTTTATCTACCAGAAGCCCATTTATAGATTCATGTCATCAGTTGCAAATTTTCACTTTTTTATGTGAGAGAAGTAATTTCCAATTTAGCACACTATAGGTGCATTCACATTGCAAGTGAAACTTCGCGAAGTTAGGGTGAAAGTTGCCAAGCAACCGTGCCAAAAGCCGTCCGAAACTTTGCAAAAAAAATCTCAAGCCAGAGTGCGAAGTTTAGAAACTTCGCAAGAAGTTTTGTAATGAGAACGCACACATCTGAAACTTCGCGAAGTTACTCACGTGACTTGTGTTACTCCTCTAGGTTGAATGCTTGAATTCATGGTTGAATGACATAGCAGGGCATGCGCACTACTTCCTGAAACTTCGCGATTTTTTCCAACTGAGCTAACTTCGTGAGTTTTCGTGCCAGTGAGAACAGCAAGGTAAAATTTTGCGATTTTTAACTTCGCGATTTTTTGCAATTTGAATGCACTTAATGAAATGTTTTTCATCATGACCATTTTTGAGATGTGGTTTAAAAGGATAAATAATCAGTGTGAACAAGCATAGTGCAATTAAGAACAATTAACAACTCATTAGCATTCTAAGATTGGAGTTGTGGTTGAAACAAAACCAGCATACATGGTGGGTCCCCAGGACCGAGTTTGGGAACGACTGTAGATAGAGCATCCACTCAGTGACTTAAAAACAAGTGAGTCTCGGGATCATTGCTCTGCTATTTTTCTAAACCCGTTTCTGATTAGACAGTCCATTTAACAAGCCCTGTATTTAGATTAGATTTGCCTATTTCAGCCCATATCTTTCCTAATTTAATTAGAGCTATGCAGCGAATTATCCCACTTTACACGTTTAATTGTATTTGTTGCTGCCATGAAAATAAATCCGTTTGTTCAGGCTTTAAAGAAAGCAAAGTGAAAACTAGAACAGTCTGCTCCTCTCACCTGCACTACAGACGATATGAAAATATCGTTTTAGCTCATTTGGTTTCTTGGTGCATGATTTAAATCATAAACTAATGCATTGGAAAGAGTCTTAGAAAGAAAAGAATAGAATCTGTAAGTCACTTAAATGTGCGCTCTCTGTTAATAAACAGTAAAATGAGGCTAAGGATAATCCTCCTTTAAAGAGGGCAGTTCTCTGGGTGGCCTTTTCAAGCCTTACCCATCTCTACTGTTTTTCTACAGTGTCCTCAGCCACTAGTTTTCCTCCGAAAGAGACATGATTGTCCATAATTCATGGCAGAATGGGTGCAAACACAACTGTCCCTGTCACACAAACAGTATATACTTTCATTCATAGACATCTGTACTGAAATGCAGATGCTTCAACTTTTACTATATTGCAAGACTCCAAATTGACAAGTGTCTATTTTGAAAAATCAATAAAATCCATTGTGAAAATTTTGATTTTTAAAATGGTCCAAAAGACAGCTGGATTACTTTTGCCACCAATATGGACGGGTCATGTATTTGCCCTTTTTTTTTTTTTTAATCTCTCTGTCCTTTTGTGACCAGGATTATGGAAAAAGTTTGGGACCGATTTTGACTAAACTTTGCAGGAAGGATTATATTTTTTTCAGGTCAAAGTCAAATAAGGCAGCATAATTTCTCTTGTTTAATGCAAGAAGGAGTTTTGGTAACACTTTATAACAACGATCATTTATAAGACACTTATAAGATATTAGTAGATATTAGTAGATATTGAACTAATCATGAATAAACCATTTATATACATTTACAAATGATTATTAAACCATTTATAACTAAAGTTGTACAACATTTATATATGATTTAGACATTATTAAAAATGCTGCATCAACATTGTTTGTACATGATTTATTCATCATCAACTAATGTTATTTAATGTGTAGAAAAACATTTTTGAACCATTTACGAAAATATTCTTTGATTAACTACATGTATTGAGTTTTTCATGGTTAATAAATGATTTGTTAAGCCAGTATAAATCATGTGTTAAGTCTTTGGTGCAGCCCAAAGCATTTCTGGAAAAATCATCGGTACCAAACTGTTTATTATCAAACCATTTCTATATATTTACAACTTATTAGTACATCATTTGTAAATGTGCTACTTTAACATTCATAAGTGATCGGTAGATCATTTTTTCAATATGATCAAACTTATTAGTAAATTATAAGTGAAATAGTGTAGATGTGTTAAAAAAACCCCACTGTACCACCATTTGTTTATTCATGTTGAACAAATGATTCATTAGACATTCATAAAAAATCTATAAATCATTTGCAGATGTTATTATGTCCCTTAATCTAAAGTGAAAACTATTAATTATTTACAAATGTCTGTTAATGTTTATAAATGATTTGTGGATCTTTTACTCACCTTTTATGAACGATCTGGCTTTTAATAATACAGATACAAAGCAATTACTAACATGTTTTTTCATGTTTAACAAATGATTTTTTAGACATTCATAAAACATCTATAAATCATTTGCAGATGTTATTATGCCCCATAGTCTAAACTGAACCCTATTCATCCTTAACAAATAAGCAATAATGTTTGCAAAAGATTCGTAGACTTTTTCATCACATGTAATAAATGTTGTAGACAACTTTTGGATCCATCCTCCTGATGAAATGCCATGAAACCATGAAAAACTCAATATATGTACTAAATCAAAGAATATTTTCTTAAATCATTCAAAAATGTTTTCCTACACATTAAATAACATTAGTTGATCATTCATAAATCACGTACAATGTTTATGCAGCGTTTTTAATAATGTAGAAAACATATATAAATGTTGTACAACTTTAGTAATAAATTGTTTAATACTCATTTACAAATGTATATAAATGGTTTATTCATGATTAGTTCAATATCTACTAAAAGCTTATAAATGTCTTGAAATTTAAGTTATAAATGATTTAATAATTATTTACAAATGTGTATAAGTGGTTTGTTCATGATTAGTTAACTATCCACTAATATCTACTAATATCTTATAATTGTCTTATAAATGATCATTATTATAAAGTGTTACCTGAGTTTTATATGTGTTTGATATGTTTATGGAAAAAAAGTGTCCATTCATTTTTTTTTTTTTTTTTAGTTTAGGGTTCTATGTTGCTACTTGCTAGTGTCATTGTAAATAGGTAGTACCACAAAATCACCAAAAGGTGTCAGTGGCACTACCCCAGAATTTTCAGCAGGGATGTTTTACATGAGGAAGTGCAATGTTGCGTTTCCACCAAACGCGAAACAAATTTTTCGAGCGGATGGATGAGGCCTACATTCGAAGTCAATGCAAAGACGCAAATGCACGCGAAAAGATACTAGTCCGCACCAGACGATGCAAATCACACGGGAGATGCGCCACAACGCGATGTGAATGGCGCCGAATGGTGCGAATGCATGAAATTTGCATTTCGCTCCATCTAAAAATGTTCATGTTGGGTAAAAATTTTGCACGAGTCCAGTAGTGTTCTCAATAGTACCATTGCTGCAGGCAGCAACATTGGCTAGCTAGGCTACCTGGTTACATATTCAAACAGCAATCAGCATTGCTTGAGATGATGGAAACGCTTGCTACCTACCTAGCCAGCTAGTTAAATAACCTATGTAACGCACTTTCACAAAAAATAGCGGTCTCGTTCAACGTTGGATATGATATCTTCAGTTAATATTGTTGATATTTTTATTCTCAAGCAGGTACAGTGTTCATAAAGTAAAATGTTTGTGATGGTAGCATAGCAAGATTAGCGTTGCCATGTTGTTGATGATTTTTTTAAATCTTTTTTTTTGAGATTCAAAGAAGTACGGCCTCTTGAGTGTAAACAAGGCTCAACTCGCATTGCAGTTGGTTGATGGTGTGAATTTGTTTCACATCTAGTGGAAACGCATCAGAACAGTGAGAAAGTAAAAAAGATGGTAACCGGAAAAACTGTGCAGCGATTATCAATCTGAAGCAGTATTTTTTCTCTATGCAGGTACGCTGGTGATGTTATACCAATAACGGGAGTTAAGACAATGATTACACAGTACCTTTGTGACATTGTGTTAGGTTCGTCAAGTGTTTATGCGCATCTTACCACATTAACTGCGTTAGCCACTGTGCAGCTTGCTAATGTAATGGTTGGCGCCACCGTGGAAGAGTAGCGGGTGCAAATGGCATTTACTTCGACAAAAAGCCCTCATGAGGGAGCCTGCGCTGCTTGTAATAATATTTTGTATTAGTGGTTATGAAAATAAATATGACAATTGTTTGTTTAGCAAAATGGTGTTATACTTAGCAGGCTAATGTTATCTGTCTGGAAATTAGCAGGGGAGTAAATCACAAATTTCATCGCAGTTCAATTAAGATTTGATTCAAGTTGATGTCATACGTCTATTTAACACATTTGGTTGTGTTCATGTCAACTCAGAAAAAGAAACTGCTAAATTGTGATTTTGCAGTTTTGACAGAATCCTTCAAGACACTCTTGTTGTTGAATAATGTTTTGTAACAAGTCGCTTTATTAATACCTCCTTCAGAATGAATGAGACAGATTACTCTGTGAAGAATTTGACAGATGGTGAAATAGTTTATTTCTCTGAATTTATAGTATTTTGTTGTTGTTTATTCTGAGGAAAGCAGACAGTGATCTTTGCGTCCGAGATGGTAACCGAAAACGCAGTGTAGCGATTGTCACTGTCACGCCCTGACACCCCAGGATGTTAACAAGGGTGCCAGCCAGGGCAAGGAGTGGAGAGGGGACCCAGTTGCAGGGACATGGAGTTTATTAAATAATGAGCGAAGGGATAACTAAACTATACAAAACTTTAGCAGAACATAAAGGGGAGAGCGCTAAACACAACGGGGTAATCCAGACAAAGGCTACCTGCCGGAATGAGAGAAAAACTGAAGTATAAATACTCTAAGGTTATAAGATGAACTAAATTGGAAAAGGAGGGCATAAGCAAGATTGAAGAGAAACAGATAATTGATTAATTAGAGCAGGGCAGGTAGTCAGGGGAATGGACTGCCACAGGGGAGGGGCATTACAGTACCTCCCCTCTAAGGCTCGGCTTCCAGACCAGCATGATGTGGACCGGATCCGGGACGGGCTCATGCAGGGACCAGAGCCGGGCTGCAGGCAGACGGCACCACACTGACGGCTGGTGCCTCAAGAAGTCGTCAGACTTACTGCTGGTGCCGCTGGAACCGCAGACTGCTGGGGCCTCAAAGAGGCTGTCGGCTGCAGTCGAGAGGGGGGACAGACCACTGGACCACTGAGGCACACTGGTGCTCTGACGCTGGGACGAATTGGCCTTCAATGCTGGGGCAAACTAGCCTTCCTGGTGCCGGGGCGACCGAACCTCTCTGGTTCCGGGACGAACTGGCCTCTCTGATTCCAGGGCGAGCTGGACTGTTATGTGCAATGACTTCTGGCCACTAAGTTCTCTTTCTCCCTCTCCCTCATTGTCTCAGATCAGCCACTTCCCCCTGAGCCAATCACCTCACCTGCAGCTCATACCAGATCATTACTGCAGGACTATAAGAACCTGCGCAATCCAGCGCTCCCTGCCATTTGGCCACAGAGCTGTTTGCTGGGTTCTGCTGCTGTGTTGTCTCTTGTTTTGATGGTTGTACAATTCATTTTCATGTTCTTGGAACTCTGTGATTAAACCCCTTGATTGTGTTTGGCTTGCTATAACTTTAACTTTGCTAAATAAGCCGGTGCTTTTGTGTTTAACCTATGTATCTCTGGTTTACAAAACTCCTTTGGGTAGCCACCTGTCTCAGCTCGATCCGGGTCACTCAGTTTAACTTTATAATCACTGTGCAAGAGTTAAAGGAAGCCTTGTAGGAGTTCTCTGCCATTTGTTTTGTTCCCCCCTTTCTCTCCTGTTTTTGGTTAGTCAGGGAGTTTAGTAATATTTTTCTGTTTCACATTTCAGGTTGAGAGACTTTTGTTCCAGGTAGTGTGGCTTTTGTTTGTTGTGTTAGCCTTGGAGACCCTGACATATTTGCTTCCATTATATATATATTTGTTTTGCCCAACTGATCCCTGACAAAAACTCTACTCCATCGTGCCCTAGTTTTAAGTTTTCCTTTGTTGGTCTTTTTTTTGCAAGTGTTACAACCTGCACCCCCCTAGACACCCTGCAAGGTTGTAACATGGACCCTCTCTGGTTCCCGGGCGAGCTGGACTCTCTCTGGTTCCGGGGCCAGCTGGACTCTCTCTGGTTCCTGGGCCAGCTGGACTCTCTCTGGTTCCTGGGCCAGCTGGACTCTCTCTGGTTCCGGGGCGAGCTGGACTCTCTCTGGTTCTGGGCCGCGCTGGACTCTCTCTGGCACCAGGGTGAATTAGTCTTCTCGATGCTGGGGCGAACTAGCCTTTCTCTGGCGCAGGGGTGAATTAGTTTTCTGGGTGCCGGAGTGAGCTGGGCTCTCTGATTCCGGGCCGAGCTGGTCTCTCTGGGGCACTGGGGTGAACAGGAGTGGGGCGAAATTTGAGCGCGCAAAAGCAGGCATAATGCCGCTGCGTGCAGAAATGCCCGGGGCTCAAACGAAAAACAAAAAAAGGAAGGGGAGTGTTTGAGGGTGGGGAGCTCAACAGACATACTTGATATTGACTTAGGCAATTTGGACAGTAGACCCAATCCCCTCCATCATCTACGCAGCTGTGAGAATCTTGTTTGTCTGTTTCAATCAGTGATTGAAATGTAGTGCAATATGATCAAAGCATCTGTCGACACTCAAAGAAAGTACAGTGAGTCTCTGAACATGGTCATATCTCCCACAGTAAGAAGCGTTCCTTTTATATTTTTGTTCGGTGTATCAACACACAAAATTTCATTGGCATCAATCCAGAACCTTTTTGAGGTATCTGACTGACTGAATAACGAATGAACTAACTAACAAACACCCGTGAAAACATATTAGATCCTGGCAGAGGTATAAAAATAAAGAAAAGAACTAAAAAGCCCTCCCACCCAAGGAAATGAAAGGTACGTGAGCAGAGCAGGGTCTGTAAATCGATCTCGGTCGTGTAGAGAGGGAGCAGAGCAGAGGCTAAAAGCACAGCACAAGGAAGCAGGTAAATTTCGGGCAGCACCCCTTTCAAAGGACGCGGGGGTCTGTCTCTGCCCCTCCCCTCAGTCCAGGACTGCAGAGCCAGAAAGAGAGAGGGAGCAGCTGAATATCGGCACTCCTCAGCTCACCTCCCTTTCTCTCCTCTTCTTCCTTCACTGCGTACGCAGCCTCGGCATCCTGGAGACTGCTCTGCTAACGCTGCAGCTCCGTCACTGTGCTAACCGCAGCTCAAATGGGGCAGCTGACTTGCAAGTCAGGAACAGACTTTGCCTCGCGAGTTTCCTTATGCTGATAGAGATACAGTCTCAGGTGCGGGTTCAGGCAGTGAAGTATTGTCCTGTTGTTCCCGATGGAAAACCCCCTGAAGGAGAAGGGATATTAAATTCCTTACAGGAGTGCTGGAACAACAGAACCGCAAGAAAAAAATATAAACAACCTTGAAAGCTGAGGAGCCCCGTTTACCTGCTGCGCTCGAGTGTTTCCGAGAGAACCGTGTGAGAATGAGAGAGAGAGGCAGGGAGAGAAAGAGTGAGAGTGAAAGAGAGATGGGGAGAGACAGAGCAAGAGAGAGGGAGGGACCAAGAGCGAGAGAGGAAGCACGCGCACTCATATATGTGGTCGCTGGCGTGAACATACACACGCGTTTACTGACGTGTACACACACACACTCAGGTCTCAAAGGTGCCCCCCCCTACACAGCCTCACTGGGAGTTGCACTCTGCTGCCAAACACCCCCCCCGCCTGGCTTACGCCACAGTGGTGCTAAACACACCCCAAAACACCCCCACACAATGCTACAATGGTTGGGTCCCGATGGTGCTGAATAATTTACTGCAGCCAAAACTGTGGGACCCTCTCTTTCTCTCTCCTGCTTTTCCTCTCCTCCTCTCCCCCTCTACTGCTCTGTCTCTCTCCTGCTTCCCCATCTCTCTCTCTCTCTTCTTCTCTCTCCCTCTGCCTGTTTCTCTCTCTGATTCAGAAATCTGTCTGTCCAACTCAGTCTTTTAATCTTTCTCAAACACCCACACAGGCACACACACACACACAGACAAACAGACAAACATACATTTGCATAGCTATGCTTGTGAGGACATTCTATACAGCCTTTCCCAAACCCCAACCTTAACTAAATTATGTCAAACCCTAAACCTAACCTTAATTGTAACCGTAACCCTGACTTTAAACACACAGTCCTCTGAACATCTGTGGTATCTTTAGTCGGTTTTTATTAGCTCACCTGGACCAAAGGCTATTGCCATCACTCGGCGTCTGTCGTCGTCTGTCATCTGTCCTCTGTCGTTAACATTCTTCTGAAATCTTCTTCTCTGAAACTACTGAACAGATTCAGACTAAAATTAGCCACAAGCATCCTTAGGATGTCTACTTTAAAAATTCTGTCGATTATGCCCGCTGTCTGAATAACATGGCGGCTGTTACTAAAAATAGAGCATGGGGTAAAACCACCTATTTTCAGCAGCTACATCTCGGGAACTAAAGCAGCGAGAGAAAAAAACGTTACCTCAAAATGATCAGCAGATGAAACTCTACAAAAGTATCCTAGGATTGAAATCGTAAAATGGCTCCTTGCAGGAGTTATTGGTCTTGAAATGTCAAATGACGATTTCGCATTTTTTTGGCCAATATGAGAAAAACTTTCAATTGCTAAAATGATCAGCCGAAAAAGCTCTACAAAAGTCTCCATTACACTGAAATTGTGCAATGGCTCTTTGTAGGAGTTATTCACCTTAAAACATCAAATATGATGATTTTTGTTGTATTTCACTGTAGCATCTGAATAAACCATCACATTCAATTTGCTCATTAGATTCTTGAAATGATAATTAGAATCCCCTTTAATTTCCATTTGAATCAACTGATTTATTAATTTCTTTTCCATTAATTTGCGAAATTATGGGACGAGGTTAGAATCGTAATCATGTTTTTAGGTATTTCATTAACATCCTGTACCTTGTTACTTGTATGCTGCAGTAGATTCTGTAATTTTAAGAATTAGTTCTTTTTCATACAGATCCAGGTGAGCGATTCAGCCTCAAGTTACAAGTATGGCTACACAAAACACACACACACACACACACCTGGATCATTCTTGGGTATGAGTGGCCAGCGCTCTCTGGCTGAGATGGCAGCACCTCCGTTCAGGCGTAACCCTGGCTTTATCCCCGGCTGCTAAGAGCGCTAATGAACTGGCCCGGGTCACACAGACTCAATGAAGAGGCCCATTTGGTCAGCTTTACTCTATTAGCGGTGGAAGTTCAGCCCTTGCTCAGCTGAAATGGGGGGGAAGGGACAATGCCGCCTACTCCTGGCAATCAATGGCGGCAGCGGTAATTGAGTTGGGTGAGACCGGCGTAAAGGGCTGCCAGCGCTGAATACTAAATGGAGCATAAATGCCAGAGTCAGCGGGCAGCCTTGGAGCCCTCTTGCATTTCGCGAAAATACAAACACTCCACCTCGTCCATTCATTTCTTTATTTATTTTTGGTGAAAAGCTGGCCAGCCCTATAAGCTGTAGGAGGGCATTTGATTGAGTGGGCGACGTTGTACCATGTACGTACTTTCAAGACAAAGCACGAGTGATTCAACATGTAAGTTTGTTGTTGAAGCAGTAGGTGAAGAAATTTACAGATTGTGAACAAAGTGACATTAAAGCCGTGATAGAGTGCTTGCAATCGAAAGGCTCTTTCAAACCATAACAAAATGGTAAAATACGTCCTCCTTTGCTCTTTTTTTTAGTACAAATAGTGCAGTCTTTAAGCATCTTGACTGAGATGCTATCATTTGCTGTGTGTCTCTGCTCCTAGACATTGGATTTAAAATAAAAGAATGAATTTGAGGTTAAAGTGTGAAGACAGTCAGGTGTAATTCCAGGGGCTTTAGAGAGGACTGGGTGGGAGTTACAGCCCTGTACTTACAGTCTTTCCAGTAAGTCTCTTGCAATCTCTTCAGATTTGCGGCTCAAATCCAAAAGCTTCATTCACGTGTGGCCCAAAGTCTACACAACACTCCAGCGCAGAAATCCACAGCCTGATCAGAATCAGAACCGTTCGTGGGTTCAGTCATATCTCACTGAACCACACATGATAGGGGGGAAATATCCTGGTCAGGGAGACAGAGGCTATCGAGAGGGCGAGAGAGTGACCACATTCTGGCCTCGTCAACTCTGGGGACTGAACAACGGTGTTTCTGTTCAGATGGATCGACTCCGGTCAGGCATCAGGGCTTAATTAACTGGGTCGGAAAACTGAGAAATCAGGGCTCACCTCGTGGATTAACTATCAGAAGTTGTATTCAGTTGGGAATTTGAGGGATTTTTTTTTTTTTTTTTTTTCGAGATGCAGTGGTTCTGATTCGGTGGGCAGATGTTGACAGGCATTTTTTTCACAGGAATGTGACAAGAACAATCACACAACCTTTGACCCTGGATTTTTATGTAGCATTACAGAAAGAGTGTCTCTTATTGGCTGTCCAGCACGTCTTCAAACACCCTTAGTGTGGCCTGATGACCTCAATTTTACCCAAAGCCATACACTGGCTTTCCTCATGATAGGAGACCAGGGTGGAATGACCAGTTAAAAACAAGGCACAGAAATCAAAGATGGTGATTGTATAAAAGCTAGCAAAGCAGTTTTAAAGTTTATGCAAAAATGACCATTTTGATTCCTTCTTATTTTATAATTTCCTTAAAAATAACATAACAGGAAATAAAATATTTTCTAATCCAGTAATAACACAGTAATTGCCAAATAACAATTTGTTGCAGTGATTTGACGCACTCTGTTTTTCCATTAATCGAACAGATACTAATTAAGTTATTCTGTCAGCTCTAAGTACCACTCTATGGCTGAGATCCCAATTAATTGCAGAGCAATTGTAGCTTTGCCCTGATTCTCTGTGTAATGAATCCCAAACTCTGGGATAGCGGGCAGTCGTAGCGGCACAAGTTGAATTTCTATAATTGCTATATCATGAGTCTAATATTCTGGGCTACAGTCAGAGACTCCCGGCTCGTTATTATTCAGTAATGGACATAATCATAAGCACTTCATGCACTGACTGAAGCACTTCCTGGTTTTGTGGAGCAGAATACTTCAATCTACAACAGGCTCTCTCAACCTTATCCAGAAAGGGCTGATGTGGGTGCAAGATTTTATTCCAATCCTTCAGTCTAACACCTGGTTCTACTAATCAAGCCCTGGAGTCTTTGCTAAAGACCCTTATTAGTAAATTCAGGCGTGTAACTGATTGGTTGAAATGAGAGGCAGCACCCGCACTGGCCCTTTCTGGATAGGGGTGAAAACCTCTAACCAACCCCGCCCCCCCTCGATAAATATTTCTCACATAAGTTTGGTGAACAGCACATATATTTTCAAAAACAGAACCTATCCTATGTATATTGTGCGTGTGTGTATATTGTGCGCGTGTATATTGCGCGCGTTTTTCTGCTTTTAAAGGCCGTGGAAAAGATGCCTCACCAAGTTTTGCAGTTACATTTAAAAAGGAAAATCTGGAAAAAAAAAAAAAAAAAAAAAAAAAAAAAAACACACCACTTGGCACATCTAGCTGCTACATCTCATGACATCTCACAAAGCAGATAGCTATCCTCTCTCACACTATCAAGGTAAAGTGAAAGGAACGGGCATAGACTCCAAGTGCAGTTCAGCATCGGCAGGGCGTTTATTGGGATTAACCAAGCTCATGGTCAAGACAGAAATGGATCAATAGCCAGGCAAACAGAGATATGCAGGATGGGCAGAATCGAAGTCAGGGGACAAGCAAAATGATCCAGTAACCAGAATAATCAATCCGCACAAAGACAGTAACAAAGAGGGTTGAAACTAAGGGAATGGAAGGGGAAGGAAAAAGGGAGTTGGATGGGGTAAGGGAGAACACAGGAGATACTAAACAGATGGATACAAAATGGGAATTAGGGAGAACGAAGTACTAATCAATCAAATCGCAATCTCACAACGCAATACAAACAATCAAATACAAGACTTACGGGAGAATCACGAGAAACGAGCTTTCAACAATCGCAACGAGGAAAAAAAGCGCAGAAACGAGACTGACCAAGACGAGCTGTGGTAGAAACGAGTCGACAAGAAACTACGGGAAAGTGGGTCTTTTAAACACAAACTAATTAAGTGGAATCCCAGCTAAACACAGGACAGCTGTAGAGAGAGGTGGAACTAGAAAAGCAAGGACGGCGATAGGAGAGAGAGGGGAAACGGGTGGAGTCCTAACTCTAATCTAACTAAACACCCGTGCCTCACTAAACTACTCTCAGGTGCGGATAATCAATGAGAACAGCGAGAGAGAAGGAAGTGGAAACACCCAACCGAAATTACAGGGAAGAGAGTGTGATGAAAAAGACAAGATGCTATGAGACAGAAACGGGAGGAAAACACTGAAGACCAGAGACAGAGCAATCATCCAGAAACACACATGCTCTAACGAATAAATATAATAGATATATAAATAATAGCAATACTAAAAACAAACAAGAAACATACTAAAAACTAGAAACTAAAACCAGAAACTAAAAACAAGCTAAAAACAAACATACAAATCACTGATTTCTAACATAAAGGCACTGGAGCCTCTAGATTATCATGATGTTCACTGGGAAATCATTGTACGTTGTGTGTGTGTGTGTGTGTGTGTGTGTGTGTGTGTGTGTGTGTGTGTGTGTGTGTGTGCGTGGAATGTGGTGTTTGACCCTTTTTGTTCAGTGAATAGTATGCATACGCAGCAGCATGCTGCATCCTCAGATGGACAGTAGCGTAACCAGGGATACTTTTTACCCACTCCACATTATATCTAAGAAGTCTTTTTCCAAATTGGCTCTGTAGATATAGATAATGTTCCAAAGTCCATTTATTATTCAGTATACTCTGCTTCTCCTCATCGGAAAAGTGTCTATTGCATTTATTATTGGCAGGGTCATAGGCTGCAGAGCATATGGGATCTTCTGACCCGGTCGCGTTAGTGTCTTTTACCGGGGACGGCCCTTCCCTTGACAGGTTCCTCTCATCTGTTCCTGACTCTACTGTCTCCTGCTGTTCTCCTGACTGCTCTGTCGTCAATCAACAAACAGCTGCTTTTTTTTTTTTTTAATGGCAAGTCTGAAAAGCTGAGCTGTAATTGATATGATTTGACGATAGGTTATGTTTGGGTTATGCTTCTGAAAAAGATAATATATCCATCACAACATTAATAACCCATCCAACATAATATGAGTAGAATTGTAAGATGAGCTGCATCTCTACTGAATTCCAGCATAAAATTAGCATCTCAGACTGGCAGCACTGGCAGTACTTAATCTGTACTATTCTGCAGCCTTCCAAACCATTTTACTTTCTGACCTTCTCATTTTCTTTTTGCCTGCTGTTCAACCTCTGTCACTTTCCCAAACGTTAATTTTGTTTGGTTTGGCCTAGACATATTTCTTCGGGTAACTGAGAATGGCGCCAGGTTCGTTTATTTTGTACAATGGGTTTCTGGGCATTGAAGTTTGAGCTGCGGAATTCTACCTTGCGTTCCTTAATTAGTTTAGGCTATAAATAGAACATACTCTGCGACTTCCGACCAAAATCACTACGAAAGGAAGCCAGGTGTTTCTCACTCCTGTGTGTCGAGAGAAGCTACATTGATGCTGCGATATTTGTCCCGCCAGCTTTATTTGCACGTAAATACCGGATCTCCAATGAGTGAGCCCGATATATCAAATTTCTGCAATGAGAGTAGTAAGCAAGGAATGAATTTTAAAAAATTACGGCCCGAGTTTCATAAATTTGACATCTCGGGCTCACAAATTTGAGATCCTATTTATCCCATAAATGTCGCCGTTGTATAATTTGGAAAATGGAAAAATAGCATTGGCGTTAGCTTCTGGTTAGCAGTCTATTCAGGTCAATGAGATGAATAATTCGCTAGCAGTCATGCTAACGCTTTTGGCCATTAAATTAATAAATTCAAGCGTCTTTGACAACAGTTACATGTGTAGCTTATTACTTTACTGGAAAAAAGCATTATCATGCTAGCTAACAAATTATTCACCCCACTGACTTGAATAAACTGTCAATTAGAAGCTAACGCCAGCGTTTGCTAACATATTAGTTGACGTTTGCCAATAAACGGAATCTTACCAATGCGACGCGAGAAAGCTGTATCACATGCATCTAATACCAAACCTGTATCTAATGGGTTGTATCACGTTGATTTTAATTATTTATAGGATAATAAATGGAAGGAAAACCTTAAGGAAAAAAAATACCGAGGACATGACCTCAGTGTCCTCAATAGTAGATACGGGCATGTCTACAATCTACAACTTCCTATTTAGTCTCTGTTCTCATTGCTGAGTGGATGTCATAGAACTTGTGTATTTGTGTGTTTACAATATTTTTTCAGTATCACCAGTATTGGTGTTGCGGGAAACCAGTAACCGAGTGACTGAAGAGTTTGACTGGCAATCAAGCCCCACTTCAGCTTCAGTAAGTTGGGCACTGCTGATATTTGGCCTTTGAGCAAGGCTCTTAACTCCATATTGCACCTGTAATAGAAGGTCCAAGTGGGCTCTGTCAGTGGAGTTGTTGGTTGACGTGTGCATGTGTGTGTGAGTGGGTGTAGGGCAGGGGTGTCAAACTGGTCCTTAAAAAGCCAAGGGGCTGCAGGTTTTCATTTCAACCGAGCCGCAGCACACCTGATACATCTAATCAGCTGTGAAGGCTGAGAGCAGTTGATTACATTAGTCGTATCAGGTGTGCTTCTGCTTGGTTGGATTGAAAACCTGTAGCCCCTCAGTCCTTTTACAGACCAGTTTGACACCCCTGGTGTAGGGGATACCATAAATACGTGCCACGAGCACCCTGATGTTTATGGACATACACTACCGGTCAAAAGTTTTAGGACACCCCAGTTTTTATTGAAATTAATGCAGTTCCAGTTCAACGAATAGCTTGAAATGGTACATAGGTAAGAGGTGAACTGTCAGAAGTTTTAAACAAAAGGTAAGGTTACCCAGGTTTTTTGTACACTGTCGAGTAGGTGAAAGGATGGTTCCTCAGTGTGTGACATCAACTGTCAAGCATGGAGGAGGAAGCGTGATGGTCTGGGGCTGTTTTGCTGGATCCAGGGTCAGTGGCTTATAGAGTGAAAGGCACCCTGAACCAAAACGGCCACCAAAGCACTCTGCAGCGCCATGCAGTACCCTCTGGTATGTGCCTAGTTGGTCAGGGGTTCATCCTACAGTAAGATAATGAACAAAAACATAAGTCCAAGTTCTGCCAGAACTACCTTAGGAAAAAAGAACAAGATGGTAAGCTTGAAAACATGGAGTGGACAGCACAGTCTCCAGACTTAAACCCCATCGAGATGGTTTGGGATGAACTGGACAGAAGAGTGAAAGCAAAGCAACCTACAAGTGCCACACATTTATGGGAACTTCTGCAACAGAGTTGGGAAGAACTTTCTGAAGAATATTTGATTTCCATTGTAGAAAGAATGCCATGAGTGTGTTCAGCTGTTATATCTGCCAAAGGTGGCTACTTTGAGTCAAAAGTTTAAAATACATTTTGGTTTATAAATTGATTCCATGATTTCATTTTTAACTTTGATTGTTAAATTGTTCTATCATGTCTATGCTTTCATTCCAGAGTACAAGGAGACATTAAACTGCATCATTTTCTATTAAAAAACTGGAAAAATTGTGGTGTCCTAAAACTTTTGGCCGGTAATGTACAATTGAAGAGCCAAGTGCTAAAAGTACTTAAGTCATATTTTGGATAGCTGAAGTTCAGCATAAAAACATGTCGTGTTTGTCTAGCAAAGGCTATCACACAAGCAGGAATAATATGTACTGTAATAGGTCTAGCTTTTCCCTCAATTCTTACCTTTCTAGAATTGATTACTGTGGCAGGTGAGAATGAGGCTGTATATGTGTGTGTGTGTGTGTGTGTGTGTGTGTAAGTGTGTATGCGTTGCTGTAGCCATAGTTTTTGCCATCAGGAGGTGTTGAGGAGTTACTAATTATATCTCGGAAAAAAATGAAACAAAAAAAATAGAAAACTATGGAAATTAGCAGGTATTGCATTCAGTCACACCAAATAAAGCCAAATCCACAGGATAAAGAGGCAGCTGTTCACTCCACTGTGCTGACCTGCACAGAAAAACATTATTCCCATATGAGGATTATTTAGACTTACACCAGAGTAATAAGAACTAAAGCTGCATTTATAAGGCGGCCTTTTTCAAGTCAGTCTTTCAGAGTTGTTTTTAATTGGCTTAACAGTTATCACCATCTATGTTTTTAATAGTTATTTTAATTTAAATGGTTGCAATTGCACTAGATAGTGGAAGCATTTTACGTAGTCATTAACAGAAAAGTACCAAAGGTAATTAAGTCTGATATGTAATGCTTACTCTGAGATTAAACAGCTGTAGTTTCTCCTGCATTTCATATGATCTTGGAGGCAGCAGGGTTGCCCTGAGTTCCATCGCCTTACGGCAGAGTTGCTAGTTTAAGCGCACTGAGCGGCGTTGGATTCTGACTTGATCTAGAGAGATGACGTTGGGAAGAACTCTGCCATCAGGCCCTTGACCGAGGCCCTTAACCCCAAAATCACTCCAGGGGTGTTACCCCTGTTCCTCGTTATCCCTCTACTGCACTATCAGGTATTTCTCCCAGGGCTTTCTTGAAAACAAGAAACCTTTTCTTGCTGGAACTTTCCTTGGTTAATTTATTTATTTATGTATTTATAACCTTTATTGCAGGCAGTCCCACTGAGACCGAGGTCTCTTTTGCAGAGGAGCCCTGATTACAAAATAGACATTTATAATGGGAGTGTAGAGACAAACAATACAGATAGAAATTCACGAAATTCACATACAGCAAGTGCAGATGAAAGGAAAAACAAATTTAAAAATAGTATAAAAAATAATAATAAAATAAATAAAAACATATAAGGACACAGGAGAGAGAATAATGATGCGTATGTCCTACATTAAAACTAAAGGCAAGTACAAATGGCCTCCTCTAGTATCATATCCAAAACTAATTTCTTGAAGGACTCGAATGGGATAAGGCAATCTATCTTCAGCGTATCCTGACAATTATTCCACATAGAAGGTGAAAATGCGCTAAAAATGGTACCACCCAGATTTGTTCTAGTCCTGGGTGCCTTTTAATGTCCAAAAATTTCTGATTGTTATGAAAAATATTTTCATTATTTAGAGTGGCCATGATTTATTAAACTTTTTCTCAGAATATTTGATTTTGCAACTTTCTTCACCAGTATGTATTGGACTCATAATGGAATAAGAAATGTCTTGTCAATAGTGTGGCCTTGAGCGCTGCGCTCTGATTGAGCTGATTTCTGCATCAGCTCAGCAAATTAATATGTTACGGCTCAAATATCCTCCATCCTCCACACAGAGAGAACAAAAAAAACTGAAACACACGCAAATTCATGTTTATTTCTAAACCGATATGAAATAAAACTGCCGCAGTGTTTAAAAAATGTATACTAGCCTCTCCAGTCTTCACTCGTCTATCATTTAACGTGGTACTTTATTATTTATTATTATTATTATTTTATTTCTTCAACAAAATATCGCTGTGGTCACCTTTGGTATTAGCATGAATTTGAGTTGTCCAATCAGAGCAGGCGTGAGGGTAGGGCGAGTGTTCTGATTGGTGGGTTGGGGAGGGTGTTCTGATTTGTGGATAGGGTTAGTGCTCTGCTTCTATTGCTGGTGCCTCCGATAAACCGGCGCTGGTTACACCCATGAAAACACTGACAGGGCGCGGGCTAACAGAGGCTAAAGACAGATGCTTTAATCACACACCTGTCAGACATTACAGCTGCCCAGATAATGCTCTGCTCCCCCGTCATAAATAAAGAACACGGGAAGGCAGAATGAGGAATAAGAGAGTGCCATTCTTATGAATGAATGGCAAATGCCTCTATTTTAGATGCCTATGTTTTAAAATGCATTCATTGCAAATCAGCATTTCTCACTTAAGCTAATCACTTTTTTTAAAGAATAACTCTGCTTCTGCTAAAAAAACAAACAAAAAAAAACGGCACTAAAGTACCGTGAATATGTTTTTTTTTCCTTCCCTGTGTTTGCCTGCTTTTCCCTGAAACTACACTGTGGCGAGGTTTGGCATTTGAGGAACCATTTCCCGCAATTCCTCTGCTGTCTTTTGTAATCCTCTTCTTCTCCTGTATTAAAGCTGTATCTGGAGACCAGAGGAGAATATTGCATATTTCAGTTCAAACATTATTCCACCAGCCCTCTGCGAGTCTTTCTCATCGGTTATTTCTCTTTTCTTTGTGACGCCACTGAAGGATATAAATTTATATAGATTTTATTTCATAAAATTTACAGTTATGTGGGACCCGGTGCATTTTTTATTACATTTATTGATCCTGGTTGATTGAATCTCTCCGCTCTGTTGTTGGGGTTGTGGCTCAAATGGTGGCGCCTGTGTGGGGGTAATGCCCAAGCAGTTGGGCCTGCAGTAGCACACACACACAAGGGCTGCTGGGGTTACACCTCACAAGTGGACACTATATGTTGAGGCAATTTGCCGAATTATGTTATTAATTTGACAAAAAATTTAAAAAATATGATATTGTAATATTAATATTAATACCTCGAGGCACCACCCTTACTCAGTGAAGGGAAAACGATAGCCAATTAATAAAACCTCAGTCTCAATATTCACTCATCTATTCACATGGAAATTGATCAATAACTAACTTAACCCTCTGTTAACCAAGTACCTTTCCAACTGTGTAAAAATCATTTCCCTAGGCAAATATGTTGATTATGGGCCAATATTTGGAAAAATAGTGAAAAAAAAAAATTCGACCCTTTGGCCCATTTTTTTCCAAAATGTAGCAGATCTGCTACATTGGGTAATAATCTTGAATGGAAAAAATTAAAGTGACGGACCATTCAAGTTATTCTCAAATGTTTATTTGGCAATAAGAAACAAAACCAGCAGGGTGTCCAGGCTGTTAACCCTTTCACTTTATGTAGCAGATATGCTACGGTGGTTAATAGAGGGTTAATAATCATCATCAAATTACCGTATCAATAATTAGGGATTGAAGCATTCGGAGTTCTACACAGAAGGGGTTGGCAATTCTATTCACTCTTGTACATCATTAAACGACCACAGCATGTCTTTGAAAATATTTATTTAAATAAACAAACAAAACACAATACAATGTGAAAAACTAAGCGTAATGCTAACTACCAAAAGAAGAGAGAGCGTGTGAGTGAGTGTGTGTGGGCACGTGCGTGTATCGAGTGAGTGCAACAAAGAATTTCCTTTGTTTTTGTGTTCAAGGTGCGGTTTACGCTTGTGAATGCATGGTTGGTTTGAACAAAGGAATGGCGGAGAGCGAGAGCCTTTGAATTTCTCCATCCGTGTATATGGCCACGTGGCTGTTGTGAAGCCAAACAGAGTGATGTGTGTGGTTGTAAGAAAGGCGCTGAGTTAGCAGAAAGGCTGGTTAGTTACATGCAAGACCTCGTGTCTGTAAAACATAACTAACATTAGCTTCAGCTGTACATGAACCTGACTAAACAATCACAACAATCAACCTCAGTCATTAATCGGTACAGATAACATTCGCGAGTCACAGTCCTGTGCTTAGCCGTGTAACAGTATTCTGTCCTGTTTCATTATTATGCCCAGTGACATTACCAGTCCCTTGAGGGAAAAGAGGGGTTTGCTCCGGTGCGGCCGTGTGGTCAGCTGGTGATCCGCCGGCGGTGGACAGTGAGCCAAACTGGAAAGATGCGGTTCAATGTTGGCAGAAATTCTGTGCTGTTGCTCTTCCCGGGAGAGGAGGAAACCCGGTCGCTCCTCTGCGGCGGTTTCAGCTAGCAGCCTGACGCTAACTTTGCTCCGGTTGTTTACAAACTTAACGAGCAGGCTGTTGTAGCCGCTGCTGGCGCTAAACTTGTCTTCACAGCAGGATGTCGCGTCGCTGCTGTGAGGGGGAGAGAGTCCAATCATCTGCCTTGCGCAGAGGTGCGGCTCATCAGGCTCGGTGGCGTACAATTTTGAGGACCCAGGCTTCCCGGCAGCCCCAATGTGTCACCGCAAGGGCCAGGAGTGGGGGAGAGGACAAGAGACCCCGGAGACAAGAGAGTCCAGGGACGAGAGAGAGTGATAAACTGCTTGACCACTGCTTTTACCTGCCTAGCTTGGTGAGTGGGGCTTCTAGGCAGCAAGTGGTCATGGGGAATGTCCTGAGCTCCACTTAGTTTTCTCTACACAGATAAAGGCTTTCATCTGTGCGACCCCAACATACCCCCCTTAGGTCTTGGGGTGACACCCGATGTGTCATCCTCAGAGCTCAAAGGTTGAGTCCTTGGATGAAAGAGTTAATTTGTCAGTTCATTCAAGGTGTAACAACTGGGCAGTTTGTAACCAACTGGGCAGTGGTTGTCTACACACGAACAGTTAAGAAAAAAACCAGATAACACACTTGATAATCTATCCATCCATTCTCTATACCCGCTTATTCCTCACTTGGGTTGTGGAGCTGGAGCCTATCCCAGCTGACTACAGGCGAAGGCAGGGACACACCCTGGACAGCTCGCCAATGCATCGCAGGGCGCACACACCATTAACTCTCACACCTATGGGCAAAATAGCATCTCCAATTAGCCTGTGATGCATATCTTCAGACTTCAGGAGGAAACCCACGCAAACACAAGGGGACATGCAAACTCCACAAAGAAAGGCCCCAGGCCAGATTCAAACCCTCAACCTTCTTGCTGTGAGGCAGCAATGCTAACCACAGCGCCACCGTGCCGCCCACACTTGAAATGCCAAAAAAAAACATGTATAACCAATGACATGACTCATAAGGGTTAGTGAGAAGTAGAATGTTAATGATGTCAATTTGCTAGATGCAGGGAAGAATGGCACCTACAATGATAAACCCATTTTTGTAGCATCTAAAGGTGTGTTTTGGTCCACTCAATGGATTTGATGACAAAAATGGACTATTCAATGTAGAATTTATTCTGTTCTTTGCAAACTTTACAAATTTTTGACCTTCAGGCAGGTGTAGCTGCAGAAGGGTGTCATCACATTACCATAATCTCAACATCCTAATGACTGTATCATGGTTTTGTGGAAATCGTGTTATGGTTTTGACCTAAAATGGAATTTAAGGACAGGTATATGACTAGCTATGTTCTAAGCTAGTGTGGTATCATACAGTTTTACAAAGTACTGCGGAGGAGTTAAGAAAATCAGACGGTGGTGCTTTGTTACAATCAGAATCACTGCACTTGCTGCTGTTGCTAACAAATCAAAATTCTGCATGTAACCATGAGAAAAGTCAGGAGAGTTCCACTGTCATCCTTTGTCATGGTATTGGTACTGGGTGAGCTGTGTAAACTATGACATATTAAAGCGAACTCTGGGGCTTTTGTGTCTCGACTTTCTAGCTTGTGGTTCTGGGCTGTATGCTCCATGATTGGTGGTGACCATGTTCTGAATTGTGATCAGAGATGCTGTCGTCTTCTGAACCATCCAGGATTTCTGACCATGACCAGGATTTCTGCGTTTGGCCTCCTACAGCTTCTGTTGAGGGCGTGTCCATCTCTACGCGGATGGTGGACATGGCGGCTATGCTCACTGTTCCTATGAGGCTGTTTGTCACCCCCCTTAGCTCTGTGGCGAGGGTGAGGTTTGGTGGTAGAACGCCTGCATGAGAGGTCGAGCTGGCGGGCTCGGTGGTTACCCCCTTTTGCCTTGGAAGTGACAAAAGTTTCCCAAGCCACCTGTGTCACCTTCCTGATCTCCTGCATTGAGGGGTCCCCTTGACACGTCCTGAGTGTAACGTGAGTGCATGCACATGGGTGCAGGTTGCGCAAGAACAGTGACTTGAAGGTGGGATTTTCTTCCAAGCCTGGAGTGTTCTGACCTTGGAAATATGCATGCCTCAGACGTGTAAAATATTCCCTAGGGTTTTCTGTGCGGGAGAGCCCCAACCATTGTACTAATGTCATCAGTACTAGAGGAAAATTCTTCCCTCAGTGCATGACATAGCTCACTGTAGTCATTTCTGACACTGGGACGCTGTATCTGGATAAACTTGCGAACCGATTTTGAGCAGGTCCTCCGCAAAAGTTTAACCTTTTCCCTTTCACTGGCTTGAGGTATGTTGACTAGGCTGTAATCTATTTCCCTCAAGTAGTTGTCAATGTTATGATCACAGTTTTTTGGATCAAAACGGTAAATATCTTTAGCTAAAAGTTAAAGCTCTTCAAGACGAGGAGGCTGGGTGCTCCTGTCCGGTGAAGGCAAGGCAACGCTAACGCTAGAGTCAGGTGAATGGGTAGGTGCTGAACAGTCTGTGAAAGTTCCAACCCCCTTGATAGTCGGATGTGCATAAACAGACCCGTCATATCTCTGTGGCTGAGAATGACATGGGGCAGAGTCTGTTTTGGATCAACAGCTAAATGTGTCAAAGTCTGGGTCAATAACATGGGAAGTCAGGGAGCTGTTAGCTCTGTCTCTCAAATACTTCGAGCTGGATGGGAATCGTTCAAATCTTTTGGGAGAAACAGTTTCATTAATGGAGGACAGTGAATCGGAGTAACCAGCGTCACATGGGCTGAAGGACTGTGGAGTGGAAAAACGTTCAGTTTTAAGCCTCAACAGTTCTTCCTTGTGCGAGCAAAGATCTTACTTTGCTGCATGCAGATCTGTCAAATAGCGCATGACTTTGCTATTAGCTGTTTTCACTTCTTTAAGAAGGTCAGCATGTTGTGCTCTAAAAGTGTCTAGCTCAATTTCTTGTGCAGTTTTACTTTGAACAGCAAGACTGGTCTGTCTGTGAAAGATCAAGAGTAAAAATCTCAACAATGGGCCTTTGGAATGCGTTCTGAGCATCGCACCTGTTGTTGAATAGAGAGTCTATTTCTTTGTCGCACTCACTGAAATTCAGTGTACTAATGAACTCAGGATAGCCAGGCTTCAGGCTCTGTGCTACAGAAGAAATGAGCTGCTCTACACAGGGGTTCTCCACTGTTGGAACTAAAAGATGAAGGAAAACTGAAAAGTTGTTTAATACTACAAAAGAAATTTAGTTGGCTATGGTGCTATGCTAGCCTACCTAAATGTGTAACTAGGGAAGTAAACTAGATTTAGCCAATCACTGGGACCTACATTGTAAATCTAGCTTCTGTGGGAGGATAGCTACATCGCCACCTAGTGGTCAGTATGGGCACAACGAGAAAAATGCAGTTTGCTTACAAACTTGCAATAAAATACACTAACTGAAACAGGGAGCTACAGTTAAGGAATTGTTTCTTGGAACCTGCTTGACTCATTTGGCGCCATCGACGTTGCTCTACGTCTTTGGGAAATAGTATAGCGCCAAGCGCCATTAACGTAGATTCACATCAGAATTTCAGTACCAACTATCTCCACCAGATGGCACTGCAATTTCATCACCACGCTCGTAGTCGCTCAGAATGTTCTTGTGTTTACCTTTCCCAAATGTATTCAGTGCATAACAATGGCTGGGAGGAAATTATCGGCGTCTCAAGTGGCTGACCTCATTCTTGCTGATTCAGACTCGGGGGAGGACTATTTCCCAAGTGATAATGAAGATGATAGATCAGATAATAAGGAGTTATTGTCCGATTCATCTTATATACCGTCTGAGAATGAAACAGACGATGCTGAAGCGAGTGACAATGTAAACAATAACCTGCGTGGTGATAGGGGGCGTGGCAGGGGACGTGCTGCACCACGTGCTCGTGGAAGGGCTCATGGTCGTTTGCCTGGCAATGCAGCTGTGAATTACGATCCGAACTGGCATGATGACAACTGGAATCCGGGATGGCTTTTGTCAGATTAACCCTTTCACTGCTCAGCCAGGTCCTACAGTGCATGTTGATTCCCAGGAGCTGGTGAATTTTTTCTACCTGTTTTTTACGGACGAACTTGTTGATTTAGAGACAGTTTCACAGGATTTGTTTGGAATTTGTTTGCATAGAGTTCTGAATTTAGACGTTTTATTGTTCATGGCGCTTGCAAAAATCGGTTGATATGTCTGGAAAGAAGAAATTATAAGCTTTATTTTGATGTATAAAACTTGTAGTTTATTCAAAGTAGTAATTGAATAGGGGCTCTCAAATAACCCTGAAAGTGTGGCACTCTAAGGCGCAATCGCTGAGAAAGTGTGGTGCCAAATGAGTTAAGCTGAAACGTGGTTACACAGCAAGGCAGAAAACTTAATTCACAGGGCTGATTGCACACTGTGGCTCTATCTTGTGCTCTTTCCTCATGTAATGCTGAAATGCATGAAATTACATGAGATTTGCAAATCATTGCAAACTGTTTTTATTCACAGTTTACACAACGTCCCAACTTCATTGGAATTTGGGTTTGTATCATGTATTTTTTGCTGATTTTCCTCTAATTTCATGAGAATTAAAACAAAATTCCCTATTTCCACAGAATAATCTCACAACATCATGATAGTACAGTACCCCACAATTTCATGCAGTGGAAATCAGGGAATTCTGATGTGGCATTTCAAAATTAAAGACCTTTGAAATATCATGCATTTTTTGCTGTGTTCCCGCTCATTTCAGATTTCCGTAATGAAATTGATTTTGGTGGCAGTGTACATCAAGAGCTTTCCAAAAATATAGGTTTCATTAAAATTGAAGGATCCCCACATACTGAAAAAAGGGGTCGAAAAAGGGTCACTCCTCACAGGGAGGTAAAATATGGGTCAATATTACCAAAGAACTATAAATGCTACAGGATATTTATTGGTGGCTATCCAAAGCTCTTGACCATTACTAATAGCTGATATTATCACAAATCCACACATGTCATCAGATGGGTTGAAAAAAATACCCTTTTATGTATACATTTTGATACTGGTTTGTACAAAAAAGTAGCATTTTTGGGAGCCTATAAAACCACAATAAAAGGGTTATAACTACTTTGATTGGCATAAAACGGTAGTAGAGTGCCTAGAGAACAAGTCCGGAAAAAATCAAGTGGTTAGCCTTATTAATTCCAGAGTTACAGCCTGTTAAAAATGGAAAAAAATGCAAATTTCACCAACGCCCACGCCCACTTTTTTGACCTCCTAGAAAATCAAAACTGGTGGGCCGATTGAGCTAAAATTTGGTATTTTTTCCATTTGGCACCCAAAGCAGCATTCGATTAAAGTTTGAAGAAAATCCATGACCATTCCCATGGAACTTGTCTGACTATTGGTTGATTTAATATGGAATGACCCAATGAAAAGGTGCTCGTCACTTGCTAACACTCTGGAGGAGGAGATATGCAAGAAATTGCACACCATCAGTAAAGTCTGTGAGAGAGGGAGAAAATTCACCAGTGAGAGTGGTAGGTTTAATGTCTTCCAACTTTATTTATAGAGCGCACTTTAGACCAAAACTGCAGACCTTGTATGAAGAGGTAAACTATTTCACAACAGCATCACCATCACCCTTTTCCAGTAACTTATTCTGAGGGACTGTCGAAAGCACTTTGTCAGAACATCTCATTGATCTAAAGGTGGAGCAGAATGTCCTCAGCAAAATTACAATCATCAGTGAAGGTTATGATAAGCTTTGATAACTTTCTGAAAATGAAATGTGGGAATGATTTTGTTTACATTACTGTTCTTACGGTAGTAAAACTACTGTTAACAATAAAATTTACATATTCAATGATCACATTGAATGGCAAATCAAACTGATTGGCAGAATCAAAAAAAATCAACAAAGATTTTGAAATATGACTTTGTAAATGGTGAAAGTGGCCCTTTTTGGCAAGAGATGTTGTGACCAAGAGCTCAAATGTTATTTGTTTTCATTTAATTGGTTCATTCAGAATTTGTCATTTAATCTTTAATTTTTAACTTCATTTTATTCTTTTTCCCAAGGATCTCGGTGTTATTCCCCTCCATAATTACAGCCAATTGCCCCTTCACACTCTGCCTCAACACAGACCACACAGTTTCACGGAGGATCCGTAATAATGAAACCAAAACCCAGGATAGAGGGGCTGAGTGAATCTGGTCTTGACTGTGTGCAGGAGGGTCATTGTGTCAGAGACGCTGTAGAAGGACAGAGTTCCTGCCCTGTGATCCAGGTACACTCCTATTCTGGAGGAGGAGGGAACAGGGATACCAGCGCTCTGATTATTGTGCCTTAAAGAGCAACTGGAGGGAGAACAGAACAAACTCCAGGACTTGCTATTGCATCCCAGAGCACAGTCATCACCCATCCCTTTCCTGCTGATCTCTTTATATGACACCGCTATATCAACCACGCCTCCAGTCCACTCAACCTCCCAGTAACAGCGCCCAGTAAGACCCTCTCTGCACAGCACTTGAGAACAGTCGCGAAATCTCTCTGGACAAACTGGATATGTCAGGATCTGTCTCACACGGGTCACCACTCTGTTCCCCTCAGACAGACAGAGGTGTTCATTTGCAGTGTCGGGGTCCAGTGTGAGACTGCAGGAATCTGATGGATGAGGAGGGGAGAAATGAGCTTGATAATAAACTTAAACATTCAACAAATACATTCATTTGACATTGCAGTCAATTTTTCAGTAAAACAACTCTTTACACTGTAGCAGCAAAAACAATTATAGAGTTTGCTAAATTAAACCCCAATAACCAGTTAACACATTAACACAAGTTAAGGAACAGATGACGCCAAAGCTCCACTTCATTCGCCCACCCGTAAACCCAGCGCTCTGGTTTATACCTCCTAAATAGACCCTTGACAGTTCCATGCTTGAGAATAAGTGCATTTTTCATTAAATGTCCCCAATCAGATGTATTTAAGAACAGAGTTTAAATAATAAAATACAAAGGATAGATGGACAAGATAGCCATTCGTTTCCTTTTCAAAGTAACGCTTAACCTCATTTGTTTATCATGCTACATCTCCGAGTTAAAATATGACGATAACTGAAAAATATTTTGACACAGAGGGAATCACGGTTAACTAAAATATATGAAATAACTTTACTTGTAAACCTTACATTGGTATCAAAATATAGTTAAAAATTAGATCTTTGACATGCTATGTTTTCACCAACCACTTATCCCACATACAGTAGTGATATGAATCTTGCACCTTTTTAAAGTTTTCTGTTGTTAATTATTAGAAAACAGATAACACATCCAGAGTACTAATGCTTGTCTCTATTATTCTATGTCACAATGTAAAATTGGTGCAGTAATTGAAACTGCAATATATTTTATGATATGTATGCCCAAAAGTTGGTTATAGAAAAAAATCGTGCCGAACAGAAACAAGATTTTGGCTTTGGATTGAGACACCTAGAGTATATGTAAAATTGATTTGGTTGCAGTCTTTAACAGAGCTCAAATGTGTTTTTCATCACAAAATTTCATGTGGCTGTCTCCTGTACTTATAAAGTTATGAGGGCTCGAAAATGCTGGAAAAAATACCCAAATTAAAAAGCACGAAATTTCAACCCACCCCTATGTACCTTGAAGGCCTGCAACTCAGAAAATATGCAAAGTGTGATAGAAAATTTTGCATGGCTTCATTTAATATACTATTGCTATTTTATAAAAATCAGGAGATTCTGAGGATGACAGGTGGGAATTTTTTTTTCAGAATTTATTGATTTATATGGAATGACCCAAGCAAAGGCTTTGCAATAGTAAACCATGTTAGCATCTTTGATTGCCCTCATAATTATAGGTGTAAAAGAGAAAACTTCTGAATCCTGCCCAATGGAGCGTTGACTGATCGGATATTGCCCTCATTGCAAAAACAATGAAGCAGTCGATCGCTTTTTAATTTTGCTTTAATTTTTAAACCCATTAATCTGACAATAATAGCTTGTGGATCTAAACATTCTTCAGAGAAATGAATGCTGCAAAGGCTTGACTGAATGGCAGGTTAAAGTCAGATCACATGTGTTTGACTGTGTTCATCCAAAGACTTGCAAAATGAGGATCTTCATGTCATTGGTGAAGACAAAAACTCATAAGGACAGAGTGAGAACATCCATCAGCGAAACAGAAATGTGTCATTGTTAAATTTCCGCCAAAACATGTAACGTAAATTTGTTCAGGAGTGTCAGAAACAAGCTAATAACCCAACTGCGATGACGAAAATCTGGTGAAATCCAACTGGAAAACGTTAGTGAATTCCTCTTTCTATGTCATTTCTGGTTCTGGATCAAACTTTCTTTTTTTTAATCAGAATCTTTAAACCACATCATAAGCTATCTGAAAATGAAATTATGTATGTTGTGGCACTCGGCAAACCTCGGCCGATTCGTTTCTCGTCAAACCTCGGATGTGTGACTGCGGAAGCCATTAGCCAGAACTTTTTTTTTTTTTCCAGCAGTGCTGGGTTCGATGTCAAATTGGTGAAAACATCGTGTTGCCTCTATTGTCAAGACACGAAGCAGCGTCACCACACATAGATTTTGCGACGGTTGTTTTGCCTCCATTTTTAGGTAGCGATGTAACGCGCGGATTTAGACAACTGCGTAAGGAGGTCCTTCGGCAAAGGAAATGTCAGGCAGAGCAGCATATCAACTTTCTGTCACACATCCGAGGCTTGATGAAGAGCAGCGGAATCTACCGAGAAGTTCCCAGTGATGTTGTGGGTCTTACAGTATCCCTTTAAGTCGTTCACACCTGTTAGAGTTACTTTAGCCAAGTTCCCCTTTAGTTTAGGGTAAATCACAGACTCACATTTTAAGAAGTCCTCTCTGTCCTTGGGCTCCAGCATGTTGACTTTGCCAGCTGTAGACAGATCACAAGAAAGATTTTGAATTTTTTTTTGCATTATTTCTTGAATAGAAGAAACAAAAAAGTCCCACACACCATCCTCTACGCTTGCAATCCTTTATTAAATTCACACAACGTTTCAGTCGCAGACCTTGTCAGGTAGTAAAAAAAAAAGTTTCATTTTCTACATTGTTTCCTGAAGAAAGGCAACTCGATTGTAACAAATGACATAGGTAAGGGTAGGTTTGAGGTTCTGCAAGACAAATTTATGGAATTAGCTGAAAAGCTTAGGGGCAGATCCTCCACGGTAGTTTTCTCTGGGATTCTATAGGTACCACATTAGAGCAGAGGGAAGCAGAATTTTATCTGGTGGTTTAACACGCGGCTACGGACCTGGTGTGGGAAAGAGGGGTTCAGGTTTATGGGACTTCTTCTGGGACAGGGGTGCCCTGTACAAGCCGGACGGGCTTTACCTGAACTGGGTCAGCGTATATTGAGGGTAGCACATGGTTATTTAATCTAGGGACTTTGGGGGCAGGGAGGTTAGAGAGTGTTATAAATAGGGAAATGCAGACTGCCCCGATGGAAGCTGACAACACTACACGCACTACTGATAGCTTTTTAACCTCTTAAACTCGAATGCCCTCGGTACCGGGGGCGAACATTACGTGTCATAAATACAGCATGTTTCCTAATTGCAACATCGTCATAGGGCATATCCAATGAAAGGGATGAAACTCGGCGAAAAGCACATGATGACCATTTTTACCTACACTACAGGCCAAAAGTTTGGGGCCACCCTCAGATTTTTAATGGTGCACCAAGTGCAATGTGACCCCTTGGTTTTGGGGAAGGCATTTATACAGCATGCCTTCTTGCAACATAAAATTGTTCACTTCCTAGTAACATAAAATTATGTGACACAAAGGCATTGGAACTCAATTACAAAACATTGTGGTCAGTGATCAATCAGTCAAGACAGCTTTAAAATGTGGTCTGAGGTCTGGAATTCACCTAAAACCTATTGGCTTCCTATATTTCATGCACTGAAGTCATTTCATGTGCAAAAAATAAGGAAAGAACAGTTGATGTGTGACTTTTTTTTAAAAATCTGAGGGTGGCCCCAAACTTTTGGCCTGTAGTGTAAACCGACCATAATTCAAGCACCAATCAAGTAAATAAGTTTGTAGCAAAACAAAGGATAAAATAATAACAGCGCTCAATTACTAGCATTTCGATTGAATTTGTGCTTGGCATACAAGAAATACATCAAATGAAAGAGGAAAGTCCACAGAATCCAATGATATAAGCATTGTTTTTTTTAAACTGACACCACACTCAAAGAACCGCAGACATACACTTTACATTCTACAGAGATGAGCAAAAACTATTTCTTACCTTTGATATTTGAAGTAAAATAACCTGTTTGAGGGTAAATTTGAGCTTGCTATTGTTAGCCCAATGTGTCCGTGTTATATCGAAACTAGATCTTCCGGTCTCCATGCATGTTTTTTTCCGGGGCACTGCTTCAAAGGATGCCAGCTCCTGAGCATTCCGGTTGCTCGCAATGTATTTTCCTCCCTGTGATCAGCTTGCGATGCTGTCAGTAAGACTTTGCCGGCAGCCATTTGATTCTATGGGCTCTGACGTTTCCAACAACCCCTAAACCACCTTAATCGCACAAACCTAGCCTGAGATAGAGCCTTGCATTGCCGGTGTGTCAAACTGAGTCCATTGGCCATTTACATGTACTTAAAGAGCTAGACAAAATAAACTCTTAACTGGTTTATTTGTAGCATTTTCCGTATGATTATCCGCTAAATATTCAACAGTCATTTACAAAGTCTTCTCTGACTGAGAATCCTTGCGCCATTCAGCACAAGCACTAAGACAGGCAGCAACACAAACGCTAAATCGGGGTGCATGACGTGTTTCATTCACTCTTTATATGGGTAATTTGACGGCAACAAAAAGGCCAGCTGGATAGGCTAGTGGTAGGGTGAAGAGCTTGCATCTTTAAATCTAGGGTTTGCATCCTGTGATTGCATGCCCTTCTTTAGGCAGTAAAAGCAATATTCTTGTACAAGTAATTACTGGGGTTTTTGTTCTTTTTAATTTTTACAATTTTAAATTTATATTTTTGTGTTGATAATTTTGTTTATTTGCTTGTTTTTTTTTTTAAATGAGTCTGCCCCAGTGAAGTCAAAATTTCATTTTAGTTGTATGTATTTTCTTTGAATGGGAAAATGCATACAGGACTAGCAGAAATAATAATAAAAAAATTTTTTTAAATTTTAAAAAATAAAAATGTGGTTGTATTTGGATGGAATGTATGCCTGTAGTGACATATAAGAGAAATTAAATGAGTTTTACAGTTTGGTAGCTGAGAAATTTTAAATGGCATACAAGGTACGCGAACTGCCAATTTGGAGAAGCCACCTAGACATTCCTCTCAAATTTTGCTCTGATTTGCTGGATTAGAATTAACTTTGGCACAGATAATGATGAGATTCTGTGTTGTAATTTTTTAGAGGTTTAAAACTGCAACTAAATGAGTACACAAGGGATACAAGTAAAACTTTGTTAGGCGCAAATGAGATCTTTCATTTATGCTGTGTTCCATCTTCATTTACACTGACTCAGTGACATATATACTGTTTTTTACACAACGACAGAAATCCCCAAGGTTTTACCTTCATTATAGTACCAAGATTATTCACATGGACCAAGTAGTTGCAGAAATATACTCATTTCATTTTGGGCATGCCATTTTTGAACCAGAGGCTCAGGGCTTAAGAGGTTAAACCATTAATGATCTAACAACAGTGATCAAATTAGAAATGCACAGACGACAGTCCACGATAAACTACAGCTTTCTGGGTCTATTTTAATTGTTTTTGCCTTTAAAGCTGGTACACATGAGTGACCTGGCTGACTTTCCAAACACAGCAACTAGTTTTACTGGGTCTCAAACATTTTAAATCTTATTGCATGCTCGGTAAATGGTGGGAATGTGATTTATGTGCATGCGTACTCAGCGACTAGCGTTAAAAACACTGTCTATCCTGTCGAAGCAAATGTCGGATTTTCGAAGCAATTTCTCAATGGAAATAACCTTTTCTAAGTGATGGCCTCAAGGACTAGTAGCCACTTCATAAATAAAGCTGCCAACTATCACACTTTGAGCGTGAGACACATGCAATTGGCCCTCTTCACACACTCACACGCCACACAGTCGTAATGTACTAAAGAGATGCGTGTTGGCCATTTTTAAAGTTGCTTGTCTATCATCGGTGCTTCTTTATTCCGTAGTGATTTATGATTGCCTGATAGGCAACAATAATCATTGTTGCCAATGTACTGCTTCTAACTGAACACAGTTCAAAGCAGATTTGCGTATCATTGCTTTCTATTTCTATTTACATCTCACACATGATGCCAGCTTTTTTGAAATTAAGGTTAGAATTTCAATGAAGAAATAAGGAAAAGTATTTTAGCAGTTCTAACCTGTTTGAGAGATCTTGACCAATTCCCTCTTGCAAACGTCCTGAAGTTGCTTTTTCAGTTCAAAGAGATATTCCCTCACCGCCTCAAAAGAGCCGTATGGACTGACAGTGATGCTGGCCAAGTCTCCAGATTCAGGAGGGACACAGAGAGACTGCAAGCTCTGCAGAAAGACAGACAGACTGAGGGACAGACCTCAAAGCAGATTGCGGTACAGACAGCAATATGTATAAATCTGCTGACAGATAAATTTAGGTCTTGTGTGGATCACAATTCTGAGAATGATATCAGTGATGATCTCTACTTAATGAGCTGTTAAATAAAGGCCTGCTTTTGGCCAATTCTATGGCTTGAGGATGGCCGTTCACATCACAATACCTGCACAGTTATGAGCAATTCTCAGTCGTTTAATGCACATAGGCACAGACCAAAAGTTTGTGAATGAGGAACACATTTCAGCCTGTATCTACAAAGTGCTCAGTGCAAACTTTCAGAGAGGCAGTGATGTTACCTGGAGGAAATGGATGTGATCCTCTGTGTGTGAAAGCTGCTCCAGCTCAGCTTCTCTCCTCCTCAGCTCAGCAATCTCCTGCTCCAGTCGCTCCAGGAGTCCTTCAGCGCGACTCACTTCAGCCTTCTGATCTCTGATCAGCTCTTTCACCTCAGAGCGCCTTCTCTCAATGGAGCGGATCAGCTCAGTAAAGATCCTCTCGCTGTCCTCCACTGCTGCCTGTGCAGAGCGCTGTTAGGAGACACAGAGAGGAGGGCTGTACATTTTAAATAGGCCTTTCATTCAGCTCTTACTGGGACATAGCCTGTTCCCCACAGTGTGTCTCAGTGGGATTGAGCCCCAGAGGGCTGGAAAGTGGCCCAACACTGGGCTCCTCACTGGCTGACTGCAGGAGAGCCCTGACTGAGCCCTGAAATGGCTCCTCCAGCAGCCAGCTGTTGTCTTCTCCTCTGGTCAGTACCCACCTTGAGTGACTGCACAGCCTGTCTCAGATCCTGCAGCTCCTTCTCTCTCTCCTGGATTCTCTGCTGGAATTTACTCTGTGTCGCCTGCAGAAGTTTCTGCTAACAGATCGATCATTTTTGTGTCATATTACATTTAACAAACTTAACAAGCTACATTTTAATTTTCCAAAATACATAAAATGGCATAACATGTTTGCCAAACAGCAGGTCTCTGTGTGTTAGTGTCCCAGACTTATAGACAAAGCTACTAAACTGTGCACTTTAAAACCAAATGTTTAAGTCCTGAACAAATGCTAAACACTTTTTGAAACAATTTTTAAACATGTCACAGTATTTGGGTTCAGTTTTAATATAAATACATTCAACAAATCTGAAAAACCTTGATCGCTACATCCAATAAACATCAGTGTTTTGAATGAGAACACCTAATATTTACAAAATTAATCACCAGGCATTTAGCTTTTACACACTGGTTTTTAGATTATAAACATGTCACATGTTCCACAGTTTTACAGTGTGCGGGTTAACTAGCCACCCCAGGGATGTTCATTCCGGTCTGGGAAGTGAACGGGGCGGTGAGGGGGTGCGACCAGAGCTGTCAATCACACAGAGCTGACGCAGGCTCACTTCCTACCAGTTCATACAGTTTATTTAATTAGCCTGTTATTTCTTAAGAAATTTATTGAATAGATTGCGTGAGAGTTAGAGCACTTACCTGTTTCTCAGTCCTTTCTGCTGCAGCTGAGACTGTATCATGGCCTCTGTGTTCATCCATCACACACAGCAGACAGATACACTGCTGATCTGTACGACAGTAAACCTCCAGCAGTTTGTCGTGATGAGAGCAGATCTTCTCCTGCAGGTTTCCAGTGGCTTTGACCAGTTTGTGCTTCTTAAAGGCAGGAGATTCGTAGTGAGGCTGGAGGTGAGTTTCACAGTAAGAGGCCAGACACACCAGACAGGATTTGACGGCTTTGAACTTTCCTCCCAGTACAGGAATCACACTCCACATCTCCAGGTCCAGCATAACAGCGAGCAGGAGCTTGGAATTTCATCTTCATGAGTTCCTCCACCACTTCTGAGAACATGGTGTTTTTCCTTAAACAAGGCCTTGGGGCGAAGCTCTCCCTGCACTGGGGACAGCTGTAGACACCAGTATGATCATCCTGATCCCAGCACCTTTTAATACAGACCATACAGTAACTGTGCCCACAGGGAATCGTCACCGGATCCTTCAGTAGATCCAGACAGATCGAACAGCTCAGCTTGTCCTGACCCAATGAAAACACCCTTTCAGCCATTGTCTGCTTACCCTGGGACAGGCAGTGTTTAGTTTCATTTCTCTGAAACTGCGTGACAGATATAAAATGAGCAACTTCCTGCTTCTGCCCATGCGTGCAGGAGTGGTGTTGGACTGAAGCCATGCTGAGCAGGGAAAGCAGATTCCTGTGTAAGTATTTGAACTTTGGTCCTTTGAAAGTCTTGTTATGGTTCCCCAGGACAGGGCTCTGTAAAGATACGACTGGACAGGTTAAAAGTACTGTTAACTCACACCCCTGTCAGGAGACCAATTCACCCTTTGAAATGCCCTTAGCTGGCGAGCATGCTGCACAGTGCTACCTGTGTTTTGGTGGTAAACATAAAGAGATGAGTCTTGCATGCACAACTACCCCAGGCAGGAGGACATATGCGCTGTCACTGAAAAAAAGAGATGCTCACACATTATTTACCGCCCACAAGCTTATTGGAGCAACCTGTGTGTTAGCCTGACGAAGACACTGTTAGTCAGATTGTTGCACCAATAAGCTTGTGTGAGCAGATAAGAGAGAGTGGTTATTTTCCCTGTGAAAAGCAGAAGTAAACACATGAGATGGAAGAACACAGAGAAAAAAGGGACAAACTAAACTTCCTTTCTTTTCTCCCCACCTCAATTCCTCTCTGCACTCCATCATTTCCCCTGTTTCTCCCACAATCAAGATGAATTTTAAAAACTTTATCGGCATTAAAGTATCGGCATCACCAATCAATCAATCAACTGGGGATGAGATCATCAGTCAATTAATCAATTATCAATAGAAATGTGTTATTTTTCAGTTATTCACAGTATAATACAGTATTATTAACCATATAATGTATGCAGAATTTATACACTATGTAACCCTATAGATATGCATGCTTGTTTCAACATTAGTTTTTATTGTAGGATTATTTTTATGTATTAGAACATGATGAGTATGTATGTAAAACTAAGATGAGACTATTGCTACTTTTACTTACGCAGTTTTAGCACTACTCGCCTCTACTCGACTCCACTCGGTTTCGGTCGTTTTCCATTACAATTCCATTACAATACCACCTCAATGTGGGAGGGGTCATCATAGCAAGCATCACTCCCTGGGGCCATCCTCAAAAACATCTCTATTGGGCGTAACCAATCGTGTCGCACATCAGATATCCAACATAAAAGAGGAAGACAAAACCAATTTGAAAGAGGTTCTCTCTCTGTCTACACTGAATGAAGAAGATTCTGGACGGACGTTTCTCAAAGCAAATAGCTATTTTTTGGACAATATTAAAGCAAAAAAAAAATAAAAAAAAAAAGATCAGACTAGCAGAGCTTCCAATTTGTACAGGCGCTACTGGAAATTCAGTTCGCTGTCTTTTAAATTACGCGATTCAGTCATGTGATATGATACTATCGGTCGTATCATATTAAAGTTATGAAACTCGTTGAGTAGATTTTGAGTTGGTCAACAAACGCAAAATTCACTCAACCTGCGTCGTACCTTTCCTAAGCAAATAGGATTTCATGTTCTTTGCGTCTGGGTATCAAGCCGACCCTGCACTGGCATCTGCCCTTGGTGGAATTTTCTCGAGCTCAATGTCCGTGATTGTAAATGTGCCTCATTTTATTGACGGATAAAACATTTAAACAGTTTCAAGTGTTTTGTTTTTCTACTTCAAAAACTTCAGTCGAAGTTGAATCAGATCCTGACATTGACGCATGGACTTGATCTGCCCCAAGTTTTCATCCACTTGGTGTGAGGTACCGTTCTGGAACCAAATGCGAGACCAGGAAGTTGCAGCAAAAGTGATTTTATTGTAGTTGGGGGGTAAACCCCCACAGGGCAAAAAGCAACGGTACAGAGTCCACAATCCAAAATCACAATCCAGTAGGGCAGAATCAGTCGAAAACCAGGGCAGCAATAACAGTACTCGTGGTCGGGCAAAAACAGGTTCGGTACACAGGCACAGGTTTGTCAGAGAAGCAAAAGCCAAAATCCAGTGGGCGTAATCCAAACCGTTAACAGGGCAGCAAACAAAAAACTCGTAGTCGGGCAAAAAGGGTTCGTAAACAGATGCAGACAAAAGTGCCAAAAATCGAAGGTCGGACGGTCCAGTCAGAAAAGAAATACTATGAGCACAAGGCGAAAATGATAGCAGCACAGGTAAACAAGAGGAACGTTCTGACGGGGAACTGCAGTGAGAAGACAGCTTAAATACACTCAAGGGAAGTCACATGCTATGATTAGGATCAGGTGATGAGGATCAGACTAATTACGTGGGAGGAAACACAAGGGAGAACCTAACCACATGAAATTGGCAAAAGCCAAAACGCGGACAGGGAACACGAGACAGCCTATGACAAGACATACAGCTCCGGTTAGGGAGTTCTAATGTGCACAGATAATGAGAGGCAGGACAGAGTGGAGCAGGTGCGGAGGATCCGCTGAATTGCAGCAAAGACTAAGTGAAGGCAAGAGGCGGAGACTAGAACAGGGCGAGTGCTGAGAGCTTGTTAATCAATTAGTAAGTGCAGCTATACAATCCCTAGTGCTCGTTAGTAAGTTAGTATATATACAATGTTAGTCTGGGTTAGTAACTTTAACAAAAACAACAAACTGTTAGTATTGGTTTGTAAAATAGAAAAGAGAGGCAAAGGAAGCAAACGAGATTGGAAGGAATGTTTGAAACCCAGAAACCATGAAATCACCTAAGCATGTGACACGCAGGACTGGGGAGAAGCTGTAACTTAACAAGAGACCAGACAGGGGAGACAAAGTGCAATGAAGGGCATGGCAAAACATGGACCGGACTGTAACAGAAAAGTGGATGGGGAATGGCAAAAACGAAAACATGGCAAAGTACAAAAACTGAACAGAACATGGCAAAACCTAACAGACATAATCATAAACATAACAGGGAGTGGCAGAATAATAACAAACATGGCAGAAACATAATAAACATGGCAGAATCATGACAGACAGAGCAGGATCATAACACTTGGCCTGTCAAACTGTCATTAATAATTTCTTTCCACCGCATGTCACTGCATTATTCGGTAACTCTTTATTTTACAGGGTCACTGATACAGTGTATGTACCTAGTGAGGTACAGTGTAAGGACCGGTGTGACAATATGTAATAATATGTACCTATGTTGTACTTACATGATGTATTTTTGTGTACCTACAGATCCCTATTACAGGGGTATTAAGAAGTGCTTGTTACAATACCTTGCCAAAGTGCTTAAGAGTCACTGATACAGTGTATGTACCTAGTGACCTTCTTGTTGGGGAGACATTGGAATGGTATTTGTTTTCCCTGTGCTCTTTATTTGATTGGTTAAAATAAAAAAATTAAAAAACAATTTTCATGAATGTGTGATTTTTACTTCAACTCTCCTACATGTAATGTATGTAAGTATCCAGCAGGTACACTTTATTTTACTGTTCTTGTTCCACTGTATCTAAGAGTAACAAGGGTGTACCGACACAGATATTACATTTACTGTGTTGTGTAACGGCGCAGATGTTCCAAAACACCAACCACTGAAGACACCATGACGTTTGATGGGAGCTAAGCATGGTTTGTTGTCATCCATTTTCCTTGCAGGTGTACCACACAGACATGTCTAATTTTACTCTATTCAGTTAATTTAGAGATTTTCACTGCCATTAATCTATAGGATAGGCATGGGCAACGCTCTGCAAAAACTCTATTGGAATGCGTAACAGCTGAACTGGGGCGGTAAACAAGTCTCAGAAAACTTATTAAAAAAATGATGTAAATACCATTTTCATACAAAAAGAACACCACGGTTTGATTAAAAGCAACCTTTTCAGTAGGATACCCGCATTTCATACATGAACTCTGCGTGATACACGGCCAATAACGCGATTTGAACAGAGCTATTATTCGCCCGTTGGATGAATGCGTGACCTCAATTTGCGCCGTGTTTACAAACTTTCAAGTGCACGGCGTGGCAAAAATATCCATTTTGGAGGTAGATTTCAAATAACCCGCGCTGACGTGATATCCCAGCTACGGCCCTATTCGTCCAACCTAGACCTCCAGGGGATGTGAAATAAGTTCGACAGAAGTTGTTGAAGTTCGTCGCGAGTTCGCCGTGACTTCTTCTCAACAATAGCAAGAAATGTGAGTGTATTTTTACTGTACTCTACATAGTTAGTTGACAGAATATCCTGTGACCCTATTTGTGAAGTTTCAGTAAAATATACCAAGGAATAAACCAGCGCTAGACGTTCAAAACCTACCAGTGTTCTGACAAATTTTGCTACCTATCAAAATATGCCACCCCGCGAACACTGGTCACAAGATTCATTCACTTATACCCTTCAATTCGAGACTGCAAGGATGGAAATCTGAATAATCAATTAGGAAAAATTCTCGGCTCTCGGTAATTCTGTATATCGTTTAAACATTTTGTAAATCGGATTATGAAAGAAGACTGAAAATAAGCGCCCGCTTTTTGTTTGGGCGTAAAAGCACGTATTTAAAGGAGAATACATTGTATATTGATTAAGCATTGAACTCTGCATAAGTCGAACTGTTTTAATATTTTTGATGACATTGCTTCGGCTTCCTGGAAGCAAGAAATGCGTGCAAATCTGCTGTCTAGTGAGCATTTCAGGTTCGATGTACTGAGTAATAACGCCGCAAAAACTTAAACTGGCCCGTCATTCTGCCGAATAGTCTTACTAAACTAGTTAATCGTCTGATTGCTAATCAAGCAAAGGGGAGTTTTTACCTCACCAAACTAACCTCCGACTGCACGTCACTGTGTTTTACTATGAATTATTCACAGTAGCTCATTGAAACTATCATGGGAGGAGGGTATATGGACATTGTAAAAAAACAGTGCAAAGGTTTTTTTTTTATTAATCACCACGGGTTATTGAAGGGGGAACGTTTGATTCATTTAAGTAGCAGGAGGAGGGCAAACAACTGCCGGCATCAGCGACTTCACTGCATTTTATATAGTAATGGGCGAGTAGCGTTAATGTTTGCCCTCCCACCGATAATTTTGACATTTTTGCAGGCCATTGATCCAAAAAAAACTTCACAGGCAACCCATTCATACCATTTTTTAATATCAATGCAAAACCTAATGTTTGTTGAACATAATTGGGTGAAATTCAATGCATTTTCCATTAAAAAGGGCCTAGGGGGCGCTGCTGTACTTCAGAAAAGGGGTTGATGACTTTAGCATCAATTATTTCTGTTAGGGTACCCTAATGGATAATTTGGCCAGGTTTATTTCTGAGTAGACTGCATTTTCAAAAATGCCCTCAGGCTTCACCCCCCAATTTTCACAATGGGTTTTGTTGATAAATGCCGAAATCAGCCATTTTTGGGACCCTGTGGCTCTGAGACCCTTTCCTGTAAAGGTGTTGGACTTGTGGCAAACTCTTCATCTGTGTCCTCTGTACTTACCTGCAAAAAATCATTAGAAAATAATAAAAACTGTTTTCTCAGCAACTCAAGAAATGTTGTCATTATATTCATTTGTATTGCCCATGCCTATATAGGAGTTATGTGGCAGGTACACTTTATTTTAATGTTCTCATTCCACTGTATCACAGAGTAAGTAAAGGGTGTCAATACAAATATTACATGTACTTTTCCGTGAAACAGTCGGTGTGCTCCATGACAGAGGTGCAGGTACAATGTAATAACTACAGAATTCGTAGAAATTTAATGTGATAACTCCATAGTGATACAATGCTGAACCAATGCAGTGCTGACAATGCAGTCCATCTCAACTGTGCATCAATTCTACCATATAATTTCTAGGTAACCTCAATATGTTGGCCAACATTAGGGTGTCCTGAGGCTCCATTCACCTAATCGACACTGACTTTAGGGTGCCTTGCTGGGCCTCAACTCAACCTATTGCCTTTCTTAAGCACTTTGGCAAGGTATTGTAACAAGCACTTCTTAATGCACCTGTAATAGGGATCTGTAGGTACACAAAAATACATCATATAAGTACAACATAGGTACATGATATTACATATTGTTACACCGGTCCTTACTCTGTACCTCACTAGGTACATACACTGTATCAGTGACCCTGTAAAATAAAGTGTTACCCAATATTCTTTCAATCTGTTTTTCACGACATTCTGTAGTTTCGTCAAGTTTCGCATTTACGCTGACACAAAAAAAACTGTAGACATCTTCACTGATGCCCAAGACGGACAATCAGTAAATGAACATGACTGCACCACTGCAAAAAAATAATACCCTAAATAAATAAATAAATAAATAAATAAAAGAGCCGCCTTTTTGACACGTGACTGATGGAGGAAACTTAACGGTTTCCTCAGAAAAGAGATTTTACAAATTTATCTCTCGTTTGTGAAAACCAGCGGAAAAAAAATGGTTTTTAAACAACAGAAAAAAACTTTTCGGTCGGCAGAAATTTGATGGGTCCGTCGGGTTACGCCCATTAGACATATTTTTAAGGATGGCCTGGCCAATCAGTAGCCTGCAGTCTGTTGACGTCACATTTTTGGCTCGACTCAGCTCCCTTCTACTAAAAAACAGTACCTGGTACCAGGTACTATCTCCTAATGGAAAACCCCCAAAACCATGTAGAGTCGACTCGAGTAGAGCCGAGTAGGTGCTAGTGGAAAAGCCCTATATGAGAGAAGTGAAATCTTTTTTCCTGCTCAGAAGGTCTTTGTTCGTGCATCTCAGGACATGGGCTGACCAGAGACCAGGGTGTCTGTGTGTTATTCCATAAATAAAAATCATCAGATAAAAAGCTGCACCATTTAGCAGAACACACTTTACTTATTTATCTGCCTCTGGGAACTTGCCCCAAGGATGACAGAATGGTAAGATTATGAACACATTGAAACTGCTTACTTTTGTGGAGTTGGTCAGGGAGTGTATTCATTTAAAATCCTTATTCCTGTGACACTGATTATATGAGTGTATTTTCTCGTAGTACTGATTGCCAGTACCCTGATCATATGTCAGGTATACGGAATGTTTATTACATGGGGACACTATTGTTGTCTGGTACACCAGCTGTTGTAGAGATGGCTAAGCTAATTCGAGATACATAAATCAATCTGAATCTAGATGGAACCCTGGTTAGGGTCAATCTGACCAAAGTAAGGATGCATCTGTAGGAACTAAACTAAATTTTGTAAGACTTTCTGTCTCCACGATTTCCACCGTGTTCTTACACAAGTGCCTTAATGACAAAAAATTAGGTAAAACCATTGTAAAATTGTTTGTACTCCCTTGTGACGTGGTTTCTTGGCTATAAGTATTGAACGGGTGAAAAGATGATCAGCCTTGTTTTATGCAAAGGAAAGCTTGGCTTTATCTCTGTTTGAAATAAAGTCTGAAATTATCCTGGGAGAGTCTGCCTCTGCTCTAATCATCTCTAATCAATTTTTGAGATTTTCCGTAAAATTTGGCGACAAGGATGGGATCCATTTAGAGGTTGCTGTTTCTCAAAAAAAGGGAGGCGGTCTCCTGGCGCTCGGGAGCGGTGATGGAGAGACAAGCACTCTAGACTGTTGATTTTGTGAATTGAAACTTGGAGCGGAATTTACGATAGAGTAGTTTGAGATAGTGTAGCTATTCCGACAAGTTCTCAGATGAAGTACAACCCCTATTCCGAAATAGTTGGGACGAAGTGTAAATTGTGAATAAAATCAAAATGCAATGACTTTCAGATCACATGAGCCAAATTGTTATTTACAATAGAACATAGATAACATTTCAAATGTTGAAACTGAGACATTTTATATTTTTATCCACAAAATGAGCTTATTTCAAATTTTATGGCTGCAACAGGTCTCAAAAAAGTTGGGACACAGGCAAAAAAGGGCTGAAAAAGCAATTAATATATAAGAAAATCAGCTGAAAGAACATTTAGCAAGTAATTAAGTTAACTGGCATCAGGTGTGTGACATGATTGGCTATGAAAGGGATGTCTTAGAGAGGCTGAGTCTCTCAGAAGTAAAGATGGCCAGAGGCTCTCCAACCTGTATTGGTGGAATACTTGAAAAACAATGTTCCTCAACGTCAAATTGCAAAGGCTTTGAAGGTCTCATCATTGACAGTGCATAACATCATCAAAACATTCAGAGAAACTGGAAAAATCTTGTAAGGGACAAGACCGAAGACCTTTACTGGATGCCCGTGATCTTCGGGCCCTCAAACGCCAGTGTGAAGCACAACCCTTACACATTTCTATTTAATCTCTATAACTATTAGTTTCTGTAACTTTTATGCGAAGGCACGTTGCCAGATTTGCATTTTTTCCCCCTCGAATAAATAGTTTTGGTGAGGAGAGAGTGTGGTCAAAGATTGGTGAAGTAGCAAGAACAAATAGAGGACATTTTTGTGAGAAATGTAAAATAAGACGATGAAATCTTTCTGCTGAATAATATTTCCATAAACCTCATGATGATTAGCTGTGCATTTTGCCGAGAGATTTAAAAGATTTTATTCAATATGGAATAAAAAACAAAGTGTTATTTGATCATTTTAATTTTCCAGAACAATATATATTTTTTTATCCCACATTTACTCTGTTTTCTGCGTCCTTTGGAACAAGATGCTGTTCATGTTTTTGTGATGGTTTGGCCATGTATTAATTCTTGTGTTTTTTGTAAAGCACGTATCATTTTTCTAAATGGGCTGAACTGAAACACTGCTAGGGGTAAAAAGCAGGGATGCACATTCCAGGAGTCAGAAAGTTAAAATACTGCCATGTTTTACTTCCATCCATAATTACACTCGCTGATTACACTCAGGCCCTGTTTACTCTTGGTCTTAAAATGTGTCTCAGGTGATCAGATCACAAGTGGAGAGGGATTAATATTTCGATATATAAGCGACCACAAACAAATACGCATTGTGATTTGATCCCTCAAATCACTTGCTGAGGAGGCCTGGGACACATTTGACCACATTTAATTTTAAAGTGTGAACGCGAATGAGTCCTGATGTGTCCAAGGCAAGGACAGAAATTCATAATTATAACAGCAGGCAGCGGAAAAAATGAACATAGGTTTGTCAGCTTATACACTTCTGTGACACATAGTAGAAACAACCTTTGAAGGGCCATGTGTCTGGGCTGTCTGATTGCATTGGAACTGTAAAGACAAATTTCAATACTAAGTGTGAAAGGGGCCTAATTATTTCAACCTCCTGGCTAAAGGGCAGTTCAAATGAGCAAATCCAGGAGGTCAGTTAAAAAAAAAAAAAAAAAAAACTGGGAAGGATTTTACTTAATAAATATGAAATGACCATTTCAAGTGCAGAAAATATAACAGGGAAAAGAGCTGAGACAGACACTACTGGAGGTCTCCAATCAAAGAATGTATCCTTATCCTATTCGTCTTCCGTAGCACCTGTAGTGCTGCGCGTTTCTATCCTTGAAATTTTCCTGTTAATATTAAGTTAGGTTTTTCAAACTTGTAAATCAAATCTGAGAGTTTTTATGCTTTCGACGGAATACAACTGCGAATTTCGCGCTTTTCCACGGCCTGCACTTCTGCGCAAGCTTGTTGCTTCTGCAAGACGCCCTTGAGGTAGACCTTTGACTTGGGCTACGCCGGCATCTTGCTAACATAAGTAACCGACCATGATTGCTTTCCCTTGTTCGCCGACCTCTTTTCCCGTCTTGTGCTCCGAATGTAATATGTTTTGTTACGACTCCTCTGCCCTCAGTGGCACTTTTACGTGCAAGAAATGTATCTCCCATGCTAGCTTAGCTGAAAAGGTTCAACAGCTGGAAGCTCGCATTGAAACTCAGCTAAACAGGAGGTCGAATGACCAGTTCATTGATTCTTTCTCGGTCCAGCCTGAAACTAGTGTTAATGTTAGTTCTCTTTCTGTTTCCTGTTCCTTACCATGGACCTATAAGGAGAACTGGACAGACAACGAAGGCTGGAACACACGCCAATATGGGCGTAGCGGTGAACCTGATATTGCAGGTCACGTGATGCCATGGGGGCCAAAAAGAAATTTCTCCATAGGGAATAATTGAAAAAGACACGATGATAAATCCGTGAATAAATTTTTTTGACAGCCACAAATTATCGATAACGAAACGGTTTATTTTTCTCTTTTAAATCATTGATGCCACGTTTCTCGGCAAAGACAAAATGTTTTATTTATATTCAGGCTATGCGAACACCAACGGGTCCTCATATGTAAGCGCGTTCTCGTCTCCTCCGAATTTAGCGCTGCAGCGGATGTGAGTGGGTGGAGCAATGGGCACTCCTTGCCGACTGTCTGTGTTCAACATTAAAGACGTAGCCAAGTCGGTAAAGTGAGCTGGCGACGTTACGGTGCAAATATATTGAGCAACAAAAGAAACGCAAGTTAATTAAAGACAGACCGGAAAATAAGTTTGCGCGTAATTATCATAGAAAATCAGATTTACTAATTGCGAGCAGATCTGGGCTGATCAGAACCGTGAGGTCCTCGAGGCTTTACACGGGGTCTGTCATGCTAGTTATTATGCTGCCCAGATTGACGACACAGATGTTGATGTGATTGCTTATAAGATGTTTCTGGGTCCGTAGCGGGTTAAATACCACTACTAAGGGTTGCTGGCCCTGTGCAGTGGGCAAGCAGGCTGCCCACTTCCGTACTTACGTTCCTCAGTGGGTAGTTCTGGAGTGGAATCATATAGAAACACAAATCACCAGTACTAACACCAGAGAGGCTATCTTGAAAGGACCAGTGGGCTAACCCAAGCAGGGGCTGATCCTGATTTTTTTTCAGGGTTACTCTCATAGATCCGCTGCGTTTTGCAATACTAGGGGCGGCGCTAAGAGCCACAGCATGCGGTCTTCGGCATGTGAGAGGCTAGGTAGTGCGGCCCCTTGCAAATGATAAGCCGCATGCTGTGCATCACATGCCGCTGGATATGGGGAGACCAGGAATGGGCATTCCTTGCCGTCCGTCTGTGATCAACATTATTGACAGATCCAAGCCACTAATGTGAGCTGGCGTTACGGTGCAAATCTACTGAGCAACAAAAGAAACGCAAGTAAATCAAAGGCAGACCGGAGAATAAGTTTGCGCGTAATTATTGAAAATCAAATTTATTACTAGCGTGTGCACATTTACACTCGTTATATCAAACGTTTCTTTGTTTTGCGGTCACTTTGAGTAACCATAAGAGCACATTAACTTACTAGCTAACTTGCGTTTCTTTCGTTGCTCAGTATATTTTTGCCATTTCATTTTAATTGATGAATGGCCATAATATGTAGCAACTCGATTGCCACTCTTCATGTAGCGCGGCAAAATGCACAGTAAGCCAAGAACGCTGTTGTGATATCCTAGAACCATGTACGCAGCCAACACTCGCCTTACTTTTTCGTATTAAAATGTTATGGATATATCCATGAACTGAGTTGTATATTTCCATTACTTTGAATAGCACCAATTCACATTTCTGTATTTAGATGCGTTATGCATAATGTGTCAGCTGAGTAGCATCTAACGTAATGTCCATGAGTGCACTTACAGCACTACATAAATTCAGTTCGGACACTGCTAAGCAAACCATATATTAACCATTCTTTATTCTTACATTAGTTACAGACCTTCATACTTGATGACAAAACTTTTCAGCAATTTGACATATGAGATCCAAAATTATAACTTTTTTGTGCATGATCCGAACAAACACTGAACATACTTATTCATTATTTGTGGTACAACATTTATTAGATCTAAGTTTTTGGTAGGTAGAAAAGTCGGAGTATATGAAATCCGAACATCTTATGTTCGTGAGCAGCATCTGAGATCAACGGGAGTGATGCAGGTAGATTCGACGGTGTGGCTGATTTTCATCTGAACGAAGATAATAGCTACGAGTCCTAAAAAGTGCAACAATTGAGCATGAGACGAAGATCGAGTAGATGTACAACCCCAATTCCGAAATAGTTGGGACGAAGTGTAAATTGTGAATAAATTCAAAATGCAATGACTTTCAGATCACATGAGCCAATGTTACTCACAACAGAACATAGATAACATTTCAAATGTTTATACTGCGACATTTTACATTTTTATCCACAAAATGAGCTTCTTTCAAGTTTTCTGGCTGCAACAGGTCTCAAAAAAGTTGGGACACAGGCAAAAAAGGCCTGAAAAGGCTAGCCTAAATTACGCAGAGCCGGCCACGATCATAAAATTGAGTACTACAACTACAATCGATGTTAACTCGCACTTAGAAATGTAATGAGACAGTATTCAAATTATAATCAAGACAGACTTTATTGGAAAGGGAATGGGGGGTGGATAGAAAGGCACGGCCTCCGGTTCGCTGACATGCAGAAATTCATTGATGAACTGTTCAATGCACTCCAAGAGGCTCAGATATCTCTGGGGAAAGACAGAAAAAAGGAACTTTAAAACAAAGGTAAAAATAACGCAGTACAATGTGCGTAACATTTCACGGTAGACCCACATTTTACTATACTCCACGGAATGGTTATAAGTAGCGCGAAGCTAAGTTACGTTAGCTAAAAGTAAATTAGCTTGCCAGAATTGACAAAAGTTTAAGGCTCCTGACTTTGCACGCAGACGAGCAAGAATCGTCTGACTCCATTAATGTGGTTATTCATCGTTGAACTAAAGAGGACACGAGCCTGGGGCGCGTTTCCCAAAAGCGTAGTTGCTGTAACTTAGGTAGTTCGTCCATTCACAGTCAATGGTTCCAACTATGGAAGTTAGCATCTGTGATTTCGGGAAACGCACCCCTGAGCAGTGTCACGTTACGCAACAGCAAGTCAACTATTTTGCCGACATTTTTGAGTTGAAATCAATAGTATTACTTCCCTGGTAAATAACAATCGTTTTAAACATTTGATATTGCATTTGTGTTTTAAAATTGTATCTCAAACTATGACTAAACCTTTACCGGCAGCTATATATTTTTTTTTTCTTTCCGCTCATACTTACATCAGAGTGCAGTCTGCAGTAGTCAGAATTCCATTTCTGGAGAAAAGTGGTCGTGAACACGCACCCTGGGTCGGAGTTCCACGAGCGCGAGCCATTGTCATGGACACCTCGGATACCAGCGCGTTCATGAGCCCCACACTACGCATGTGTGAGCAAAAAGTCACACAGCGCATGTCCGCGTGGGTCCGGAAGCTTGGCCCCCATGTCGGCGTGCTGCGCCATTGAGCAATTTCCATTGAAATGAATGGGCGGCCATTTTCCAATTGTATATCCAGTGAAATATAGAACATCCTTGTTCCTTACCTGCTGCAGCAGCTTCTTCACAGCGTGATGTATTTGTAACAGTTTGAGGTAAACGTAGGGGAAAGAAACCTGGGGCCTATTGGGCTAAAGTTGGATCCTGAGATCCTGGATCAACGCCAAAGCGAGAATTACCATATCCCAAACAGCACGTCGCTGGCTTAATTGATTGCACAAAGCCAACAGCGGGTGGAGGAGGAAAGGCTAAGTGAAGCCCGTTGCCGCTGATCCTGCTGAGTGCGCGCACACGGCTACCTCAAATAGACCCCGAGATCGATCACAGAATCGCTGATCATCACCATGAATACTAAGTAGCTGCAGCAGACGCAAGCGCCAGCTACACTCAAAGACCACGTTCAGACAGACGAACGATGGGATCTCTGAAATGCCTCTGCTTGCTATTCCTTTAGTTTCTGTCTGAATCATGCGAGACGTTTGAAAGGAGTATTAAAGTGAGCTAAACCTAAGTGAAAGTAAACTCGGGAGGTGTTTCAGCGCCGTCAAAAAGGAGTAGCTGATGCACTTCGGCGTTACCGTGAATGAGATAAGCCATCGCTGTCAGACAGATATAATATCGAGCAAGACTCTTTTTACTGTAGTTTGGGTGTGTCATGCACGCTATGAAGGCATAACAATAATTATCGTAGTAATAAGGCATAATATTGCCCCATGCACATTACTCACTTTTGCTACAAGTCCTTTTTTTGTCCTGTACAAACTGAATTGATAGTCCAATCTAGAAGACGTTTACAGATAGGTTGAGTTTACTTTCTGCTTTTAATCACCCCTGATGGAGGCATACTCAAATTTAAAAGTAGAATGTTAGCGTCAGAAAATTACGTCAAGGAGCCTCCTGAAAATGTTTGATTCCAGTATCGCGAAGCGAGCGACATTGCACTCGTGTCCAGCACTAAGGCAACGACTCTACCTTACCCGTCGCAGTCTGAATAAAGACGGAGAAAAGTAGCAGCAGTGCTGTAGGTAGGGGGTTACCGCAGCGATTAAAGACCGCGCTGAAACACGGTAACCTGCTTTATGCAGCACTGCTCATTTTCTACTCTGATGGAAGGCTCAACTTGGGGAATAAGGACAAATTTGATAATGACGGATTCTAAATATGGTTAAAATGTGACATGGAAGGGGGACTGATTGAACTGTGATGGTCACTGACACATGGATACTTGAATATAATGATCAAATATTGGCTATTTTACTGACATCAATGGTCAAAAGTTTCTAAGATAATTACTCTGGACCTACTATAATTGAGATTGCAATGGGTAGTGGACAATTCAGAATGACTGTTAAGGACATTTATTTTCAAATTGGGTGACTGCTGAATGAGGTGAGGTGAAATTGGCTGGAGACAGGAGCTCAGCTAGTTCGTATGCTTGCTCCGGAGCTGACTAGCTCCACAGACTTTGTTTCCATAGTAACTACTGCCATGGCTTAGCTCAAACGCTCTGTGCAACCGAAATGGGGCTTGAGATCAGGCTAATCCCGTGCCGATCGTGGGCTAATCCCTTAACCCACCTTCGTGCAATAGGCCCCTGCACAGCCATCCAGTCCCTCTCCCGTCAAACTGTTTAATTCATTTTCCCCCCTTGAAGAATTGCAGGCAGACGAACAAGTACCAGAAAAGTCATTAATTAACGGGGATTCCATAGTTAGAAATGTAAGGCTGTTTAAACTGGCTACCACAGTGAAGTGTATTCCTCGCACTCCCGTGACTGATATCGAGGCGAATCTGAAATTACGTGATCAGGGCAAATGCAAGTTCTCCAAAATTATTATCCACACTGGTACAAATGATATTCAATTACGACAATCGGAGATCACAAAGAGCAGTTTTAAAGGAGGAGACAGCACCTCGGCAAAGTATATTTCAGCGGAAAGTAGAATTCTTGAAGTGTCTAAAACGCATAGTTTTATCAATTTTAATTTGGTAATGATCCAGTGCGACGCATTTTTAAACCGGAAAGTCTTCAAATCAGTGTCAATACCAGGGGGCAGACATTTTTACTTGGGGAATCTAAGGCTGCATTCGGAATGCACACTTGTCCACTCGCTCACTCACTCTCTATATTGTATTCAATGTAGAACATTCACTACATAGTGCCCTATATAGTGGGTGAGTGTGCACTTCAAATGCATTATCCAATCAAACGCCAATGCCGTGGTGCTTGTCCATCAGTAATTCTCTTGCGTGACGTCAGTTGTTCTCTTTCCTTTCATCCGGGCCATGGAGTAGTTGAAAGGGCCTTCAGTAAGCTCTCCCTTTATGACTCGGCTTCCCGCAAGCTGTTTTTATTTAAGCTGGTCTGATTAACAATCAAACAATTTATCGACTGAGCGACCAAGACCAATACATGACCTATAATTAGAAATGGTAATGAAAGGTGAATTCCCATTGCCTACATTTATATAATTGATATGGCATTGTAAATCCAAAACTTTCGCTGACTTTGCAGCTTTTGTTTTCACCGTCCTTGGGATTGTCACACAGCTGTGCAACCTTACAGCGCCCTTTAGCCGTAACAACATTCAAAATAAAGAACGGATTTCCGCCTCGCAAACTAATTTCCGCGAATCTGTGCTCCTTAATGAGTGCTGAAATTATAAAGACATTGATATTTTACGTGGTCATTTATGCGCAGAAGACGCCTCATAATTTTGCGGCGCAATGCATAACAATGCTATCAAAAGTAAATTAGACTGCCGTCGGTTTTTACCAATTAGTCTGAGTAACTGTGCTTAATCAGGAGATGAAAACTGCGAAAGGTTAAGGTTATTAAACATTTTTAAAGGTGAGGTTTCCAAAGATCAAATTCAAAATCAGAAGATTCCCAAGTAAAGATGTTGGCCCCCTGGTACTGCAGCCAATTTGAAGACTCGCTGGTTTAAAAATGCATCGCACTGGATCATTACCCAATTAAAATTTATAAAACTATGCGTTTTAGACACTTCAAGTATTCTACTGTACTTTCCGCTAAAATATACTTTGCCGAGGTACTGTCTCTTCCTTTAAGTCGGTCTGCGCCCAAGCTCTAAAGATGTCATGGTCAGTGACTTCCTCTGGTCCGTACTCAATTCAATTTAGTGATGAAATTTACAGTAGATTAGACTCACTCAATCACTGGTTGTCTGAGTGGTGCGCAAGTAATAACGTCGGTTTCGTGGATAATTGGCGAGCTGTCTGGCGAAGACCTGGTCTTTTGGGGAGGGACGGTGTCCACCCATCTCGAGAGGGCACTGTCCTTCTGTCAAGAAATCTGGCCTACGATTTAAATTCTTGTATTTGACTGCTGAGAGCTAAATCTAAATTACTGACATTTAGTACTGCCAGCATGGATAAACCGTTGATTAGGTCAAACCGTGTAGAGATTGTGTCTGTTCCCCGAATTCCAATGAACTTAAGAATGAAGAATCGCGGAGTGCATCACAAAAACTTGATTTGCATAAACACTAATCCCTCTATAAATAAATATTCTTCTCTCAAAATTGGCCTATTAAATATTAGATCCTTGAACTCTAAAGCAGCTCTTGTGAAAGAATTAATCTCTGATTGTTCTCTTGATGTACTGTGTCTCACAGAAACATGGCTGAGACCAGATGAAAACTTTTCTTTAAATGAAGCCTCTACACCTGGTTTTATATACACTCAAAACCCCCGCCTGGGCCGGAGAGGTGGGGGTGTTGCTGCTATTTATAGTAACTCCATTCACTTAGTGCCAAAACTACAGTATCAATTTGATACATTTGAGGCTCTAGTGATGAATTTTTCAGTGCTGGATGCAGGTGTGAGCCCTGCCCCTGATCAGCCTTTAGCTCTGGTGACCGTCCACAGGCCCCCTGGCCTCTACTCTGCCTTTATTCAATTTTTCAGAATTCCTTTCAGACTTAGTTTTAAGCTATGATAGAATAGTTATATCGGGCGACTTTAACCTGCACTTTGAGAGGGCAGATGATTTTTGAACATCCGCATTCACTAACATTTTGGAGTCAGTCGGCTTTGCTCAGAGTGTTGTTGGCCCAACTCATTTTCATGGTCATACTTTAGACCTGATCTTAAGCTTTGGCATTAACATTGGGCAGGTCAAGATTCATTCACATAATCCCAGTTTGTCTGACCATTTTCTTATCACATTCTGCTTACAATTGGCCCACCCTGTATTGTTAGAAACTAGTATATACGCTGGTCATACTTTTACTGCAACAACTTCTACAAAATTCATTGAGGTTTTCCCATCTTATTTTGAGCGTCCAGTCAGCCCCCTCTGTAGCGACGATACGGCAGAAAAGTTTGCAGATGCTCTCCGTAGTACCCTTAATGTAGTCGCGCCACTGAAATATAAAAAGGTTACTCAGAAGAGGAGGCCAGCCCCATGGTACACTGACCAGACATGAACTCTAAAGCAAAAATCTCGTCTACTAGAACGCAACTGGCGCTCCACTAAACTCCAGGTATTCCATGGTGCTTGGAAAGAGAGCCTTGCTGCATATGAGCATGCTCTCTCTTGTGCAAGGTCCTGTTATTTTTCAAATCTCAGACAGGAAAACAAAAATAATTCTCGATTTTTGTTCAAAACCGTGGCCCAGTTAACTGACAATCATGCTGCAAGTAACCCTCAAATTCCAGTCTCTTGCAGCAGAGATTTTGCCACTAATTTCTTTAGTGGCAAAATTATTGGAATTAGAGAGAAGATCACTGCTTCCCTACCAGTTTGCGATGGCGTTTTCCGATTGTATGGAGTCTTCCACAATACACAAAAACCAGTTTGAATCCCTTTCTCCTATATCTCTGAGTGAACTTGCCAAATTAGTTGCTACTTCCAAATCATCTACCTGTATCTTGGATCCCATCCCCACAAAGCTAATGAAAGAGCTCCTGCCCATTCTTGGCGGCCCAATTCTTCACACAATTAATTCTTCACTAATTTCTGGCTTTGTTCCCACTTCATTTAAGATGGCAGAAATCAAGCCGCTACTTAAAAAACCAAATTTTGATCCCACAGTCCTAGCCAATTATAGGCCAATCTCAAACCTCCCATATTTATCTGAGATCCTTAAAAAATGTGTCACCCAACAGCTCTCTTCTTTTCTGCAAACTAATGAGGTATTTGACAGTTTTCAGTCTGCCCATAGAAAGCATTATAGCACTGAAACAGCTCACTGTTGTAATAAATGATCTACTTCTCTCCATGGATGGTGGCTGTATCTCTGTTCTCATCCTTCTTTATTTAAGTGCTGCCTTTGATACTGTAGACCACCATATTCTTCTTCGTAGGCTAGAAAAATTAGTTGGTATTTCTGGACTTGCCCTTTCCTGGTTTAAGTCCTATCTATCTGATTGATCTCAGTTCGTCCGGGTAAATAAAAAATGTTCGACTTCAAGGATCTGTTCTTGGCCCTTTGCTTTTTTCTCTATACATGCTTTCCCTTGGAAATATCATAAGTAGACTTGATTTTAAATACCATTGTTATGCAGACAACATGCAGCTCTATATATCCTTTAAGCCGGGTGAAAATGATCAGGTTACTAGATTAGAGATGTGTCTTAAAGCTGTTAAAGCTTGGATGACGCACAATTTTCTTTCACTAAACTCAGGTAAGACTGAAATATTGGTACTGGGTCCCAAATCTCCTGGAGACTCATTCATTAAGTTTTCTCTCAACTTAGATGGCCTCTCTGTTTCTGCCAAAGCTGTTGTTAAAAACCTTGGAGTGACCCTTGATTCAGAACTCTCTTTCCAGGCTCACATCAACAATATCATTCAAGTGCCTTTTTTCCATCTTAGAAACATATCTAATATCAGAAAAATGTTGTCCCTTCTGGATGCTGAAAAAATGGTTCACGCATTCGTGTCCTCTCGGCTGGACTTTTGTAATGTCTTACTGTCTGGTTGCACTAGCTTGGCCCTGAAACGTCTTCAATTAGTGCAAAATGCTGCAGCTAGGGTTCTGACTAGGACTAAGAAATATGATCATATTAGCCCGGTGCTCAAAAATCTTCATTGGCTGCCTGTAAAATTGAGAATTGAGTACAAAATTCTACTAATAATTTACAAAGCTTTAAATGACTTGGCCCCGGATTATCTTCGCAGTCTTCTCATTCCTTATTCCCCACCAAGATTACTTCGTTCACAAGGTGCTGAATGCTTGAAAACTCCAAATATATCCAGAGTTACAATTGGAGGCAGAGCATTCTCTTCCAAAGAGCCAATTTTATGGAACAATCTCCTGAGACTAATACAGGCTTCAGACACACTGTCTGTCTTCAAGAGTAGGCTGAAAACTTACCTTTTTAGTCAAGCCTATGATTAGTTCATGATTAGTTATGTCTAAATATTTATTTGGTTCTGGTGGGACTGACTACAACCTAGTTTCGTGGTAGATTCACAAGATATTGGAAGCCAGTGTTAAGTAAATCCATATGGAACTGGTGTAGTGTTAAGCAAATCCATGTGGAACCGGTGGCACTGAGCATGCATTAATGGTGCCAGTGGGGCTTGCTACAGCCTTAGTCACCGGGGAGGTCCATATGGTACTGGTGTTTAGAAAATCAAAAGTGATCTTGCAGCCTGGTGTAAGTGTAGGGTCTCTGTGCTGCAACAAGTGGATGGAGGGGTGTTGACTGTTTCCTGAACAATTGCTCATAAATTCTCACTTAGCACATGACACAGGACAGTATTTTTATTAATATGCAGTAGTTTTATCCAGTGCCTCACCCCACTTTTTTCTGTCTCTCTTTCCGAGGATCTTTCCCTCCACAACCCTGAGTCCTGGACCGTCCAAGCCCTGTCCCTCACCATGAGCGCTGGCTGCTGCTGTCCTGCTGTCCTGATCCGGTCCTGATCCAGTTCTGCACCATCCTCAACATGCCACTTCCTGGAGCAACCGATGCCACTGTTTAGATGGACTTTAATTGAACTCTATTACCAATTTATTCTATTATTACTTTATTTTGTTATTAATTAGCTAGCCAGCGGAGGATGGGCTTCCCCACTATAGCCGGGTTCCTCCTGAGATTTCTTCCCACTGGGGAGTTTTTTCTCACCACTGTTTGAGGATTTTTCTCCCTACTGGGAGTTTTTTGTCTCATTTGCTGTAGTGGGGAATAGGCTGGGCACTGCCCTTTCATTTATTTAATCTCTTTCTGTAAAGCGTCTTTGTGACAGTCTGTGTGAAAAGCGCTACAGAAATAAATTGAATTTAATTATATTAGAATCTGAGTGCAGTGATTGCAAAAAAAAAAAACAGAAAAAAGTCACTAATGTATGATGGTATCCAAACATTCCTGTTCTTTTTTTATCTGCTTTAAAGGAACCTTAAATTCAGTGTTTCATCAGATCTATCTTGTGACTTTTATTTTTATTTGCAAAGATGGAACCCCTAAATTATGTGTTTCTTGATATATCTTGTGATTTTATTTTCCAGGGCAAAGGATTGGGTCATTACATTGCTCTATTTATCAATGTTACAAAAACAATGTTACTATTCCAGAAACTTCTGTAATTCCAGAGACTTCTGTTAGAAGAAGTGGAGGGATATAGATATTAAATAGTGATTCTGCTTCTCCGTCCTGCCTCAGGAGATTGCAGGCTGTCTCTGAGAAATATGTGTAGAGCTGGAGGTAGCAGTAAGCATGATATTAGCAGCGGTAAAGTGATTGAAGTGGTTGCACAACGTTGGGGAAAAAGTGTAACGTTGTAACGGCGCTACCTTTGCCCTCGCAGGGAGATCGCTTCACGATTTGCATTGGATAATGATGGAGGATTGCTGGGGTATTCTCGCAGTGACATGACGGCGCTTATCTCCTTGTGTGCTCAGAGGAACAATCCTCTTTGGTGCTCAACATAAATTCTGCAGGGCCCTTTTGTGCCATCAGTCCTTTGTGCTCCATGTATTTCCATTTTTATTTTTTTTTTATTTTTTGCTCCATTTTATGATACTTCAAACTGCCAGGGGCTGTGCTTTAGCACTAGTGGAATCCTTTTTGCATTGTGTCTTGCAGTGCTGGCCGCTGAACTGGCGATAGGGGAGGCTCAAACCATCCCTTAAAAATAATGATTGGTCATGACCTGTTTTCCATCATTCATTTAAATTACCATTACAGAAACTCCGAAAACTGAACTTTATCAGGTTTGGTCAGTTTTCGTTAATTACGCAAACCTGTCAACTCTCACGCATTCGGCGTGAGTTTTAGTGGCATATTTATGTTCCCCTGCTGTAGTCAGCAATTACTCAATGAACGCAGATGTAAGAGATTCTCGCGCTGAATTTAAGTCCTTGTACATGGAGTTTTATCAGTTTTAAATGGAAAAAGGACTGCATTTATATAGCGCTTTCTAGTCACATGCCATGACCCCAAAAGCACTTTACATTTATGCCTCACATTCATCCTGATGGCGGAGGCTGCCATGCATGGCGCCACCCTGCACATCAGGAGCAGTGTGGGGTTCAGTGCCTTGCTCAAGGACACTTCTACACGTTCTCTGGAGGAGCCAGGGATCGAACGAGAAACCCTCTGATTCCTAGCCTGCCCGCTCTACCTCCTGAGCCATGCCGCCATGCCACCATTTTATTTAAATGAATGATTGAAAACAGGTCATGACTAATCATTATTTTTAAGGGACGGGTTTTAGCTTCCCCTATAGTCAGTTCATCAGCCGCCACTGGTGTCTTGGTATGTGAAACCGTTGATCAGCAGTTACATGGATGATTGTGATGAGTCTTCAGTGTAAATAAGCCACTGATGATGTCTCCTCGGCCTCTGTTTTATTCACGTGAGACTCGAGATCCTGCCAGTCTTTCATTAATTCAGAGAGTCACAGTTTTTTACATAAGCAGCACTATTTCATAACGCTTCAATATGCCAGGGTCGGTCCTGTAGCATTACCTTAGACTGTATAACAAGTGCGAAGTCACTGAACCTGCGTCGCTGCACGGGTGTTATGTAGAAGTATGCTTTGGTGAATAAAATTTGCATTGATTGAGTGATGGTGAATTGTTATGATGATGATGACGACAATGATGATGAAAGATAGATGCCGCCATATGGAAAAGATAAACTGGAAAGGATTTTGGCATAGCACACTAATCTTTAATAATGACCTGCCTTGGGTCAGCCACTTATTTTGCGAGTTATCTCGATAACGTCGTTCGGTGGCCATCTTGGATTTTGATGTTGTGATATCATTTTCAATAAGAACATGCAATAGGTCAAGATGCACCACCATACCAAATTAAAAGTTCCTGGGCCACTTATTTTTCGAGTTATCTCGATAACATAGTTTTCACAAAAATGCAGCGACCATCTTGGATTTTGATGCAGCGCGGCCATTTTCAATAGCGACCTGCCTTAGGTGAAGGTTCATCAGCATACCAAATCAGAAATTCTTACGACACATATTTTTCGCGTTATCTTGATAACGTCGTTTTTATAAAAATGGCGGCCATCTTGGATTTTGACGCAGCGCGCCCATTTTCAATAGCGAGCTGCCTTATTCAATTCAATTCAATTCAATTCAATTTATTTGTATAGCACTTTTGACAGAGACTGTCACAAAGACGCTTTACAGTGAGAGATTGAATAAATGAAAGGGCAGTGCCCAGCCTATTCCCCACTACAGCAAATGAGGCAAAAAACTCCCAGTTGGGAGAAAAATCCTCAAACAGTGGTGAGAAAAAACTCCCCAGTGGGAAGAAATCTCAGGAGGAACCCGGCTATAGTGGGGAAGCCCATCCTCCGCGGGCTAGCTAATTAATAACAAAATAAAGTCAAATAGAGTAAAATGGCAAAAGAGTTCCATTTAAGTCCATATGAACAATGGCGTCTGTAGCACCAGGAAGTGGCATGCCAAGGATGGTGCAGAACTGGATCAGGACCGGATCAGGACAGCAGCAGCCAGCGCTCATGGTGAGGGACAGGGCTCGGACGGTCCAGGACTCAGGGTTGTGAAGGGAAAGATCCTCGGAAAGAGACACAGAAAAAAGGGGGGTGAGGCACTGGATAAAACTACTGCATGTTAATAAAAAAAACCGTCCTGTGTCATGTGCCAAGTGACAAATTATTAGCAGACTGGTCAGGAAACAGTCAACACCGCTCCATCCATTTCCTGCAGCACAGAGGCTCTAACACCAGGCTGTAAGATCACTTTTGATTTTCTAAACACGAGTACCATATGGACCTCCTCGGTGACTAAGGCTGTAGCAAGCCCCACTGGCACCATTAATGCATGCTCAGTGCCACCGGTTCCACATGGATTTGCTTAACACTACCACCAGTACCAAATGGACCTCCCCGGTGACTAAGGCTGTAGCAAGCCCCACTGGCACCGTTAATGCCTGCTCAATGTCACCGGTTCCACATGGATTTACTTAACTCTGGCTTCCAATATTTTGTGAAGCCATCATAAAACTAGGTTGTAGTCAGTCCCACCAGAGCCAAATAAATTTTTATACATAACTAATCATGAACTAATCATAGGCTTGACTAAAAAGGTAAGTTTTTAGCCTACTCTTGAAGACAGAGAGTGTATCTGAGGCCTTAAGTCAAGATACATCAGCATACCAAATTAGAACTTCCTATGACACTTATTTTTTGCGTTATCTTGATAACGTTGTTTTTACAAAAACGGTGGCAGCCATCTTGGATTTTGACGAAGCACGGCCGTTTTCAATAGCGAGCTGTCTTCGGTGAAGATACATCAGCATACCAAATTATAACTTCCTAGGACACTTCTTTTTTGTGTTATCTCGATAACATTGTTTGTAAAAAAAAAAAACAGTGGCGGCCATCTTTGATTTTGACACAGCGTGCCCATTTTCAATAGCGACCTGCCTTGGGTCAAGATACATCATCATACCAAATAACAACTTCCTGGGCCAATTATTTTGTGAGTTATCTCGATAACGTCGTTACTTCGGACGGACGGCCGGATGGACGGAATGACAGACGGACAATGGACGACAAAATGTCACCTGCTCTTTTTGATGAGTTTGGCGCTCTCACAAGAGATTTTTGTCCTCAGAGCATTTTTCGGAGTGCGGGTCCGGAAGTGAAAGAGCCATTCCTAGACCTGCTGCCTTCGGCGACGCAGGTAAAAAGATGGATGCAGCGCCCGGGTCTGAAAACTGAGGCCAATGCGGAAATCTCTAAAATTTGCATTCTATTTAATGGCCAGCAGATGGCAACGTCGGTGGTAGCAGAAAGAAGTTCAATCCTATAGAAGTCTATGAGAAAATGACCCAACTAAAATGACCCTATTTTTGTAAATTATGGTCCCAAATGAACTAGAATAAAGGATAAAGCCAGAATATGCTTTAGGGGCGTGGCTATCCTCTGGTCCTCGCCTGATACGGTCAGATCCCCCCCGTAGATCCACCCCTCGCTCCTCCCAGGATATTAAATTCACGCTCTCGTCCAGTAGGAATCGCATCCGGTTTCAAAATGACAAAATCGAGACCTCCTAAATGGTATGCTGAAACCAATGGGTGACGTCACGGTTGCTTCGTCCATCTTTTTATACAGTCTGTGAGCACTACTGGAAGTCATATCTCAGAGTAGTCACCAGGAACTCACCTGCGACAGCTCAATGCAGGTTGTATTTCTGTTGTGGTTAAGTTCTGTTAATTATTATTTCTGCTCTGTCTCACTGCACTTCTCTTGCTGGAAGGATGCCTCGTGAGTGGATTTGCTGACCGAGAGAGAGAGAGCGAGAGAGAGGGAGAGAGAATCGTAAAACAAGTGCCGAGGCGAGGACTGAGGCATTGACGGGTGGCGACGGGTCTACAGAGATGGACTTCACGGCCTGTCGCTGTCGATGTCGCTCCTCCTCGGGACCTCGGTCGCAACCCTTATCAGGCGAGGACTGCAGGTTGTTATCTCCTTGTCTCGTTCACAGCCTCCCCCTCTCTGACATCCCAGGGAGAAAGTGAGCCGCAGCTGAGCTGAAGGTGACATCATCTTTACTGCGCTGACGACCTCACCTTTGCACAGATATTTGTGGAGTCCCTGTTCTTTCAGTCATTTTTCCTATTTCGTTGTATGCCTGTGGCAGGCTGTGACAGAGAGCTCAGCATCTTTGTCTTTATGACGGCAAATTACGGCATCAGTGTGGCTTCGCCTGCGCGTTTCTGAATTTGTATGGCATGAAAGGTATTTGCTGACTTTCCGGAGACCGCACTAAAAATGCATCCTTTGAGGTGTCATAGTTATTAAGTGGGAACCTTGAATGTGGTTGTGATTGAGTCTTCAGGAATGACATGTCTTTTTACTTGCCGTTTAATGATGATCCTCAAAAGCCGTTTGTCTTAACTTTCAGCCCAGAATGCTACGTTGTTACCGCTTCAACTGTCAGTTTAAAGCAGCTCGAGTTCCAGGAATCACAGATGTGATGGAGAGAAGTAGATTCATAGTTTAATCTTACATGTCATGAATTCTAGAAAATATCACTAAGACAGAATAATGGTCTCATCTTACCTTGCTCATGATATATTTGGGAAACAAATTTATGTTTCTTAGCCCCACCCTAACTCATTCAGCAGACCTGAAGCTTCTCATGATGTGAGTTTGCTGGTAGCCCACAGAATACAGCTGTAACGATTAATCAGTTGAACAAAAAATTTGCTGCTAAAACTATTTTGATGATCGATTAATCATTTCAGTCAATTTTTGAGCAAAATGTCAAACATTTGCTGGTTCCAGCTTGTTAAATTTCAGGATTTTCTGCTTTTGTTTATTATTTATGGTATTAGATGAAGAGGGATTTGGACTGTTGTTGGACTGAAGAAGCAATTAGAAGTCATCATGTAACACCACGCCTCCAGCCCCCTAACTCACCGGCCTATTAAGACCCGGACCGCATTCCACACTCCTCTTGATTGTCTGCATCTGTTCCCTATTGTCTCCCTAAAGTCTCTCTCTCTAGGTGCCGTATCCAGAGACGTAGGTGATCGTGTCCTGCAACAACTCTCTGTTCTTCACTCTCTCAAGCAGCTCCACCTCCTGATGTTTTGCTCCTCTTTCTTCCAGCCAGACCTTTAAGCTCGACATCCATAACACCCTTCTTCTACCTCTGCTCCTTTTCCCCTCTATCTTTCCAGTCGTTGCCAGGTTCTCCAAGCCATCCTTCCTTATAATATACTAAGGAACTTCAGTTGTTTATTCCTTATCTCACAAAACAACTTCCTATCCACTGCCGCTCTTCTCAACACCTCCTCATTACTTATCCTTTCTGTCCATGAAATTCGCAAGATTCTTAAGAACCACATCTCACAGCTCTCCAAACTCCACCTCATCTCAGATGTTAGTGACCATGCCTCACTACCATACATCAATACGGGGAGGACATAACATTTCAGTACACGAATTCTAGTCTCTATATTCAGTGTACCATTTCTTAGGATATTATCCAACCTGGAAAATGTGGATTTTGCAAGTGCAATTCTTCTCTTGATCTCCTTAACACACCTTGCATCATGTGTAATCAAACTGCCAAGATAGTTGAAGGAAGAAACCTGCTTTATAACTTGATCTTTCACCTTCAATGTGCAGCTCGGACTCTCTTTCTTCGACACCACTAAACATTCGGTCTTCTTGCAATTTATGGACAGTCCTTTCCTTTCACTTTCAGTGACCACTACATCCAGCAGCCTTTTAGCCTCCCTAAAGAAGTGTTCTCTATTTAAGAGAAACCTTCGCACTCACTTGGTGCAGTCTCTTAAGGCTCCCAAGCCTGTTGTTTCACGATAGTCTTGTTTAGACTTAGCTCCTGCATTTCACGTGTACATTTAAATCTCATTAATTAAGCGCTGTTCCTTTAAGTTGTTTTAGTCAGCGCTTCTATTGTAATCCAGGAACCTTGTTTCCTTGTTCTTTCTATTTTTAATACATATTACTGTTGTTATCGTCCTAGTTATATATGTGTTACCAATATTATCATCCAGGAACCCCACTTCCTTGTTCTTTTTGTATTGTGTACTACTATGCCTTCCTGCTGTGCAGTGAAGGCATAATAAACCAGATCCATCTTCGCACCTGAGTCCATTTCCACAATTCCTCATCTCTGTGCACTTTCGCCGGTGCTCAGAGTCAACCCTTACACATCACTTTGGGCTCTGGGAAATTGTGATGAGCACCTTTCACTATTTTTTGACACTTTATGGAATGAACGATTCATTACTTACTGAAATAATTAGCAGATTAATCGACAATGAAAACAATTGTTAGCTGTGGCCTTACAAGAGAGTTCCACCAAGCACAAAAAATTACAATAGTCAAAATCAGTAGAACACCCCCTGCAATGATTGGTTAACAAAGTTTCTTGCTAAAACTTTGGAGAGAGTGCTGCCAGAAAGCAGTGAATCACTGCTGCCATTTATTTAATGATTGTAAATGTGTATTCCCTGAATTATTGCCATTTGAGCAAATAAAGCAGTATTTGTGTTTTACAGGGATGCTATGTTGTAGATTCCTATATTACCGATAATAAATATGCCCTGGTGTGCATACTACCAGTTTTAGAAGATCCTTTGCTGAGTGAAAAATAAACAAAGGCATTTCCCCACAGTTCCTCTGTAAATGATGGACTGTGTGTCTAGCTGTACTGAAGGGTACACTGTTCCATCCTCCTGCCTCATATGGCGCAATCTGCAGGATGTTTGTACCTCTTTCTGGGTTTTGGCTCCTGTGCAGGTGCCTAATGTGAGCTCCTGTTATCCCTCTCTCTCTATCTGGGGCTTTTTCTGTTAGTGCTGGGGGCAGGAGTCCCATGTTTTCTCTTTACTGCACCATCAAACGCAATTTCAGCTGTCTATGGCCCGGTGTTAGTGTTCTACGACACACACTGGCCTCTTCTTACAACACAAACTGGCCCCTATATTATCCTAATGTCTTACAACACGTACTGATCTCTTTACTGGCCTCTTGTCTCAAAACACATACTGATCTCTGTATGAGCCCGATGTTTTACAATCTATAGTAATCTCTATCTAAGCCTGGTATCTCACCACCCATACTGATCTATGTATTTAGTCTTTTATTTTATCTGACAGTCCACACTGATCTGTATCTATCTCACTCACACACACAAACAAACACACACTCACATGTACCCTTACATACAAATACATACACACACATACGCAAGCACACATTGCCAGTGTAAGAAAGCACACAGATAACATCATGGCTTTGAGGAGTTTGCTCTTTTGCACTGTTTGTTCTCTGAATATGATACTTCAGCTCACCCTTATCGTTCAGAATGGAGTAATCAGATCTCTGATCTTTCTCCAGTGATTGGAAGGGACACTTGAGCCGCAATCAAGCCACTGTTCAAAGTAAAAGTGTGCTTTCTTCTTTTTTTAATCTTCTCAATTGGATTAAACTTTGATAGTAGCTGCACTGCTGTGGTCTAGCTGAACTACTGAAAGTCATTGTGTCTGATCAAGCTCTTTTATGTTTGCCTTACACCGATCAGCCACAACATAAAAACCACCTGCCTGATATTGTGTAGGCCCCCTTTGTGCCACCAAGACATCTCTGACCCATTAGGGCATGGTCTCCACCAGACCTCTGAAGGTGCCCTGTGGCATCTAGCACCAGGATTTCAGCAGCAGACCCTTTAAGTCCTGTAAGTTGTAGAGTGAGGTCTCCATGGATCCGACTTGTTTTTCCAGCACATTTCACAGATGCTTCATCGAATTGAGATTTGGAAAATTTGGAGGCCGAGTCAACACCTTGAACTCTTTGTCATGTTCCTCAAGTCATTCCTGAACAATTTTTGCAGTGTAGCAGGGTGCATTATCCTGCCGAAAGTGTCCATTGCCATTAGGGAATATAGCTGCCGTAAAGGGGTGTACTTAGTCTGCAAACAATGTTTAGACAGGTGTTACTTGTCCAAGTAACATCTATGTGAATAGCAGGACCTAAGGTTTCCCAGCAGAACACTCCCCAGAACATCACACTGCCTCCGCTGGATTTCCTTCTTCCCATAGTGCGTCCTGGTCCCATCTCTCTCCCAGGTGAACAAGGCACTAGCGCCCAGCCATCCCCTTGGCATAAAAGAAAAAGAGATTCTTCAGACCAGGCCATCTTCCTCCATCGCTCCATAGTCCAGTTCTGGGGCTCAGGTGTCCATTGTAGGAGCTTTCAGCAGTGGACAGGGGTCAGCATGGGCTATGGGACCAATCTGCAGCTAGGCATCCCTACACACAGCTGCAATACACTGTGTGTTCTGATACTTAAATGCTTTTTAGGAGTTTGTGCTACAGTAGCTCCTCTGTTGGATCAGACCACATGTGCCAGCCTTCACTCCCCAGGCGCATCGATGAGCTTTTGGCACCCATGACCAGTCATGTTCACCGGTTTTCCTTCCTTGGACCAGTTTTAATAAATTTTAATAATAAATTTTATTTATAGAGCACGCTTTAAAATACAAAGAAATCTCAAGGTGCTTTACAGAGTAAAAATGCACACTAAAACAATTACAGTTGGCCAAAACAACACAATATATGAACACAATATCCTAGAACTGGCCGAGATAAGAACATTGTAAAAACAATCAAGTTATAAAAAGACAATCCTAAGAATAGGCAGATCTAAAAAGGAGAGTCTTAAGATTGGATTTAAAAACCAGAATCGAGCTCGAGGCTCTGACTGTCTCTGGTTTTGGCAGGTTCTGACCACTACATAGTGGGAACACCTCACAAGACCTGCCTTTTCGGAGATGCTCTGACCCAGTAGTCTAGCCATCACAATTTGGCCCCTGGGGAAGCTGCCTGGGAAAGTCATAAAGTGACTGTTCTCCTTTAAGGACAAAATATTCACTTGTTGCCTACTTTATCCCACCCCTTGACAGTTGCCATTGTAATGAGATAATCACTGTATTTCACTAATCCAGTCAGTGGTGTTAATGTTGTGGCTGATTGTTGTATAAGCCTGTACGTTCTGCAGTACTGAATTCTGCTTTGGACGGCTCATTGTGATTCCCCTGGCTGGATACCCATAGCCCCAGGGCAGTAGCAGTACCACACTACAGCCCACTCATGCATAACAGCTGGAGCTTATCCTGTTTGTGTCTTCCTGGGGGAGCTGAGTAGCTGCAGGAGTTATTGTTGGTGGGTTAGAAAGGGGGTGGGTAGCGGGGATTAGGGGGTGGGTAGCGGGGATGGGGGGGTGGGGGGTTGCTAATGTTGCCTCTGGGTGTGTGGCCTGTCGACGGCTTGGATGAAAACTTCCTGACCCTGTAGTTTAGTTCCCATTTCCTGGATTTGTTCAGTTTATCCCCAAATGGCTCCCTGCGACTTGCTATCTACTGCTGTGTATCTCCCTTTGTCTGGTTAGCTGAGAAATCTCTTGAATTACATGTGATTGGCTGTACAGTCTCTTACCTAATGTTTGACTGGGTGCATTATCCCTCGCATTCAATGTGATTGGGTGTATGATATTTTACATTACAAGCGACTAGCTTTTCAGTTTCTAACATGACGTGATTTACTACATGATCCCTTACACAATCGCTTACATTATGTTACTTGTGATTGGCTTCATGGACTGTTGCATTATTTGTGATTGGCTGGCCTAAATTCTCCACCCACTTCCTCAGTCTCTCACAGGGTAACTGTTGCGTATTAGAGAAGAGTTCTCATGTAATCGCCATCAGTCGTTGGTACAGAATCTGAGAATGGACAGGCCGCTGGGCTTGGCTGCTGCTGCGGATCAACTTCCAAGCGACAAAAATCCAGTTAACTAAATCACTCATTTTCTGTGTCAATGCAAGTCTGTGTATGCAGTGCCCGAGTCAATACTGAAAATGTTAAATCTTTGTAGCTGCCAGGAAAGGAAATAGATTTTCTTTGTTGTAAATCTGACCAACACGTTTGTCTGGTTTTACAGCTGAATTTCTGATACATTTGATCACACCGCTGTGCTTCAAAGAGTGAAGGAGCAGGCTTATTCAGATGAATCGTTAATGCGATGTGAAAAACCAGCCCTCGGTAAACTGCAGGCGTCTTCATATGGCAACAGGCAAGATTCAATGTAAACAGAGTCTTAAATGGGTGAAGGCCTTGCGCGATCTCTGCATGCATGGAGATGAAGGTTTGGAGTCAGGGTGAAAGTCAGAAAAAGGCATCAAAACATGATCAAGAGACACTTGTCCTCTTTTATCTCATCACAATTACATTTGGAATCACTTCCCTTTGTTCTGTGACATTCAAGCGTTCCAGTGCTAATGCAATGTTGTTGAACATTTCAGCAAAGCGTATCTGTCTTCAAGGTTGTTTAGGTAGAGAATGTGAAGGTATTCTTCAGATGGAAGAGAGGAAATCGAAGAGTATTATGGGTGCTTATGTCCTCTCACTACTTTGTCTAAACCCCAAATGCCCAATTCAACGAATTTACAAATCTGCCCACAGCAGACACAGAGAGAAAAAACAGGAATCTACCGTAGATGTCTAGATGGATGGAAAACTAGCTTACGGGATGTTTTGACGCTAGCATACTGGGTCATCACCCTGCTTAGCTCCTTCTTTACCCAGACACTCTTTGATCCTGCAATATTGTTCTTTTTGGCCAGAAAACATTCACTTCTCTATCAAATGAGGCAGAGATCTTGCCTAAACAAATCAGAATTTTATTAAATTTTTACTGACCATGTGCTACACATAAAAGTTCCTGTGGGAAAAACACACAGGTAGAATGGAGTACTGCTGTGGATGATGCTCATATGCTCTTGTATGAATTACCTCCACTGCCCATCATTTGCCGCTGAGGACACTGCTGCGGCTTCCTGTGTACTAATAACGCTAACTCTGTGGCAGGCACCGTAATCCTGCACATGCTCTTACTGCAGGAGCGCAATGCTTTATACCTGTCCTAGTCCGAGGAGAAAAAATGCCTGTTTTCCCTCAGGATGGAGACAGAGGAACGTCAGTGTTGGTCTCTGTGGAACACCAGCAGCTAAGAGCCAATTTTGTCGGTTTACCCTAATCTATTCGCTCCTTTGTGCAGATATGCCTGTGTATGAACCGTGTGTACCTGTTGTAACAGAGCTTAATAAACCTGTGAGGGTACCTCACTTGCGCTCAATGCTTTGCATTCAAAGCATATGTACGCTGTGTCTCTTCCTGGAAGGCAGCTTCTCAGCTTGCCAGTGGGGTGGGGCATCTTGCCTGTTGGCCCCTCCCACCACCATGCCCTCACCTGCCAGGAGGCTTCTCTTGCTCCGCCCATTTCTACTCTTGGTCAAAAAAAACTTCACCCAGCCTGATAAATAGTCTCCTGTACATTATTCATGAGTTTACAGGTTAATTGTGCTGCAGCTGTATACTGACTGAGCTGAGATGAGATTATTATGCTGGAGGGAAATGGAGTGAGAGATTGATGGAGAGATGGAAAGAGACATACTGAAAGAGAGAAAATGAGCACATAATTGGCATTTATGAGAAGGAGAGAGAGAGGGAGAGACTGAAAAATTGCAAAAAAAAAGTAAATAATCAGCTTAGCTGAGGGAGGGAGAGAATGAGGGAGGTATTGAGAAGGAGAGAGATAGAGGGAGGTAGAGAGGGCGTGATCGGTAGGGAGGGAGAGAGAGACAGAGGGATACATCTTTGCATTGTGCTTAATTGTTTCAATACATTTAATCATCTTGCAAAGCTTGGCAATGGATGTATTGCAGCATGTTATGGCAAATGAATCAGTCCAAACTGAACTGAATGGAGAGAACTTTCCAGCTGGAAGAGAAGAGGACTGGAGTTGAGTGAGGAGGAGAGGGGGAGAGGAGAGCAGGTCTTTGCGTGTGGGGGGGAGGGCTGGCCCACAATGCCCTGCGTTTTGGAAATTTAAATCATCTTGTTATTCCACAGTAAGACAGGTGAGAAGATGTCTTTCTGAAGGGGACAGCCTTAGCCTAGCAGCTAAAATGCATATCAGTAATGCTGTATCTAAGGTGCATGACAGAGAATCTGAAAAGTCGGTTGTGGCATATGCATAGCTGACAGGGAGAGGTAGATCTAGTGGTCAATCATTCATACGTCGAAAAGAAACGTTCTTGTCAAAGATGGTCTTGTCTTTCCTTGCTGAAGATATCCTTTGGAAAACCCTTTTCTTCCTTTGTCCTTATTAAACTAATTGGAATCTCCTTCATGCGGGTGAACCTCTCAATTGACCTTTGGGGTCCGGGAGGGGAGAAAAGCTATGTAAGTGTGTGATTAGAGGGAACCCCTGGCAGTGGTGGAATCCTTTTAAAGTCCTTTAGTGTTGAGCCAGTCACAAGTGAATCTCAGGGCGACAGGCCAGTGGGGTTTGTCATGAAGTCCCCAAAACCATACTGCCAACACCCAGCGGCCATTCCTGTGCACTGGTGTGGAGTCGGGTCGCTGTGATTTGTGGTCTTTATGTTTCTCCGCTCGCGGAGTGGCTTCTCTGACTGTCAGATCTGCTAGCAGCAGCTGCCGGGTTAGCTCACTCGGTTAAGGCGCCACATTTGCGGAGCTGTAGTGACTACCATGGCACGGGTTCGATCCCCGGTCGTACTAACCGTGGTTGGCGGCTTTTTCAGAGCTGCGCACGATTGGCTATGCACTGCAGGGATTCAAATTGGGAAGGGACTGCCAGGAAGGGATACAAAAAATGGTTGCTTTGTTTGTTGTTCAAGTGCTTCCTGTTGGCCAGCCGGGCGCTCGTCAGGAAGACTCTAAGCTTGCTCATGTTCGGGTATCCTCCGCCCTCGTTCTGAACTTTTGAAGTTTCGACCTATGAGTGTATAGAAACAGTGACTGACAGGCACGTGCTTTGACGCGTCTCTCTCTCCTGAGTTGGCAACATGGGGTCGCATACGAGCAAGACTTGTACATAGTTCTCAAATTGGGCATTCCAGATTCGGGTGGGATTGGAGATGCCAAATTTATAAATAAAAAAAAATTAAAAAAAAAGATCTGCCAGCAGCACCAGGACGTCTTATTAGCACCTGGGGTTCTATGCATAAACCAGCTCCAAACAAAAGCTTCAAAAAAACCATACAAAAAAAAAAGCAGCATGGTTTTCTACCTCACCAACCAGCATTTCCGGCAGGCAGAAACACCATGCCTGTAACGGTTGAGTTTGGGTTTGTGAGCTGAAACTTAGCTCCAGTGTAAGGAGCCATCTGATTAACACTGGTGTTGAAAATGTGTTCCCCGGTCAAACAACCTTATAAAAATAAAGTGGCTTCACATGAACTAAAGATGTGGGGGCCATTCATGAAGCGTGGTTGAGGTCAAGTGACTGGGTTGTGCTCTCCATACGAGGGGATTTTTTTTCTTTTACAAACCCCAATTCCAATGAAGTTGGGGCGTTGCGTAAAATGTGAATAAAAACAGAATGCAATGATTTTAAAATCTTATAAAGCCACATTTTATTCACAAAAGAACATAGACAACATATCTGATGTTGAAAGTGAGACATTTTACCATATCATATATAAAATATATGGTAAGTATATAAAATATTAGCTCATTTTGAATTAGATGGTAGCAAATCGTTGCATTTGAATTGCAAATCATTGCATTCTGTTTTTATTGACGTTTTACAGAACGTCCCAACTTCGCTGGAATTGGGGTTTGTAAGATTTTGCAGTGATGCTTCATGGCCTGACAACAGCATGATGCAGATTCCTAGCACACAAGTATTTGTTTTTGTTATTATTTATGTATTTATTTATTACTTTTTGTGGTCAGGTGGTTGTGTGGAATGGGTGCAACTGTGTTGTTAAGTGAGAAATTGTTGGGGCATACACTGTAAAATTTTTCATAGTTAAATCAACTTTTACAGAGACTATTTGATCTCAATCTGGAAAGAGTAACGTCACATGGACTTTGCAAGTGTTAGTTTAACTCTCCTAGATTTAATTTAACTCTGAAGATTTTACTGTGGGGTTCTGGTCACACCGCTTAGATAATGATTCAGTGGTCTGAAATAGAGGCTCTGAACCAAACCGTTCTGACGACACTGAGCCCTGCGTCCTGGATCTCTGCGCTAGAACTGGGAAGCGCTTAGCATTCCCTGCATTGCTTAATGTAAACCTTCAGATAAATCCCTTGTTTGTTATTGCTTAGCTTAACGCGCTGTTGAGCAGAGAGTTATTACCCTTATTCAGATGCCGAGAGACACACTTCATGGGTTTATTTCTGCAGAAAGAGGATCTGGATTGCTCAGCGTACTCCACTGAAAATAAGGGTCGTGGCTGAGCTCTGTTTATGCACAGGCTCAATGGAGTCCAAACTCCCTTTCACAGGAAATGCCTTGGCGTGTAACTTCCTCGGACAGGAATGGCAATAAAAGTGTGATTATATCAGTATTTTGTGGTTTGGGCTGTGGCAATTGCTGCTGGTTGGCTCTTGCTTTTATGGGAAGTCTTTGTTCAGTGTGAGAATAGCGGCGTCTCATTTGCTCAGAGCCAGCTCAGTTACTGAGATATTTATGAATAAAGCGCCACTATATCACCAAACTGCCTGGAACTTTCTGGAAGACGCAAAACTTCAAATTGCATTTTTCTGTCCCAAAATCACACTTGAGACATCCAATGTAAAAGAAATAATTTTAAGGCCAAAGAGGTGCTTCCTCTCAATACCTGCAGTCAGTGTAATCATAAAATGCATTCATATGTTCATCAGCTATTGAACATTTAAACAATTCATGTGCATTGAAGCTGGGTTGGTGATTTACAGGTTATGCCTGGTTATTGTTGTATAAATATGGGGGACTAGGTGTCATGGTTTGGTCCCACCAGATGCAATCTGCAATCCGGCAGGCACTGGGACCATGTACCCAAAAGGAGAGGAAGGGACCCACTCGTGCAGGCTGATATAAAATAGCAAAGGTTTAATAAATATATATTAAAAACCAAAAACAGGGGAGCAGCAGCACCACACGGCAGGGATAAAAACCAGAATGCAGCTGCAACTGCCTACTGGCAGTTGCAGTGCTAAAATAGTCTGCCTTCACCTCCACCTCAACGAGCCACGCCTGTTGCCCGAAGTGGAGGCGAAGACAGCAGGAGGGGGAGGGACTGCAGGGCAAAACCATCACACTAGGGCCCAATGAGCCATATTATCATTATGCCTATCTTAAGCAGCTCTGACATGTATTGATTACAAACGTGTATCACATTATTTGTACACGCGCAGATCAAATCCATGTGATATTGGGATAATTTAGTACAAAGCACACTAATGCGGCATGGAGTGGTCATCATTCCTATTCAGTAATGTCATTTGTAAAGGTTACACAATCCTGCTTTTCATGTATGCATTAACAGGTGAAAAACCGCATCTCTTATTCATAGATTATTGGACTGCGATGTGCAACATCAGTGTGATTAGTCTTCCATTATGTTAATGAGCGCTGCACATTCATTAGTCAAGCGGCCTTGGATTTCAATATATTGAGGAAATGGTGGTATGCTGCGGGTTGTGATTGAGGTTCAGGTCGAAGTGCACGGTTTTACTGTAAACACAGGGCCACGGTTGCATCACGGCAGCTGATGTTAGTTTTCTAGGTCAGAACCATTGACATCACATCACACATAGAGTACCGATGGGGAAGCATTAGCCTTGCCAATCACTCAGGAGCTCGTGGGCCTTAATGGGTGATGCGTGCATCGGGGCCACTCAGTCAAACCCACCGAGAGTCGCCGGGTGAAATCTCTGATTTTCGTTTTTCCTGGAGCAGTAGAATATGTGCACTGGCTCACTCCAGCACTGACCTGCAAGCATTTGGTGAATGCTTTGTTTCTCGACACCCAGAGCAGTTGCAAATTCTCCCCGCAAGCTCACACATGGCTACATGTACTGTGCTTAACATATTTATTAGACCACCTGTCATAAAAAAAATGAGAAAACACAAATATTTAAAATATTGTCAAAAACTTGTTTAAAACTATAAAGTATTTTGTTATTTCTTTGGCAAATAACGAACTGAAACCACTTAATAGTCCTTATTCACACATAAAAACCAAAAAAAAAAAACTAAATTTTGTATGGCCTCCTTTGGCCTTGGTAACAGCTTGCATTCTTGCATTCAACCACTAAAACTAATTTTTATGTCCAGGAATGCAAGTAAATAACTGTTATTTGGCATCTTAATCAAAAAATAATAATGTGCTTAACTATTTTATCTGCTTTTTTGTAAAACGGTTAATTCGAAAATTCATGGATAACAACAATAATCATATTTTAGCATTAAAAATATCATTTCAGTTAAAGAGCTTGCGCATACTGGTGGATTAACCATTACAGAAATATAAAAAATGATTTTGGTAATTACCAACACTGTTAATTTAGGGCAGCTGTGGCATAAACCTTACATTGGGTGTTGCTCTAAAAAATTTGTTAAGCACTGTAGCTCCACTCCCAAAATGTGTCTACAGGCCAGATCAAGGGATAAAAGTCCATGATAGATACATTAAGATTCTCCTTCCAACAGACAGCGATCTAACGCAGTGGTGACCAGCACTGGGACTGGAGAGCCACAATGGCTGCCAGCTGTTGTTGTTACTGAGCGCTTCATAGATCAGTTGATTATATGGTAAACTCACCTCACCTGCTTTCTTGACTCTAAAACAAATGGTGAGAATGATGACCAGCTCGCCCTGTAGCTCCATAGCACGGTCAGCCCCCCCCCCTTGCACTAAAGCACAGAGTAAAAGAGTCTCACTCTTATCTGAGTATCTGTCAGTGCAGCTTTCTGGATGAAATGCAGATGAGGAGGTATGAATCCATTTCTCTAAACGCCCAGGGCGAGGTGTGTATCACGTGCCTGGAATTAAAACTCCTCAGCTATGCATTCTCACAGGTCCTTGCAACTGCGTAATGGAAGTGTGGCCCTGTTGCCGGCCTGTCTGATGCGCGCCTGAATGAAATTAATGCTGTGCATCCTGTGCCAGTGAGTGCTCTCTATTCTTTACCCATGAGCCTCTGCGACAGCATTCCAGGTTCAACTGGGTTCCCCAATCTTGTTGAAAGAACGATTGGATGTTTTTGGAGGAGAGTACACTCATATTCGTGTTACTGACATGCCGGTGATCTTGGTTTAATAGTTGGCAAAGAGCCACAATTATTGACATGAAATTGGGCTGAGTGAGAGAATGGAAGAGGCGGGTATGACAGCTGAGAGATATTTGCATACGAGCCGAGAGCACACAACCGTGAGGAGGGAAATATGCTCTCTCTAAACCGTGACCATGATAGCCGGCTTTTCAGCTGATAATGTGTCATCATTTCGCCTCTTCAAACGTGTAAGGCCTTTCTCTCCTCTTTAAACCATGGCCCACTTTTAGCATTGTGCTGTGCTTGGCTGAGAGTCTCGTTCTCTCTTCTGTGAAGTGTGGGCACATATCATGCAGGGACATATCATGTAGCAGCTGAGTTAAGAACATTTTTATTGCATATTATTTAGCATTCAACCTAAAGGTGAAGGACAATAAACTTGATCATTTTGCATCCACCTGAGATCATACATTGAGAATGTTCATAGATGGCTTTTTGCAAGAGATCATGTTGAATGATCTGAAATGCAGGGCCGAAGTTTTAGTGATTTGTGTTTAAACTCACATCAGTGAAAGGAGACACTTGTGCTTTTTAAAGATGAGAGGACTATTTAAAATGGCTCCCAGCCTCTCACAGAGCACCACTCTGTCTGCATCATGGTGAGAGCCCTGTTATTCTCCACAAATAGCTCTTTTAGTTCCTATCCTTAAATGGTATCTTGTGTTTCCTTCAACAGATAAAACGAGGGATGTGCATTTTCCAGGCATTTTCTTTCACAAAAGAGGGTATAACTCCAGTCTCAAAGACTCAGCGGCCAAAGTTCACCCCGATAACACACATTTAGAGTGATATACTCAACAAAAAAAGTTAAGGACCACTGAATCTTTTCACTTTTATTTTCTCTCGTACTGAGCTTATCAAGACGCTGTCCAGCTGTGGTGAGAACGTGTGGTTTTCACACAAGATTTTGAAATTACTTTTGACATTATTGACGTTTTGTTTTAATGGTCAGAACTTGGTGTGATTCTCGTCTTCCCCGTGTATACCCTGTTTTGGGGTGGTGAAGTCCTCTGATCAAATTTTTTGATGCAATTTGTGTCTTGGATTAACACCACTGACATAAATAACACCTGGTACTTATGCTCAGTCTGTAAATTTCTCATTCTTGGGATAAAATACAGTGTTCTTTAAGGGGTCTTCAGGGTAAAAATTTTTTTTTTTTTTTTTTTTTTGAAAATTTCAATATTTTTGCAGCGAGATGCCAGTAAACACCAAGAATCTTTGTTTTTCCTCTGCCTCAATTGTTACTTGTGACTTTAAATGCAAATTACCGAAAATCACTATTTTGATTGATTTTCAACCTTGTGGCATTCATTAAATCATTCATATTCATCTGATTGACTTGAAATTTAGGCTGAAGTTGTATCTGTTGGAGATCTATGAAATGACATAGATTTTTTAGATAGGTGCATCCCTAGGGGGTTAATTTTGAAAATGAAGCAAGTTGATGATAGCGATTTTCGTTATGGTGACATAACAGAGCTCATTAAATATTCATAAATGTTCCAAACAAAAAAATCCTGTGTCATTTCATAGGACTATCTAAAACCTTTCATAGGAGACTAATTTGAGTAAAATCTGACCATGGGTCATTGAAATATCAGTGCCACAAAATATTTTCAGATTTTGTCATTAAAGTGCCGTTGCCATGGCAACCATGCAAATTTTTATCAAAATACTACATTTTGTGAGGTTAAAATTATGTTGAGTATGTTAACTTCTTAGTTTTTTCATTATTTATGGTTATTTCTACACTTTACCCTGAAGAACCCTTAACTTTTTTGTTGAGTATATTTATTGTGCTGCTCCTGTAATACCTGTGTTTTGAGACTGAAAATACACTTCAGTACATGATGGGCAGAAGATGTGAGCAGTGACTGTAGGTTGCCAGTTGCTAACACAACTGTTTGTGTCGCACTCAAGCTAACAGTACTCGTCCGATTTTTTGTCTCTTATACAGCATTGCAGTCAAGACGGCCCCTGTCTCTACTCTTTAGACCAGTTTTATTTCCTGAACCAGTTTTGCCCTGATCTTCAGGGAAGCTAGCGTACATTGTCTTCTTAAGCAAACTGCGGCTTTTACAGATAAATTGAATAAGTGGAAAAGAGGAAATAGATTTGCCGTTTCATTATCTAGAATTTCACGTTGACCCGTGTGAAACAGAGTGTGATCGTGGCGGTTGAAATGACTCTATATTATGTTAACGGTCAAAATGTTAGTGCAAACTGCAGAATATTCTTTCAGACATGGGATTTTTTTTGGGCTGACATACCCTTTTCCCTTTTATATTTAATTTAAGGGGCCAGTCTCTTTATACCCCTCCCTTCAGTTTCCACTGCCTCTGAATACACTTTCTGCCCATCACTGCAGTTTTTTAAATTAAATTTATTTGATGGCAGTAATTGACTCTGGGGCTTGATCGGATTTCAGCCTTTAGCATGAATGCACCTTTTCCACTGTTCGATACTATGGTGTAGATATGGAGAGATGAGAAGAGTGGGTGAAAGAGAGAGAAGGAGGAGGGGGAGAGAGAGTGTGTGCGAGAGAGAGAGAGGTGTTTTGCTCCCTAATTAATCACAGCTGCAGCTTTCCCCCATATCGCGCTGCACCAGCTCCATAACATCAGTGCTATCAGCACAAATATCAGGTCTCCCTGTATAACTGCTGCAGCCACATCCAATGCACCAATTAGTCGCTGCAGAATCCAGGGACAGGGTGGCGAGGGTAACCATGGCGGAGTCCTGCAGAGGACCTCTTGAGTAGCTAAAGAGGGGCCTCTAACGAGTGTCAATGACATCCTCTATCAGCAAATACAGAGGGACCCCTAACAACTGCGTATAACATTCTCTATCGGCGAATAAAGAGAGGCCTTTTAATAAGTGCTTATTAGCATTCTCTATGGGGCCTCCAATGAGTGTATACAACATCCTTTATTGGGGAATAAGAACAGAACTCTAACTAGTGCATACAACACCCTCTCAGTCGATATCAGTGAATAAAGACGAGCCTCTGAGTGAATACAAAATGCTCTATCACCGAATGACGAATGTATACAGCATCTTCTATTGGCGAATAAGAATGAGCCTCTGAGTGCATACAACATATTCTATCAGTGAATAAAGATGAGCCTCTATTGAGTGTTTACGACATCTCTATCTGGAAAAACAGAGGGCGGAAAACCTGGGAAAGTGTTCTGCCTGCCACAGAGAATAATGGGGGGGGGGGGGGGGCTGGTTTGGGAGGGTGAGACAGAGAGGAGCGACAGCAATACCAGAAAGGGTTGATGTAGGAGACATTTAGCATCTGAGAGAAGAGTGGAATAGAGGGAGGGAGAGAGTGAAAGAGTGAGAGAGACAGACAAGAGCCGGATGGAGGAGAGAGAGTTAAATCGGGGGTACGAGCAGTCATGTCTTGTGCTTCAGGTGAAGGAGATGTAAGCCTCAAAGCTCTGTTCTGCATGATGGAAAATGATGGTCAAGCTGAGATAGCTCAAACTGTGAATACATTGGTGTTTCATTTGCAGTTTTCCTGTTCCCAAAGACTGAACATTTCAATTAACGTTTAACCAATAATGTCCAAAACTAAAACACTGAAATTAAAATGCGTAATATACAGTATCCAGAAATTGCACAACAAAGCAAACTGCATGGAGGAATTCTCTTGTAGTTTTGTGTCCAAGCATTGTTATCAATCTGTTAAATGTCCAACCATTATCTAATATATACCAGCTCAACTGAGCAGAAATGCATTATCCTGGCACTATGTTTGTTTACAGTCCATAAATAATGACAGAAGTGTGATGAGAAGTAACGTTCTCTGTGTGTGACTTCACTGTAATTATACCCTCCCCGTACTGATCTCAGACCTGCCCATTCTGCCCGTCCTGACATTTGACGAGCAGAGTACAGAGCTACTGCTGTCTCTTGGCAACCAAAACTTCTGAAAGAAAATCGAAAGTCGGATTCTTCCCCCATGCGCCCACATCAGCGAAGACAAGTTGTCTGACCGTGGATCTTGGTGGCTGCTTACAGGATCTGGCACTGACTCATGGGCAGCTGGGCTTTCAGCTGCACAGAGACCTCAGCTGCTAAATCTAACACCAGCAATGTTATTACTAAAACGATGCACAGATTTTGTTAAATTCTTTCCGCAGATGTCGATGCCAGCAGACATGGAGCTGCTCTATTTATGCATGCAGTTACACTATCCTATCAATAGCTTGTACTCCCTAAATGGTTATTGAATATTCACGAGGAGGCGGTGCCTGTAAAGGATTTAGAATATGAACGAGCCAAGTCCCATCACTGTGTCCCAGGGAGTGTGTGATGTGAACTCCTCAGCCAAGCCTGATGTGCAAACTGCCTAATATATTTGCTGATTGTATCTACTCAGTATTTAATAAAAATGATCTCTTGCGAAAAAAAAAATCAATGTCCTTTGTTGCAACCATATCAGTTATAATGGGTCAAAGTTATCCCAGTTAAGTAGTGAAAAAAAAATCAGCTTTCAGAAGCTAAAATTTAATGCGGTATTGATACTATGTCATTCCACTATCAATTATAGTCATCAGATATTAAAAATTTGTGATTCCTGCCAGTCATTTATGCTCAGATTTGTCCCTTGAAGAATTCAGTGGTCACTTAAATGATAATAATTATAGTTGTAGTTGTAGTAGTAGCCGTTATACTTGTGGTCGTATTGATAATATTAGTCGTAGTAGTTTATAATATTAACATTGTTAGTGCCAGTCTTATTGTTTTCTATATAATGAGGGTTTACTCCTGGAAAAAACTTCATCTCTCTACAGCTCAGGGGCTTCCCTGTTCAGGAGCTCGCAGTTCATTTGTGGTTTAGTTAGCGATTTGTGGGCTGTCATGTTACAGCTGGATCCAAAGTGGAGGCACCACAGAAGTAGAAACAATGCAGTGTTACAGCTCTGTTCTGATCCGCAGAGGAGGCATTACAGAATTACACACAATGCAGTGTTACAGCTCTGTTCTGATCCACAGAGGAGGCATTACAGAATTACACACAATGCAGTGTTACAGCTCTGTTCTGATCCGCAGAGGAGGCGTTACAGAATTACACACAATGCAGTGTTACGGCTCTGTGCTGATCCATAGAGGAGGCATTACAGAATTACACACAATGTAGAGACATTTATTGACACCAGTTTGTTCTTTTGCTCTCAAACTCAATGGCTTTTTATTGGCTTTTGATTCTCATGCCCTTTGAGTCTTAAAACAAACAAACAAACTAAAAACTTTGGGATGTGGGGATAAAAAGCATGAGTTATAACCCTCAGCAGGCTTAGCTTGTAAACCTGAAAAGTTCACAAAGCTTTCTGCATGGGTTTTTATTTGGCTGTAAGACAATGTTAAGGCAAGGTTATGCCCTAAACATAATTCCTGTTCTAAACAAGCTGTCAAGTTTGGATAAATCTCTCTGCCATCTCAGAAACAGTTTATCTAAAGCTTGACCAGAAAATATGGTTTACCTGTCAAATAACATTTGAAAAATGAATCTTGAGTGAAGTGATTGTGATTTAACTCAAGATTTTTCCTCATTGTTGAATGTCAATTAAATGCTGTTTTTTAAAAGTAAAGGATCACCAGAGGACTGCGTTTAAAGGGTTCAGAGGATCACCAAAGACTGACTCGTTGCTCTGCTTGAGCGTATGTACAGATCAAATACAGTATCAATACAGAGGGAAAAACTTCCACCTCTTTGGCAACCAAGGATTTTTGCTTGTTTTTTTTTACTAATATATTGTTAGATCCCGTAGTAACCCTTGTACAGGAGGTACTAACCAGCTTTCCGTCTAAAGGGTCCGAGCCTCAGCCCTAAGAGTTTTCCCCTATGTGGATTACTGAAGACTAATTAAGCTGGTAGTGAGGAGACTCGCCTAGCTTCTAACTGCCTTAACTCGGGTGCCTATCCCACTTCCTCCGGCACAGCACCTAATCAAAACAGCCCTAGGATTAGATACTGCTACCAGCCACGCCCGTCATAGGCAGCTCTCCTCTCAATGATCTGGGCTCTTGTTATTTTGCTAGGATTATACTGCATGGCTGTGAACAAAAGCCATATGGGATATGTTGCATTTAATTGGCTAGAAGAACTGTTAAAAACCTCAATGTTACAAACTCAATCCTCTAACTTTACTTCAATTAAAATATTAATTAATTTAATTAAAGTTTAACAGCAGGGTACAGATAACAGCTCAATCAAATCAGGCTGACATTCAAGAAATTAAGTGATTAACACTGACTAGTGAATAAAATGCCAAATACCAATTTAATCTAAACTAAAATAAACCAAAATAATCTGAACTCAAAATAAAACAAAATTATCTAAACTAAAAATAAACAAAATAATCTAATACTAAAAATAAAACAAAATAATTTAAATATAAAACAAAATTATCTAAACTAATAATAAAACAAAATAAACTAAATATAAAACTAAATTAATCTTAAACACTTCAATTAAAGGAATAAAAGTCAAACTCCTTAGAGCTGAAGCTGAAAAAGTGATTGTCCAATTTAGGTGGAAAAAGGGAGCAGTGGGGTTTTCTGGCTGGTAAAACCCAACTTTTCTTCTTGGTGAAAATTGGAGTCCCGTATGATGTTTAAAATTCAATGAAAAATTCATTTGAGGGACTATGTCCTTTCGTAGCTGTTGAGAACTCCAAGTTCCCAAAATTAGCTTACAGTTTTTATTATTTTATGGCGATGTCCGTCCGTCTGTCCGTTTGTCTGCACGTCCCGGGAAGGCTGCTTGTGTTCTGAAATCAACTCTTACAAAAAAAAGAGTTACACGCACATCGCGTATAGGTGCATCTATCAAATAAAACACGTCAATGACGAAAGGCGGAGACGCATACACACTTACTCCAAGCCACCAAAGAAAACTTTATTGATAAATTTTTCTTTGGTGGCTTGGAGTAAGTGTGCTGAAATCAACTCTTCCCACATTTTTTGAGGGATTTTCATGAAACTTCACAAAAATGATAAATATATATTGGTTATGCGCATATCGCATTTTCGTTGCACAGGACTAATATTTAACAGAGTTACTGCCCTGGACATTAAATGGTGAATTATTTTATGTCCTCGGGAGGGTACTTATGTTCTGAAATCAACTCCTCCCACATTTTTTGAGGGATTTTCATGAAACTTTACAAAAATGATAAGCATATATTAGTTATGTGTGCATCGCATTTTTTAATTTGGATTCACAATAATGTCTACATTGTATTTTTGATCAGATTAAAATAGTTTACAAGCAATGCCATGCCAATGCTATCCATGTATGATATTTATTGTGCAACTTTTTTCAGATAGGCTCCGAGCATTTAATGCATTATTATTGGCCAGTGACTGAAAGAGGAATCCCAAGATGCCGTGTTAGAGTTACTCATTATTAACAAGCTCGGTGGGACATATTGTGCTCTTTGAGCACTCTTGTGACCCAAAGTCGCCGTTGCCCTCTTTGTATATCGGCAAAAGTTTCACCAAGTCGTGTAGAAAGACCTTCAGCTTTGCCAGTTTTAATTTTCAGTCCGGGCTGTTGATTCTTAACCTCAGCAGATGCTCGAGTTAGACTGAGAATATCATGCTGAATTTCTTCCCCACCCTGGGAGGCTACTCAGTTAATCTCTCCTCTCTCCTCACTGCGTCGTCGGCAAAGAACAGCTATTTTCAGCCTTCTCCCCTTTTTATGCTTTCTTTTCTTTTCATACTTACAAACAATTAACTGTTTACTGGCCGTTCCCCCCTCAGCTCCTGCACACTTGCACAGATGGTTCCTGTTTTTCAGCCATCTCAGCTCCAGTTTCCTCTTTTTCACTCACTTCTATCCTTATAAGTGTACTTCATTCAAAAATGGGTATGTCTCCCAACAATAAGATACTTAATCATTTGGTTTCACAAGTTCCACAGTGATTACATGTATAGATTTATAAGTATAGCAATTATATTCAAAGTACAACCTTTATTCTGAGTAACACAACTTGTAAGCAGAAATTATAGAAAAAGTTTATTTATGACAGAAAAGATTACATATGACTCATGCAGGGCATATTAGCACTTGTCCGGGCTTCTCTAAGCTGATTGCAACAGGTCTCCTGCCCCCCTCCCCCCCATGAAACAGAGGGAGACTCAGAGATTTCGACTTGTTTTCCATTCCACTTGACAATATGTGGGTCAGAGCAAAAATTCTGCATACCGTTAGGGACAGAAATTGCACACTAATCCTAACAAAAAATTTGCCATGTTATAAAGAATGACCAGCAATGGGTTGGTGACGGTTAAGTCCTTGCAGATCCCCACCATGGGGTGTTAGAAAATCTTAAACCTTTACTAATTAATTGGGAGATGTTAATTAAATGAGCATTAGGGCCGGATTTGGGAAAAAAACTACGTTCGCCACCAAAGTGCACAGTTCAGGAAAAGTCTGTGAAGTGGCAGGGAATAGCATATCACACTTAATATATCTTCGACACTAAGGGCTCTAAATTCGTAGACCAGGCGCAGGCGCGGCGCAGGCGCGGCGAATGGGGGGTGCGCCGCGCCAACGGGGTGTGTCCAGGCGTATGTTGCAATTTCGTGCCCGGCGTAGCCTGGCGCAAGTACTCCTCTGTCCCGCCTCGGTCCCTCCTGCCAGCGCAAGTGGCAAAGAAGGCGTGTTTGGGTATAACACAGCCGAGTCAAATCTTCGCCAATCAAATGAGCTCCTCTCCTCACCTTTAATGTGTTGGAATATAGAGGCCTCTGTCCTATATCTGCATGATGCGTTAATGTTGCATTTTACTTTGCTGCTTCAGGCATGTTTTCTGCACCGCTTACGTCTATATTAAGCATTACGAATATGAGTTAGCTGGCTAGCTAGGGCATTCGCGAATTATTACCATTAGCGAACTTGAATGGAATTTCAAAACGAAACTACGTCAGATCATTCAAACTTATGAAGTTGGAATGAAATACGACGGTTGCTCTTTTATTTCTTCTGCCTGCATCATTGGGAAGAGAAACGATGGATAGCGTGTTCCTATTATTACACCCTGTTGCTGCTTAAAATTTTGGGATTAACATGCATGGACAACAATGCAAGATACGTTACACATTTATTTTCAATATGTGATCTTAACTCAGTACGAGATCATAGCAATCAGGCTGTATTCCTTTCCCCCACTGAAAACGATGAAACCTAAGTACAATAATAGTGGTAGCCTAGAATTAAGCCGCTTGCACACTGGACGCGAAACGAATTTTTCACACGACAGATTGCGTTGAACGCAGTGTCTACGTGTCCGAAAGTCTGACAGGGTTTTAATATATCTCCGTGTCCGACAGTCGATTATTGTTTTTTTTAATTTCTTCAAATCTACTGAATGTTTTAGATATTAAACGTGAATGTTTTGATAAGAGGGCTCAGTTCTTCAAGATGAGAACCGAGAATTTCAATCAATGTTTCTGTTTAAGCTCTGCTCAATAAAGTGAGTCGACATTGGCGCGGGACAATGTACAATGCCTGTCGGACATTAAATGCAAAATACTCCGTGTCTGACAGCCAAAAAAAAAGAGGACGATTAGAACAAATTGATAACGAAATAAAGAATAAAAAGAAACATATTAACAACAAACAGAACATCCAATGAACACTGCGATTTATTTATTTGCGGGCCATCTTTTTTGGATGCTCCGTTTGTTGGTGACATATTTTTATTCTTTATTCCATTATAAATCTGTTCTCATACCAATACTTTTACTTTTTGCTGGCTGCCGGACATGGAGTATTTTGCTTTTCGCCTCGGACAGTCTTGATTGTGCATGCGATAATTTATTCACACTGTCAATGGTCATGGAATTGATTTGCTCACTGACTATAAGCACTATTTTATCTCTGGTGTGGAAATAAAGCGTGAATCTGTGCGATCCATCTGACTAATTTTCAAAAGAGACACCGTATAACGACTGTTTTCTGTCTTCTACGGAAGAAAACACACGAATAAAAAGACCAAGAAAAGTCGATAGCTATCAATTTGCATTTTGTGAAGGTTGAACACAAACATGGCCAAGTTTGCACGTCTAATAATTCCTGGAATACTCAAAAAATTAGAACTTTTATGACTTTCGGACACGGAGATATATTAAAACCCTGTCCGCCTTTCGCGTCTTTGCATTGACTTTGACTGTAATCAGTCATGCGAAAAATTCGTTTCGCGTCCAGTGTGCAAGCGGCTTTACTGAGCATAGAACGCAAGCATTATATATATATATATATATATAGGCAGTTTGTGGTTGGCTGAGAAAGATGTGAAGTCGTTAGTTTCCATCACAGATTCAGCTGCGTTGATTAAGCCAGGTGGAGTTTCCATTACGCGTGCCAACCGCCTTTAATATGACAACAGGACAATCGATATAGATACTATAATTTATGTCCTGATTCAGATAGTTACATTAAATAGTGGTTGCTGTAATTATTTATTGCATTGAAATGTGTCTGACATTCTGGAAACCTGCCTGTGAGGTTTCGGTGACATGTGCGCACTGTGCGCCGGTCAGCCAAATTACCACTGCACAGAAAGTAAACCAGGTTGGAGCTGGCGAGCTTTCTGCGCAACTTCAGCGAAGATTTTTTCTACGAAATTGTCACTGCGTCTTGATGAATATTTGACACCTCCCCCTACTACGCCGCCACACCCATCTCGGCGCACGTCCGTCTACCAAATTGCCAAAGTGGCTGCGCACGCTGTTGCACCGCACGAAATTACCACTGCGCGGGCTGCACCGGACGAAATTACCACTGCGTGGGCTGCGCCACGCTACGCCACGCTGCGCCACCCTGCGCTGCGCCAAGAAATTAGAGCCCTAAGTGTGCAAGGTCCTCTATAGTGTAATTGATATAACTTGTGTTGACAAAATTAACCCATTATCGCTGTCCAAAACTGTGTGTTAGGGACGAAGGTATTTGTCCAAAATTTGGTCACATTTAGGCTTTTCCAATTACTACAGATTAAGTGTTAGAACAGTTGCCACTGTTCAAGAATATAAGCTGAAACGTCAAAACAGCCTCCATACTGTGAAAAAAATCAGCAAAAAAACACTGTTAGGGACGGACGGACTTGCCATAGGGACGGAAATGTTGCTTGATAATGAATAGGTGCAAGCTAATGTTTCAATCTCGCCACAGATAATTATCAGATGGCTTTCTTTCAAACAGAGGCTGCCATGACTTTGGCTTGTATGTATTTATAAAAGAAAATTAATTGTTGTTGTTTTTTTCACATTTAAATGGCTCTTTGTGGATGATAGAATGAAAAGCATACCGGTACAGATTTTGATGATGTCCAAAATCCACGCTAGGCTTACTTCACCCCCACCTCTGTGCATGTACATTTACACTGATGGACTGAATCTCTTCACACATTATTTTCAAACATACATTTCATTGTACAAATCCACAAAAAGGCCATTTAAACTCTTTATTTATCAAACACCAAATAACTTTATAACATGAACATCAAAAATAGCAGAATACATAAAATTCTCTCAAACATTACACAGGCACATTAACAGTTACAGTTACCTGAACTTTAGGAGAAAATACTAAGTTGTGGCACGTATCAAAAATTTCAGTTTTATAAGCTGTGAAATTACAATAACACAAACATTATGTAAATTCGGTGACTATGTATAAACAGTACATTGTATTCAGTCAGATTGTGTGAAATACTATATCGTACATTGTGATATTTCTACCCTATCATCAGATTTTCAAGCATGTTGAGGAAGCTAAGTGCATAATGGTTACAGAAATTGTCTCTCATCATGTTTATGGATTTGATTTGGTCGGAGTGAGTACATGTATGAATGGCTGGATTGAGTGACAATATGTGTGAAAGGTTGGACAGAGTGACCGCATGTATGAATGATTGGATGGAGTGACATGTATCAGTGGTTGGACAGTGTTTGAAAATGTCTCCCCCTCAGTCCTGCTGTGGAACCTGTGGTTGATGTCTTCCACGACTTCATGACTGATACCGACTCATCTGCTTGAAATGGGTAGTACAGGGTGAATGAGCTGACCACAGCTGTTTCGGTTTGTTCACTGTTCTCTGTTTAGGGGCTCTCGGTCTGCTGACAAGTTAGTTAGTTAGTATTAATGTTTACTACAACGGTGTTTTCTACTGCAGCCCAACAGCTGTAAAGGGTACACTATTATCGCTCAGCTTCCCATTTATTTTAACTGAGGTTGCTATGTTTTTGAAAGCATAGTTACAAGCTACGCTAGCAACTTAGCTCCATAGTTCGAACATTGTACAACTGTAGCTATACGGCTCCAGTTACACTTTTGGGAAATGAACATTCATTAGCTCAGTTGCTAAGGCTATACGGAATTTCGTTTCCTTGTACAGTATTAGCTTACCTTTCTGAGGTAACGTAAGCCTTGATGTTAGTAACGAAGGATGGCGGAAGTGCCGAGAAGACAGTTTTTGCAACTTAGCAACAATAAGCGCTGGAGAGGAGCGCTCTGAAAATGAGGTTATGGGCGCTTCCTGCTCAAAAATGCCGCTTGTGGACACTGGCCCTAAAGCGAGCCTCAACATCAGCTGAGAAAAAAGCCTACTAAATCTCCCTAGTAAGTAGCTTCCGATCATGTAAATCAAGAAGTATTAATTATGATGTGCTATAGTTTGGATGTTGTTATGAGTGAAATTTATCAGTAGGCCTAAATCTATGACAGTCAGATTGTACCACGTGCTCACAATAGACGTGTTCTGTACTTTCGTTTTAGGATCGTAATTTATAGGGTTATCGTTTATAATTTTTTTGGGGAAATGCACTCTTTAGAAGAGATATTGATTAAATTTTTGAGTAAATTCTATCATCAACAAGTGGTGCCAGGCACAACAAACCCCACCCCTCGCACATACCTTGACCTACTTTTCCTAAATTCAATAGGCATCTATTCTGGGTCAGTGGCAATCCCTAAACCGAATTTGGGGTGAATCTGGCCATTAGTTTTGCTGCTAAAGTGTGAACAAACAAAGAAACAAACACACAAACAAACCGAACCAAAAACAATACCCCTTGCCCTCCCTCTTCAGGTGGGGCGGGGTAATAACCTGCCGAGGTGATTAAACAAATGCAAAGCAGACATTGCTCTCTGATTCAGATTACTGACATTTGTTTTTTTTTTTTTTTTAAATCATCATCATGATCATGATGTAATACCTTAGTCCTGTCTGATTCTGTTAGACTTTGAGCAATTTAATATATCAGTGGAAATTTGGGCCATCAGTTTTCATTTTTGGCCAGTAAAAATAAATTTCTTGTCGTCCAAACCTATTCCGTCCCTAAAGCAAAAAGCACCTCCGTCCCTAACAATATTTTAGACTTCTATTGACCCCACTCCTAATGACTTCAGGACACTTTCCTTACACATGGACAATGACACTTGTGATTTCAGATATATGCTTGAAAACATCAGGTTCCATCAAGAAATAAAATAGTGAATGTAGTAAGTATGAGGCTGGGTGTTAAGGACGGAATTTGAAATAAAATGAATTAATGTGGAACTAATCAGGGGAGAGCTAATTAATTACAAAAAATAGAATTTTGAGAAGTGATTGTGACTTATCATGTTCCATCAGAAAAAAGCCACCTGAGTTAATACCTTAACATGAGCAGGGCGATAAAAACACACTTCCTTCCCTAACACTCCCTCATTAGTACGCAAATCTTGATGAAGTAATACGATAATGGCGAATTGGAGAAGGAAAAAAATCTCGTTTTTACAAACTTAAGTGCCCAACCTTAATTCTGCAAACAATCGACATCATGCAATTTGTAGATGAAAATTTCACACTTGGGTTGACCAATTTTTGCTCTGACCCATATATATTGTTGTTTATATAGAGGTATATATTTTGGGGGGGCAATAATTTCAGTACTTAGGTTACTAGTGAGAGAGAATGAGTGAGTGTGAGAGAGTATTGGATGGTGGGTGAGTGTGAGAGAGTGAGGGAATGTGAGTGAGTGAGGAGTGTGAGAGTGTAAGAGTGAGAGGGTGTGGGAGTGAGGGTCTGTGAGGATGGGCCCATATTTAACAGCCCAACAGCATGATGGGAACACAGGATAACTACAGCCGAATGCGGCAGAGACGGCCTTATTCCAAAGCCCTCACAATCACTTACAAAACAAAGCATGGAGCTCTAAAGCCCAAATAAACACTTGAAAGAGGCACTCTAAGTGCCACATGGCTGACATCTTATCGAGCTTTATGTCATTCTGCTGAATTTTCTCGAATCTCGAATTTGCAGTGTATTGTTTTGTGTAATTTATTTGTTGTTTAATTGCGTTTTGGAATGAAATTGAATTATTTGATAAGTCTGCTCTGTGATTTCTGTGATTCTGACTGATGGCTTGGTTTGTGGATGTTAATGTGCCACAGCCTGGTGTTTGAAAAGTCTTTGTGTGGCTGTCAGACTTGGTGTGTTTCATATGTAAACACAGCAGAAGGCACAGGCGTATTTTTAGACAGCCAATTCCCTTGATATGCATATGAGGCTCTTTGAAGGACCTGATGACTGATCGGTGATGTAGAGAAAAGGAAGATCTTTCTAAAAATGTGCCAAATCACTGCACTCATGAAGAGGCTCTGCTTCATATGACTCAGTACAATCTTCAGAAGCATAAGGCGCGTGATCTCTTTATGTAAATCATAAAGCTCACTGTTAGCTTTTTTTTACCAAATAATCCATATGCTGTACTGTTTTGATCCAGACAAGGAACCAGATGTAGAGACATCATAAAATCCATGAGTAAGGTTTATTGATAGTAGCATGGACGGTGCCTAGAGTTGAATGGCACAGTTAAAGGTCCCATATTACACTAAATTACCAAGTTTATATTTTGATCTTGGACTCCCCTAGAGTAGTTCTTATGGTTCAAAGTTTGAAAAAAGGTCCTTGTGAAGCTGATGCTGGCACCCACAAAAACCCCTACTTTCAGCCCATTGTAGCCTCTGCCTGAAACGCTTCAGCTGTAATGCTATACCTTAAAGGCCTGCCTCCCCATGTGCCCACATTTATCTGATTGGCCAGCTCTGTGGAAGGCGGAGCTGGGCAGAACAAAACAGCAGATCGCAGTTTTCCGGGCCCGCCTCCCTTGTGTGCCCCTTGTTACAGACCAGTAGGTATTATACAGCCATGTGTTTAATTGAAATATGTTAAAATGACTAATTATGAAATATGCCCGATGTCTTGGATCTCGAATCTGACTCGGACAGAGAACAAGAGGAAAATTCACCCAGGCAATGAAGGATGGACCAAGACGTCTCAGCCTGGTAAGTCTTACGACCACAGAGCAAAATAAAACACTAGAGAGGACAACGTCATTGGCTGAACCTGTAAGAAATCTGCGGGTAATTGCGCAATCAAACGCTGTACGTATCCCAATCACTTAGTATCTTCTGCTACATGGCTTTGTTAGTGTAACCTTAGGCCGATTGAAACACATTTGCCCGTTGCTCAATAAAATGCAAGATTTTCCAGTGACAAAAAGTTAACACAGCTTGCTTGTGGGTGTTGCTTTACATAAAACTTTGTCGTTATGAATTAGACACAAAAGTTATGCCTTTACAGAAAACGTTTGGGGCCAGTTGATAGTGCTAACTATCATCTGCGATCCTGCTAGCTACCCGTAAAGCATTGGTCTCACCGGGGTACTTTTGACTGACGTATGAGCCTCGTATAGATTTGCAAAAGTTCGCAGAATAATAGCTGCAAAGTTTGAAAAATGTCCAAACAGAATATCGGCCCTCGTACCCGCAGTAGATGAAGTGTTGACCTGGGGTGCGTTTCCCGAAATCACAGATGCTAACTTACATGTTTGCAACCATTGACTGTGACTGAACGAACTATGTGAGTTGCTAACTTAGTTAGCAACTACGGTTTTGGGAAATGCACCCTGGCCTGGATAACTGACCTCGCTATGGCCTTGTATTGGAATAACTGGGCACGTACTAGCCTCGTAGCCACTACGTATGTTACAAACTATCCTCTCTTTTTCCATAGCTTGCGAATTAAAAAATATTTGTGAACACTTTGAAATTTCCATCGCGTAAAATCGGCCCTGTGAACACTAAAGAACTGCTGCATAAAATCTAAATAACTCGCCTCACATTTTCCTGAGACTCTGGATAACCAGCCACGCGTGGCATGTTATTCATCAAAAATACCCGATGAGACCAATGCTTAACACGTTAGCTTTATTAACATTATTTGCTGTTATATCGTTACTTACAGCTTGTGGCTCCGAGATCTTGACCGAAGGAACTGCCCCAGGTTTGCGAATCAGCTGAGATGCATATCCAGCGTCGAATGGTCCTTTCTTGGCAAAGCTGTCTTCGGTGAAATGCCGAGCACAAACAGCTAACGTTCCCTTACAGCGTGGCTGTTGGCCGCCAGGCAATAAAAAAGCTACCCACTGATTTTTGGTGGCATCTTCTTTTGGAAGATAAAATAGTTGTGCTGATTTTCCGCATCCAAAATAACACCCACGATCAGCTTTGGGAGACATACTGACAAAGCTACACTTCAACTGATTCGCGGTCCTTTGTGTCTCATTGAATAGATTCCGGGGGGGCAGGTCCAGTGCCGTGTTTGGCTCAGACCAGGTCTGTCCTGATTGGACGCAACAACCTGACGTCAGATTCGGACAGAATCTCGTGGAGATCTCGGGACAAGCTGTTCGAGAGGAAATCACGTTCATGAAATCACACTCTCGGATTACGGCAAAACCCCTGTATCTTATGTTTAGAAACTTTGCAGAGGTTGAGTATGGACATCCAACATTATAACATTATATGTATGAATTAAAAGAAGGATCAGCATAATAGGGGACCTTTAAGTACAGGTGGTATTTGGCAAAGGTATGAGGCGTGTCCGCACCGGGGCAGAAGCCAGATGGAGATGATGCTTGCCAAAGCAGAACTGCCAGATGGCAGGTTTGAAGAGTTTAGTAGGAACGCAGTCCCAATCTCGATAACCACAGATGGCTCGGAAGGTGTTCCTAATAAACTGGGCAGAAGATCAGACTAAAGACTGGTTGACAGGAACATGGTCCCATTCTTGGAGACTGTGAGAAAGATACTGTCTGGTTGCTAAGTGGCAAATAGCAAGTGACAATCAAGCAACTTGAGACACTCAAAGCAATGGGTTATATATGTCATGGAAACATATGGGAATGTTGAACAAAAAACCATAACACCAGGCGAGGGAGGCACGCAAGACGTTCAACCAATCAACGGAGACAATATAAAAAATACGCAAGTTTCTGGATGGTGGGAGGAACAATGGGAATTCTCACGATGGTTGTGATGCCATACATCAGGGCTATTCAACATTATCCTGCAAGGGCCGGTGTGGGCGCAAGCTTTCATTCCAACCAAGCTCTTACATTCCTGATACTATTAATCAAGCTCTTTAGCAAAGACTCTTGGGGTTGATTAGTGGTGTCAGGCGTGTAAGTGCTTGGTTGGAATGAAATCCTGCACCCACACCGGCCCTCTCTAGAGAACGTTGAATAGCCCTGCCATACGCTGTTTGACTGTTGTTGTCCTGAAACAGGGATCTAGGACTGTTCGTCCTCGAATTTTTCATCCCCAGAATTTTCCTCCCCTAGGAATTATTATCCCCAGACTCTTCGTCCCCATGGACTTTTTGTCCCCATGAACTTTTCGTCCCCGATCTCTTCGTCCCTGGATTGTTCGTCCCCAATAATGCTTTGCCCTCTTCTTGCATTCTAACCCTAACCCAAGCCATTATATCATGGTGATCTATCTGTTGTCCGTCCGTCCATCCGTCTATCAGCAATGGTGGCATGTTTCAGTATCATTAGGGGACGAAAATCGGAGGACGAAAAGTCCTTGGTGATGCAGAGTCCAGCGACGAAAAGCCCATGAGGACGAAAAGTCCAGAGAGGAAAAGTCCAGGGACAAAAAAGTCCTGTAACCCTGAAACAGGTCTGGTGTGTAATTCAAGGGCTCATGGACGTCCTGAACAACTGAATTGCTCAAATTTCCAGTAACTCGGCCAAATTAGAGAGGCACTCGTAGAGTGCAAACCTCCGCCAAGGCAGCACAATGCAAATGTGCATGAGTGGGAGCAAAGTTGAGTTATCGCATGTGATAGGATTTCAAGATGGCTGCCGTGGCGGCCATATTGTTTCAGTGATCGCAGTTATAATCACTAGGGTCCATCCTTGATGTAATAGCAATCCACCCACAAAATTTCAGACAAATCCGTGCATTACTTTTTGAGTTATCCCGTGTGATAGGATTTCAACATGGCTGCCGTGGCGGCCATATTGTTTTAGTGATCGCGGTTAAAATCAATAGGGTCCATCCTTGATGTAATAGCCATCCACCCACAAAATTTCAGACAAATCCGTGCATTCCTTTTTGAGTTATGTTGTTCACAAACAGACAAACAGACAAACAAACAAAGGGGCGGAAACATAACCTCCGCCTCAACTTCGTTGGCGGAGGTAATAAATAATGTAGGGTTCTTCACCCAGATTTTTATTCTTATCCAGGGAAGGTGTTTTTTATTTTTAGCTCACGTGGACCAACAGTCAAGTGGGCTTATTTCATGGCCTGTTTGTTCAACATCATCGGTCGTCATCTGTGAACATTTTCTCTAAAAGTTTCAAACCAATTAAGTTGAAACTTTATAGACATCTTCAAACCAATTACGACACCAAGGCTTGCATAAATTGTTGTGATCTGTTTTGAAATATGGTAGTCAGTTTGTGAACGCTATTTTGACCCATTTGTCAATAATATCTGCAGCAAGTCAGCTGAAATTTGGCATGTAGGTACTTAGCACCATGACTCAACACATACAGTATACTCCTGTACTGTGCATTTTGACCGTGATTTGACCTTTGACATGAGACCATGCCCCAAAATTTCATAAATAGCTTTAAAAATGTTCTTCGGAAGGTGAAACTTTGCTGATATCTTCTTTACCAATGTTTAAATAAACTTTTGCCTTTCATTTTAAAATATGGCCACCAAGTCAGTCATCTTGAAAATGCCATTTTGACCCATTTTTCCAAAATTTCCATTGGTATTCATCTGAAATTTGGAATCTCCCAGTGAATTACCGTGCCTGTAGCAATATTTTTGCACATTTATTGCCCTGGATCTCCCGGCTTGACGGTTCTCCACCAGGAATTGAGTTTCACAACCCTCCGGTTCCACATTTATCTCCCGGGCTCTGTCTCACTTGCTGTCTAATAACTCAGGGTAAGAGCCTTTGGTCAAGCCAGCTGTGTTACTGGGATGTCATTACTACAGTTTTTTCAAGCGAACTTTCCCTAAGATCTCCTTGTCATCGACCCACAGTTTTGGGATTCCTTTTAGAACTTTCGTCCCAGTTTACTCTAGTCTTTCTTCACCTGTGAGATGCTTAAGTTTATCAGTATTTTAGTGAAGGAGGCGGCAAGGGCACATTGATGTAAGTGTAAGTAAGTGGTGAAAAAAGAGATACTGGAAGAATGATACCTGTAAACTGCTGTCACTACTATATTTATGGATGTGATTTATGGACTTCAGCTGGTTGAAGCGTTGTCTGTCTTGCTCTGTCTAAAGATATACTGGGCTGCAATAACAGCAGGGTGTGTGTATCACTTTCCCAGCACAGAGTGTATCAAGAGCTCATCGTCTTAAAACCATTTGCAGAACACTTCAGTCAGGCAGTGTTTCACAAAAGACCCTTCCATCGGCTTCCTTTGCCTCACTCTCCATGAAAGCTTGAGCTAAACTCGAAAGTATGAGTGAAGTCTGAATCAATACTGGAACATGTCACAATAGTGAGCAGTAATTATTTGCACAAAATGGTGGAACAGTTATGAAATCGAGAAATTGAGACATGCCGCAATGGTAATCGAAAAAGTCAAGTGGGTCATTCCACGTCAAATCATCCAGGGGGTGCCAGATCACCTCCTCAAAATTCTTTGAAAAAATTCACGAGTAAATATTCACACAAAATGAAAAAATGCCGAATATTAGGCCAGTATTGCAAATAGTTTTCAAGTTATAGCCCTTTGAAATTTGAATAGTATTTTAAGTTTTTTGGCGAACCCATTTTCAGCCAACTTTGGCAGCTTATTGCTCCAAATTGATTGCTTATACAAGGCTGAAATTGGGTTTACTAACCATATTCATCCCCTGGAATCTGAAAATGGCCAAAAACACAAAATGCCCAAAAACGAGGCACATTTTATGACCTGTAACTCAGGAACTAAGTGGGATAAATGGCTTGAATTCATTTTTTTTAAAAATGATTTTATGATATATCTCTCTGTAAAATGCAGTAATTAAAGTAATATCATTTGTAGAAGTTTATTAATGAAATAATTTCTAAGTAAATTTTTCCGGTTTTGCCCCAAAATGCCCTTTTTTGGGGTAAAAAATGACCATGTGACCAGTTATTCATCTCGTTGAAATTTTTACTGTGCAAAATTCCAAAATTTTCATGACCTAAACGGGTATATGCCTGCTGCTTTTTTTGTGGTGAATGTTTCTGGGATCTGCACAGTGCCTTTGATTCTTCTCATAGCAAGTCAAAAGCATTTTCTCATGATGACAACACAGAATCAATCTGCGGAACACCAGACCGCCACTGCATTAAGGCAGTATCCTCACTTGAGAAAGTATCTACAGAGTGAGTCAAAAAAACTATACACTTTTTAAGTGTCCAATTATTATATTCTGTAGCAATGTATACAACATCTTTTTACATGTACGTTTTCAGCAGCTCTTTCTGCTTCTTTTGATACCAGTTTGCACCTTGTTAGATTAAACCCATGACTGCTGCGGAACAATTTAAGGAGTTAAGTGAAATTTCACTTGTGCCAACTGATCAGGCTCTGATACAAATCAAACAAAATAGAATTCCCTCTGTGAAGTTTCAAGTCAACATGAAACATTTATGGCACGTTAGGAAACTGACGCCGAAAACTCCGCAGCACATTTGTAACGTTCCGTGTCCTATGATATTCAGTGACCAAGAAGGCCCTTTGCCTGGGGGTTAACTATGGACGCACCATGCTTGGCAGTGCCAGGTCATTACGACCAATGCACAGGCAAGATTCATATGCCTGTTTTTAGTTCAATGACTATGCAACCCATCATGACATGCATGGGAAATTTCATATCCAGCCCTGGTCAGTTGGCACAAGTCAGATTTCACTTGAGTCCCTTAATTGTCCTCTGTGCAGTCATGCCTGAAACCTAATGAGGTGTAACTGGTACCAATATCAGCGGAAAGATCTGAGGCAAAAGTACAGAATATGTTGTATACATGTATATTGCTACACCATCACAAAATGACCCATTAAAAAGGGTATAGTTTTTTTTTGACTCACTGTAGTCCCGATAGTCCAAATTGAATGACATGCATCATCAAAATGGATTCCAATACTGCACCAAGGTAAAATACTCCCCTCTATTTCAGTGCTCATGATGATCTACAACCCCAATTCCGAAATAGTTGGGACAAAGTGTAAATTGTGAATAAAATCAAAACACAATGACTTTCAAATCACACCAGCCAGTATTTTATTCACAATAGAACAGAGATAACATAGCAAATGTTGAAGCTGAGAAATTTTCGATTTTATCCACAAAATTAGCTCATTTCAAATTTGATGGCCGCTACAGGTCTCAAAAAAGTTGGGACAGGGGCCGATTTACCATGATCCCCTCCTCTTTTTTTACACAGAGTGGAGGCGTCTGGGCATTGAGGAGACAAGTTTCTTGAGTTTAGCCATTGGAATTTGATCCCACTCTTGTTTAATACAGGCTTCCAGCTGCTGGAGAGTTTTGGGTCTCCTTTGACGGACTTTTCGTTTAATTATGCGCCAAATGTTCTCAATCGGTGAAAGATCAGGACCGCAGGCAGGCCAGTTCAGCACATGGACTCTTCTACTATGAAGCCATGCTGTTGTAATAGCTGCAGTATGTGGTTTTGCATTGTCCTGCTGAAATACACAAGGCCTTCCCTGGAATAGATGTCATCTGGAGGGGAGAATATGTTGCTCTAAAACCTTTATATACCTTTCAGCATTCGAGGTGCTTTTTAAAAGATGCAAGTGTCCCATACCATATACACTAATGCGTCCCCATACCATCAGAGATGCTGGCTTTTGAACTGAACGCTGATAACAGGAGGGTGGTTCTTTCTCCTCTTTAGCCGGGAGGACACGACACCCATGATTTCCAACAAGAATGTCAAATTTGGACTCGTCTGACCACAGGACACTTTGCCACTTTGCTACAGTCCATTTTATATTAAACACAACAGTTTAGTCCTTTCAATATTACGCACAATAGGTTGGCTTAGTTGGGTTTGTTTATGTGACCAAGGTTGCGTGCCACTGGTCTGTGTGCATTTCAGTCACCTTCTCCATATCATTGTCAAGTTCATGCCCTTTGTCAAAACTGGCCTGTCAGACAGGTGGGGCCTGATCCAGAGCTACTGAAATCAGGTACAGTCAGCCCAGGCACAGCCTGTACTCTGGTCAATAAAAGGCCGCCTCAAAAGTCCCAGTTCTGCCATTGTTCAAAATGCCATAAATGACTCGAGCCATCAGGGAGCATGCCATTGGCATGCTCAATGCAGGAATGTTTCTCAGGGATGTTGAAAAGGCTCTTAATGTCCATGTTTCAACGATAAGTCGCATAAAACACCTTTTTGAGGAATGAGGAGAGACAGCGCACTGCCCACATGCATCACGACCATGTGTGACAACCCCCACCCAAGACCGCCATATCTGGACTCTCCATCTCTGTGATCGTTTGAGACCAGTAACTCCCACTGCAGATGAGACAGCTGGTCCCCACCATCACCCCATTTTTGCCGAAACTGTGAAAAATAATCTCCAGGAAGTCCATATCTTTACATCTTTTGCCCTTTGTGGATTGGACCTCTCCTCAGCTCGATGAAAAAATTGGTTCGACTGAGTGAATAGACACGTTTGATGGCTAGCTAGCAAGCAATTCCAGTCTTTACAAAGAGCCCATTTATGGAGGATCTGAAGGGTGGGCGTGTCATATGAAAGTTATGAAAAGAGTTGAGTAAATTTTTCATTTGTTGCGAGCAAGCAACAAACCGAAAATTCATTTAACAACTTCATATCTTTCATATGACATGACCGAGAGTATAAGATTCTGTTTATCTCATAACTGAATTGTGCAATTTAATTGAAAACAAATGTAATTTCTGTTACCGCTTTAATAGTAGTTCCCACAATATGTTAGCATTGTGCTAACTTCATCACACTGCTAACTTACTCAGAACTTTCATTGAGTCACTGGCATTTGCGGTTTGAAGTAGCAGCAGTTTGTAAATTCGGTCAATTGAGTAGCTAGCTAACTTTAGCTCCCTAGCAAGCAAACTAATGTTACATAATGGTTATTGAAAGGTACTGCGTGCATGCTTGCTAAGTAATGTTTACTTAGTTATGGGACTGGCATTTCAGAAACTCGCTGCAGTGCCTAGCCAGACCGATTAAACCAATGTTACACTTGGTATTCAACTTGGCTAAAACTTAACTGCATGATGTAATGCGGAGCAATTTTTCTTCCCGCCCTCTCAGCAAATGAAATTTTTGCTGATGTGATAAGTACCTGGGGCAGTATAAAAAATATGTCATGAGCTTGGGCTATGGGAAAAGTACTACAGTTATGTGATAAAATAGAATCTCTTCCAGCTCGATGGCCTTTCATATCAGTTACATATCAGGTGCATAATTTATTTCTCCTACTAAAACCTTTGATACAACTGTTCTGTTCATTCACTACAGTCTACAGTTAGGACGTAGTTAAAAAGCTTTCATTTTCTGCATCGGGGTGAGTTTAAGAGTTGACTCCTTGACTCTAGAAACAGGGCCCAACGGCTTTACACTCATTTCATCTCTCGTTGGGGATTTCTTAAACAGTCAAAAAGTTGCCACTTACTTGTGACATTTATCAATACGGAGTCCTGCCTCTCCCTCATATCTGCCAGTTATTGACCTCACAAATCTTCACTGACACACAGTTATGAGACGCCTGGAACAGCAGGCCTATTTACATCAGTCAAAAAAAGCCACGCATTGGAGTTATTGAGCTGTCATTCTGAATATGGTCTGCAGGTATCTGAAGTACAACTGCTGTTCAGAGGAGACTGGCAGTCATAATTCTTTATAAAGATGTCACTGGTTCATAAGGAAAAATCTCTCATTTTTGAGAAGATTCTTTGTGGCCAACAGAAATAATTCAGTTGAGATTTTTATTTTTAATTTTTATTATTTATCTATTTATTTTTGGGGGGAGGGTAGACTACATCAATAACACAGTTCCGCTCAGGAGATATTTACACCTTAAATTAGCGACTGCAAGCCATTTGAGTTTGATGGAATGATTTAAAGATATTTGCACTCATAGAATAACATTGGTTTTTCACTGTGATCCTTGGAGGGAGGACTTTAAAGTCTTGGATATCATGGATAAAGGTGGTTTATTTTGTTCTGTGTTCTTACCGAACAGGATTCTCAGAGAAACTTATTTAATTTAAATGTAGTGTAGCAGCTCTGAGCGGAATTCTCTCAAGCCACATCTGAGTTGCGACTTCTGTTATTCTGAGCCGAGAATTCAGAGTCAGTAAGAGTATGTTTGATTGATTTTCACAGAAACTGTCGAGCAAAAAGTTTTTTAAATTTTTTGTCTAACTCCTGCTGTTGGTAGTTTGATGAAGTAATGCTAACTTACATTTTGGCGAATTAACATACCTTTAGAGAGGGCTACAAGTGCGCTGGGTGGCAACTGGAGAGAGCCGCTCAATGAAAGAGTGTTTAAACTAAATAATCTAGCTTCCCACCTTACTCAAAACCTCGCAAACTCTCCGTTATAGATTGGCAGAGGTGTAATGTTGGCGCTGCGTTAGAGCAGCATCGTTTGAAAGTTTGGTGTTTGCTGGATCTCAGAACAATCGTGTCATTTTGGCCACACAGGAGGAAACATTATCGTGTTTATCTCTTAAGAAACTCCAGTCTGAATGCAGACGGTGATCAATACCAGTGGGCAGGTAATAAATGGGTTTTTTTTTTTTGGCCCTGAATTGATTCTTTTTTCTATCGTGAAAATATTTGGCCCAAAAGCTGAGTCTGCCCGCTTTATGGAAGACACAATTGCTCTTGAGACAATTTGCAGGTCAGTGCAATTTCATCAATGGCAGTGTTTTGCTTTCCTGAGGGATCTGATACAGGTGCTGACAATAATGATGACTAATCACCAAGTACTGATAAAATAAGCTTCTGATGATAGAGGCCTTCATTTTATCATTTTACTGACCTGTGGAGTACAGAATGACTGAAAGAGCTTTACTCAATAGAGGGAAAATCAGATAAATGGTGTATTTTTTCGTTGCTGTAGATCGGTGTGTGGGTAATACTGCTTCTTTTGAGTGTTTTACGTTTTAATTTAACATGCGTCTGGAAAGCTATGCTGTGCACATATTTATTTGTATTGGCAGACATTAGGCCTGGGATTCTTGGGCTGTAATCATTAGGACATTTTGTATGCGCAAAAGCTTTTTACACATGCAAAACCTGTAACATCACCAATGATTGGTGCTAGACAATTATTCTGGGAAATCACTGGCCATATAATTGGCTTTGCAAGGTTAAGTAGACTTTGCATGTACAAAAGCTGTAAGTAAACGTTTCCCTCGCACTCTTGCTAGAGGGAGCCTTACAGAGGTTCGCTAACAGATTTAAACATTAGCTGTGATGTACAACTGATCTGCAGCTGGGCCTTGATGAGAACTCCTTCATGGTGTTGTTAGCCCTATCCATTGAGCGGCCAATGCGGCACACACTAGAGTAGCGTTTGTTGGGGTGTTAACTGCTGCATTTCTATTCAATTAACCATTGCTGTTTACCTCAAAGCAACATCCTCTGTCTCGTTCCAAATTAGGTGTCTGAAAAATTCAGCATTAAAGGGCATCTAAAGTCGATTTCCATTGTTTTTGTGTGTCGGCCAATCAGCATGCCGCACCCACGCAAACGAACCGAAATAGAGGGATTATCTACGCGTGTACACAAAACATTGGTTTATAGGAATGAAATTGGTCATGTGACAATGCAAGATGTCGACAAAAGCGAGCGATTTGTTTGTAAACATTGGACGTTCAACGTCCCATCTGAGAATCGACTTTAGATGCTAGACTGGGCTAAGAGCTAGACTGGGGCCTCGTCCACACTAATATAGATATGTTCTAAACGCGTATTTTCCACCTCCATCATAGAAAAAAAAATTGTCAACATGACCTTGTTTTACGAAATATCTCGGTGCACATCAGAGCTATAAATTCCCAGTTCAAGTATGCCGGGCCAGTAGGTGGTGATATAGTTTAAATGGGCGGGGGTAAATTCAGCTGTGATGATTGTTTCCCAAGCGCTCTCTTTTACATGTCCCCACAAATACACAGAGACCAGAGTTATAAAAAATCTTCTCTTCAGAAGGTGTTTTTAAGGCATTTTGGTGACCAAAAATCGTGTTTGCATGTGTCCAGGACGCTAAAATGTACAGAAAAATCTATGTTTTCATAAATACCGGTGTACGTGTGGATTAGAGCTGAGATGACTGGGTGATCTAAGGAGAGAGAGAGAGAGAGAGAAAGAGAAAGGGGTAGAGGGAGAGACAGGGAGAGTGACAGAGACAGTGCTATGAAGATGGCAGGAGAGAGGGACATCTGAAGGTGAAGTGAGAGAGATGGTGAGAGAGTGCATTTGAAGAGATTAATGGAGGAGGTTATAATTGTAGGTCACTGCAGAAACACAACTCCTAATGCAGCCTGTTTTTCTGAAAGGCTGTATTTCGCAGCTCTCGGCCAACACATTACCTGTGCATTTTTCATGATTTCAATTATTATTTCATGTGATTTTCTCCCTGCCCTCCATTCCAGCCCCTCACAATCTCAGGGACGAGCTAGTCTGCCCTCTTCAGTGTATCAGTGTGAGTCCTCTGCTCTGAGCAGATCGACTGAATCAGAGCTCTAAACATTTAATATATGAATCAAACAAAATAAAATCGCAGTATATTTATTTGGAGAATTGAACAAAGTGCTGTTACAATATGCTTCTCAGAGAACCCTAATCAAAGCCATGACAACCCTTGTGAAAATATCCTATACTTATTTCTAAGTAATGCTATAGTATTTATGGCATAACTACAGTACTACTATAGTTTGCATCGTATAACTAGAGTAGTACTATAGCCATCACATTATCACTAAAGTATTACCACAGTCAACAGTACCATGATATTACTATAGTCCACACAACTGTGTTGCTGTAGTTTGAATAGCTATAGTATCACTATAGTAGTACTGCACTATGGTGGTGAAAATACCATCCATTTACTATTGGAAAACTATAGCTTGGACTTCAGCAATTTTTCAAAAGGATGGAGTGAACCAGTGTTGAAGAAAATCTCAGGTCCGGCTCAGGGTGGGAGTTTAGATGACCAGCGCAGTCAGTCGGCCAGTGTTCATGTAGATGGAGCTGAAGTTTAGCGGCAGCTTGTTGTTTGAGCAGCTCAGGCACACACACACACGTGCACGCGCACACACACACACACACACACACACACACACAAATCTGATCAATAATGTTTTAAAAGCTGACAGAATGCATAGGAGTCCAATTTGTACCGTACGGAATGCAACATTTTCTAGTGTACATGTGTCCTGGATGATTGAACAAGTTCTTCTGTGAAAATAGTCTTAAACGTATTATTCCTTTAATTTTTATTGAAACTTCATTATTGTTTACCATAGGATGAATGATTCCTGAGACTCTAGGACTCCATGCCAACAGGGCTCAGGAATGATTCGCCAAATTTTTGGCTGTTACTGATGCATAAGAATGCACAAAAAAGAGAGCCAGGGATATGGGGACTGCTATTGATATAAAACCACAGTTTATATTTTAAGATTAAGTTAAAACACAGCATTATTGACTGTGTCATGACTATAACACTGATGTATTCCAGGATGCTGGTCTGACTGTGTATTTGCGTTTTTCTTCACTGGTTTCTTCGCTGTTTTAAGGAGCAGAATAAGAGCTGTATGATATTATCAGTCAGGTGATTAAAGTGACAGCCGATTGGTCGCTAGCGTTTGTGAGCCTCAAGGGTGGAGTTAGTTCCTGGTAGCAAGTGTGGTCCAGTGTATTATGGGTAAATTGTGAAGTATTCTGGCTACACCTGCTTTGGTAAAAGACATGAGAGTACCCTGATGGATATCACTTATATGCCCCTCCCTCTCATCTTTAATCTCATGGGCTGGTTTTACATTCTTTAAGACTCTGCTTATTTGTGTAAAAGGAAATTCAATCTCAAATCATTCCCTTCAGGATTCTGTTACCTGTCAGATGATGAAATCCTCTGTCCCTCTGACTGTCACTCCTGGTTTAGCTCGGGCTCTCATTGTCAGTGTCAGTATCTGTTCTGTGTCTCATTTGTTTACATGTTATCTGCTTACACAGTCAGTTCTGAGATTAATGTGCTGTGCTCTGTATGCCAGAAGCCTCTATGGTGGGAACATGTTTATTTATGAGTTTAGCAATCAAAGCACAGGAGCCCAGTGTATAAAACACAACAGACTGCGTCACCTGATCAAATGAAATAACACAACCTGCTGAAGCGTTTTACCCGCTGTCATGTCTGCTAGCAGCAATGAATCACTGCTGCATTTTACATTGAAAAAAAAACCCCTGAAACTACAACCCCAATTCCGAAATAGTTGGGACGAAATGTAAATTGTTATAAAATCAAAATGCAATGACTTTCAGATCACATGAGCCAATATGTTATTTACAAAAGAACATAGATAACATTTCAAATGTTGAAACTGGGCCATTTTACATTTTAATCCACAAAATGAGCTTATTTAAAATTTTCTGGCTGCAACAGGTCTCAGAAAAGCTGGGACACAGACAAAAAAGGGCTGAAAAGGCAATTAATATATAAGAGAATGGGCTGAAAGAACTTTTAGCAAGTCATTACATTAACTGGCATCAGGTGTGTAACATGATTGGCTATAAAAGGGATGTCTTAGAGAGGCTGAGTCTCTCAGAAGTAAAAATGGCCAGAGGCTCTCCAACCTGTGAAGCCTTGCGTAAAAAAAAAATGTGGTATACTTTAAAAACAATGTTCCTCAACGTCAACTTGCAAAGGCTTTGAAGGTCTCATCATCGACAGTGCATAACATCATCAAAAGATTCAGAGAAACTGGAAAAATCTCTGTGTGTGTAAGGGACAAGGTCAAGACCTTTACTGGATGCCCGTGATCTTCGGGCCCTCAGACGCCACTGCATCACTCACCGGCATGATTCTGTCATTGACATTACTAAATGGGCCCAGGAATACTTCAAGAAACCACTGTCTGTAAACACAGTCCACCGTGCCATCCACAGATGCCACCTAAAACTCTATCATGCAAAAAGGAAGCCATTGTTGAGCATGATCCAGAAGCGCCACCGTGTTCTGTGGGCCAAGGCTCATTTAAAATAGACTGTAGCAAAGTGGCAAAGTGTCCTGTGGTCAGACGAGTCCAAATTTGACATTCTTGTTGGAAATCATGGGCGTCGTGTCCTCCGGGCTAAAGAGAAGAAAGAACACCCCTCCTTTTATGAGCGTTCAGTTCAAAAGCCAGCATCACTGATGGTATGGGGATGCATTAGTGCATATGGTGTGGGACACTTGGATGTTTTAAAAAGCACCATGAATGCTGAAAGGTATATCGAGGTTTTAGAGCAAAATATGCTCCTTTCCAGATGACATCTATTCCAGGGAAGGCCTTGTGTATTTCAGCAGGACAATGCAAAACCACATACTGCAGCTATTACAACAGCATGGCTTTGTGGTAGAAGAGTCCGTGTGCTGAACTGGCCTGCCTGCAGTCCTGATCTTTCACTGATTGAGAACATTTGGCGCATAATTAAACAAAAAGTCCGTCAAAGGAGATCCAAAACTCTCCAGCAGCTGGAAGTCTGTATTAATCAAGAGTGGGATCAAATTCCAATGGCTAAACTCAAGAAACTTGTCTCCTCAATGCCCAGACGCCTCCACTCTATGTTGAAAAGAAGAGGGGATGCTACACCATGGTAAACAGGCCCCGTCCCAACTTTTTTGAGACCTGTAGCAGCCATCAAATTTTAAATGAGCTCATTTTGTGGATATTATTGTAAAATTTTTCAGTTTCAACATTTGCCATGTTATCTCTGTTCTATTGTGAATAAAATACTGGCTGGTGTGATCTGAAAGTCATTGCATTTTGATTTTATTTACAATTTACACTTTGTCCCAACTATTTTGGAATTGGGGTTGTAAAAACATGGAGGAATAATGAATGTGCTAAAGACTTCATTTCCCACAGGAAAAAAGGAAGCAATCTTCAGCATCAGGTGGAATTCAAAGTCTCGAATACATCGCTAACCCGTCTTCTCCTGTTCATATTTCCAGTGCTGGGGCAGCATATTTCTGTTTCCTCTTTCAGTGGGTGGAAAGTATTTAGAGCTGGATATAAATAATCTCATACATTATTATTTAATTTTTCCTGTCATCCTGTTCTCTCATGAGGGAGATGATTCTTACCCTGATTAACCTCTTTCAGAGCCAAGCATGTGGACAGCTCTCATCAAAGACGTCAACATTTCATTTCTCTCTCTCTTATTCTTCCCCTCCCTTTCTGTCTCACTCTCTTTGTCTCCTTCTCTCTAACTCCCTCTCTTCTTCTTTCTCCCTTTCTGTCCTTCTCTCCCTCTCCCTCTCTCAAACTCTTTTTCCCATGGTCTTCATCCCCTGCTCTCTCCCTCTCTCATTTCAATCCAATTCAATTTAACTGAGCTTTATTGACATGACACAGATGCATATATATAGCTAAAGCATGAACAATGGCTGTGAACATCGAAAAAAAAAGGAAAAATTATAATAAATAAAGAAAAACAAAAAAGACAAATTTTGTTGGGTATGGTGATTGTCGCACTGTCCCTCAGGCTGTCGCATTGTCCCTCTCTCTCCCTCTCACATGCTCCCTCTCTCTCTCTCTCTCCCTCCCTCTCACACGCTCCCTCCTTCTCTCTCTCTCTCGCTGTAACTCACACCATGACTGCTCCACACTCTCCCAGCAGGCTGCTGTGTAGATCGATACGTCCACTCCTTCCTGGGGAAGGCGACCATGTTTTAATTGTGTATCTCCTGTTTCCTCTGTGCCAGCGTCCGGCCCAAACCGCCCCGCTCTTGTGGGCGAGATCTTTGATGTCTTTTGGCTGGATATCTGGCGGCGGGATCAAAGACGCGGCTGGAGAATCGAGGAGTGAAATTTAACTCGGGCTGTTGTGGGGGGGGTCATGACAGAGGCTGCAGATTGTTGGATATTCGTGTTCAGTCCTGCTCTGTTACATGGGGACGGCCTGTGCTCTCGTGGCTACAGTGTACTTTCCTGGAGCCTGGAAGGTTGTTGGTTCAAGTCCCAGTGAAGCCAAAATAACACAGAGCAGCTGTTAGTTCGACTCATCAGCTGTAAGTTTGGCAAATAACTGCAGTGTTTGGTTTACTTTATATGATGACCCTCACGCATTACAAAGACAGTGCACACAATACAATGATACTGTACACATTACAAAGATATTATATGCATTACAAAAATAATATGTACATTACTTGGACACAGCACATTACAAAGATACTGCACACATTACAAAGTTACTGTACACATTACAAAGATACTGCACACATTACAAAGTTACTGTACACATTACACAGATACTGCACACATTACAAAGTTACTGTACACATTACACAGATACTGCGCACATTACAAAGTTACTGCACACATTACACAGATACTGCGCACATTACAAAGTTACTGCACACATTACAAAAACTATAGGCATTACACAGATACTGCACAAATTGCAAAGATACTGCATACATTACAATAATACTTTACACACAACAAAGATACTATATTGTTGCTCATAAAGTTGAAATAACATTTTTTTTTTTACCTTTTTTCCATGAAATGATTGTGACAATGTGATTTATTCTTGGAAAAAGGTTGAAATACAAAATTATTCCAACTTAATGGGCAAGAGTGTGTATGCATTACACAGATACTGCACAAATTGCAAAGATAGTGCACACAGATAATATACGTATGAAAAAAATAATATGCACATAACAAAGACACTACAAGTTACCAAGATTCTGTTCACAATACAAGATTTGTTACATGTCACAAAGATATTGTACACATTAAAAAGATGCATGCACATCACAAAAATATTGTCCATCCATTCTCTACACCGCCTCTTCCTCACTAGGGTCGCGGGGGAGCTGGAGCCTATCCCAGCTGACTCTGGACAAAAGGCAGGGACCCACCCTGGACAGCTCGCCAATCCATCGCAGGCTGTGCACACCATTCATGCACCAATTTCTCACACGAACACAGGCAGAACTCGCAAACTCCACACAGAAAGGCCCCGGGCTGGATTCAACCCTACGACATTATTGCTCTGAGGCAGCAGGGCTAAGCACAGTGCCACCGTGCCACCCCACAAAAAATACTGTGATACTTACTATTGATACTTTATGCATCACAAAAATAATATTACCATTATGAAGATATAACACATTACAAAGATACTGCATATAACACTAAGATACTTCACACATTACAGGATGCTGTACATTACAAGCATATTGTACAAATTACAAAGATATTGCGCACATCAAAAAGATTCTGCATACATCACTAATGTACTGTAAATATTACATATACATTGTACACATCACAAAGATACTTCACACATTTGAAAGACACTGAACACATACAAAGATGCTGAGCACATCACAGAGATACTGCATACATCACAAAGATACATTTCGCATAAAAAAGATACTACAAACATCACATAAATGCTGAACACATCACAATGATGCAACACACAAAACACATATACTGCATCCACCAAAAAGATACTATACATATTACAAAAATGATGCACACATCAAAACAATAACTCCTACATCACAAACACACTGTACACATCAAGAACAAATACATTTGACATTCCAAAGATACTGTACAGATCACAAATATACTGTACACATTACAAAGTTACTGTACAAGTCACAAAGTTACTGCTCACATTATAAAGGTACCGTACACTTTATAAAAACACTGTACACATTACAAAGATACAGTACTTACTACAAAACCACTGTGCGCATCACTTGTTAATTGTATGCATCGCAAATATGCTATTCACATCACAAAGATACTGCATACATTAGAAATATACTTTACACACTGCAAATAGACTGTACACATTGCAAAGATGCTGTACATATTACAAAGATACCACATACACTACCGGTCAAAAGTATTAGGACACCCCAATTTTTCCAGTTTTTTATTGAAAATTATGCAGTTCCAGTCCAACGAATAGCTTGAAATGGTACAAAGGTGAGTGGTGAACTGTCAGAAGTTTTAAACAAAAGGTAAGGTTACCCAGGTTTTTTTTACGCTGTCGAGTAGGTGAAAGGATGGTTCCTCAGTGTGTGACATCAACTGTCAAACATGGAGGAGGAGGCGTGATGGTCTGGGGCTGTTTTGCTGGATCCAGGGTCAGTGGCTTATAGAGTGAAAGGCACCCTGAACCAAAACGGCTCCCACAGCATTCTGCAGCGCCATGCAGTACCCTCTGGTATGTGCCTAGTTGGTCAGGGGTTCATCCTACAGCAACATAATGACCCAAAACATAAGTCCAAGCTCTGCCAGAACTACCTTAGGAAAAAAGAACAAGCTGGTAAGCTTGAAAACATGGAGTGGCAGCACAGTCTCCAGACTTAAACCCCATCGAGATGGTTTGGGATGAACTGGACAGAAGAGTGAAAGCAAAGCAACCTACAAGTGCCACACATTTATGGGAACTTCTGCAACAGAGTTGGGAAGAACTTTCTGGAGAATATTTGATTTCCATTGTAGAAAGAATGCCACCAGTGTGTTCAGCTGTTATATCTGCCAGAGGTGGCTACTTTGAGTCAAAAGTTTAAAATACATTTTGGTTTATAAATTGATTCCACGATTTCTTTTTTAACTTCGATTGTTAATTTGTTCTATCATGTCTATGCTTTCATTCCAGAGTACAATGAGACATCTAACTGCATAATTTTCGATTGTAAATCTGGAAAAATTGGGGTGTCCTAAAACTTTTGACCGGTAGTGTACATCACAAAGATACTGCAATCATCACAAATATACTATATAGATTACTTTTATACTTTACGCATTACAAAAAATACTGCATGTATTACAAAGACACTGTATCTATTTCAATGATATTGTACTCATCAGAAAGATGCTGTACCCATTACAAAGATACTGTATACATTACAAAGATACTGCATCCATCAGAAATATACCATACAGATTACAAAGGTACTGTACACATCCCAGCTGCATCTCGGCTCCTGTTGTTTCAGTAGCTGCTGATGTTGTAACTCATCAGAGGGATGCTGCATCACGGCTCCTGTTGTTTCAGTAGCTGTCGGAGAGTGGTACCTTCGTTTTAACCTCCTCATTAAAGCTTCCTGCAGGAGCGCTGTTCGTCTGGAGTGGTGGGTGTTCCGAGGGATCTGACACCAGTCTTTGTGTTCTCCTGCTGTGGACGAGCGTCCCTGGAGCCCAATTATATCTGCAGGTCATCCTCTGTTTTATACTGACCTGGGGTCAGTGAGGTGGTAGCGTGAGTGGGTTTAGGATACTGGTGTGTCTGTAATTGCAGGTTTTCCTCTGTTTTATACTGACCTTAGGTCAGTGAGGTGGTAGAGTGAGTGGGTTTAGGATACTGGTGTGTCTGTAATTGCAGGTTTTCCTCTGTTTTATACTGACCTGGGGTCAGTGAGCTGGTTGTGTAGGTGGGTTTTGGATGTTGATGTTGCTCCGGTTGTGGCAGCTGCTACATATTGTGCAGCCAGTTTTTGGCAGCACCGTTCCTCTCCCAGGACGATTGGCATTTACTGACAGCCAGGTAGGTTGGGGAAATTTGGTAACTTCCTGCATCGACCCGTCTCCATCGCCAGGCTGTGCTCACTGAGTCTGTACATCATCAATATTTTTTTTTTTTGTTTTGTTTTCAATTTTTCACTGTGGTCAGGTAGTCTGCCACAGGATAGTCTTCTTTTTGGGGCCAAATAACATGTTAATTTGCTTTGATGTTCTGTTTGATTTTCCCAATAGGTCATGTAATTTTGCTTGTGTTGCATTATAATTTGATGTTGTTCGTGGGGGGCTCAGCTCTTGGCATTTCAGGGCTTCATAGTGATAGGAGTGGGGGTCGCTGTTTTTTAGGTATTTCCAAATTTTATGTCTTTTTTTTGGATGTTGATGAGTAGTGGATATTGGCCTAATTCTGCCCTGCTTGCACTGTTCGGTGTTTTCCCCTGCACATGGAGGATGTTTCTGCAGAACTCTGCATGCAGGGTTTCAGTCAGTTGTCCCAATGAGCAAAATCTTGCTTTGTTTGCGGACTCCTCTCTCTCTCTCTCTCTCTCTCTTTGGTGTGTGTCCTTTGTCTACATGCACTTCAGTTCTCCACTCCATACCCCAGATTCTGTCTCTGGTCACACAGAGATCACTATCTGCCCCCCCATTTGGAAACAGGGATGTAATGTGGAACCGGAGTGATGGGATGCTAATGACTTTCGTTAATTCTGATCCCTTCTCTACTGAGAGAGAGAGAAAGAGAGAGAGGGTGAGAGAGAGAGAAAGAGAGAGAGAGTCTGATGGTAATTTTTTTTTTTACATACAACTGTACTATTATGAGGAAGACATTTTTATATTTATGCTATATTTATATTTATACTACCTACATATACATATTCTGTTATCATTCTTTTGAGATGGAGGGAGAGAGAATGTGTCTAATTCATTATTGTACATATTGATTATTATATGGAGGGAGAGATATGGCCGCATCGGCTGTATTTCTCATTTTTGCATCTTATTTTGTTTCTTTATGACGTAAAAATCTGCCTTCATCTGTTGTCCTGGAGCTCTCCCCTGATATGAAAAAACCTAGCTAGTCAGATTGAGTAATGCCTTTTTCTGTGCATCGAGCAGAGTGCACAGAAAAATGGCAAACGTGGAAGTGGATTCAGATGCAAAGATTAAGAAGGCAAATGCGAAAACACAGGAAACGATGTTCCCAATATAAATACAATACTTTGCTGACTAATAACAAAGGTAACAGTGCTTTTGAAATGCGGATATAAAGATGTGCGATTACACGGTGACAATGTCTATACAAGAATAGAGCTTAACAACAGGCTTACGAGACTGACTAACTGCGGAGTCCTGGTTTATATAGAGGAAGCAATGCAGTAATTACAATGAATAACACATGCGAGCGATCGGAGTAAATCCTGGAATGCAGGCCGGGTCTTAATAGACAGGTGATTGGGAGCGCTGGAGGCGTGGCGTTACAGATTGACTGATTTTTTTTAGAAATTCAGAGAAAATTTGTGGATACTGGAATTAAGCTGTTAGAAATTAAAGCCTAATGATAGCGGTGGATTCAATAAATTTTGTAGGAAGTAAATTTTTGCACCGGGGCCAATAACTATTTTATTACGCTACTGCCCCTTCCCCAATGAATACAAGCAACAAATCAAATTTGGGATTTTTCAATAAAAAGGCATATCACAGTACCAGTGTTTCGTTGTATATTAGCAGGAAAAAATACCATGCCAATTTATTTCCACGGGAAAGATACAGTGCTCCGCTGTAATCATTTGTTGGAGGAACAAGTGGAATTCTTGAGTTGCAGAAACCTACTTAAGCTAATTGGGAAATAGTCTGTCAGAATGTGACAAATGCCATACATTCAAGTCTATGAACAAAGTTTTTGACAAACTCCTTATCCCATTTCAGAACATGGGAATTACTCAAACTGTCAGCCAGATCACCATTTGCATCATTAACTGGAAGGTTGTGCCAGAATTTCCTTCTTGCAGGTGAGAAGGTCTCAGGAATGCCTTTTGGTTGGCTACTGGTAGGTGGGGTAATGTCTAGCCTGAAATTGGTCTTCAGAAAATCTGCTCCCTTGAAGTCACAACCAAATTCGTTCTTTTCTTAGTAGAGTTCTTCTCTGAACTTTACTATGGTTATTGTACTGAGCTGAGGGATTTTTACTTTCTTGGACTGCCAACGTCTGTGGCCATCTTTAAACTAGTAGTAATCACCCCAGTGCATAACCATGGGCTTAACAAAATTGAGCTGGTAGCCATGGGCTTTTGGGAGAAAATGACTTTTTGGAAGATTTTTTTCCACACAAACCTGCCTCATGATCTCACGATCTGTCTGTTTTCTTGCCTTTTTCAAAGCAACCAACATTAAGAGCCACTCCATGAGAAATTGACACTCGGTGCGCAGTTGACCCCCCTGGAAATGAATGAAACTTGGCACAGAGGTAGATATGGGTGTCTCACAGAAAAAGCCGAATTTTTAGGTCCGTATCTCACTTTGCCTGCCAATAGCGCCACCTGGAAGCCACTTAGGTGGCTCAGTTTTGCTGTTGACACCACAAAGGGATTACAAATTTTATGTATAAATGTGCATGTACTTCATATATTTCAAAAGACAGAACTTTGGTATATGTCTGGGAATATGGAATATTAGGTCGGTAGAGCATTAGCTCTTTAGAGCACCACCTTTGGTCAGATAGCTGTCCATCCAGAATTGTACTGAGCTAAACCCTTCATTTTCAGAGAAAACTAGCTGTGTACATTGTAATTCAAAAACAATTTCTTTGGTACATTGCTGGGGATGGCCAGTACTTGCATCCAGCCTATAGTGCCCCCTGGAGGTGAATTTTTCGACTTTTGATGTTTAATATTATCTGCACTGAAAATACTACCATTGAGATTTTACTAATGCTGTAATGTTCCCAAAGGGACTATGTATCCAGAGAATTTCAGATCTCTATCTTGCTGGGTAAACACAATATCGTTGTCTAAACATCGGCACAATCTGCTATGAAATGATCAATTTTGAGTTTTCCTCCAACTTTGGGTCCATCTAGCTTGAAAGTGTAGATCCTACCAAAGAAATGCTTGGTATTCCTGAAAATAGGACTCCAAAAGCACAACAAATGGCATTTACCACCACAGTACATATCTGGGTTGCAGAGAAAATATACTGCAAACATGCACCAAAAATGAATTTCGATCATCTTTCTGGCCGTCCATTGCACTAACCCAGCAAGATAGGCTTTAGTTACAGCAACAATGTATTACTAAAATAGAAAAGAGGTAACAGGAAACAAGGTTCCTTAATTATAAAGTTAAAGTGCTGATATCAACAATAAACAGCACTAAGAGAATTAGAATATACACATTATTTATTTATTTATTTCCTTTCCTTATTAACTTTTTTAAAACATTTGTTTTTATATTCATAGAGTGATACTTTCAAATTATTTTCTTGCAGGCAGTTTACTGGTAGCATGAATTTCCTGATCTCAAACAGCTTTGCAATCCATACAAAATATCAATAAATATGGCGGTTGTAAGAGGCGTAGCAGTAATCAGGGCTAAATCAGGACGTATGAGCCGGAATGGCTGTGGCTGTGGGGCTATTTCACAATAACCTTTGCAGTGTTGATAGTCTCAGCTCTGCAGGTGTTCTACTGATATGAGACCAGCAGAACTATGTTGTATCCTGTCAATCATTGACTTACACTTTCTGAATGTTATGAACCATAAACAACTCATTGATTACTGATTTGTAATTGAAATACGCAATACTTCATTTTGAAATGGTCATTAATAAAGTATGCAATCATTAAACACATTTTGGTTTAGTTTATTAATCAAAAATAATGCATTCATAACTGTGTTTATAAATTACTTGCTATTTTGTATTGATGTAGGCACAATGCTTTACAAATGATGAATAAGGTATTTACTAAAACTGACGTTAATAATGCTTCATAGAGTGTAGTTATTACAAAGTGTTACTAATACAATGTATCACTAGATACATTCAAGCTAATATGGCCTCATGCAGAAACCACCTCAAATCCAACTTCCTTGTCCCCTGACTAAAGTGAAGCCCAGCGATAGCTGCTTTTCTGCTCTGCAGATTCAAGAAGCTGACAAAAATAAACCCAAACCAAACTCAAAACAGTACAACTCAGCTCCTCTGAGCTCATATTTCATATCCTCAGCCCAGTAGCGTAACATAATTGTGATTGCCCCCCACCCCAAACATAAGCACACGCTCATGCGCGCACAGAAGCAGACAATAGCTATGTCACCATGCAACTCTCATTGTGCAAACTTGCCTTTAATTAGCACCAGGGACAGCAGAGCAAGCGCCAAAATAATCAACGCTAATCTAACAGCCTGCGTTGGGCTCAAGAGACTGCAGCTTGATTTCTCCAACTACCACACATCCGAGATAGCTTTAGCCAGCCTACACTAACAAATTAACACAAAAGTAACAGACACAGTATGTCGAAAAGCATAGAACAAATAGCCATCAGGAAAAGCACAGTGACTCATTACATGCGGACACAGTAGTGATGCGCCCAGTGCAGTTTTATCTGCGAACACCGTGGATAATCTGCAGATCGGGCGGGCTGCGTTATAAAATGTAACATTTTGATTAATAGCAGATGGGTTGCGGTTAGTGAAATAATACACTATTGATGAGGGAAATATTAATTACATACTCTAAAATATGAGCATATTTCAAGCTTAAATACAAGTACTTGCAGCGATCCTCCAGCAGGTCTCACGGGGAGACACCAGTCTGTGCATAATTACACGCGAGGCACAGCAGTGTAACTTTACTGATGATTTAAATCTCCACACACGCCAACAGGATCGGTCAGGATCTATGGTCAATTAATACTCTACGTTCATATGAGAGATAACAATTACATGACTATACATTTAAGTGATGGTGAGCTTACATTAGCCTCCTGGTGCACGTTACCATTGCTTGCATTTGATGAAGCAGAAGCATGCGTAAAAAACGATCTAATTTAGTCAGTTTAGCACTATACTCATTCTTTTCAAGTTACCATATGTGACCAAATAATTGCCGGCGTGCAAATACGCGCCTATGTGCAAAAAGCCGCCGGGGGTCCGACCTCATTTTGCGTATTAAACGCCGGTTCAGTTAAACGCCCGGGGTTCAATTAAACGCCCGGGCGATTATTTGCACTATGTATACAAATGTCTGTGTTACCCTGTGGTGCGGTAACACAGATGCTTAAACAAGCTTCGGTTTGTCTTTGTATGTATATCAGATGTCAATAAAGATGTGGGGGAAAAAAATGGCAGATGGTCTTTGGCACAGAGATATAAAAAACTAGAGTGGACAACGTCATTGGCTGGACCAAAGCGCACACGGCAGAATAGCTTCGCTATCTTATGTATGAATGTCCAATGAGACGCTTGTAAACAGTAAACATGGATGTCGACAGTTTTTTTTTTTTTTTGGGTGAAGGACTTGTTTTCGGTGTTCTTTATCTTTCCGTATTGAAAAAAGGACAGGAATTAGGAATTGTAAATCAACAATAGCCTATTTATGCTCTATTATTTGGCAAAGCTAAAGAATAAGCTCTACGATTGCCTTACCCTTTATATAATCGCTCAGTTACCTACATTTTCGTTTCGTTCAAAGAAAAAGAGTTCGCATTCAGCTATGCCTGCAAGTCTGACTCAGGTCTATACCTGGTAGAAACTAGTCGTTATATGCATGAATTTATAAGTATGCTTTGTGTATTAAGATCGGAACAACTTCATTCTGAAGTGTTCATACCTACTTTTTGTCTTCATTTAGTCCGCCTTTGCCCTGAGATGATGGATAACAGGATGATATTGTGCGTTGCCCCAACTGGGATCAATGTAGAAGTCTCAAAACTAAAGTATGTAAATGAAACCGCGCCAGTTTCCGCGAATACACTGTTAACAATAAACAAATAAACTAAAGGCTTTTTTGCCAGGTAATTTAACTGGCACCTTTTAGCCAGTTATTTTAACTGTAATTTGACAATACGTTTACCACGGAGTTCAGTGCATGTTCAGTGTAAACCACGGTTAAATGCGCGCAGGACTCCACTTAGTTAAAATGACAAGAAGACAATGCGTTAATTTAACGGTTAAATTCAGTCAGTTTATAACTGTGTAGGAAAGCCGAACTGGCCTGGTGCAGGTCGGTGCAAAAATAAATAAAGGCCTGTTGCAAATACCCACCTGGTTCTTATAAACACCTGGGGTCCAAGTCGATTTTGCGAAATAAACGCCGGGGCTACTAAATGATCATATGTGGTATTACAAATGACAGGGAACAAGGTAATTGGACAAGTGAGCATTTCCCAGCAAGCCCCTCTTCCTTCAGAACTTCAGAAGAAAGCAAGCAAAGCAAATAAGCGGTGGATATAAATAATATTTATTTTAAATAAAACATGCAGTTTCGCAACATTTCAGTAAGGCAAAAAAAACCCCCACTGAATTCAAAACCGTGATATACGTCGAGTGGAGAGTGGTATATGGGCTACATGTAAGTTGTTAGGCGCGGCGATGGGAAACACCAGACGCGAGACGTAAATCCAAAATAAAGGGATTTTATTAAATACCACACACATAGAACAAGGCACGAGGGCCAACAAAAAGCTTCACTCAAGGACCTGAAAATTTGAACAGAAATTACTAAATAAAGAATAAGAACTAGATAAGCACTGAACAACACATGGGCGAAACAGGACTGAGGCAAAACAAGGATCCGTCTGCCAGATTGGAGCTCCACCTCAGAATATATGGGCTCGGGGCGGGATCAGGGAAACAAGGAACACCTGGGCAAAACCAGAGGGGCAAAGCACAGAAGCATGAGACATGGGACAAGCAGTAAGACTTAACGAGCCCATTAAGAGAATGGGCGTGTTCAGCTCAAGTACCAATGTCAGATGCAGCAGAGAAGGAAGGGTGAGAGTGTTGAAAGTCCCATATTATGTCACCTGGTGCACAGCTAATTAGTTATTACAAGCCATCTCAAAATCTTTCCCCTCTTGACATCACATGGGGAAGTAACCAACCAGAGGCGAGAAGAACTGATCACCTTCAGCCAAGCAGTCAATCAGATTTCATTATTCTGGGTGGTCACTCCCCCTTGTGATGTCAGGTAGGGGAGACTTTGAACTGGCTCATAATGGCTAATTAGCTGTGCACCTGGTGGCATAATCAGGGAACTTTAACAGAAAAGTAAACGAGATCTAGAAAATAGCAAATGTGGGAAATCATGCCAATCGATACCCTATCTAAATTAGTAAGGATTAGTGTGTGCCTGTCTAAAGAAACTCCTCCCGTGTGCGTTGGTAAATGTTAGTAATGAGTAAAAACAATCAAGAGGCAATGAAGCTTAGAACAGCCCCGGATTCAGAACAGCTGAGAAGGAAGTGGAAACACCACCAGCCAAACCAAAGCAATGAAAGGTGCAGCAAGCAGGAACAAGACATGGCATCGAACGCGGACTGGAGAGGTGGATCCCAACTGCCAGACTGGACCGGAGCTAGAAAATAGGACGACATGAATAAACAAGGACACGTGACTAGAACTGTTGGCATGGCTACGGCAGAATCATGGCAGGAACTAAAAATGCACTAGACCAGCAGACAAACAGAGCAAAATCACAACAGTAAGTTCGTACTGCTGTTGAACGATGTCATGCTCACGATTACAGGGGATGACTAGCATGGAAAATATCAAGTCATATTAATAATTAAAGGTTGATTTTGGAGAATGCGTATTAAAAGCGATATTTTTTCAAAAATAATACATCCATGGTGCGTTTAGAGGAGTGCAGAATAAAAGTATTTCTTTTCCGTAAAAAAATATATTTAGCCTGAATTAAATAATTAAAAAATTTTGACGAGTTCGACAATGACTTCCTGTTTACATAATACAAGCCAATAGCGGCCGGGGCATTGCGGGTTGCCAAATACAGTCTCTATGCTCAGCACAGCTAGGCTGGCACTGGGTAAAATGGCGGAGTCTGCAAGTCCTGCCGCAGCTGCTTCAGAACCCCGGCGAACGGTGCATTATCCGTCCAAGCAGCAGAGAGAAGGGCAAAGACGAGAGTCAATATCGGCGAAGCATATGCTCGATGGACTCGGATAAAGGATTTCCATGGCATGAAAACGCACGCGGAAATGGCTTGATTGCTTGGCACCCTTGGCAACGAACCTGGCAACCCGACTGCTGGAATTATTTTCTGTTGTTGCGACAACGATATTGATACACTAGATGTCGGCATTCTGCTCATATTCCATAATCAACCTTGAACATGATGCTTTTTCTGGCCCTTACCTGCTGGGCCCCGGTGCAATGCGCCACCAACAGTTACGCCTCTGCCTCAGCCTAAAGCTCCTAATTAATGCTCTGTATAAATATTGGAATCACTCAAAATGGCAGATGGGAGGGATGCAGTTATAATTACAGCGAAATCGGTCCATAGCTTTGTCCTTTCTTATTCTTACCAATCACAGTGTTGGTTATGAAGGCTTAACCCAGTGACCAGCTCATCACAGAATCTGTCCATCCACACATCCATTATCTAACCTGCTTATTCATGGATCCATATTGGGCTGGACGGCTGTAGTGTATCCCAGAATCCAATGGGAGAGAGGCAGGAATACCCCTGAGGCAGCACACCGATTCATCACAGTCATGCAAGTACACAGTGATGATTAGTCAATGTGAGGAGAGGTCTGGGAGAAAATTTTGTCCCTCTCTTTGTCCCGAGTTTTGCGTTTTGATTGTCGGCCATTTTGAGCCGTTGTTAATTCAACAGTCCAATAATTATCGTCGTTTTCAGAATTACCTTTGATACAGACTTCTACCTTCCACAGGGTCCTTCCACCACCTCTGAAGTTTGATTGACAGAAAAACCCCTGGCAGGCATTCAAAAACTCAGCCATCTTGTAGCTCTCAGTCACTGAGATGTGCACAAACTTATCATTACCTGAAGTTTGTAAGCAGGTATCCGCCGCGGATTTCGCAGATCACAACTCACATGGTCTTTTGTATATCAGTTCTGTCCCTTTGGGAGTTTCAGCTGAGCTAATATACTCCCGCTGATACAGCACAGCCCTGTCTCTCCTCTTTCTGTCCGACGGCCACTGTCTGTGCGGGGCGTGTTATCCTCGGCCTTCAGTCGCTGCCCGTTTGGGAATATTAGCCCCTGGATGTAGTTGTACAATGCTCCCTGATACCGACCCTTTGGGGATTATTGCGTTTAGCATTTCCAAAATTAGACTTTGTATGGTTTTACACTTATTTACTGTTTAAAAACACCTCTCTTACTGTAGCGTTATGTAGTTTTGTTAAGGCTTCAGTGTATTAGCCCTATACCTGCTTATTAAGAGCGCAGTTATACAATGCTCTTTCACTCAGAATAACACAGATATAAACTATTTTTTACTTTTAAAACATACTGTTCTTTTGAATGTGTTCATTAATATTGCAGGTGTGCATTGTTAAGCAGACCGTATTCCATAACATTGCCCTTTTTAAATTTATGTGACCTGGCATATGCATTACCATTGAAATTACATTTGCATCGACAAAACTGTGGAATCTGTTGAAAGAAACGGGATTGTGGGCCACGGGTTGGGGTGATTAGGTTTCCGGATTTATTGAGCCAGACAGGGAACTGAGCCAGCGGTGCAAGGTTAATAAGCCCCTTCTCTCGTGGTAAGTGCTCTCTGATGGAGTCGCTGCGTTATGAAACATTCATAAGCGATGGGTGAGTTACGGCTCCCGCCTCTGTCTTCATATCTCCTTTTTTTAAATAAAATATGTGTTTTATGCCCCCTTCAGCCATCTTAAAGAGGCACATCACTGCTCTTAAAGCTTCACAGCACCACTGTCACCACTACGCCCACATTACACAGCCATCATGAAGGTCTTATAAACCCATGACTCTGCTCAGAGTCCTCTGGTTTGTAGCTCGTTGACTGGTATGCAGCGGGGAATATATGTTCCTTATATTTTGCTTGGAATGATTCAACGAGGACATGATGACATTTTTTTAAAGGTGTGGGGGGGGTGGGTTTCATGCACCCTCTCTGGTCTACTACACCCCCGTTTCACACAGAAGTGGTACAGTCCCTGCTACACCCCTGTTTCACACAGAAGTGGTACAGTCCCTGCTACACCCCTGTTTCACACAGAAGTGGTACAGTCCCTGCTACACCCCAGTTTCACACAGAAGTGGTACAGTCCCTGCTACACCCCAGTTTCACACAGAAGTGGTACAGTCCCTGCTACACCCCTGTTTCACACAGAAGTGGTACAGTCTCTCTGTTACTGTATTTGAAGTGTAAGCCCTGCTTACCTTAACTTTTGTTTGACATGATAATTGGGTACCACTTTTCATTGTCACATGACATCTTTAGTAGCTTATCAGTGGGGGGTACTTTGCCTCGTTAGCACTTTGTTAAAGGAGCATTTGAGCTGCTTAAAGTGCAGATAACCGTGATCAAAGCAATAAAAGTACTTTACTTCCTGCTTGCTTGTTCATTCATTCATTCATTTATTCCAGTTAAATTTACCTTCGGGCTCCTCTCCCTGTTGGTAAAGCAATTGAAAGTAATTCCCTCGTCATCTCACGACTCCTGATTCCAACAGCTGTCGGCAGCTTCTGAGACTCAGATTTCTGTCAAGAAATGCGATTATCGTGCAGCCAGGCACAAGCTGACGTGGGAACAGCGGTGATAAACATCTCTTCCCATGGATGGAACATTATACATCCTGTTATTCATTCTGATGCTGATGATACGGACACATTGTTTTTTTTTTTTAAATTAGTCCCACCTAAAACTTTATCTCCTCCCAATGTATTCTGCCACAGTAGCCCCTCTGGTGTGAAGCCACATCCGAGCTTTGAATGGCTGTTCAGTGCAAACCCAGTCGAGCGCGACGCCTCCGAGCTGAACAGTATCAGTGTCCTACAGCTGGGTTTGGGCCGTCCCAGCGCTACTGAACCATACTTCCTTTTCATCGCCCACTTCTGAGCTGTGATTGGCCCGCTGAGTGTCTTTCTAAGCTGACAAGTGCTGCTCTTAATTATTCAATGAACATGGCCCAGATTTTTAAAATTAATTTAGTGTATTTTTCCTTCTTTTTTTTCTTTTTTTAGCAAGGTGGGAGGGTGAGATTGTAGTATGATAGGCCTGGCACAATGATGTCGGAGTTACAGGAAGTGAATATTGATGCTCCTTTTAACTCTTTCAACCTGATCATTCCCTATCGATTACTTCCTCGATCAAGTGATTGTCCCCCCCCCACACACACACACACACACACACACACACACACACACAGGCACTCTCTCAGACACGCACACAGGGAGTCTGAGTCATTAGCTGCTTAGTTCCAGTCGGAGTACTCTTCTGTAAATGCACACACTTGTGTTGCTGGACTTTAACATGTAAATGAAAGCCGTAGAAGAAGATCGACTTTGCGACTTTTGAAAGACCTTTGAAATTAGATTGATTTTCTTTTCACACCTTGAGGTTCTTTCCCAAAACTGTAATCAGCGTGTTATAAATTAGACGTTTAATTCCAATAGAAACACGGTTGAGTGGAGATGAGGGCCTCAGGTGGGTTAATGATGTTACACTGTGCTGCGTAACACAGAGCTACTGGACTGAGCACCTGATTTTAGGAAGATTTGTTCAACAAAAGCAATATCAGTAACATTTGTATTCTAACTTTTTTTACTTCTGCTTCTGTGTGATGTTGCTTGTTAGTCCCCCGCCACACAAAGGGCAGGGAATATTGATTTAGGCCGTCCGTTCGTTCGTGCGTTTGTCTGATCTTTGGCGTGGGACTTTTGCGGTTTTGGACTGACTTAACTTACTAAAATAAAATGAGTGTGTCTGTGCTGGTGTAGAAATTAACTGGATATTGTGTGGACAATTGTAAACGCTCCCTTTCTACTCAGTAGCCAGCGAGAGATGGTTTGTGTGCGTGTGTATTTATGTGTGTTTGTGTGTGTGAGTGTGTGTTCATAGAAGTCTGCTCTCTTTCTCATTCACAGACAGAGTCTGTGTCTGTGTGTCTATGTGTGTGTGTGTGTGTGTGTATTTCTGTATCTCTTATGCTAACTAATCCAGGAACATGTTCTGTTCAGTACAGCAGCTCCAGTGAGGCTGTAGCTCCCATCTAACACCACAGATTCACCACAACATGGATCCACACTGACCACTATGGTACAGTTACTGTAATGGAGTGTCTATGGGCTGCTTTACATACAGTACCTGTCATGTTTTTCCGCAGTACATTCATTCCTCATGCAGTGTGTCTTATAGAGTTCCTTATATAGTGTTTCTTATCAAGTTCCTAATACTCTGTTTCTTATTGAGTTCCTAAAGCAGTGTTTCTTATAGAGCTAAATGTACGGGCACCATCCATTTTCACCCTGAGCAGGACACCAATGTGCTGCTTCGACTCTGAAAGGGAGAGATAATGGCCGTCATTTCAGTCTGAAAATACCAGCGCCGACTCGACTAAAGTGTTGGCAGAGCTCAAGGTCTTAAAGCTGCAGTTGCTAAGTCATATGAAAGTAACTTTTTGTCATTTTTGCTAAAACTGTCACTGTGTACAGACAGTGTTACATAAAACTAGTACTCTGTAATTAAAAAAAGGCTTCTTTAAATCCACCTACTGCTCCTACTGCAATTTAAAAGAATCGTTCAGACCGACCAAAAAGAACCTATCAGAGCCAGGATGGTGTCTGACAGCCGTCAAACAGTGCACATGCACGCGCTGCGGACAGCCTCCTCCCCCTTCCTCCTCAGTTCACACCAGAGCTCAGTCAAGCTCAAATCTCCGAGAGAGGGTTCAGGAGCTTAGAAAAACTAATGACGCAACAACAGCCATCAGCGAGGAAAAAAATACCGATACCTTCGTTACCGACAACAGCACACACGGCTAAGACAAGTAAGAAGAGGAAGCCAGAAGAAAAAAAAGCACAAAAGAAAGAATTAGACGAAGCCCGGGATAAAACCAGAGTGAACATCGGAGTGGCTTTTCAGAGGTGGAGGGAACTCCGTGATCTGGAAGGATTAAAAACCGACGCAGAGTTGGCGACTTTTCTGCTTGACAGGTAAACCCCTGCTTTATTCATTGGTTCATTTTTGCTCCGCAATGCTCTGCAAATAAGCGAGTTGGCGTCGCTCACATGCACAGCTGCTGCTTACCCCAGCCCTAACCGGAATCAATTCATTTTCGCTCTGCAAATAAGCGAGTGAACGTCGCTTACAAGCACAGTCGCTGTTCGAATAGCCAGCGTCTTGTAATTATTACAGTACTCCGTAGTGTATGTGATGTTACTGTGATGTTGCAGTTGGGCTAACGTTAGCTTGTTTCCGATGCTAGGGCTAACATTACTGGCGTCGTTTTATTAGAAAGTAGCAGAAAATATCTTTATGAAGTGACCTGGCAGTCTTATCGGTTGTGTTGTTTCCCTCATAAATATGTGTAACGTTTCTGTGCTCTCACAGCTAAATGCTGTCATACATGGTTTACTGGCCATTCAGCAGGATTCACGACAGTTTCTGTACACAAAAAAATGGGTAACTTACTGAAATAAGCGTGTGCTGGGTTTTTACTGAATACATACTGCCGTAGATTACTTTTCATGTCGACATGATTTATTTCTGCTTGTTTGTTGGCCAGCAGTGTTGACTGTTCACAACAGTAATGTCTAGCCTCGGCAACTTGGCTGTTGTCATAATGCAAATTCTCTCCACAGTCGCATGCATAACAGGTCGCGTGCCGTCGCATGCACGGCAGCCTCCTGGGGGAGGGTCTTAGTGCAGGAGTGCAGTGGAGAGGAAGGGGGAGGGATCTGAAAGTTCCCTTTTTTCTAATTTTATGCCAAGTCCTCTCTCTCCTCAAAGTTACCAACTGCAGCTTTAATGGAAGTATTCTGTGAATAAGGTCCCTGGGAGGAGTATGTGTGTGTGTGTTTTTCTTTAAAGTGCCTCTAAGGAGATAATGTGAGTCTTGAAGAAGGGTTTAAGCAATACAGTGCTTTGTGAATGTGTTGGGAGAGCGGGTTTTATAGAATGAAATGTCAATGTACAAAATTCTTCATAATGAATAATCATTACTCTAAATGATTCGCACCCCCCCCCCCCCAATAATGTGGGGATTCCCCCTCTTGTGAGGTCCCTGCCGTGATTGTTGGGAAAGATGTTATGAAATATTGACAAAGGCACCAGCCTGCATCCGATTTACCAAATCACTGTGAAATTTGCCTGAAGAATGTGAGCCAGTCTTTGTTTTGTGTTTCTCCTGCATAAACAGTTGATTAATTGTGAGGGGTGCTGAGTGCTACTGAAGAACAGAAGTGTCGCTTATTTTTAACAACAGGGACATACGTTGAGTGGGACCAGGCTTCCGCCAGGCGGCGTGTAATTGACCGTCATGGCGTCCGGCCTGGAAGGGCTTTCAGAAGGTTCAAAGCCTCCCTGGACAGCAGCCATCCCGTCTGTCCAAGGGGTCTGTCTTTAAGTCTGAAATCTCACCCACTGACCAAAAAAAATGGCCTTGAATGGGAGATGGGAGTACCCCGACCTTACCCAAGGGGTTGCACTGCTGTCTCACTGCAAGAAGGTTGTGGTTTGAAATCCAGCCTTCCTATTTATTCGATATTATACAGCGCCCTCCATAATTATTGGCACCCCTGGTTAAGATGTGTTAAAAGCCTTAAAATAAATTCAATTTTTATTGCAGAAGCATACTCTCACTCTGAAAATTGTAGAAAAATGTGACCTTCAACTCAAGTGAATTTTGAGGGAAAAAAACATCCCTGACTAAGAAATAATTATTTTTCATAACATCACCTGTTCCACAATTATTGGCCCCCCTAACAATTCCTAGGAAATAAATGTAATTGAAGTATTTCTGTCATTTCTACAGTAGTTTACAAAGTTGATCAGAGTATCTAGGGACATTTAATTAGTAATTCATCACTTCCTGTTTCCCTGGGGTATAAATATGACGTGACACAGAGGCCATTTCTCTTATCCACTCTTCAACATGGGAAAGACAAAGGAACACACCATTCAAGTAAGGCAGATGTGTGTCGACCTTCACAAGTCAGGCAATGGCTACAAGAAAATAGCCACTCGCCTGCACCTGCCCATATCTACTGTCAGAGGAATCATTGAGAAGTTTAAAACAACTGGAACAGTGGTAAACAAGCCTGGACGAGGCCAAGATAGAGCTTTTTGGCAACAAACACTCTAAGTGGGTCTGGCGGAACACCAAAGATGTGTATGCAGAAAAGCACCTCATGCCCACTGTGAAGTATGGGGGAGGATCGGTGATGCTGTGGGCCTGTTTCTCTTCCAGAGGCCCTAGGAACCTTGTTAGGGTGCATGGCATCATGAACGCTTTGAAAAACCAGGACATTTTAAATCAAAATCTGGTGGCCTCTGCCCGAAAGCTGAAGATGGGTCGTCACTGGGTCTTTCAGCAAGATAATGACCCTAAACATGTGGCCAAATCTACACAGAAATGGTTCACCAGACACAGAATCAAGCTCCTCCCATGGCCATCTCAGTCCCCAGACCTCAACCCCATTGAAAACCTGTGGAGTGAGCTGAAGAGGAGAGTGCAGAGGAGAGGACCCAGGTCGCTGGATGATTTAGAGAGATTGTGCAAAGAGGAATGGTCGAAGATCCCTCTTTCTGTTTTCTCCCATCTTGTGAAACATTATAGGAGAAGATTAGGTGCTGTTCTGTTGGCAAAAGGGAGTTGTACAAAGTATTAACATCAGGGGTGCTAATAATTGTGGCACACATGATTTGATGTAAAAGAATTATTTCTTAATGTGGGATTTTTTTCCCACTGAATAAATGCACTTGAATTAAATGTTGGATTTTCCCCTTTTTTTTCATTGTGGTCCAATATTATTTAGAAAAAAAACTGAATTTATTAGAAGCTAAAGAACACATCTTAACCAGGGGTGCCAATAATTATGGAGGGCACTGTATATATATATATATATATATATATATATAATAGAATAATATATATATTCTATTTTATATATGAAGACCACAATGGAATAAGGATCAGAGTCACATTTTCACGTTGTGGAGAAATGATGAATTAAAAATTCAAAACGATCTTAGAACAAAGCACTGAAAAAATATGCAAAAATATAAAATATAAAAAATATTATAATATATAATATTATTATATATCATTATAAATATTATAATGATATACAATACAACCCCAATTCCGAAATAATTGGAACAAAGTGTAAATTGTGCATAAAATCAAAACGCAATGACTTTCAAATCACACCAGCCAGTATTTTATTCACAATAGAACCGAGATAACATAGCAAATGTTGAAACTGAGAAATTTTACAATTTTATCCACAAAATGAGCTTATTTCAAATTTGATGGCTGCTATAGGTCTCAAAAAAGTTGGGACAGGGGCCTGTTTACCATGGTGTAGCATCCCCTCTTCTTTTTAACACAGAGTGGAGGCGTCTGGGCATTGAGAAGTTTCTTGAGTTTAGCCATTGGAATTTGATCCCACTCTTGTTTAATACAGGCTTCCTGCTGCTGGAGGGTTTTGGGTCTCCTTTGACAGACTTTTCGTTTAATTATGTACCAAATGTTCTCAATTGGTGAAAGATCAGGACTGCAGGCAGGCCAGTTCAGCACACGGACTCTTCTACTACGAAGCCATGCTGTTGTAATAGCTGCAGTATGTGGTTTTGCATTGTCCTGCTGAAATACACAAGGCCTTCCCTGGAATAGATGTCGTCTGGAGGGGAGCATATGTTGCTCTAAAACCTCGATATACCTTTCAGCATTCATGGTGCTTTTTAAAACATGCAAGTGTCCCACACCATATGCACGAATGCATCCCCATGCCATCAGAGATGGTGGCTTTTGAACTGAACGCTGATGACAGGAGGGGTGATCTTTCTCCTCTTTAGCCCGGAGGACACAACGCCCATGATTTCCAACAAGAATGTCAAATTTGGACTCGTCTGACCACAGGACACTTTGCCACTTTGCTACAGTCCATTTTAAATGAGCCTTGGCCCACAGAACACGGCGGCGCTTCTGGAGCATTCTCAACAATGGCTTCCTTTCTGCATGATAGAGTTTTAGGTGGCATCTCTGGATGGCACGGCAGACTGTGTTTACAGACAGTGGTTTCTTGAAGTATTCCTGGGCCCATTTAGTAATGTCAATAACAGAATCATGCCGGTGAGTGATGCAGTGGCGTCTGAGGGCCTGAAGATCACGGGCATCCTGTAAAGATCTTCAGCCTTGTCCCTTACGCACAGAGATTTTTCCTGTTTCTCTGAATCTTTTGATGATGTTATGCACTATCGATGATGAGACCTTCAAAGCCTTAGCAATTTGACGTTGAGGAACATTATTTTCAAAGTATTCCACAATTTTTTTACGCAAGCCTTCACAGGTTGGAGAGCCTCTGGCCATCTTTACTTCTGAGAGACTCAGCCTCTCTAAGACATCCCTTTTATAGCCAATCATGTTACACACCTGATGCCAATTAACTTAATTACTTGCTAAATGTTCTTTCAGCTGATTCTCTTATATATTAATTGCTTTTTCAGCCCTTTTTTGCCAGTGTCCCAACTTTTTTGAGACCTGTTGCAGCCATAAAATTTGAAATTAGCTCATTTTGTGGATAAAAATGTAAAATGTCTCAGTTTCAACATTTGAAATGTTATTTATGTTCTATTGTAAATAACATATTGGTTCATGTGATCTGAAAGTCATTGCATTTGTATTTTATTCACAATTTACACTTCGTCCGAACTATTTCAGAATTGGGATTGTATATAAAATATACAAAAATGCAAAAATTTGGACTCTGATCATTTTTCCTTTGAGGTCTTCATATATATTCTATTGTATGTATTTATTCTTTCTTTTTAAAGTTTTCATGTTTTCAAAATGTTCACACAGACTTTCTCTGGTTGATCCAGATAAGAAATATATAATTTGAGAGTATTTGTCTCTCATCCATGTCAGTTGATCCTAATAGGCGCCGGTTTCCTCCCACGTGTGTATTAAACTCATTGGAGATCGTAAAAACTGTCCATGGGTGAGTGAACGGTGTGTGACCTCCGTGATGAATCAGCATACTGCCTCTGACGCACTGCATGATGGGATTGGCTCCAGGCCCCTCCCACAGCCCTGAACAGGAATTAGGCAGTGAGATAATCCATGGGTGGATGGCCAGTGCATATGAGATCATCATCCATCAGCGCTAATTTGAGAGAATCCATACTGTGTCGTCCTCAAATAAACTGCAACCTTTATTATTCACAGCTCACCCACAGAACTGAATATCTTTTAAAAGTATACAATCATTGTGACTAACAGATAATGTACTGGTATGCGTCAACTAATGTACAGCATTGGTTGGCCAATTCATCCACTGAAGCATTTTCGACTGCAGATAAGCTAAAGTAGATCCATCGTCTTAAAGTCAAATTGTGTTATTTAATGATCACTCTGCAGTTGCTGTTGTCATTATAAAAGGACACAGTATAGGCATCGGACAAAAACACGACATTCTAAGTGCAATGTCTGTATGACAGCGATGAATCTTTCTCTAGAAGCTTTGTTGAATAAGGAATGTGTGACTAGTTTACAGGGGCATTGTTTCACAGCTGACATTTTCAGATGTATATAAACAGAGAGAGGAAAAGTTCCTGGGGAATGTTTTATTCTGCTCAACCTGGGTGCACATTAACAGAGAATAAACTCTGACTGCATTACAAATCAGCTGCCCTGAGTGCATTGAGAGTGCAGCACTCAGCCTGAATCACAGCTAATGGCCCAGAAATTAACATGGAGGTCAGCATTATAAGCAGGGCTGCTGCTGCCTGCATTGGATTGCGGAGAATATTTATACTGATGTTGATGTTTTTTGACATGACATCTGTAATGACGTGATCTCCGGGGGGCGGGTAGATGGGTGTGCAAACATAAACTCCACCCTCGCTATATGATCCCAAAACGCCGTCAGTTGGGGTGAAGGGCAAAGCATATTAGGCTACGTTCAGACAGCAGGTCTTGATGCACAATTCGGATTTTTTGGAGAAATCCGATTTTTTTGTGTGGTCGTAATATTACACATATATTACGCATTATATGCGACTTCTGTCAGTTTTGAGTATGAACTGAATGCGAACCTGAAGTGACCTGCATGCGCAAAAGAGGTCCTGAGGTAATACGTGACCAAGCAGGCACGCACTGTTTGTTTACGGAAGTAAATATGGAGGCATCTTGTCTCGGCGTGTGTGTGGCACTGATAAAGTAAAGGTCGGACAAATGCGACCTGGCCGTTCAGACAGCAGTCGCATTGCAAAATATCAGATACGTATCGGATTTAGGACCACATATGAAAGTGGCCTGGGTCGGATTTTAAAAAATCGGATTTGTGCTGTTCAAAATGTCTTTAACAGATCGGATACAGGTCACATATGGGCAAAAAAATTGGATTTGGGCCACATTTGCCTGCTGTCTGAACGCAGCCTTAGACTCACCACACGACAGTAGAGCTCTGCTTCCTTGTGGAAAGTAATTGATTTTAATGCTGCTCCACTTATAAGTGCTGACCCTTTCTGGCCACTCATAGAGCATGCCCATCATACATGTTATCACAGACGGGTGGAGCTTTGTGGTTGTACCACGACGATAGACGAATCATAAATAGTGTTCGGGAAGTCGGTTATTAAAAAAATAATAATACGTTCTTACCTACTTATTACCTTCAAATGAAGGCAATATGCTCTATTATTGGATAAAGAATGTTACTTTGTCAACTGATACAGTACTCTAAGTTCGTCTTGCGTTACCTTTATCGAGGAACTTTAAAATGGATGGCACTGTGTCAACGTTTTTTTCTGTTCCAACCTGTGGCTGATTGGAGCAGAAAGCATTTCCATAGCGACCGCACATCAAAAACAGGAATTTTTTTTAATAATATGTTCTTACCTAATTATTACCTTCAAATGAAGGCAATATGCTCTATTATTGGATAAAGAATGTTACTTTGTCAACTGATACAGTACTCTAGGTTCGTCTTGCGTTACCTTTATCGAGGAACTTTAAAATGGATGGCACTGTGTCAGCGTTTTTTTCTGTTCCAACCTGCGGCTGATTGGAGCAGAAAGCATTTCCATAGCGACCGCACATCAAAAACAGGAATTTTTTTTACGGCTGGATTGATTGACAGTTTAGAAGACAAGTGTTCCTACAGACAAATAAGAATATTGTTGAGAGTGATGATACATTCATTTCTGCGAAATTGCTGCATTCACACGCTGTGCAGTGATTTCATTGTCTAACTCAATGTTTGCGTGCTCCTTCTCCAAATGTTGAGGTTAGATTAAAGATTTCTGGCTGTGAAAAAAAATCCTTGCTGCCAGGAACTGTTTGCTGCCAGAAATTCTTAATCTGTAACGATGTTCTTATCTTTTTCATTGATGTGATTAAGAGCACGCTTCCACTTGGAAAACAGGCTGATATCGGCCGTTTCCCTGATGTGATAACAGGACATGCCTCTTCATTGTGGCGTTACTTTTCCTGGTGTGCATCTGGCAGGCAGTTCATCAAAATTGATTGGATAAATGACCAAAAATAAATGAATACATAAATGATTAAAAAAAAGCATTAGATGGCAGAGTAATAAACTGTGATAGCACTACATTGGTTAGTGGTTAAATAATATATGACCACAAAAACTGCCCAGAAATGTTGTGATTACTATGTACTTTCCCTGAGAAAGATTCAGGGCTCATTTCAATGACATATTTCTTGAACCTCCTGACCTTTTCTCTCTCTTAACTCCACACGTCCAGAGGAGGAGCAGATGAGCCAGCAGCCATACCACGACTCAATCTGCTCCGGCCGCGTGGCTGAAGCTAAGCAGGTGTGGGCTTGGTCAGTACTTGGATGGGTGACCACCTGGGAAAACCAAACTGCTGCTGGAAGAGCTGTTGGTGGCCAGTAGGTTGCGATCTTCCCTCTGGTGGAGTAATTCCCCAATGCCCCAGTGCAGTGACGGGGACACTGTGCTGAAGGCGACGCCGTCTTGCGGATGAGACGTTAAACCGAGGTCCTGACTCTTCGTGGTCATTAAAGATCCTATGACACTCTTCGATAAGAGTAGGGGGTTCCCCGGTGTCATGGCTAAACTCCCGACCTGGCTCTTTCGACCTGCCACCTAATCATCCCCTGAGCTAATAGGCGATGCAACTTGTCCTCTCCCTCCCCACCTCAACCCCCAGGGCTCATTTGAAAAAGAGATTTCAATCTCAACGGGACTTCCCTGGTTAAATAACGGTTAAATAAATAATAATAAATAAGTACGAAAAGGAAGAAAAGACAGGAGGGAGGTTGAGGACGTGAATGAGCTAAATAAAATAATTAGCAGAATCAGTGAGTGACAGCAGTTATTAACAGGTAGAAGTGTGGGAGACGTGTGGCAGATGAGGAGTGGCAGATAAAAAGAAATAACAGGAAATGTGTGGAGGGAAAAAAGAAAACATACAGGAAGGCACGTATCACGTCAAAGCCAGATACTCATATAAAAGCCACCAGCTTTTCCCTGGAGAGTGTCAATTTTTCACATTATGTCCAAACTGGATAAAAAATCTCAGTCAATCTCCTGAACTTGCAGTATAAGGGAGTTTTATTTTTGCAAACACCCTGACTTAGATTGTAGTTTCACAATCTCTCTGTTCTGACAAGCAGTATTTCTTCTGGCGGCATTTGGTTTGCAGAATTCCTCACGTACGTGACGTTCCTAAAATATGGCAGACCATAAACGTTGCAAGGGAAGTAGTTTGGACCAACAGCGTGAAGTATTGCCCAAGGCAGTGAAGGAAATTTGCGATTATCTTGCACGAATGTATTTGCAACTGGACTAAAATCTTTGGGTGCATTTTCACCGGTCTATATCAATGATGGCTCAGTCAACACTCTTGGTTACAGTGCGCAAAGCCGTGTCAGGATATTCGTCAGCCCTTTAGCTATTGGCCACCAATATGAATGTCCAAACACATTACTGTAAGCTGTGATGTAGTGGAGAATATATGCAGGTATATGGAGTTTATCAACCTTTTCTTTTGTCACTATACAGCATAATCACCTATCAGCCAAAAAGTCATTGAAATACTATACTCACTTTCCACAACGTACTTCATGATCTACCCATCTACCTAATGAAGTATACTCATTTCTCCAGGGACCAGCACACTACAGACTGCAGACTCTTATGATATAACTGCGTATTTTCCTCAAGCTCAATTATCACCACAGTATTTTCCATATTCAACATCCCTCTCTATTCCAGTAACTCTATTCCCATTCTGCATTAAAAGGGTAACAGAAAATCTGTTGCTCTCTGCGTTCTTATATCAAGCACAGCCAGTCATTTTCATTCTCATCTATTATTTCTTCAAACATAAATTCAAACAAATTGTATTTCTCTCGGAATTATTTTCAGTGTTTTTCAAACTCTGTTGTAGATTTGTTCTGGGTGCCTGGCCCATAAGAATGTTAAAGAAGTTGGCCTACGCAATGCTGCTTTGTTTTCTGCTTGGCGAGGTCTCGCCCAAATTCAGTATTCTTGTGCCTGGTAAGTCTCTCTCTCATCGTTTCACTGTCATTGCAAGCATCTCCATGTGAACAGTTTTCATTTTCAATTTACATGCGGCTTGGGGGATACCCATCAAAATTAATCGGTGGAACAGAGGGGTTAAGTATGTTTCCATTTCCCCATTGACCACATCACATGGTCTATTCCTGGCAAGTTCTGGGAGGATTACTGAGTGGACTGTGACTGATCGGGGATTTAAACGATCTCTGTCATCTTCCTATTCGATCAACTCTATTGAGTATGTGAGGCACTCAATAAATATGTGATGTACAGTCGTGTACAGTGATTTTTCTATACTTAACAAAATGAAAACCAAGTACTATTCAAGTATTTACTTCATGTAATACTGGATCGTATAGATGGAAATAAATAAACAGATAACAATATAGCAAAAAACAAACGTAATAATGTTTTACTGAGAGAAAAAAATCAATATCTAGTGCAGTCACCCTTTGCGGTGATTAAAGCATGTAGGGCCCTATCTTGCGCCAGAGTCCCTAAACCCGTTATTTGGGGATTTAGCATTGCGTAAGAGGCGTTCCCCCACAAAAGTTGCTATCTTGCACACCTGCCTATATCCCTAAAATACCTGCGCTACCCGTTTTATCATGCGTAGGCGTGGTTTGGGCGTTACGCCAGTTAAACCAATCAGTGTGTTAGGTGCCATTGCCTTTAGGAGCAGGCTGCGCTATCCCAAATCCTCAAACCGAAACCCGTGATGGAGAGAGGAAGGTCGCCACGTTTCTCCGAAGACGAAGTTAAATTGCTCGTGCATGAGGTCAAATCCAGACAGGGGAGGATCTGTTTTTGTTAAGTTAATCATCAATTGTATTATATTATCATCATTATTATTTGACATTGACATATTGTTAATGTTTGGTATGTGATTAATTAAAAAAAAAAAAAAAAAAAAACACCAAGCCTACCCCTTTTGTAATTGAAACTTCAAAAATGATTGGGTCATGCCTCCAATTGAGCTGAGTGGGTGTTGGAATGACCCACTAGCATAGAAAAATAGTGCCACAGTAACCCTAACAGCAACGGGCAAGGCATACGGACAGCTGGCAGCGGTGTATACATCATCTGCAACCAGGTGACATAATTCCGTCACTGCCTGACGGGAGAGGCGCAGTTTTGTCACGCGTTCTCGTTCTGTGGGATATAACACTCAGGGCCAGCGCTAGACCTGAAAATATCCTTCCCTTTATTGACTACAATTAGTCCTGGCTAATTCTAGATTGTTTTCCCTAATTAACACGTTTTCCAATTCAAGAATATTCAAGTTGCAATTGGAGACATGGCTTCTCTCCCCCATGCTGTTAAGAAGTAGGCAGGGGAACACCAGATGCAGGAACTGAAGTGTTTATTTAAACACAAAACACTTGGAGAAAATAGGCACACAGACCAGAAATAAAACACCGTGCACATGCACTGAACAGATGGGAAAACTAAGGTACACTACCCAAGGCAGGGGGAAACAGAAGTACACACTCCTAGAGTGGCTAAACTAGAAAAACAAAAACTGAACCTAGCTAGACTGACGGACACACTGGGAAACTTAAACAAGGGGCAGACAAGACGTGGACGCAGCAAAATACAAATCTCGGGAATCATACAAAAGAAATACTCGGAAGGCACAAGGAGCTGAGATTTCACAGTGCAGAGCAGAGTCTAGCAAAGTTCCGTCTGATGTCTCCTCCCATCTCTGCCACATTTATAGACACGGGAGGAGGCGGGGACTCGGAACGCAATCTCGAAAGGAAACAGAAACACATGGGATTAATAAACAAATTACGAGGACCAGGTAAACCATAATGACTCGAGACAAGACGCTGAGACCATCAATCAAACTAGACAGTTTAGATTAAGGTAATCTAAACGTGACGAGTAAAAAGCACCACGAGAGAAGCAAAGGAAAGCACAGCTTTAAACGCAGTTAATCAGGGAAAGCTTAGGCAGGAATTACTAATGCTAGAAATACTCACACTCGCTAATGAGTTAATAAAGGTTAATGCTACGTGACGAAATATTTACAATCACCCTCAAATAAGTGCTGGTTAGTACGGTTAGTAATTATCCTATCAGAGGACGCATTCACTCAGTTTAGCGAGACCCAGAATTAAGCACAGGTGGAAACAATGAATGAAATACCACAGCCGAAACCGAAAGAGGAAACGTGATTGGATAACGAGACGCAGGCATGCTGAAGGCTGTGATGCGACATCACTGGAGATTGGCAGAGAGGGAATCGATCATCAGACGGCAGAATGAAAGCTGAAAAATAAAACCAAAGTAAAGCACAAGTACAAAGACAACACACATGAGGCAGAACCATAACACCATGCGATCTAACAGCGACAAAATAATGGGCTACATTCAGTACAGAAAAATAATTTAATTATAAATAGGTCTATGCACTGGCACTCAGCAACGGTAATTTTTTTTTCCAGCGAGAGCAGCATTTCAGAACTCTTTTGCGAATGAAGGTAATTTCGGCGACAAGTACGCACACCTGTTTTTGCAGCACGGTCACGCAACTCGCTGTAAAAAAAAAAAAAAAAAAAAAAATAGACAGCTGTCCGATTGGAAAATGTAAACGTACTTGTCACCAGAATTACCTTCATTCGCTGAAGCGTTCTGAAATGCCGGTCTCGCTGGAAAAAAAGTTACGTCGCTGAGTGCCAGTGCATAGACCTAATTATAATTAATTATTTTTCTGAACTGAATGTAGCCCATTTGTCGCTGTTAGATCGCATAGGGGGAGAGAAGCCGTGTCTTCAATTGCAAAATGGGTAGCGGGTGGTTTGAGGACCCGCTATACGCTTTCCCTAACCTGTGTGGTCAAGATAGCAATTGTAGGGAAAGCGCATAAACACGCCCACGGGCACACCTCCAGTTGCAAATAAGGGATTCAGCATAATGTATAGCGGGTTGTGTGGCGGCAAGATACCGTTTAGGGATAGTGGAAGCTGCTAAATGCGTAATTCACGGGTAGCGGGTAGTGGCAACGGGTAGGGCAGTGTGAAAGATAGAGCCCTTAATCTTTCGGGCATAGTATTTGCATTTTTTTTTTTAATTTGCTCACTCGCTGAACCATTCCATAAGTTAATTCCAAAGAGATTCTTTCGATGTTACAACAGATTTTTTATGTTGGTATCAAGCAAATCCCAGATTTGCTCAATAGATTAACGTTTGGACCTTGAGCCGGCCAAGGCATAACTTATATGTCATCACATGATTTTTTACAACTGAGATAATTCCTGCACATTGTAGAAGTGTGTTTAGGGTCATTATCTTTATCATTATCAGTTTCTTTCCAGATGGCAATGGGTGCCTCACAAAGATGCTGTAATACTTCTTTTGATTCATTATACTGTCAATTTTTGTGAGATTACTGGCTCCTTTCGAGCAGAATGAACCCCAAACCATAATATTACCACCTCCATGTTTTACTGAAGGGGTTAAACAGTCATTTTTGAAACATGCTTCCACTCTATAAGCACATAAGTTCTGTGCTTGGATAAGAAATTTTTGAATTTTTATTCATCGGTCCAAAAGACTTAAGGATTTCTTCCCAGTCAGTTGGTGTGCGATCCTTGAATACTTTTTTTTTGATGTTGTCAGCTCTAAGCAGTGGTTTTTTGGCAGCAGAACATTTTCACACAAGCGCCTGGAAATAGTAGATCTTGATACTGTCCACTTCTGGCGCTGGTAATATCATCACAAAGTTGTTACGTTGTCAACTGTCGATTTTTTTTTACTTGTCATACACTGAAATTGAATATAAGAGGCACTTAACTTCCGTTTTGCGGCTCTATTGCCTCTACTTTTCAGCGAACCGGTCTCTTTGAAATGCATAATGGTGTTTTTTTACAGTGCTATGGCAGCATTTAACATCTTCAGAAATTTTTTTAAGTGACCAACCAGCATCATGCAAGGCCAAAATGCGGCTACAAACAATCTCAGAGAGCTCCTTCCATCGTGCCGCCTAGTTTAACATTGTGACACTGCTCAAAGTTCATGTCACCTTATATACTAAAACAACTGACCATCCAAGGTGATTTTTCCAAATAATGTTGCTTCAAACTAGTTTAAAAAAAATTTTTTGTTATGTTCGCGTCTGGGTCATGTCCCATACTGCCATTGGAATCCTCCTCATGTCTGCGTTCCGGTCCACGTCTTGACTTCTCTCGTGCACGCACGGCTTCTTCTCTATTGGTTGGCTGTGGTATTTCCTTATTCCTTCAGCACTGTTCTGGCTTGGGGTCTGTCTAAGCTTAATGTCAATTAACTGTTTTTAGTTACTAACAGTTACTAACATTTACGGGGGGTGTTTCTCTTAGATAGGCACTTTCACTAACATTACTAATTTAGATAGGGTATTAATTGTCATGATTTCCCACTTCGTTACTATTTCAGATCTTGCTTTACTTTGCTGCATAACTTTTTCCCTCCTCCTTCAATCTACATACTTTATTGGTACTTAGCTGAGCACGCTCATTTTCTTGATGAGCTCGTTATGTCATTAAGCCTTTGGCCAATGTCTTCCCCTCATGCTTTGTTTCCTCCCTGTTCTGCCCCAGTGTTTCCCGTCCCCTCGTCAAGCCGTCTCCCTTTATATTCTGTGGAGGCGTTCCAGCTGGCAGTCGGTCTGTTGTGTCTTGTCCTCATGCCATGTGCGTCCTGTCATGTTGTCCTCAAGCTATGTGTGTCCTGTCATGTTGTCCTCGGGCCATGTCTGTGTTTTGTGTTCTCGTGCCAGGTCTGTCCATTGTGTTTCCTAGTCATGTTCTGTTTGTCTTCATGCCATGTCTCCATGCTATGCTTCCATGCCATGTCTCCATGCCACGTTCCCAAGCCTGTTCCATGCTGTGTGCTTCATGTTCTTGGTTGGTCTATGTTTAATAAACGTCCTTGTTGGAATCGAGCCTCGCTATTGGTGTCCCTCCGCAAAACGTAACATTTTTAGCATCAATAATCAAATAATGAGCCTTCAAACATGCATTCATGCTATGCAAGAGTCAAAAAATAAAACTGTGACACCTTTCAATTGATGCTGTCAGTGTTTTTGTTTATTACCCATATATTTGCCTCAATATACTTGTGAAGATGATTTTTTGTTCTCATTGCCTACAATAGTATTTTTCAATGCATTTTCACCAAAAAATATAGAGAGATATAAATTTGGACCCATTTTAGACAAAAGTTGTGTTTAATCATCACTGCACACTACTGTACAGTGATTTGGAATACTAACAACAAAAGGGTTATCCGATGCCTGCGGAATGCCTTCAGTCCTATATGCCAATAAATCTTAAATTATCCATTTTTCGGTAAATCAGGCCATGTTTCTTTTCATGATTACTGTCTTTATGTCAAGACAATTAATGATTTGTTTTATACACTATGTGTTGTCGATCATCTAGTCTCCATCGTCATATTGGCCAAAATGATTGGACAATCGCTGCAGACTCCTTCAGGCGTCTCCCTTGGGCTTCATCCCATCAGTAGAAACTCCACATTTGCTGGCAAAAATGTGACCAGTCATAGCAAAATCAGTCCTCATGACCAAAAATTCTAAATTGAATTCTCTTCACCATCATATGACACTGTATGCTTTGCAGTGGTGCTTAGACCAATCACCATCCAGGATAGGGGAGTCATGACCTCTAGCATAGCAGCATGGCTAATTTGTTTACAACTTTCAACGGCTGCTATTGCTTGTGGCGTGTAATATTATAATGAATGCCATAAACGGAAAGTGGGGTTTCCGCATGTTATTTTGGTATACAGTATACTGTAGATGACAGGGATCCTCAGCAAAAAAAGTGGACAAATTCATCAATAAAATTGGTTAATTTACATCTTTGTTTCGGGTAATTTTCCCACCATGAAATTAAGAGCCATATTCTGAGACAGTGGCACTGGCAGTGGAGTTACCAGTAGGGGTAACGATTAACATTGTGCAGTCACTTAATACTTCTGAATACAAGTAAAAATTAAAACCTCAAGGGATAGCAGGGAAAAGGCTTGTATTCAGAAATATTAAGTGACTGCACATTGTTAATTGTTACCCCTACTGGTGTCTAGAATAGACTGATTTTTTACATATACCACAACCAACAAACGCAACTCTCATGAATTTCTCTGCCGTAGTTATTGTTCCAATATACTATCCAAATGTACCGATATAATATGTTGCTTACCTCTGTTTGAAACCTTAAAATTTATCTTGCACCAGTACCTCTATGGGCACCACCTTTCTCTGTAACTAGTTAAACCAACCAACTGTCAAAGAAAAATCAGTGTTTTTGCTATGTACACATTGCATATATTTCTTTTCAAGAGATTTCTCGGTCTGATTTAGCGAGATCTTAATATGGCGGTACGGTGGGGCGCCACCTATTGGCATTACTAGTTAAACCAACATAGTGCCAAAACAAAATCAGTATTTTCACAATGTACTACATAAGACACATATTCCATTTCAAGAAACTCCATTTCAAGAGTGCCATTAAACTTCCTTTGGCCTGTTAAAATATTCTGAAAGGGCTGGAGACTCAGCTAATTTCAAGGCTGTATCTTCTTGGTTAACATTTTTATGAGCCCCTGAACATCACTGCAAATAGGCGAATTGAAGATCTTGTCTAAATGTCTGTAGCCGCGGCTCCAAGATGGAGTATAGTGCCAAAGATGTTTCTGGTTTCCTTTATTTAGCCCAAAGAAATGTTCAAATTAATGGTTTACCCATCCCCACAGGTGTCTAGTTATCAATATTAATTCATTGTCCAAACAAGAAAAAATTAGCCCGCACCTAACTTTGGGAGCAAATATCTCTAAAAACCAAAAAAGTGCCAGACTAAATACCTCAAAATTTTTCTCACCTTTAATGTCTAAAAAGAAAAAGGTAAGATGAATTTGGCACTGATCTGGTTTAAAAATTAAAATAAGCCTGAATTTAAAAAAATATTTTTTCCCATTGTGCACAGATTTCTTGTCATTGCACGTCTAACCAACATGATCACCAGGGCCCAGTATTTCAAAAGTGATCTGACAGGATTATCCTGGTCAGATTGGATTAAATCTTGATCTGATCTGAAAACTGTGTATTTCAACACAGATCCAGAGAATCCTGATCTTGAAGATCAGGATTCAGCTCTGGTAATCCAATCCTCCCTTTAATCCAGGTAAAAGGCTGGACTTGGGTATTTCAAAAGCTAAGGTAGCGATCTGGATCAACTTGATACCAAAATTTCAGGATCATTTGGATCCCACCTCAGAGGTGGATTTGACTTGGATTGACGAAGCCTTAGCTCCACTTCTCCTAGATATTGTTACTCAAGACGTTCATTACACTTAATCTCAATTGTCAGTGTTTTACATTTAACAAATTGGAGTAATTTAAGAAAATTAAAGCATAATAAAATAGTGTTTGGAAATACCTTCTGAAACTGCTGTAAATAAGAGTAACAAATACAACCCATTTCTCAAATTCTAATTTCACCAAACTTTGTAACTTGTGTGTACCAAAACATTCACCACACATTTGGAAGAGCTGTGCGAAATGCAGTGGTTAATCTTTATTTCTCCAATTAAATGGGTTAAACTATGAGATGTGTGCACTTGCATTTTTCATTGTCACAGTTTATATCATGCTGCACATTGAAACACTTTCCAAGAATTTTCAAGGTATATTTTCATGCTTCTGATTTAACGAAGACAAATTTGACTTCAGTCAGAAGCTTAAAAATGCACTTTTAAAAGGTTTGGAAATGGCTTGAATGTGATTTTAAAACACGCAGCAATGTATTTCAGTAAGTGTTTGTGTACAAACAGATTATTTTGCTTATCAAATCAGATGCCATTTTACTATAAATGACCATAATCATGTTTAGTGGTAGCCTTCTACATAATGGTGACAAATTAGGATGGAAAAAATGTTTTGAAATTGTGTCACTGACAAGCTATATACCATCCAAGTAATGCAATTACAATTTCAAGCAGTTTCAAGCACTTTATTCAAAATCCAATAACTTGAACCTTGAACGTATCACTACAATTAAAAAGCGTTTCAAGGATTTCCAGCACTCATGACAACCCCGTTGTCCTTAATAGCTGAGTGGTCCGTGGCTGTGAGTGCACTCTGAAAGTAGAAGAAAGTAGTGTATGAGTATATCTTTGTCATCGTCAGGAAGCATGACATCACCAGCATTACCGTAGCACTTCTAAATGAACTGCATTATTGATACTCGTACCGTGTAAGGTTACGTTTCCAAAGTACTGCAGCAGTCTGGTCTGTACACATGTAGCCTGCTGTGTTGCCAATGACGCAATGTTAATAAACTCTGAACGGGTTGGTGTTAGTTTAAAGAGTTAAGGTATGATGTACGTCCGATTAGTTCCATTTTAAGTTAAACTATAGACCGCAAAATTCATCAACAAAGCCAGCTACCTCGCTAGCCCGCTAGCTACTTAACACACAAGTCAATGGAGCCGAGTTAGCTACCGTTAGCACAAACGCGGCTAAATTAGAGATCGCTGCGGCCTGGTTTTAAGTAGCTGACAATTCAAGTAGTTGGCTAGTTTGATATGTTGGTTGGCGTTCGTATTGCCTTAAAACCGCTACACATTAGACGACAGGAAACTTACACTTTTGGCGTGACAGTTGTGCTCCCAGCTGCTCCTTTTCAAGTAGTCCGCCATGTTTCAAATCGGAGGCGGAGACACGGGATTTGGAAATCCTTATCCGGCCAGGTAAGGATCACGGTGATCCAATCTGCCAGTGTTTTGAAATACTCAGATAAAGTCAGCAGGATAACCTTGATCCATGATTGAGAAAAGGTGGATTTCATTATACGGATTATTCTGATCCAGATTACAAGTTTTGAAATACTGGGCCCTGGTGGCACTTTCACATTTTAAAAATTTGGGTATCCCAGTCAAATACAATCGTAACTTCTTTTGCACATTGAAGCAGTTATCCACAATATTCCTTCAAAAATGGGTAATTTTCCTCAAAAATGCTCAACTTGGTACCTGACTTTTCCACTTCTAGGTGGCGCTGTAGCCATACTGATAAAAATTGTGAGCTCAAACTCCGGGATTTTCTGTTACACATATATGGGCACCATTCTGTCAAATTTCATGCAATTCTGAAATGTCAACTCCACTAAGTATCTCAAAAGTGCCATTCTCTCAGAATATGGCTCTTAACTACTGTTTAGCCCATTTTCCACCCTTTGTAAATGTTTTCCTACCAGGAAAGTGTACCAGGTAAAATTTTAACATTATGAAGTGGCTGAAAATGGATGAAACAATTTTTTGTAGAAGTATGCCCTCAGGCACATCTTTGACATTACTGGAAATGCATAGGCGCAACTTAAGACTCATTTTACCATCACGGGTCACAAATTATTGGTTGTGAAAACGGTCTCTTAGTCATAGTTTTGAGTGGAATTTGCAAGCGTCGCACTTTCTTTTCGTCGAGGGAGCTAACACGGAGCGAGCGCGTGATTCTCCTGAATATACCCTCTGCCTCTTAAAAGCCCCTTTCGGTTGCTGTTTTGAGATGGCAGGGAATTGCACTCCACGTCTAAGAATCTACAGCTGCTGCTCTCTGACGAATCCGCCTGGTTTATATCTTATTCAAAACATCTCCCACTTTGCTCATGTTGAAATCTCATTGTGTGGGCGGCCATTTTTCCTGCTTCGCTGCCTAAAAATACTCCAGCCCAAAGGCCAGCCTCTGCAGAGCATAAGTATGTGCATAATGTACACTGAATCCATCAATGTCTAAACCTTGAGGAGGACTAATATATCTGACCTTACAGGCCGACAGCGGATCCTCCAGAATGGACACTCAGGGAAACGACATCAGTCTTACAGCGGATTAATTTTTCTCTGGTCTGAAAGAGGTGTGTTTCTCAAAGACTGAAGCCACTTTGCTGTCATTATCTAACCAGGTCCAGACCTTAGAGCTCCTGCAGGAGAGCAAAATGAAATAAAACTAAACCCATATGAAATGCAGTAGGAGTTTGCAACCGTATGCGGAAAGGGCCGGTGTGGATGCAGGCTTTCATTCCAACCGAGCAGTCACACACCTGATTCTGCTCATGAATTATTAACCTTTGAGACTTGGCTGCAGACCCTAAGACATGAAGATTAGCAGGATCAGGAGTGCAACAGCATGGATGGAATGAAGGGATGAAATTCTGTGCACGCCGGCCATTTCTGAACTTGGAACCATTCGGGTTGAGAACCCCTGTAAAAAATCATAAAAATGAATGAATAAATGAATGAATTAAACCATAAGAAATAGTCGGTAGAAAAATACTAGAAACACAAGATAGTTTGAATTTCCGTTGCTACTAAGTGCTGAAGTTTATTGGCCAGTTAGAGTGCATCATGTGATTTCTTTTTTTTTTTTTTGGTCAACTTAAATTTAGAATCTCCAATCCCACCAGAACATTGAATGTCTTTTTGCCAAACCATGTAAATGCAGCTCACGCACAACTCTTGCTGCCATCTCAGGACAGCGCAGTATCCCTGAGCAGCGCGAAACCCATTATGCACTGCTATTGTAAGGCTGCAGGTCACAGTCAACTCTTGCACAGCCCACTTTGATCCAAGACCCCGGGGTCATCCTTGCACCGCAAGCAATGCCTTTACCGAGCAAGCCAACCCAGCTACTCAAATCAATGTTTTCCAGTGAGTTACGACCATTGTGAGACAATTTCAGCATGCAAAACAGCAACTCTGTTTATAAGTGCATTCTTCTGGATTTTTGATGTAGAGCACTGTTCTGGCAGTGTATTCACACCAGAGCTGAACATGAATCGTAAGAGTTTGTTATTACGTCAGTTATGGTTATGAACAGCTGTGCTTTCTGTCTTACTAACGTGACCTAATGGTCTAAGAACAGAAAGGAGAAGCATTACCCTTTTGTATAGGAGAGCAGTCACATGAAAAAATATGTTTCTGACAGCAGGCCACAGTTTGAGTGTCTCTGAACAGAACTGCATCAGTAAAAAACCCATCTCATCATTAGACTCTAGATTAAGAGTTATATGGATTCAGCAGGACTCCTCTAACTTGTGCAGCAGGCTTCACTGGGAAATACCGTGTCTGTGTTCCATTAAGCCGCGCAAAGGAAAACCGTGGTTCTTATCCATTAGAATTTTAGTTTAAAAAAGCCACATTGACATGATCAGTATCAGTTTAATTCAAACTTGTTGGCGGGTGGGATCTGTCTTGAAGAGGGAGAAGGCGCAACTGGAGAGCAGTGTGTATTGTGAGTGATGGGGAAGGTGAGGTTGAATGCGGGTCTATACCTGGCATTAATGTAACAGGTGTAGTAATGTAGCTGGGGAGGTAATGTATCAGGGGTGTAATGCAACAGGAGTGGTAATGCAATGGCAGTAATGCTACATCAGTGGTAATGTAGTGGGGATGTATTGTAAGAAGGGTGATGATTTAACAGGAGAAGTAATGTAGCAGGGGTGGTGATGCAACTGGGGTGGTGCTGTGGCCGGGAGGGCAGTGTAACAGGGGTGGTATTTTGGCAGGGATGGTAATGTAGCCGGGCCAGTAATGCAACAGGGAAGCAATGTAACAAGGGTTATAATGGCGCAGGCGTGGTAATGTGGCCAGGGGTAATGTAACGGGGGCAGTAATGCAGCTAGACCGGCACAGTAACAGGGCTTGTAATATAATGGCGGTGATGTAAGAGGGCTGATGAAGCAGCAGAGGCCGTAATGTAACAGTGGAGTTACTGTAACAGGGGTGGTAATGTGGCAGGGTCGTAACACAACGGGCATAATGCAGCAAAGGCAGAAATGCAGGGGTGCTAATGTTAGAGGGGTGGTTATCAATTAGGGGCAGTAATGCTGCGGGGGAGTAACGTAACGGGTGGGTAATATAACAGGGGCAGTGATGCCGCAGGTGTGGTAAAGTGGCTGGGGGTAATGTAACATGTTGGTAATGCGGCAAGGGTGGCAATGTGGCAGGGGCAGCAATCTAGCTGGGATTATAAAGTAATGGGTGGTAATGTAACGGTGGTGATATAAAAGGGGTGCTGATGCAGCAGGGGCGGTAATGTAACAAACGGGGGGCAATGTGCAGCAAGGCCAGTCATAGGAGGAGAGTGATGTAACAGGGGTGGTAATGCATCTGGCGTGGCAATGTAACAGTGATGGTAATGTATGAGTGGTGTAATGTGGGAAGGATGGTAATCCGTGGTAATGTAACAGGGGTGATCATGTAATGGATGGTGATGTAAGAGTGATGGTAGTGCAGCAGTAGTGGTATTATAGCAGGGATTTAATCTAACAGGGTTGGTACTGTAGCAGGGGTGGAATATAACAGGGGTGGTAGCATGAGACTGGTGTTAATCTGGCAGGGGTTGTAATGTAAGAGGGGTGATAATGTAATAGGTGGTAATGCCACAGAGTGGTAATGTAAAAGGGATGGTAATGTGGCAGGCGTGGTAATGTAGTAGAAGTAGTAATGTAATGGAGCGGTAATGTAACAGGGGTGTTTATGTGGCAAAGGGGGTAATATAACGGGGGTGGTAATTTAGTGGGTGTTAATGGAACAGGGTTGGTACAATAGCAGGTGGTAATATAACAGCGGAGGTGACGTCACAGGGGCGGCAAGAAGGGTGTGGGTTTGGGTGAGTCCAGCCTGGGGCCTGTCTTTGTTTGATTTTCTCTCAGAGGTCTGCTTTCTTCCCAGAGTCTTTAGGTTAAATGGAGACTCTGAATTGCCCATGAGTGTGAGTGTGTGAGTGAATAGCATGTGATGGAGAGGTGAATTGTTCAGGGTGTGTTTTCTCCTGTAGCCTTATGTACGCTGGGATAGACTGCAGCCCCCCTGTGATCCTGACCAGGAATAAGTGTATTACATAATAGATGGATGGATGGCAATACTGATGTTAGTATTCTTCAGGCTGTAAAAACAAAGCTGTTTTATGTTGAGATTAAAGCTGTTAATATTGCTATAATCCTCACCACCCTGTGCCTCAGTGCTGTGTCTAGCTGATGCTCAGAGATCTGAAGGGTAATTTTAGACTTAGAGAGGAAACAGCATGTTTGTTTTTTTTCTTTTTCCTCTCCAAAATCCATCTTGCTGTCATGCCATGTTCAACTCTCTCCCTGTGGAATGTCCTGAAAGATGCTAAAAATGCTTATTTGACCGGCTGCCAGTTTCTACCTGTCAGGTCCAGGAATTAAGGCCCCTGAAACTGTCATAAATCTTGCCACTCCCGCTGCGGAATGGTACTGCAGTGCCTGGTGTCCTTTTTCAAGCCCACCGCGTGGGGGTTAACTCAGGAACAGAGTGTGACAACTCAGAATGACTCAGCAGAATGTGTGGCCAAGTGCACGGTAATGTTAGCATGTGTAATAAGTGATCTTTAACACTTTACTACAGAATGTGTGGCCGAGTGTACAGTAATGTTATCATGTGTAATGATGTGATTGCTAACACTTTCCTACAGAATGTGTGGCCGAATTTGCAGTAATGTTATCATGTGTAATAAAGAGATCACCAACACTTTACTACAGAATGCGTGGCCAAGTGCGCAACGATTTTATCACATGTAATAATGCCATCGCTAACTCTTTACTAATGTTAGCTATAATGTGTAATAATGTGTGGCCGAGTGTGCAGTAATGTTATCATGCGTAATAATGTAATCGCTAACACTTATTACAGAATGCGCGGCCGAATTTGCAGTAATGTTATCATGTGTAATAAAGAGATCATAAGGCACTTTACTACAGAATGCGTGGCCAAGTGCGCAACGATTTTATCACATGTAATAATGCCATCGCTAACACTTTACTAATGTTAACTATAAAGTGTAATAATGTGTGGCCGAGTGTGCAGTAATGTTATCAGGTGTGATAATGTAATCGCTAACACTTACTACAGAATGCACGGCCGAATTTGCAGTAATGTTATCATGTGTAGTAAAGAGATCACCAACACTTTACTACAGAATGCGTGGCCAAGTGCGAAACGATTTTATCCCATGTAATAATGCCATCGCTAACACTTTACTAATGTGAGCTATAATGTGTAATAATGTGTGGCCGAGTGTGCAGTAATGTTATCGTGTTATAATGTGATTGCTAACACTTTTCTACAGAATGCACAGCCAAGTGTGCAGTAATGTTATCTCATGTAATAATATGATCACAACGCCTTTACTACAGAACAAGTGGCTGAGTGCGCAATTATGTTATCATCTGTAATGATGTGATTGCTAAAACTTTGCCACAGAATGTGCGGCAGAGCGTGCAATAATGTTATCGTGTAGCGATGTGATCACTAACTCTTTACAGCAGAATGTGGAGTCGAATGTGCAGTAATGTTATCACAAATGATGATGTGATCGCTAACACTTTTCTACAGAATGTACAGCCAAGTGTACAGTAGTGATATCATGTAATAATGCGATAGCTAACACTTTACTGCAGAATGTGAGGCCATGTGCGCAGTTATGTTATCTGGTGTAACAATGTGATTGCTAACACTTTTCTCTAGAGTGCATGGCCGAGTGTACAGTAATGATATTGCATAATAATGTGATCGCTAACGCTTTACTATAAGCTGCAGGTGAATTGGCATGAACCAGTGTCTTTGTTGACTACCAACTACTGAAAAGTTAGCCTGCACATCATTAATTTTCATGAGCAACTACCTTCAACAGTGTCAATTAATACAGCAATTAATGTATTTCTTAATTGTTGACTAATTATCAAGGTTATGTCATGCTTTGCAAATTTGTAAATGACCATAATGTATGCAGTACATTAGTTATAAGTTTGTTTATTAATAATTGTTAATTAGATATTTTAATGCTTATTGGAGCTGTGTCACAATTACTGCGCCTGCTCAGAACATTGAAAACTTAACAAGAACTCACACGAGGTGAATCCGTTCCACTGCAAGTTAAAATCTGATTCCATCATCGCTGATCTGACACAGCTCCTTCAAGTAAAGTATACACTAAACATTGGCAAAGCTGAAAATGGCAACATAGTGCACTTCCAATGGCCTTCTAACAAATAACTGGTCATGGAATTAGCAAGAATTAAACAAATAGATTAAGTAACTTAGTTTGGGATAGCTTATCCCTTTGATTCATTTACAACGTTGTAAGTATTTAAGCCATGTGGGTGAACTTATGGACAGCTTCTTACCCCTGGATTCCACCGGACGCGTATTTGCAGCGTGACGTGAGCGACGCTATTTTGCTGCGTCTTGTTCGCGACTTCATGCTCCACTGAACGCGGAGCGTCAGCCCAGTGTTCTGCCAGCTGATACAATCGACTTGCTCAGATTTCGCATATTTCATCATTTTTACCGGCATATTAGTGCAACGACCTTAAATGCTTTCTGTTATTTTTTCTGCTTTAATTGCATTTAATGTCATTTCGGTCTTTGTTGTGCTGTGGAACCTACTACAGTCCAGCCGTGAACACCACAGATTTAAAAAAATGTGCCCGTGTTTTAGTTGAAACAAAAATCACAACTTTGAAAAGTAAGTTACAAACGAATTTTATATCAAAGATTTGTGGCTGGTTTCTTTTAGTTAAAAGCGTGTTCTCCTTGATAGTTACTTCCTGCCTGGCACGATCTGGTGTGCGATTCCCATTAGCACAAATACTAATATAGTTGGATCCAATAAATGTATATGGTCGAACTATGGGTAACGTATCCCTGCTATATTCAGATCAGCGCGACTGCGGCTCGCCAGCGGCAGAAATGGACTCGGCGCGTATTTTCGGCGGAGCAGCGCGGAGAGCCGCTTCTGGGACGCTGCTGAGACGTGCCGCGGCGCGGCTGGTATAATCACAACCATTGTCTAGAATAGAGACGACCGGCACATCCGGGTACTTCGCCAAACGTCAAGGCCGCGTCCCATTTTGGGGGATAGAAAACCTCAGATCCCATTGACCCTAATGTAATTTGATGAGTTTTCAGGTGTAAAATTTATCAGATTTAACTAAATTTCCTGTTTATATTCATTTATTGATTTATTCATATGTCTAGCAATTATTTTGCTACCTTGCCCGAACCTGTTATCGCGTTATCTGTCGCGTTATCTTAATAAATTAAGGTTGATCGGTCCAGCCACTTGCCCTTTCACTACCGCAAATTTCGAGTTCTGTGTCAGTTTGGGGTTAAGAATAACTAACAAATGCACATAACATTAGACCGCAAACCTGACTCGGTTGACTGACGCTGTTTTACGTTAGCTAGTTCAGCAATTAAAGAATAAATAATGACACGAGACAAAAATCGTAGCGAATAAACCTATTAAAGTATAGTACCAAGTCTTACATATTATAGGGTACTTATGTTACTTTCTAAGTTTAAAAAAAGAGTGGCATGGCCTGTTATGAAGCGTTTCCCACACATATAAGCATGGGAAGACACTGGATACATAGCTTTTACTCTTCATCTTCTCTTAACTCTCCTTTGTGGATTCTTCCCTTTTCCAGGTAGGATGGGGAACCTGAGGTCCGGACTGGTCATTTTATCGGAGGTGCAACCCGGCACACAACAACTCTTGGGCGTTTTACTGCTCAGTTATCGCGCTTATTTCTCATTGACTTCAGTGCAAAAGAGCGTTTGTTTTCCCCCAAAAAGGGGCGCGGCCTTTGCGCTGAGCTCTTGATGACGTTGAACTGGTCGTCTCTATAGCCGCGGATCAACTCCGGCAACCGCGTCGCGGCAGTAACGCGGCCAAGACGCTCCCGGTGGAATCAAGCCTTTACTGAAAGAAAAAAAAAAAGAATAAAAATAACATCTGATCTTTCCTTTTTTAAATAAATAAATAATTTATAGTTGTGGGAAGCAAGCCTTTCAGCAATATTCACTTGAACTCCCGCCTTAATTGCCTTATCACTATGAAGCAGCTCAGTTTTGCAGTAAAACAGTTTCCAGCTTTTTTCAAAAACACTTCACTGCAGCAAAACTTAAGAGTAAATGGTGGCACAGTAAGTCTCAGGAGTACGTTTGTTAATTTTTTGCTTATTTTATGATCAATGATTTGTTGTTTAAACCATTATAAAGCTTCACATATTGCCACTTCGGGCTTGGCCCCTTTTTTACTTCTTCCCAGGAGTGTATATGCTCTGTACCATGAGTATAACAATTAATAACTACTACGCTAGTTAATGCTAGTTCATGCAATACTGTGGTAAAGTATTGCCAAATTATTTTATAGCTCAGACAAAACACTTTTTAGAAAGTAACAAACTCATTAAATTAGCATGGTAGACGCCCAAACGCTCATCTTTTGAAAGGGGAATAAATCATCTGAGATGCTTACAGAAATGTCTGGCATTATTAATATCACAGACAGGGAAGTTTGAAAGGTCAGTGCCTGACATCTCATGTTAATGATGCCTGAGTCCCTCCCTGCGCTGCAGATGTGCTGATTAACTGTGCTTTCTCCAGGGCCTGCTTTCACAAAGTGGGGCTTCTCAGTTACATTACACTAGTCACATTAGTTGAGTTGTTTAACTGTTGTCAAAAACAACTTATTGTACATTATTAGACATAGAAAGTGCCAGCCTCCGCCCCTTGCTACCTCCTTCCCAATTTTACTCCCTGTATTTGACGTATTTCTCAGTGAAAAACAATTTTTTTTAGGGCAGGGATTCATAAACTTGAGGGGTGTGGCAAGAGATGGAGATGGGAGTTACCTGGCCTGGTTTTGTTGGTTGCCCATGGCTCATATTCTTCTAACTGGCGGAGAAGGGGATTGGGCAGTCTCTGGACTCTCCTGCCCTATGACATATCAGCCTGAGAAAAGGGATTTTTACTTGTGTGAGAATCACAGCCCACACTTTGATGAGACATTTTGCAGAAAGCAGACTTTTCAGGTTGCAAGGATATTCATCATTGAAACTCACTAGATATTTCTGTTCCCACCCACTGAAACATGGATAAAGTCCCGATTTGATTGCACGATGAATTTCAAGAGCCTTGCTCAAGGGCCCCCAAGAGCTTCGATGGACTCATTTCCGTGGCCCTGTGGCCAAGCTGGAGAACTGCATGAAGCAAAATGTGTTACAGCTCTTTAGATTTCAGAGCATGTTCCAGATTTTGGGAGATGCTCTCTGGACTATTGAGCTAACAGGGTAATCCTGCTCTATAAAATACCTCCCAGATCCAGCCGTAATGAAATATGTAAAAATGTTTATTGTGTGTTTGTCCTGCCCAACTGCTTGCCTGGTCTGTGCGTGTGTGTACTTGTGTGTGAGTGTGTGTGTGTGTGTGTGTGTAATTGTATCTCCCCGACGACAGTAGTTCCAGGCTCTGGAGGCTTCAAAGTTTATGGGATTTTTCTCTAAATTTGCATAGTCAAAGATGTTTATTTGGCAATGCTCAAAATCAATTCTCGGCAATTTCCGACATCCATGGCCACCAGCGGTCATTTCGTTGAAAAAATTTTTTGCAGATTTTGTGTTTTCTGCTCATGTTGAGCCACACTTATATATATACATGTACAGGGATGCACATTAATGTCATAACAAGAGTAAAAACAGTAAAATTGCGGCTGTAAAAATTTACAAGTGATCTCTCATGGGGATCGGGGAGATACACGACTCGGTCCCTGTGGCGACCAAGTTATCTAGTTTGAAGATGAAATAAAGGCCGTTAGGTTTCCATGATTTGTAATAAAAGGCTGTAATGGTGACAGTGGCTCCACAAGACCCCAATCTGTAATGGAGGTCAGAGATACCCTGTTCATTACTGAACAGATAACCGCAGCGCTCTCTCTCTCTCTATCTGTCTCTCTCACTCCCTCTATTTTCCCTCACTCTCTCTTTATTTCTCTCTCTATCTCTCTTTCATTTTCCTGCTTTTTCTCTCTATGTGGATTCCTCTCCCCCTTTCTCCCCCACTCTGTCACTCTCTCTCTCACACTCCCACTCTCTCAGACTCTCTAGCACACACAGATGCTTGTGTCTGTTTCTCATAAACACAAAAAAAGCATATTTCAGAAAACTCATTCCCATCCCACCCACACAATTTTTATTCACCCGTTGCAGAAACGTAGCATATCATTTTGATATTTATATCCTTACATTTACTTGTGATAATATATTCAATACTGTCAATATATTTCACTAGTCTCACATTGAAGTGCTACCAATATGGTCAAATTTAAACTGTGATATGTGATCATAACTTCTCACAAACTCCGGCTCATTAAACATAAATTAATTCAGCTTTTACTGGTGCAAAGTGGCTTTGGCATGCATATGCAAATATAAACTTTTATTTGTTCGCTGCTTCCATTTGTTGGGTTCAATGCTGCAGGGGCCAACCACAATACTGCTATCAAACTATGAAATACTTAAACCAATAGTAGTGGCCAATAAATCAGCAAACTGTGTATATGGCCAATCAGGGAGTTGAATTAATCAAATTTTGGAACCACAGCAAAACCCATTTGATTCTACAGCCCTCCGGAACTGGAGACTGACTCCCCTGGTCTATAATGTGCTGAACAAAATAGAGACCCTTTGACTCAGAGCTAATGATGGACTAGCGGACAGACAGGAGTTTGCAGTACAAAAGAACCAGTGGACAGACTGGTGTTTGCAGGACACCTGCAATGACAGGTGCGGGCACTAACACAGACTCCACATTGTCAGAAACGCGTTTCACAGTGAAGAGTCCGGGGTTGACAGCGCTCGACTCAGTAGGAGTCTGTGAGCCTGTGCTTTTTTCGGCCTTGATAATTGGCTGCGTCAGTTACAAATGAGAGCAGACGACCCTGCTGATCTGCCACCAGTGGTATGACGAAGGACTGAACTGCAAACGCAGCGTGTGAGGTGTCCTGATGGGGGAGTCGATCCCTGCTTAATCTTTCTGGAACTACAGCAAGAGAACCGTCTCGCAGAGATTAAACACCTGCCCTGCTGCGGTGGTGGAGACTCTGGGCTAAACTTAGTAAGCAAAGCATTAGCAGTGTGTTATACAGAGACGGGCGGAAACGTGAATGCCTGTAATCAGAGTAAAGAGAAACAGACTCTCGAGTCACTTTCCCTCAGACAGAGGGTTTAATTATAAGACCAGGGTGGGTCCTGGTACACTGTAAACCCTGATAGTGTGGTGAACTCAAATGTTTTGTGGAAACAGATTACCTCAAAAAAATTGAGTATGCCAACTTAATGATCTTGTGTTCACAGCACTTAAAACATGTAAAAAAAATAAATAACTTTACCTTATTTTCTTTAAGTTCTTTCCACAAAATGAAATTAAGTTGGCCTACACAATTTTTTGGAGGTAATCGGTTTCCGCAAAACATTTGAGTTCACCACACTATCAGGGTTGACAGTGTACGTGAGTACAGCGTAATTTGAAGAGCATGCAAAAATCAAGCTCAAATGTTCAAGTTTGCAAATGTTCAATTCAAGTATGTAACTGTGTAACGGATAAAGTGCATATGTACAGTATCAGTCAAGTCTGGGAACACTTTACTCATATTCAGAGGTGTAAAATCCAGGGGTCAGAAAGTAAAAGTCCTGCCAGGTTTTTCTCCCTCCTACAGAATGAGCTGATCACTCATAGTGGCTCTACAGCCTGTCTGAAGTAAATCCAGGTGGTTGGAATAAAGTTCTGGGGAGGATTTTTACTATCTGAACCTGGACTTTACACCTCTGCTCATATTGCAGCACCACTTTACAGGTTTATTTTTTAGTGAAAGTCAAAAATGACTTTACCCTCTGCAAATTATTACTTCATTAACAGCTTCTCAAATAGGAAAAGGAAATTAGTACCAAAAAAAAAATGAATAAAGGGTAGAGTCCAAAATTTTGAATTCCCAAAAAAGACACGTTTCCCAGATTGCAGGCACCTGCTATCCAGATCAGCGCCAACTCCAGCTGATCCGGCGAGTATCTGGCCGGGAATCGCCTGCTATCCGGGTGGGCTAAATAAAAGAATGAACATTTTTACAGTTTCCAACAGGTGAATTAAAATCAAGTCATTTTGGGACCGAAATAAAATAGACAGCTTATTAAGAAACAAACTAGAAGTGCAGAAAATCTGTGGAAAATTACTCTAGTACTGGCATAAAATCTAAGAATATTTTAACTGGGTTATTTCACCTGAAATCACTGGAGGCCACCTTTCTGACAACCTCAGATTTGCTTCAAATTTACAGAATATAATGCTCTTATGACTAGTATATTATGCGCAAAATTTTTAGACCAATATCTCTGTTAGGTTGTGAGATATTGAGACTTCAAAAAGGGGTTGTGGCCCCCAATTTTCTGTAAAAAATTACCATACAATTTGCTAGCTTCAGTAACTTTCGAACTATAAATGATAGATATTTGAATTTAACAGGATTGATTTATGGTATTGTTGGGAAATAGGATTTTTGGGTGTTAGCAATATGAGGTGAGCCAGACGGTTTGATCAATGGGTGATGAATGTGTAATAGGAGATAAAGAGAAGCCGTCTGGTCCGACAGGACATATCACCTATTTGCGACTTCCAGCTGGGATGTCCGTTTGTCTTCAGTTCCGACAGGACAGTACGCCCTAGCACCTTTTAGTTAGAGGTTCTGTATGCCCACATATGGAGCTCACTTCCGGGGGTTGGGAATCTATTGAACCAATTAAGTGGAGAGGTTCAGGAGAGGCCCAATTGTAGAGTATTCCTTTTTATCAATGTGAAAACCCTTGAACCAATCAGCAACAACTTCTGATAACATTAAAGAAATCATATGCAAATGTCTGTACTTTAACATGTATAAAGTTTCTCACAAAATGAATTAATTTTGAACTCTGCATCACGCTGTTGTTCCCATGGCCGGCTGTGTCATAAACTTTTTTCCTGCTTTTGCTACGAACATCGGAGTCTGCTTCTTCATCGGGACAACGTTCTTGGTTTTTTATAAATTAACTAACAGTATATTATGTTTCTGATTATCAAAAATTAGTACCAATACTTGCATACAAGCCAAGTAGCAGGTTTCCCAAAATGACATGCAAAAGTTTATTTTCAGTGTTCTTTTATTTTGTGCTTCTAAGCGCTTATTGTTGTCATTACTGCAGGGACGTCCCTGATCTCATTCTCTGAGACTCTGAGCTCCCTTTAAACTCTCTCCCCAAACCAGAGAGGACACTTTGATCAAAAATGAGCCGTGTTTTCTCTACACTTGTGTTTTTAGCCGTAAACAAAGCTCCAAAATCCCCTAGGTCAGTTCAGGTCTCGGAAATGAACAAGAATAAAACAATATGAATGATCTGCTGGGAAAGACATTAACCTGTGGATGATATGATACAGTATGGTCCTTCACTATCTATTTATGCATCTTTATTTGACTTAATTAAATAGTAGACCAGGAGCAATGTCTGGTGGCCATGTTGGATTGAATGCATTACCTAGTATTGCACTGAACCACAGAGACATAAATGTCAAAAACTCAAATTGAGGTAGTAATCATAGGAGATGAAATTGCAGAACAATGACCAATAACATCTTCATCACGTGAGCTGAACATACCAGCCTGCCACAGCAAGGGCTTTCTACTCTGCTATATTTCAAGACAACTTTTTCAAAGCCTGGAAAACATCAAAGCATTGCTAGGGCCTGTGCATCTGGACACAGTTTAAATGTATTAAAAATGAATTTTCAAGTCTGACGTCTGGACTGGATTTCCCAGTTGACATACCCCCTCTGGACCCAAATTCCATCCACGTTTTCCATCCATCCCACCTGCTTAGTTATCTCCAGCACCTGTACTTGAAAGGACCTTCCCATTAAAGCCACCACTCCACACTCAGTCTTTGTCTGGCTTTTGTCTCCATAGCATTGTGTTTAGCAGACCTTTTTTACCGTGTGGCCCTAATATCAATTTTGTTTTATGATTATTACTTTGTTCCTAGTTTAGATTCCTTTGTTCTCCAGCCCCTGTTCCTGGCGTCTATAACATAAAATGAGCGGCGAGAACAGGCCGTTCAGCCCAACTAGGCTCGCCATTTTATATAAATATATAAAAATCTATTGATAAAGCTGTTTTATTAGCAGTATGTCCAGTATTGCTCATAATAATACTGTCGGGCTTGTCTTGTACAGACTTATCTGTAATTAGCTGGCTCTCTGACACAAAACTATGTTTTATGAATCAATGTTGGTTTTATTTTCATGAATTTATCAATATTTCAGCATCTGCATAACTAATTTTCTGTAAATGTGTACTATAAAAACTCTTCCTGTTGAATCATGTTTTGAAATATGAAATAACTTATTCATCTGCATAATTCTCTTATTTGGAAGCATGGGGCAAAGATTCCATCGATTTCACACATTTAATTCAGTCATTACTTTGAAAAGAAAAGAAAAAAATTAATTCCCTGGCCTTAATGGATTGCGTGTGCGTGAATATTTCATGATTTGATTGAATCAAAAATCATTATCAGAAATGAAGTTCTTCATTTCAGCAGTAAATTCAGTGCATTTAAATGAATTTGACTGTAGATGCAGGCAAAATATTGCTATGGGCGTACAGAGTATTTAAACACATTTATTTTGACTCCGCATTCAAAGCAATGGTTTCACTCTTTGTACAGTGCATTTAAACAAGTTTATTCTGACTGTACACACAGAGTATTTAAACATTTATTCTGACTGTACATTTAAAGCAATACTTTTATGGTTCAAGGAGAGTTCAAAGCAATATTTTCACTGTACATACAGAGCATTTAAACACATTTATTTTGACTGAACATTTAGGACATTTAAACATATTTATTATGACTGTACATTCAGTGCATTTAAGAACATTCATTTTGACCATACATTCAGTGCATTTAAACAATCTTGACTCAAAGTTCCCGTCTCTCAAACAGTCATCATTACTGCACATCTAGACTATAGCACATGTTATATTCTTAACAGCGGGTTGTACAGTTAATGACATACTTTTAGGTTTGGCCCAGATCTTGTATACTGCGATAGAACACTGGTGCCTGGTCTTAGGTGATATTATTCAGGAAAGAGCAGTGTGGCACAGTGAATTACAGCTGGCCTGGGCAGGTGAGTCCGATGGAATCTCTTTTGATTAGGTTACATTTATATTACATCATATTATTGAGGACGATCTTCCCTGGAGCAGTACAGTGTTGCTCTTGGACCCAACAGCTGCTCTGATCTTATGGTGGCTGCACTGGGCTTGATCCAACAACAACCCGAGTCACAGTGGAGAACCTTAGCTACTAGTTATAGACTGTTTGGTGTTCAGTATCACTTTGGGGTGCAGTTTAGAGAAAGAGAATAGGCTCTCCTAACGCTAAGGTGTAGCTGACTGTGCTGTTCTACATGGTCGCCCACCTCCAGTAACTGAGAGTTTATATATGAGAAAGAGAGAGAGAGAGAGAGAGAGAGAGAGAGACATGGAGAGAATTCACTCATCTCAACATTGGCCGTAATCGACTGGTAGTTGCCAAGAAGTCAAAAATGTTCTCCGCCCACCTGCGCAGTGACAGATTGTTAATGTTAGTAAGTCTGCCAGCTGAAGGGGTCTTTGAGATCTCGACAGAGGTGCTTCCACAACAGAGGAATCTCCCAGGAAAGAAGAAGTTGAGAAAAGATGTCGTTGTGCCATAACTGAAGAACAAGAAGCAAAGAAAAGGGGATGATTTGTGTATTTTGCCTGGTTTGCCGCAGTTTGCGGTAATTTCGGATGCAAATCATGCACATTATCGCCCCTCATAAAATTTCAATTAATTTTGAAGATCTTTTCAAGCAGCACAATCACCAAACCAGGATACAGGTGCTTGAGTACATTTTTTCCCTGTACTATCCACGTTACCATCCAGTAGTATTTGCCTTTCATGTGCTTCCACAGTGTTTCCTGCTACTCCATGAACTTCACACAGGTTTCTGGCTGGTCAGTGAAGTAATCACATTTCTGCACTTCCGATACCAATCGAATCATATACATTTACGGAAAACACATCGCCTTCATTGGTCTGGGGCTAAGTTGGGGAAGGTATTTCCAGATGTTGATCCGACTTGCCCTCGCTGTAAATCAGAGCCAGCCACCTTGTTCCACCAATTCTGGTCCTGTCCTAAAGTGACAGATTTCTGGGTGTGGATCTTTAGTTCTTTATCAGAAATCTTTAATGCTGGTTTTGATCCCTGCTGTATTACAGCCATATTTGGAATTCTACCTGCGGGTTCTCCCCTCTCCCGCGCTCAATCAGATACTGTGGCTTATGCCACTCTGTTGGCCAGGCGGCTTATTTTACAAAACTGGAAGCTCACTTCCCCGCCCTCCTATAGACACTGGGTAAGAGACTTGTTGGGCTGTCTTCAGCTAGAAAAGCTGAAATTTAGTGCCCGTGGGAGCTCTTTTATGAATACTGGGACTCATTTCGGTCATATTTTGAGCAGTCCAACCTTGAAATATCGGGTAATTTACAGATATGTAAATTGCACTTCCTCTTAACTCCAGCCCTTACATTCACTTTTCTTTAATTTTCATGTTCGAAATTGTGCATTGTCAGTGCTATGAGATGAGATGATTTGTGATGTGAATTTTTTTTCTTTAATCATGATCATTGCTAATATTGTTACTTTTACTTTTTATGTTTATACTTATTTTTTTATGCAATTATTTTATTTTAATTTCTATTCTGTTTTCTGCACTCTGTTTCTTTATGTGTTGCTGTATATGTTGGGGGTGTGTTTTGTGTTTTACATGAATTAAACTGAAGATCTCAATAAATAGAATTTCCAAAAACATTTACGGAAAACAATTACTTCATGAAAGCACCAGTCGAATGCAGCCATTGATATGATGGGAGCAAAATTAGATGTCTGGGGACAGATCGACCAATCAGGGCCTCGTTTCCCAAAAGCATCTTAAGGCAAAAACGTTAGAGGAGTGTTTCCAAAACCTTCGTAACTTAAGAAGCTCTCAGAAATCGTCGTAGATCTACGAGTGCTGAAAAACACTCGTAGAAAGCTACGTGCGTCTTAAGACCTGCAGGAGTCATCGCGCACCATTATTATTTTTTTTTCTGTGCGCGTTCTTTTAATATTATTGTATTTAATCATGACAACTGATGCTATTCGTGAATGAAAGTGGTGATTCATGGAACTTGAATGGCAAATTTTTAATATACATTCACCAAAAACGAACAACAATTGTAGACATTATAGGCCCTACCAATGATAATTACATTAACAAATAAAGACAAGAAGAAATTACACATTACAAAAAAAAAGATATAGCCTATATACACATTTCAGCAAATTAAAATATTATAGGCCCTCTAGAAGAACCGTGAAAAGGAAATTGAAGAAAACACAAATAAACACACACTGGCGACTGGTGAGCTGACGAGGATGAGCAAACATACCTTTAAACAAATGACTAGCTTTGACTTGTTGACAATCATTAATTTAAATTAAAATTACCTGAACTCGGAAAACATAATTGAACATCCTCAGCTGTGGCTAGTTATCCAGGTTCAGGTAAGACGAAAAATAAAATAAATTATATCGAGGCTATGTTGCATTTCAATCAACGTTATTGAGTTGAGGATTCTCGCTGCGAATCTCCGTGTTCACTGTTATAATTTAAACGATCGTGAAGCGCAAAAGCAAGCCGGGTAGTTAAGAGAGTTGTTTATCTTTGTTGTAAAGCGCATAGAACATTTTTTTCCCTGAGTTTAGTATTTAGTAGCCGCAACAATGTACTCAGATGGAAGCTGTGCATTTAACTCTGCCGATAGGTTACTCTTTATTATATAATTTTTTTTTGATCAAGGAGAATGATTGGAAACAGGTCAAGACTGCGTGTTAGAAGGATTTTTTTTTTTTCTTTGGCACGTCACCATTACTTTACTTTGTATAGGCCTACTATGCTTCCACTGTGTAATACGTTTAATTTATTCTTACTATTTTATGTATATTTTTTATTTCATTTTGACTACATGACATGGCTTACACAGGCCTTCACTTAAATCGGTGATTGGTGGCCTAAAATCAATTAATCAAACATCTCAGCACCGTTAAAGTGGACACCGCAAATCGAAGTTGCGAAGTACTTAACTTCCATGCGAGCACTCTCGCGTAAGAGCTGCTTCTGGAAACACACATTAACAACGAGGAATTTCAGTAAGATTGCTCGTTGCAAACCCTCGTAGAGCTCTACGATCGATCGTTATTGGGAAATGAGGCCCAGATTGATGGAGTGGGGAAGGGGGCCCTCACAGTAATCAGATTCACCCGGTGGTTCCCCGATGTATTGGAGCAGTGTTCCTAAAAACAATCACCCAATATCACTCAAATGAGTTATCTATTCCTTCAGGCTCTGTAGAACATGCATAACCTGAAGGGCCTGATCACCCGGCTCAATGTTATTCTTAATCCTTGAGCATCAGAAACCATAACTGGAATTTCAGTCAGGGGGTTGACCTTCAGGTTAACTACATCCTGTGCCACAGTGGAGAGCATGACAAATGCAAAATGCATGAATGTGTTACACCATTATACACAGTAAATCTTTTAGAGCAGTGGTAACTAACACTGTTCTTGGAGATCCCACAGTCCGGAGGGTTTTCACTCCAACAATAGTTTGACTCTAAAATTCAGCTGTTGAATTAGCTGAACTCTAATGGGGACTCAGGGAATATTTACAGTTTTAAAACTCCTGGAGTAGGGTCGGGTTGGGCAGCCCTGCTGTAGCTGCTGAATGGGGTGTGTTTTGTTAGGGTTGGGCTGAGAGACAGTAGATCTCCAGGAGCAGGGTTAATTAATGCTGTTTCAATGTAACTTTCCAATTTTTCACTTTGGCGTAAAATGTAGTTTTGAGCTGTGTGTTCCCGAGAACCCTTTGACTCTAAAATTATGTAGAATGGAAGTGTAAACGAAAGTTCAATCACGAGACGAAGGAACGCCTAAGCAATTTCACCCAATCGCAACCATGGGTCCTTTATTTAAATGCCCATAACATGTTTCCGTTCGCTGTTTGCAGAGATTTCGCATCACGCGGCTTCCGGAATGTTAGTCCGCTCACGATTTCGTTCTTTATATTTCAAATCGTCCAAGAAGACCTAAAAATTCGTTCAACCTCGAACTTCTTCCTTCGGAGTTACTGGTGTTACCTGCTCTTGCAATGCCAACGCGCATCCTCCTCTCTACAGCGGAGTTCTAAGTTCGCAACAGTTCAGCGGCCTCCTGCACAAGCATTGCCTCCCTGTCGTGTCCTGGTGCTGTATGCCAGCCGTCCAAACCCTGGTTATATCGCGGAAGCATCTGAAAGCGGGTCCGGCAGTAGAAGCTACAGCATTCAGCCGGCTCGTCCCTCGCAACAAAATCAGAACTCCGCAGTGTTTCCTAAGTATCTTCTATTCTTAATTGGCTTTCGCTATTCCTGACATCGAGCGGTAGGTTACATTTCACCAGCTACATCAATTTATCCTCATTCATTCTCAAGTACTACAAGGTAGGAATTTGTCGGGTCTTTTATTTTCTGTTGCTGTTTTCCGAATGGGCATTCGTGTGGTCTACTTCTCTTGAGTGAATTCCGTATCATTAGGTGTTTAACAATTGCCAAGTTCTCTATGGCTTTGGAGTTTATCGAGTTTTATTTGTTAATCTCGAGCGTCGTCAATACTTGATCATTAATCTCCCTTAATCGCTATTGGCTGCTACGTTCACTGGAGCCTTGTTCTACGATATCAAATCTTGTTTGCTGAAGCTGCGTTACATATCTCCTAGATTACGTGTGATTCTGTCTTTGGAGGCTACGAAGTTAAATGATCACAACTGCTGGGACTCCTCGATTGCGGTCAAAAAAAATTTAGTCTTTGCAACATCATATGGCATCAGGTCAGCGTGCCACAGTGTCGGTCAAGTGATTAGTTTATACCGTTCTAAAGGCGCTTCGAGTGTCTAGTGCTGTAAGAAGTCACGCGTGAATCCGTAGCATTAATTTATTATTAATATGCACTTCTTGGAAATCGGATGTAACCTGTCGGGATGGAAACTATCGGCCCTATTCCCATGGAATCTTGGCGAAAAAAATATGAAATTGTTTCACACAAGTTTGCTTCCTTCATTAAAGATAAATCTTATTAGTCTTGTTGCAATATATAGATAGGCTTATGTGGATGGGGGTGAGAAATAAAATTAAAGAAAAAAAAAAGACTGCTTTTCCTCATCACCCTTGCCATTCTTGATAAAATTTATTTTGAGCACTTTGCTTCTATGAGATCGATCCGTAAGTGAGGATAAGTGTTGTTATTCCTGATTTTGATCTTGGAACTTTAGAATCCCCGTCCTTAAGCTAGAATTCTGCTATTGTATCCAGTCTTAATTTCCACTGTTGCGTTTGATGTTTGTCATGTGCAACCTTATCGAACAGCTCGGGGTGTGAATCTAGTTTCAGGGTCTGACCCTCATTTTGGGGGTCTGGTTTCAATCTTCAGAACTGAGACAAAAGAATCAGTTCGTCACTTGTTAGTTGACTCCCAGTCTGTTATTGCGTTTCATTGTTTGTGCATTAAGGAATTTTAATTCTAACCTTTTCCAATACGGATTAAATGTGCTAATTTGGAAATGGGCATCGGTCTCTAACCGTGGCCCTCTGGCTCAACCATAGTCAAGGTGCAGCTCTCAGTGGCCTCATCAAATTGGTATCCGTTTCTTACTTCTAGGTTGGTGGTGGTTCGCTTGTATTCAGTCATTGTTCATACTCAACTAACTAGGTGTTGGGTGATGCTTCGTTACATGAGTCATTGATGCCTGAAATTTGATAGTTTGCAAGTTATGGACGTACATCGTAGATGTTTGCTCTTTGCGAATGAATTGTCCTTGTGCTTTGTCAATGAACACAGCAATCCATTCAAGCTGCCAAATCGTACGAATGCTATGCTGTTATTTCATTTCTCCTTTACTAGGTATGGCTCAGCTTACAAGTGGTAATCTAATGCTTGTCACATTTACCTACTCGGGACATTCATTCAGGTTCTGAGCGTTAAATTTGCAGCTCATTGCAGACGGAACATTCCAATTTACAAGCATGGGCGTTGGTCATCTGTGGGCATTCATAAATGCAGCCCTCAGCCTCAACGATAATCCAGGTGTAGTTCTCATGGCCTCATCAAAGCAGCGTCCTTAGTTTACACAAGTGGGAGGTCTCGCTTGCATGCGTGCAATGTTTGTGGTCCGATTGAGGTAGGAGATGTGAAATGTTGTTGGGCATTAATAAATAATGCCTGAATAGCATGGTTTTCAAATGTTACATGTGCAAGGTATGTGTTCATTGCAAATTAATTGTCATTCAATAAGTTGCTGTTAAATGATTGCAATGTTTATTCTGAAGTTGTCAAACCATTACAAATGCTATGCCATGTTTTCTTGCCCTCTCGCAGTGGCAATCTCACGTGCGCTACACGAGCGCCAAGGTCTCATGCTGCCTAGCTGGTCAGCCATCACGGATACTACGCATGTATCTCCTCACGTCCACTCGCAGTGGCATATTCACGTGCGCTACGCTAGCGCCAAGGTCACGTGCTGCCTCGCCGGCAGCCATCACGGATACTACGCATGTATCCACATCACGTCCACTCGCAGTGGCATATTCACGTGCGCTACGCTAGCGCCAAGGTCACGTGCTGCCTCGCCGGCAGCCATCACGGATACTACGCATGTATCCACATCACGTCCACTCGCAGTGGCACAGCTCACAAGCACTTGGCTAGCATTTTGGTTATGGGTGCACATTGCCTAGCTGGCAAGCAGTCACAGATACTTTGCAAGTATCTACCTCACGTCCACTAGCAGTGGCAATGTTCTTGTATTTAGATGGCGTGACGGTAAGTATCTATATTGGTAAGTAAGCACAAGCGCTTGGCTAGCGCTTTGGTTATGGGCACACCTTGCCTAGCTGGCAAGCAGTCACAGATACTTCACAAGTATCTACCTCACGTCCACTAGCAGTGGCAATATTCATGTATTTAGATGGCGTGATGGTAAGTATCTATATTGGTAAGTAAGCACAAGCGCTTGGCTAGCGCTTTGGTTATGGGCACACCTTGCCTAGCTGGCAAGCAGTCACAGATACTTCGCAAGTATCTACCTCACGTCCACTAGCAGTGGCAATGTTCATGTATTTAGATGGCGTGATGGTAAGTATCTATATTGGTAAGTAAGCACAAGTGCTTGGCTAGCGCTTTGGTTATGGGCACACCTTGCCTAGCTGGCAAGCAGTCACAGATACTTCGCAAGTATCTACCTCACGTCCACTAGCAGTGGCAATGCTCATGTATTTAGATCATGGTTGTGACAATAAATATCTATATCGGTAAATAATCTCTGATTCATGTTTGCATGTCAGGTCTGCTCCCAGTGGCACAGCACCAAGCCCTTGGCTAGCGTTTTGGTCGTGGGCACTCCTTGCCTAGCTGGCGAGCAGTCACAGACACTATGCAGTATCTGTCTCATGTCCACTAGCAGTGGCCATGCTCATGTATTTAGATGGTCGTGACTGTAAGTATCTACATTGGTAAGTAATCAGATACTTGATGTATTCACCTCATCCACTCGCACTGTCGTTGTTTATGAGCGCTTGCCTAGCGTTGGGTTATAGGTGCTTATTGCCACGCAGGCAAATGATCAGAGATTTTATGCTAGTATTTTCCTTGTGCCCTATCAGTGGCACACTGTATCTTCGCTTAGCTAGCGCCATTGCTTGTTAAATTTTCTAATGCAAATTGTCTCCTAGGGCAGCTCATCTCGATGACTCGCCTGTCCTCAAGATCCTTCTCTTTTGGGGGATGGCTTCGCCACTGCCTGCTACGCCGGCAGATCTGCACCCCACCTCGCTGAAGGATCCTTGAGGACGGAGTCATCACCAAAGATTGTCAAATTCATTTTATTGTCAATAAATCTTTTCCTTTTAATTCTGGAGTCTTCGTGATTGAAATGGAAGTGTAAACGAAAGTTCAATCACGAGACGCAGGAACGCCTAAGCAATTTCACCCAATCGCAACCATGGGTCTTTTATTTAAATGCCCATAACGTGTTTCCGTTCACTGTTTGCAGAGATTTCGCATCACCCACCACCTCCCGCCACCACCAACTTCCTGGCTCCGCCCTCTTCAGCATCAAACCCAGTTCCTGCAGACCAGATGACCCTTCCAACGGGGATGAGCCGCCACTGCCTGCTACGCCGGCAGATCTGCACCCCACCTCGCTGAAGGATCCTTGAGGACGGAGTCATCGCCAAAGATTGTCAAATTCATTTTATTGTCAATAAATCTTTTCCTTTTAATTCCGGAGTCTTCGTGATTGAAATAAAGTTACCCTTCACCGGTCAGTATAACAGTTTCAGAGAATCATGTTTTCTTTCAGCAGTGATTCACTTGTACTGTTTTCTTTTATTGTCATGTCACCTCATAAAACATAGAAACTCTTACTGTAAACAGTAATGCAGCAGTCTCACAGTTAACTACCACGACAAGCCCTTTTCATGCAGAGTGTTTACATAACAGCCTTGGTGAAAAAAAAACAAGGTCTCTATTGATGAGAGAAAGAGCTGTTCCTCGTGATTAACCGGCTCTGATAAACAGCGCTTTTGGGAGCGGCGTTTTTGTAATCGATGATACGGTGCCCTCTGAGATGGTGTGACAAAATCACGTCAGAGGCCCATTGGCTGACAGCTTGTGTATGGGAGATGAGGCATGTGCAAGAGACGGCTGTCTCTCAGCAACTGGGAAAGATTGATCTGACACTGGATTTAAAACAAGCAGGTTGTTGATTATAAACACTCATTAGCACAGATGCGGTTAGCGATTAGCATGCTGGCCTGAGCGATCCTCCCTCAGGGAACTAGCAAACGGCTCACGTACTCTGATCTTCATGCGGATACATGCACGTGCTCGTGCAAATGAACGTTAATGCATTGCACACACTAAAACACAAACCGCTTCAGAAGCATAGCATTACATACAAACTAAATATGAGTAAATCCCCGCACATTCACACACACACACACACACACACACACGCTAAAGCTCGCAGCAAATGCAAAATTTACTCATTTTGAAACTTTCATTTAAAACATCCAGTTGTGTAAGATCCTCTATTTGTCAGAGCCCTGATCTCATCATCATGACTGTCTGGATGTCAGGTCCGTGATGGGTGCAAGAAGACTTGGAACGAGGAACCAATTGCAATCAATTCAATTTTAGTTGTATAGAGCTTTTCACAGATAGACTGTCACAAAGACACTTAACAGTGGGAAAATAAAGAAATGAAAGGGCAGTGCCCAGCCTAATCCCCACTATAGCAAATGAAGCAAAAAACTCCCAGTAGGGAGAAAAATCCTCAAACAGTGGTGAGAAAAAACTCCCCAGTGGGAGGAAATCTCCGGAGGAACCCGGCTATAGTGGGGAAGCCCATCCTCCGCTGGCTAGCTAATTAATAATCAAATATGTAATAATGAAATAAAGTAGCAATAAAGTTCAATTAAAGTCTATTAAAAATGATTAAAACATCCAAAGCTGTGGCATATGTAGCACCAGGAAGGGGCAGAGCAAGGATGGAGTAGGACTGGATCAGGACGGCAGGACAGCAGCCGCCAGCGCTCATGGTGGAGGACAGGGGGACAGGGCGACAGGGCTCAGACAGTCCATGGGCTCAGGGTTGTGGTGGGAAAAGCGTCCCGGAAAAAAAAAAAAGACAGAAAAAAGGGGGGTGAGGCACTGGATAAAACTACTACATATTCGTAAAAATTCCTTCCTGTGTCATGTGCCAAGTAACAATTCAGGAACAATTGGTTGAGAACCAGTCAACACTCCTCCATCCACTTATTGCAGCACAGAGGCCTTCCAATTATACTACAAGGCTGAAAGATCACATGAATTTTCTAAATACTAGTCACCACCAGTACCATACAGACTCCCCAGTGACTAAGGCTGTAGCAAGCCCCACTGGCACCGTTAATGCATGCTCAGTGCCACCAGTTCCACATGGAGTTACTTAACCCTGGCTTCCAATATCATGTGGACCTACCACAAAACTAGGCTGTGGTCAGTCCCACCAGAACCAAATAAATAGACATTACTAATGAAGTACATAGTCATAGGCTTGACTAAAAAAGGCATGTTTTCAGCCTGCTCTTGAAGACAGAGTGTGCCTGAAGCCCAAATTTGTCCATTAAATTGGCGCTTTATAAGAGAATGCTCTGCCTCCAGTTGTAACTCTGGAAATATTTGTAATATTCAAATATTCAGCACCATGTGAACGAAGTAATCTTGGCGCGGAGTAAGGAATGAAAAGACTGCGAAGATAATCCGGGGCCAAGTCATTTAAAGCTTTAAGTTAGCAGTAGTGTACTGTGCTCAATCCTAAATTTTAGAAGCAGTGAATGAAGATTTTTGAGCACTGGGCTAATGTGATCATATTTATTAGTCGTAGTCAGAATCCTGGTGGCAGCATTTTGCACTAATTGAGGATGTTTCAGGCCAGAGCTAATGCAGCCGTACAGTAAGAAGTTACAATAGTCCAGCCGAGACACAAATGCGTGAAACATTTTTTTCAGCGTCCTGAAGGGACAATATTTCTCTGAGTTTAGATATGTTTCTCAGATGGAAAAAAAGCTACTTGTATAATACTGATATGAGCCTGGAGAGAGAGTTCTGAGTCAAGAATGATGCAAAGATTTTTAACAGCTCTGGCAGAAACAGAGAGGCCATCTAAGTTGAGAGAAAACTCTAAGAGATTTGGGACCTAATACCAATATCAGTCTTATCCACTACGGAGTTTATTCACGGACTTGAACTTGGCAGGCAACTCAGAATCTGCAGTTCCAGGCCAGGGTTCGGTAACCAGAAATATCAGTTTGAGAAGTGACAGTACAAAAAGGGCTAGACTGTAAAACCCACAAAACAATACCAACGGCGGGAATTGTAGGGGCTAAGGCTCCACGTGTTCTTTTGGCTGGTATTTGCGCGCGCGACGTCCTGGCTGGTGCGAATCACAATAAAATGGATATATTTTCTCCGTTCGAAGGACGGGGCACAAAAGCACAACGGTTACAATTAATCTGACTCCATAATAAATGTATAATAATAAATTTAGTTATACTCTCGTTAAATATCAGACTCCAAATTATAATTAGAATTGGAATCCATAATCTAGGGAAACCTGCATGGGTCTCGAAGTGACTACACCTCGAACTCTTAGGAGACTACCGCTGTCGCTAACATGTACTCCCGGGTTTTTAGTACTGTTACCGGATCCTAGGTTCGTTGGTTAGATTAGAGGTTTGGAAGTTGGCCATCACAGCAACAGCATCTTTTGGCGTGAATACAGCGAACCCAGATCTATGCACACCCATGGGTTCCTTCAGGGAATTTTAACAGATAACCGACTTATCGTCCATGGGTTTCCTTAAGGTTAAAATCCCAGAACCGGCAATACATAAACCCTTTATGTAAGTAGATCATGATTGTCTCTCCAACTTAATAAAACCAATTCCCATACCAGGCCGCTGGCCAGTCGTACCTCGGTCGGGATTATACCCCTAGGTATCCGCAGAACGCTGCTAGAAAGAATAAAAGGATTAAGAGTCACGGAGACCACGCAAGTTTAAAGGAATAACAAGAATTTATTTACCAGGTAGGCAAGAGCTTAAATCAACAGACCAAATATTTGTTACCACGAATTTAGACAAATATAAACATCATACCTGGCGACAGCTACACACACAGAGTTGGGTAAGTGTGAACTCAGAGAGACGATCCGCCATAGCTATAGAGTCTACTCACGCACTTACGTGTGCGGGGAGAGATCGGATATGATCTTCCCCGAACAGCTCATTTCTCTTTCCTATAAACCAAACCAGCTACCCCCCCCCTCCAACCAGAGAGCCCCATAAGTTAATCAGGTGGGATATCGGGTTACAGGTCTCAGGACTGAGACAGAGTCAGGCCATTTGGCTGTAAAGGAGGGGTCATTCAGACAAAAGGAACTACACTTTATTACCCGAGAGGAGATTTTACCTTACCCAAATTTAGGGAGTTTCTAAAAGTGAATGAACTATAATTTCATTTGATATGAAACATATGCCATTCAACTCCTCGAATTGTAACAAAAACATACATATCAAACAAGCCAGGAGAATGTATGAATATTATGCAGTTGTCATGAAAAAGTCTTAAACTGAATTATTATACAGGTAAATTGTGTTATAAGTACAGAAGTGATTTCTTAGCAGTATATTGAACATATGAGCATATTGTGACGTTCCCAGAGGTTTAGATTATTTAAAACAGATAAGTTAGGGTCCAGTCTTACACAGATGATTGAGGGCAGTATGGGGCATTGGGTAAGCCAAAGGCCTCCCATGCAGGGTGACATCAAAGGCGCAGAAACCATGCAAACCCCCACTCCCAGCTCAGAGGCTGGGTTTATTGCCTCCTGTCCGGCCATTCACAGATACAGTTTGCTCACACTTTGCATCCCCCAGTTCTGGTCTCCAGTCTCTTACAGGCATAAACCACCCCCACTTCCCTTCACACAAAACCCGACAAACAACAACCTGTCCTCAGGAACTCAGCAATTTGTTATATTGCATGGTGTTGAGGTCTTTTGATGCTCAGAAGGCCTGCTAGTCTTGCTGCAGTGTCACAGATGCACTCATCAGCGCCAGCGGTGCTCCAACCCCCTTTTCCCATCTTACAAGACTGATCTCAAAAATCCAGGGGGGCAGAACCACAGGTCAAAAATTCACAGGAGATCAGAGTTGCAAAAGTACCAGGGAGAACAAAAATTGAAAATCCACACTACAGTCCAATCATAACCAGAAAATTAGTCCAGGGCAATCCAAAAATCATAATCCAGAAAACACAAATGGGTCAGAACACAGGCAGAAGAAAATATCACAGGCAAGGCAAAATTCAGAGGTTGACGAAGAGAAGTAACACACAAGGAGAACTACACGAGGAGGAACGCAGGGTTTTAAGAGCAGAATCTTAGACAACCTAGCAAAGAATGGCTATGCAGATACACAGAGGGTAATGACACACAGGTGGAGAACATCAGGAAATTAACTGGGAACTCTGGGGACGTGGTAAAGGGTTAAGCAAACAATAATACAACCCCAATTCCGAAATAGTTGGGACAAAGTTTAAATTGTGGATAAAATCAAAACGCAATGACTTTCAAATCACACCAGCCAGTATTTTATTCACAATAGAACAAAGATAACATAGCAAATGTTGAAACTGAGAAATTTTACAATTTTATCCACAAAATGAGCTCATTTCAAATTTGATGGCTGCTAAAGGTCTCAAAAAAGTTGGGACAGGGGCCTGTTTACCATGGTGTAGCATCCCCTCTTCTTTTTAACACAGAGTGGAGACGTCTGGGCATTGAGGAGACAAGTTTCTTGAGTTTAGCCATTGGAATTTGATCCCGCTCTTGTTTAATACAGGCTTCCAGCCTGAAACCAGTCTTCAGAGCCAACACCAGCGAGCTTAAAAATTAACACAGAACAAACCACGGTAATTGGAAATAGCAACGTCATCGTACACGAAGAAGTGCTTAGGCAGGGGAATCTAGTTTTACCTCAGATCTCAAAAAAGTCATTAGCCGCAGCTAATAGGAGCTAAGTAAGACTCGTTATCTGTCATCCCAATCATTTCCATGACTAACCTGGAGCACGACGGGCAGTGCCTCATGGTACCCACATGAAATGTACCCATCTTTTGTCATTTAGTGTGCCTGCTGTAAAAACATCTCCCCTGCCAGTCAAAAAGCCGCCTTTATCACCAGCAGTGGCTTGAAGTAAGGTCTTCTTCTATCTCCACCTAAAAAATGTAAAATGACCTGGTGCATGCTGGGAATATTCCGTAAGGAGGATCAATTTATATGTCAGACATCGGCTTTTAATGGTAAGTCTCAAGAACACTTTTTAATCTCTCTTGCTACGACTACAATTTTGTTCTTGGAGATCTACTGTCCTGTAGGTTGTCACTCAAAGCTTAACAACAGTCATTAAACTTCTGGAGCAGGGCTGCCCAGCCTCGTACCTGGAGGTCTACAATCCAGCAGGTTCTCGTTTCAACTAAAACAAAGCACAGCTTATTCAACAGCTAGAGATCTCAAAGTGAAAGGAAGATTAAAGTGAGCACTACTAGATTTATTTGGGCTGACGGCAATATCCTGATGTCTACAGGGCATTGAGCCTGCAGCCTTTTGGTCACAGTGCAATACGTTATCTTTTTGTTTAAGCTACACTCAGTGGGCATGAATGATTTGTGTGTATCAGCTCAGTAAAGCGATCAATCTGGGCTCAAAATCAATTAGGTTGTCAATTTAAGATCACAGCCCCCTACATGGCTTGACATGTCAGTCAAGAGCAGCATATCATGGCCAGTATCCTCATGCGTTGTTTCTATGGAAATAACCATTCATCCATTCACCTCACTGTATTTGAGGAAGGAGGGGGAGGGGAACGGAGGGAAGGTGAGGGGAATGTAGACTTATCGTTGAGCAGCTGAGGCACTTCACCAGAGCCATTCTCGTTGTTAGCTCAAGCCCTAGTTGTAGCCAGTGTAAAACCAGCTATTGGGCCCCTGAGCCTTACTTAGGGTAGGAATATTTTATTTAAACATCGATCGTGTTTGTGCAAACTTTGCAACATTTGTTTGGGACAGGGGTCACCTGCACAAGCCTGATGGGCTACACTTGAACGAGAGGGGTATCTTGGAATTGGGACAGTGTATGATTAGGGTAGCACAGGTTTATTTAAACTAGGGACTTGGGGGGGAATAGAGAGTGATATAAATAGGGAAATGCAAGCTGCCTTGATGGAAGTTGGCAGGGCTACATGCACTAGTGATGATATATTTTTAAAGCAGAAATGCTAAGTGAGTGGCATGGAGCAGCAAGCAGCAGCTGAACAGGTGGTGTGATGCAGAAGTAATAGTCTGAAGGTTTTTTATTGAAATTCAAGAAGCACAAAAAATAAATTCTCAGAATTTGTAGCTGTTATGATTAGCAAGGCTATTCTATTTCTATTTGAACGAAAATCTTAATGTGCGGAAAATTCCTGAAATTGATCATCTTATACTTTGTGAGGATATTTGGGTCAAACTTATATAGGGGAACATGAGACAGGTCTAAACACAGGAGTGTGCTATTGACTGCCAGCTACAGCAACAGTATTGTAAATGCAATGCTTTGAGAATACAGGGCAAGGTTGTGCAGGAGTCAAGATTATTACTATGTGTGACTTCAATTACCCTGCCATTGATTCGGAAATAGTAAAAAGGGCTGGGTAAAGGAGCAGAAGAATTTCAAGATGTTATAAATAATATTTTGGTGCAGAATGTCAGTAAACCCACATGAGAGAAAGTAATATTAAATTTAGTGCTCTGTAATGACCGTAGTAGAACTTGAAATTTTGTGGTAATGGAGCCACTGGGCACTAGTGATCATTCCACTGCTATACCATGGTCTGGGTGAATAATCTTCTCTGATTGGTTGGCAGGTATTGATTAAAACCGTGGAACCGCACAGGTAGTTCTGCCTATGGTAGTTTCACCGTTCAAAATTCATCCGCTAGCTAACCTGTAACCGTAGCAACGTTAGAGCACTGGCATTTGGCTGGGTATAACAGAAACCTAGCTACTCATTTATCTCCAGTAAATTTGGCGGCGTCAGATAAGATACGTCCAGCGGGGCGGTTAACAATAGGTGCTCCAGAGATAATGACCGTAAATATTAAAGCAGCGAAGTAATCACGCTTTATTCATTAAACGATAGTAACTGTGTACGGTTATAAAGGAAGCTCACGTGTCCACTTCATGTATCAGCAACTTTGACAGTTCGGTGGCTACGTGCTGTGACAGACTGATTTCAGCTCGCTGGCTCTATGGAAACCGTCTTAAGTTCATTGTAATTGTGGATAGCAAGTAAGCTACAGTCTGCACAATCGCACATAATGTTGTGTTATGCATAATCTTCGTTTCAGCTGGAATCCATTACCAAATCATTAGCTGGTAAAAGGGTGTTAGCGTTCGCAAAAAACTATTTCTCCATGAAGGTAAGCTGAACTAAGTTAGCTGGTTCAGTTTAGCTTGGCCTATAGTATTGGCTATGAGAAGGCGCGGCGCCCATTTAATGATTACCAGCTCGTTTTTTTTAAGTGCAAAACTTTCACCAAAAATTTCTGAATGCTTTGATTTGATATTGCTGGCAAATGACCATGGTATAAGCAGGATAATCAACTCGTGGGTGTGCATTACACGGTTTTAAGGCACTTCGCGGAGGCAACCACCCTCCGCTTCGCGTCGGATGGTTATTTGCCTCCGCGTCGCGCCTCAAAACCGTGTAATGCACACCTACGAGTTGATTATCCCTTACTTAATTTTGATGTATCATTGCAAGTCAAAGAGTCTCCGAGAATACCAACGTTTTTAATTTTCAGCAAGCAAACTTTAATAGGATGCGTTCATATGTAATTGCAATAGACTGTGAGTGAAATGTGGGGTAGATTCAAGGGAGTTATACTTGATGACACAGTGTAAATTCATTCCAAAGATGTGCAAAAAGAATCCTCTGTGGATGACTACGGCTATTCTGAAGAGTTTGCGGGCTAAGCAAGACATACAGAATGGACAGTAATGAGAATACTAATTCTGAAAATTTGCTGTTGTGGGGAATAGGCTGGGCACTGCCCTTTCATTTATTTAATCTCTCACTGTAAAGCGTCTTTGTGATAGCCTCTGTGAAAAGCGCTATACAAATAAATAAATTGAATAAATTGAATTGAATTGAAAATTATAAAATATGTGCCCAGGTCAAAAAAAAGAAAGTTGAGGAAAGCTAGATGTCTCTATGAAAGCCAAATTGCGGAAGGTGCAAAAACTAATCCGAAGCATTTTTTCAGTACTGTTGTAGAAAAGGGAATGTGAAGGAGAAGGTCATGTGTATCAAGAATAAAGATGGATCATGGCAGTATGAAGACCTGTGTGCAAGAAGTACCTAAATCACTAAATAACACTTTTGGGATTTTGGGGGGTCAAAGTTTTCAAAACATGTTGCAGATATTGTATATCTTGAAAAAAAAAAAAAAAAAAAAAATATATATATATATATATATATATATATATATATATATATATATAGAAGACAAATGAGGTGGATGGCCCTACTGGCTTATACCCAAGAGTTCTCAAGGAAGCAGATGAGATCATTTCTAAAACCAATGTCAGTTATTTTGAGGCGCTGTTTAGAAATTTGATAAATACCAAATGATTTAAAGCAAGGCCATAAAATACCAATATATGAGAAAGGGGACCGCACTGAGCCAGGAAAATTACATGCCTGTCAGTTTAATGCGCATTGCAAGTAAAATGCTGGAATGTATCATTAAAGAAAAGTTAGAATTATTCCTTGAACGTAATAACATTGCAACATGGTTTCTGTAAGGGGAGGTCATGCCTGACAAACCCTCTGGAATTCGTTGAAGAGGTCACCAAGACTTATGATCAGAGCAGGGTATATGATCTCATATACTTGTATTTTCAGAAAGCATTTGATACAGTGCCACATGGGAGACTATTTTTTATATAAGAATCATAGGACTTAAAGGAGGTATTTTGGAATGGATTTGGAACAGGTTACAGATGAGACAGAACACAAAGAGTTGCGGTCAGAGGGATCTCATCGGATCTAGGCATTGTGGGAAGTGGAGTCCCTCAGGAATCGGTGTTGCCTTTGTAAAAGGAAACTTTGGGGCTATATGATTGAGGTCTTTAAGTATGTTAAAGGGATTCACAAAGTTAACTATGCTGGATTACTTAGGCTAAGTAGAACTCGGGGTCACAAATGGAAGTTAGCTAAGGTTAAATTTAGCACTGATATTGGGAAATATTTTTTCACACAGAGAGTGATCACAATATGAAATAGCTCGGCTGGCCATACTGTTGAGGCAGAAACTCTTGGAGTTTTCCAGTCCATGCTTAATATAATGCTGGATGCCATCTACTCCTTGAGTACGAGAAGTGTTAGGCTCACTTTAGTGATAGGAAAATGGCAACCCTAGTTGGGCTCAATGGCCTGTTCTTGCTACTCGTGTTATGTTATGTTATGTTATGTTATGTGTGCGGCTATGAAATCATCCCAACTTATCATATATTAGTAGTTTTCATCCATATACGATGGAGAAGGTCAAGGAGCCATTAGGTTTCCTTCTTTGATGGCATTGCTAACCGAAACTACTATTAGTTATCAAAACTACATGTTTGGGTTCAAGTTAGGGTTCAGATTGGGGTTAAGGTTAGGAAGGTCTTAGAGTGACAGAAGGTCAGTGACTGCTGTAGCACACTGATTAGTGTCTCTCTTACCAACATGCAGATCGGGGTTCATACATTACCAGCTTGATCCTTTTTTCTCTTAAAGACTGTCCAGGTTTGGCATATGATAATTTGTCTTTTCTTCAAATTGGTCATTAACTACTTTAGAAAAATTTAATTTTCTTTCAGTGCGATAAGAAACATTTACAACGGAGTATAATATGAGTATGGAACCCTTCAGTCCATGCATAGCTATTTCTGATGTAATGTGCCTTAAACGGGTAAATAATCCTTGTGAACATGAGTAGTGCAATGAATAAAAAAACACCACCTTATTAGCATTTAGGGATTGCAATTGTAATTGGATCAAGAACCAACATACACAATGGGACCCAAGGTCTGATGTTGAGATGCAATGAGATGAATGAATGAGTGTGATGCAATGTGTAATGTGGGGATGGGTCAGAGTTTGGGTTAGAGGAGAGAATCACTGATCCATTGATTAAGGAGTGAGTCCCATCGCCTTTATCCAATGACTTAAGGCAGGGCTGCCCAACCCTGTTCCCGGAGAGCTACCATCCTGTAGGTTTCTGCTCCAACCCTAATTCAGCACACCTGATTCATCTCATTAGCAGCTCGTCAAGATCTGTAACTGTGAAAGCAGGTGTGGTTTGCTTTGGTTGGAGTGAAAACCTTCAGGAAGATAGCTCTCCAGGAACAGGGTTAGGCAGCCCTGACTTAAGGTATCATTGTGTATTCTCCACAGTAACAGGTTAAATGGAATGGAGTGACATGGTGTTTTACGCACTGGGGATTTAAGGGATGTCTGCCACTGATTTACGATATTGCAAAATGTGGCAGCTAGTGCTAGTTTTTTTTCACACTTGCCAGAAGAGAGAAAAATGATTTTAAATCCATGTTTGACTGGTAAAACCCCAGCTCTGAGCAGGACTGCAGAGGGGACAGAGTTTTTTTAGCATAATACTACTGTATATAGTGTGTGTGTGTGTGTGTGCGTGTGTGCATAGGTCCGTGTTTACCTATTTTTATGGGGACATTTTGTCCCCATAAGACATGGAATTCCAGATTTCTTCATCCTTATGGGGACATTTTCAGGTCCCCATGAAGAAATTGAGCTATTTTAGGGTTAGGGGTTAAGGTTAGGGTTAGGGTTAGGGTGAGGTATGTACTGTTGAGGGTTAAGGTCAGGGAAAAGGGTTAGGGAATAAATGCAAGTCTATGGAATGTCCCCACGAGACATGAAAACCCAACGTGTGGTGTGTGTGTGTGTGTGTGTGTGTGAGCGTGCGTGCGCGTGTGTGTGTATTGAAGTAGGAAGAATATGGTCTATATTGCAATGGAGGTGTATTTCATAGGGCTGTGACTGCAAGCTGAGAAAAATACATTCTTTTTGTATTGTGCAAATAAATTTCTATCTCAATTTTCTGTGGACAGGATTCTGTCAGTGTGTCCAAATCAAAAACACAAATTGCATTGAAAATGTTTTCACTGCAACATGTTTTTGTTTTTTTTTTTTTCATTCACAGCACTTGATTTATGTCAAAAAAATACTCGTCTCAGGAGGGTGAAGATGCCATTTTTCAGATGGAACATGTAGACCATGGGTCACCAACCCTGTTCCTGGAGAGCTACCATCCTGTAGGTTTCTGCTCTACCTCCTATTCAGCACACCTGATTCAAGTAATTAGCTACTTAACAAGATCACGAGCTGGGCAATTAATTAGCTAATTAGTAGAATCAGGTGTGCTGAATAGGAGGTAGAGCAGACACCTACAGGATGGTAGCTCTTCAGGAACAGGGTTGGTGACCCCTGATGTACACTGTCCTTCTATATATTCCCGAAGTGGGGTTGATGCCATGAATTTTATTGTTCTGTGTTTATTGTTTTAGTGACGCATCCCTGCCGTCACACAAGTTAAAAATCATGGCTGGTATTGGAAATAGAACTTCACCCACCACCCTTACCTATAGGCATTTCCTGTCTTACATTTTTAATTAAAAGTTCACACAAGTCCAATGCTTTTCCACTTTTATTTGTGAGTGAGTAATGGTCACTTGTAACAGAGGCTGCTTCATGTATTTCAGCCTTTGTTTGTGGGTGAGATTGCACTTTGTGACAAACATTAGCACCATGCTTCTGAAGACCAAGAAGAATGTTACCTCTGGTGGTGTTTAAGCCATGGAGGTAATATAATAGAACTGGAGAGAGCGAGGAAATACCACTCCTATTACTTTCAATGGGAGATGCTAGGCTAGCTACTTCAGCCCAGGGAGTACGGAACTTACCGACGCCATCTATAAAAATGGCGTTCCATGGGTGCTTATTTCCGGCACCATTTCATAAGATTGCCAATCTGATTACACAGCACAAATGGCCAAGAAAATGTGTCGTCTGTGCAGATTGGCGAATTTGTTCGAGGGGAAATGACGAGCAACGCTGTTAATCCAGAACGCGCATGCACTGTACACTCATTGGCTGAACTGCTGCAGTCAGAGCAACAGCTGGACAACCAAACTCATGCAAGAGCTGTCATTAAGCTCTATGTAACAGTTTTTATTGTACAAGCCCTCTTGAAAACATCAAACAGTTGCGTTAGACAAAGAGCAAAATAATGAAGGATTACCAAATACATTTTCTTTTGTTTTCGCTTTATTTGGAAAGAACAAAATACGCACTTTTCAATTGGTGTCTATGGAGCTTCAGCGTCTTTGGCCACAAAATTGCATCCTTGGGAAACGCGGAAGCAGGAAGCTAACATGCTAACTGGCTGAAGCAAAGGTACTTCCTCGTTCTCTCTGGTTCTATTATATATCTCTATGGTTCAAACAGCCTCATTTGGCCAGGGGTGTTTGTTTGAGTGTCACGTTAGCCCAGTAGTTCTCAAACTCAGTCCTGGCACCCCAATGTGTATGCTGGTTTTTGGTCCAACCACAATTTCAATCTTAGGATTTTTAAAAGGTGTCGATTTGTCTTAATTAGCTGCAATCCATGTTTAGAGCAGTTATTTACCACCTTTAGCCGCATTTTTATGGACATATCCATTGTGCCATGAAGAATTAAAACTCTTAAACATGTTATGCTTATTTTTCCATATTGTGAGGATTTTCAGGTAAAAACATTTCTAAACAGATCAAACTAGACTCTGAGAAAATCAGTAAGCTCTAGATTGGGTTGCTGAACACAGGTGTTTTGAATCCTTTCAAAATAATTTGTCTGAACTTAATAAAATGAACATGAAATGAAACAGGTGTGACCTGCCAAATAAATTGCTGGTTTTTGCGACCATGTGTCGACAGTTTCACCAATGCGGAACCTATTGATTGTTTATGTTGATTAAGGGTTCGGTCAAATTTCCCTCTGCAGTTATTTATACTGGTTTCTAACATATCTCATTGTGGATATGAAATTTTAAATCTTCATGGCATGTGTGGATTTGTCAAATGTGGCTTAAGAGGACAAAGAACTGCTCTAAACATAAATGCACCTAATTAAGGCAAATCAACAGCTTGTTAAAATCCTAAAATTGCAATTGTGGTCAGAACAGAAACAAGCTTACACAGCGGGGCGCCAGGGCCGAGTTTGAGAACCACTGCGTTAGCTGGTGCGGAAACTGATTTACCAGTTCGGGGAAGTCAGCACTTATATAAGGGCAGCCTTATTACTGCATCACTAGAACAGAGCAGTTGTGTTTCCCCCCAGCTGTGCAGTGGTGAGCAGAGGTGGACAATCCAGGTTCAGAAAGTAAAAGTCCTCCCCAGTATTTAGTTCCAACCTCCTGGATTTGCTAAATAAAACAGCCCTTCAGACCAGAGGTTGGACTAGTCAAGAAAATCAGCTGGTTGAGTTGATGGGTGGAAGTAAAACATGGTGGGACTTTTACTTTCTGACCCCTGGAATGTCCACCTCTGGTGGTGAGAACCTTACTCCTGTGCACATGGACTACTCACATGATGGTGTGATATGGTCAAGTCCAGCAGAATTACCAAACTCAGGCCCTGCAGCAAAACTGGCCCTCTGAGCCAAAACTGACAAAGAGCATGGTGTTAAAAAGACCATCCCTATCGAGCACCAAGCGGCTGCCTGCCTGGCCAGCTGGCGCACTGCATTGTGGGTAAGGGGAAGAGCGGGTAGGTAGACAGTTTCAGGAGTAGGACGATAGCAGCTTGAGCAAACCAGAGTGACTTTTGAATCACAGCTACGATGACACCGTCTTATTCAGGGGTGGGCAATTCCGGTCCTGGAGGGCCGGTGTGTATGCAGGTTTTTATTTCTATCAATTACCCTGACTAATTGAGTTAATTGATTGCATACACAAACATAAATTTGTGCAAAGATAAGATCAAAGAAAAAAATTTATGTGGGGAGGTGAGAACAGTCTTTGGTGGCAATTCATGATAATTTAAAGAAATGCGCTTGAAATGTCAGATTTCAGAAATAGAAATAGGCTAATTTAGATTATCAACCAATTAAAGGCCAGAAGTTGGTGTGAAAACCAAGGACCTTGTTGCCCACCTCTGGTCTTATAGGTTGTCGAAATCGACAACCGTGTCACTTTGTTCCGTTAGTCGTCTGTCTGTCTGTCTGTTTGTTAGCAGAATATCTCAAAAACGGCTGCATAGATTTCAACCAAACTTTGCAGGATGTTACAGTAGCACATGAGGAACAATAGATTAAATTTAGGCATATCTAGGCCAAAGTACAGCTGAGATACAGGCCAAAGTACAAATCCAGCTATGCTGGCGGAGATTTGAAGTCTCGAGTCAGACACCAGACGATTTCGACAACGGTCCCGCAAGGCGGAAGTCATTCTTCATGTCATCAGCTTTTAAATAAGACAAAACATGATGACACTGTTTGTGGAAAACTACTGGCTTACACAATGCAAACCGAACTCAGCAGTTGTGTTAGCAATTTGCAAAGGCAGCATAATTATGCAGCTACAGTGCCACAGGGCCAAACTTTGTTTTTTCATTAACACTCCTTATCCGCACAATAAACAGCCTGGGACCGGTTTCACAAAGACCTTGCAAAAAATTAGCGAGGCGAGGGCTCGCCAAAGAGATTGCGACTAAGCAACTCTAGCGAAGCGAGGGATTCACAAAAGCCTTGTCTTCCTACAGTAGCCTAGTCTTCCTGCAGTCTCATCCCTACGCATCATTTATTGACGCTACCTGACCAAGCGTCGATATATGACGCAAAAGAACACTTTTGGCGTCCTTATTTGACGGCAGTTTAAAACAAATCTTACCCCCAAACCCCTAACCCCTAACCCAGACCGAAAGCATCAAATAAAGATGCCAAAAGCTTCTTTTCGTGTCATGTATCCACACTTGGTCAAGTAGCGTCACTATATAACGAGTTGGGATAAGAATCACGCCCATTTAATGTGTTCATTGAAGCGATGCAGATAGTGTACCCGCAACAGGCCGACACAACGCGGTTCAGTCCGAGTATGGATGGGGTCGTGGTTGCTTGTATGAGGGCGAAACATTTGGCAACAAAATTGAATTTGAGCTCATGATCGCTAATCCATTGCCCATTAATCGTATGGTACATCTTGCAACAATTAAAATGTCTTCATTTTGGGGCAGTCTCTTTCCAGCAGTAAGGCTGCCATCAATACAACCAATGCTGTTTGGTGTTCGCTGACGCCGTTCATCAAAATTGTCCTCCTGTATTTCTTGTTGGTGATCATGTTCGTGCGGATACTTGAAGAAAGGATGCGCCGTCCTCGTCTATGCAATAAATACATGTTGTATTACGTGAAATACCGATGCCCGGCGACAAACCATTAGATCCCCACATGTGTACAGGAAATGCCCCGATAAATAAAATTGAAGTGCGCCGTGACCTGTCTACTAGCACCATCATGTAGCTTCTCCAAAGCAAGCGTTAGCTTGCAGGGGGATGTAAACTGCCATGATTATTAGGGTAGTGAACTCCATAAAAAGAAAAAAAAAAAGAAAGGTCTGCACTTTACGACCAGGAGCTCCAAGTCAGGGCGGCAGTGTCTCTCCACCATGTCCACAGCTGTCCACCATTTGTTGTTCATGTAGATACACAGACCTCCCCTGTGGCTCTTACCTGAGTCACTCATACGATCCGCTCTGTAAATTTGAGGGACCCGCTAGCTGGATATCTGTGTCCAGTATGCTGTCATAGAGCCAGGTCTCTGTGATGATGGTCACACAGTAGGGCATGATTCTCCCTCTGATCTCATCCAACTTGTTGTCGAGAGACCTGGCGTTCACGAGGAAGAGGCTTTGTAGCTGCTGGTTTGTACAGGTTAGCCTTTAGCCTAGCCCGCAGCCCTGCTCGCTTCCCCCGCTCCTGCTTCCTCTCTCTCCGCCACCGGCGTTGCCTCACTGGTAGGGTGACTAGTCCAAGAGTCTCCGTGGAACGGAGAATCTCCGGCTGTAGCAAAGTTTTGTCTATTTCACGGACTTTATGATTTTCACGGATGGATGACAATTGTGAATGATCATAAGTGAGATCAGCTGTTGTCTTGCTTAACAGAGCTAAGAAATACATAAACAACACCGAACCGAGAGAGAGCCGAGCTGCTGCTGCTGCTACTGCACGCGCTGCCATGATACCATACGGCCATAATGCCAGCAGGGGCAGAGGGACCCACACATCAGGGCACAAAGTGATGCCCTTTCTATACTGCGTTGGCAACTAATGAGCTAAATAGCGTCACCCTTCTCTCCAGCAGGGGGCGTGTCAACCAGGAACACTGCTAGTATGGACTCCTGCCTGAAGGGAGACTGATAAGCATAGAATAAGTCCTCAAATTGTGATGTATCTGAAAATTTAATGCAAAAGTGAGAGAATCAGAAATCTGATAGCAAGGATTTTCTATTAATGGGACGCAGTCATGTTAGGGAGGTTACAGGGGGGGCTTAAGGAGCGTTGGGGTTAAGGGCTCTACCCTGTGAGAGCAAGGCTTATTGATTCCTTTTTCAAACTGTGTCAGACATAGTCTTTAAATTATTACTTTTTTTGTCTGCAAAATCTTTTTCTCCCCTTATTTCTATTGGCTTTGCCTCTCTGTTGCTCTGGGTTGGGGTCATCTCTGTTTCCAGTCCTCTCAGTACAGGATTTAGGAAATGAATTGAAATTCTGTTTCATTGTCATGGAAAATGCTTGCAATGCCTTTTAAAGTTAATTAACTGAGTTTCAATTAACTTCTTTAACCATCCCCATTAAGAGTCCCTGTGGACAAGACCCCGGTCATGTCCTGTACCCGAAGACGTGGAAACCGTATATTTCAGAAGGATCAGTCAAGAGGATTCCTCCCATTACGTCTTGGCTAGTCATGCCTTCATTTTGGCTCTCGGTTGAACAGATACACAGACCAAATTAAAGTACAAAAGGCACAAGCAGAGGACATTTGGAACCACTTTCAGCTTTCGCGGTTTTTATGGGCCGTGTACAGAGAAGGACTTGAATACTGATTCTTCTTCTCTTTTCTTGGTGGGGATTTTTCAGCCAAACACTCATGTCTCTGGAACGCAGAAGACTATTAGGAGGTGATCTTTGTCAGGATATTCCTCTTTGTTTAGCAGGGTATTCCTTGTTGTTTGGTGGGATATTCCTCTTTGGCTAGATACTCCTCTTTGTTGGGATATTCCTCTTTGTCAGGATAGTCATCTTTGTTTGGCAGATATTCCTCTTTGCTTGGCTGGATATTCTTTTTCATTAGGGAAGAGGCAGAGGTCTTTGGCAGACATCTTCTCTCAGCAGTGCTCACCTGTTTGCATTTCCCATTTTCCCCTCTCTCTCTGCGTGCACCTGCTCTCGAATCCCTTACCCTGCACTGCACCAGACTCACGCATGCACACGCTTGAACATACAGCAAGCACATGCACGAGCACACACATATAAACATAAACAAAGCACACCCCAACGCAACTACATACATGCAGAAGCACCCACACGTGCACATATACAGTACACAAGCACAAGCGCGCACACACAGATTAGCATATGTACACACACATATACACACACTTACGCATGTAAGCATGCACTGGTGCACACATACAAACAGAAGAGAAACTCTGACGCACGCACACACACACACACACACACACACACACTCTCTCTCTCTCTCTCCAGCTCAAACCAGTGAGTGTCTCCATTATGCAAAACCACACAAGTAAATTCTTGCATTTAGTGTAATTACAGCAGTTCAGGGAAGCCATTTCATCTTTGCTCAGAGGATAAACCACTCTTGACATGTCTTTAAACACAGAGGGTGCTGTTTTTACATAAATTAGGTTTCCTGATGCTAATTGCAGTTGGCATTAATAAAGATCAGGGTAAATTAATGTGCAAATTCAGTGCGGGGTGTTTTATGGGCGGCATTAAATTTGACTCATTAATCAGGCTTTATATGATCGTTCTAAGTATCAGGCAGTTATTTTTTTTTAAATCAAATTCACAGCTCTGAAATGATAATCTGCAGCCTGCGGACCCCAGAAGTGCATTGTGGAGATTAGGATATTTTGAGGGCTTCTATCTATAGTTCCGCTTGACTTCTCCCTGCTCAGACTGACTGAGGGTTGGGAATATATCGAAGGTTACAGCTGAATATAATCAGCTTGGCGGCATTCATCTTATATCTGTTTATTTGTAGCCTGTGTTTGTTGGCTTCCTTGTGTTCAATGACATAAGATGCGACAAACCTGGACGGCAGTCAGACATGAAGGAGGACATTTTGTTTTGGAAGTCAGCCATTGCCAGGGACGTGCGGTCAGGGTAGGCAGTGACTTCTCCTTTTTTATTGCTAGATTTTGTCAACCTGTTTCCACGTACTATGCCTGATTGTCAATCAATCAATTTGACCTTCTTTTCTGGTCAATTAAGCCTGTAATGATTAAGAGGTGATAGTGACAAAAAGATTAATTTACCTTCATGCTTTGATTCGAGACTGCAAGGAAGTAAATCTTAATAATTAATTAGGAAAAAATCTCAACTCTCTCGGTAATTCCGTATATTGTTTTGATCTTTTGTTTATCGGATTATGAAAGAAGGCTGAAAATAAACTCCCTGTTTTTTAAAAATGGCATTAAAAAGTACGTGTTTCAGGGGGGAAATATTATCGTAAACATATTGACCACACATTAAACGCCGCATATGAGAAAGGTTTTAATATTAGTTAATGGCATAGTGTTAGTTTCCTGAAAGCAAATATGAACAAACGTGCTGTCTCGTGAGCATTTTAAGTTCGATGCAGTGAGCAATAATGTTGTGGATGGAACTGGCACGCCATTCTGCCATTTAGTCTTGTAAATTAGTTAATCAATCCTCAGATTGCTAATCAAGCAAAGTAATAGAGTTATCGTTTGTTTAACGGTGAGGATTCTGCCTACAGTAACTGACCTCCGACGGCACGTCACTGGCCATTGCAGCTTTGGCTGTGGACTGCGCCATTTACCAATGATGTATTCTGGGACTGTTGAAATGTCTTATTGAAAAAGAAATCTTGAGTGATTTTGGCTCATCTCTTGTCTGGCTCTAACTTTTGAAAATTCAATGTCTTGATGTGACCTTTTGGGAGGCTTTTGGGAGAAAAAAAAGAGATAAATCCACTCCCCTGTGATCACGTGACCTGATGCTCACCTGACCTCAATAGCTTCGTTTCCACCAAGTAGTTCAGTTAAGTTTAGCTCGTTACATATGAGAGTGGTTATTTTTGCACTTCCATTGTATAAAGTTGTGGATGGTACCAAACAAACCATTCCAGTCCATTCCGTTTATTCGTTACCTCTTTGTTGAGTTACCGAGACACTGATGCAATACTAAAAAGTGGATCAAAAAAACACTGCAGTCTGTTGATTGGTCAAGAGAGAATTGCCACTCTTGCTCAACAAATACAGAACACAAACCTGGCTTTTACCATCTGGTAACAACCCTGCCTACATTAAAGAGTACTGTCTGCTGTGGAAACGCAAACCTAACCCAGCGACGGAATCTGCGTGCGTCCCCCCCGGCACTGTTGCAAAGAGAGAGATGATGATTGAGAGAGGTGTTTGCATGCCTCTTGAGGCCACATTCACACCAATTCAGGCTCTGTGGGGGATTTCTGTTGGCGAGGAATTGTCACTACAACCAGGAGGGTCCCGGAAAATCCGGTCATGTGATATATGGAGCTATTATTGTTTGTCCATTGCGCTATTCTGCCAATTAGATGATGAGATACATATTTTCTTGTTAACTTTGTTCACAAAGACATTCCTGCATTTTTGTACAATACTTGTTGGTTCAACTGTATATGAAAGTTAATGAAAGCTAATCGTTAGTTTCGGCAATCATGGAAAACAACCACTGTTATAAATGAAAACCACTCTGTCAAATGAAGACCGGAGCGCGGTTTTTAAGCTGCTAAAATGCCATCGAGGCAAAATTGTTTATCACTGGTCATTCCACAACCCCCCCCCAGGTTTGTTCCCAGGGTCTGCACATTCATTTAACCATGTATCACTATGACAAGGTTTGTAAAATTGATGTTTTTATAAAAGCACCCAGGAGAGCGAATTTAGTCTGTTTTGCTGAAAACAAGCAGAGTGGGTGGAACAGGGCAGTGAGATGTTTTTCCCGCCGATATAAACGCCGTGGCCTGCTGCTCGACTCGACTGTCGAGGAAAGTGGACGCAGGTCTCAATTTCGCTCTCCTGGCAAAAAGGACCACGTACTCAAAAACTGTGACTTGTGCTGGAGTCTCAAATGAAGCCAAAATTTATGTTGCATTAAATACAATCTTTTATATCCCATTGGATGCTAATAAGCACACATATCTCACTCTCTCCATTACTTACTAAGCCAAAATATGTACAGCTTTTACATTGACTAAAAATGTAATGAGATTCAAGTGCTGCTCAGTAAAAAGAGAAAAGGAGTTTAATTGATCTTTTGGTGGCACTTTTGTGTACAGAAAATCATTTTTGTTTAGTTTGGTCTGGTTTGTGCTAACACAGCACACCAAGGACTTGAGTATCTGAAGTGTTAGGTTTACTAGGCGAGCCTAGTTAGGCTGAATAGCCTGTTCTCGCCTCTCATGTTATGTTCTGTTAATAGTGGGCACCCAAGCCAGGTCAGTCCAACAATAGACTGTTAGCAACTCTTAAACCACATCCAGGAATCCAGAGGCCTCCATAAACTTGCTTATTGATAGTATTTCAGTGCTTGGCAGTTTGGCTTTGACAGAACAGCTATGGTTTTCTAGGAAAGGCAGGTTGTTGAAAAGCACTTCTCTCCTAAAAACCTACTCTTCAGCTGGACTAACGCTTACTAAATTGCTTCTAAATCAAGCCTACCAAAGAAAACGGCCAAGCTGTAACAAACGTTTGTCAGATGTCTACCTTTTTCAAATAGCCTGCAACACAAAATCGAAAACATTCCACATTCCCGCTAAACTTTGCACCACAACACTTTGAAGTCGATACTTTTTCACCAGAACCAAACTCAAAAAATAATCGCACAGCCTGTAACAAACCCAGAGACGAACCACATGAGTTTTCAATTGTGTGTTGCTGGTTATTTGAAAAAGGTAGACATCTGAAAAACTTTTGTTACAGCGTGGCTGTTTCCTTTGGTAGGCCTGTAAATGGAAAAAAAGAAAATCTGAATGACTATTCTCTGAACTGCAGAGGCAAATGTGGAGTTGTTTAGCTGTAATGAATGACACCATATTTGACAGACACTAAACACCACATATAACCACACAGACCTCGTAACCGCCGCTGTGCAGGGTCGTGGAAGGGTGATGGTTTGGGATTGTTTGCCTGCTGCAGCGCCTGGACACCTCACAATAACTGGGTTGGCGACAAGCTCCTCTCTATTCCGGAATATTCTCAAGGAGAATCCTGCGAACAGCTAATGCCTGACTGCCAGTCGATCATGCTGCGGCGTAGTGCTACTTAGCACATAAGTAACAATACTATTTTACTGAAGAAGTGAAGAATTTGACTTTGAATGGCCGTGCCCGATTGAGATTTTGTGATGGAATCTGCACATAGTGTACAAAGGACAGTGCTTTCCCAAACGCCCACACGCACAATGGAGTTATTTTATTGGTAACAGTGGACCAGTATCACTCTAATTGGAAGTACAGAAACTGATAAACACACACAAAGAAATGCTTACTTCAAATTATTACAGATCAAGGGGCCACTACTAGCTATTGTACCGCCGGGTCTACTTGCTTTTTCAATGAAGGCCTCAGCATGTGGGCTTATTTTTATTTTACTCATAATAACGACAAAAGTGAGATCTGTTGATATTTAATGAGTCACACAAGATTGGACCCATTTTTTATTCCGACTTGAGATCAGGAGGATGGGTTATGTTGTAATATCCAAAGAGATAGAATTAATAAAGCGTGAATTTTTTTTCACACCCCTGTAAGCTAATACCGTACAAGCCATTTAGGACGATTTTCTTGGGATCCTGGATATAATTGGTTATAGCGAAGGCACTAAATCACTGGTACTGTACTTTTTTATTGCAGCATTTATCATGGAGCCTGTACTGTAGCTTGTCTGACGATAGCCGTAAAAAACACGGATATGTACAGAGACTGCAGAGCTTGAATTGTATATTATGAGCTTTAGATAATCACAGTGAGGGGGCCAGGTAACTGTAGCTTTTAAGAAAAGAAAAGCAGTGCATTATGAGGCCTATGCAGAACACTCACTGTGATGCATTAATTTCAGCTAAAGAGATGAACAGATGGTTATTCTGAACTCAGTGGCCTTGCGTCATTTTACATTCACAAAAGCGCTGTAAAATACAGAATTCTGTAAATCATATTCAACTTTATCCTCGTATTGTCAAGTAAGACATACCCAGCTGATAAGAGTTCTTGAAAGAGTTCTTGAAAATTCCCTTTATGTTGACACCACTGCCGAGGGCAACAGTGATGGCCGGTGAGCCGGGGCGCTGGGCGCCGACATCACCTCCCGCTGCCGAGCATTATCCTGTCTAATGTCCGATGACTTACCAACAAGACGGACGAGCTGTCCCTTCTCATCAGCTCTAGGCGCGATGTTGCTGACTGCTTGGTGATGTGCTTTACGGAAACCTGGCTTCACGAGGGAGTACCCGACTCAGCACTACACCAAGCCCGTTTCTCACTGTTCCGGGCGGACCGCACCGCGAACTCGTTGGAGCAGAAGGGCGGCGGGGTCTCCTTTTTTGTGAACAAGAGGTGGTGTACTAACACTACTGTAGCACGGCGAACATGCTCGCCCGAACTTGAGACCCTCACGATCCAATGTGGGCCCTTCTATCTACCGAGGGACTTCGCCTCAATCATTCTGGTGGCTGTGTATATTCACCCACAGGCTGGAGCTGCGTCGGACACGCAGCAACTGGCAGCCCAGGTCACGGAGATTGAGAAAGCGCATTCGAACTCTGTCCTACTGTTAATGGGGGACTTCAATCACGTCAGCCTGAACAAATCACTACCCAGGTACAAACGACAGATACACCTTGCCACAAGAGGTGAGAGAACACTTGATCAATGCTATTGTACCATCCCTCAGGCATACCGCGCTGTTGCACGGGCACCTCCAGGTGGATCTGATCACAACATCATCTTCCTGATTCCTCAGTACCGTCAACGATTAAAAACTGTTAAACAAAAGACGAGGACCATAAGACAATGGACTCATGAGGCTGGGGAACTATTAAGCGACTGCATGGAGCAAACAGACTGGGATGTTTTTAGAGAGGTATGTTGTGGCTTAGATGACTTTACTGACATAGTCACATCCTATATCAGTTTTGTAGAGAACATATGTATCCCATCTAAGTCTGTGGTTGTGTTTAGCAACAACAAGCCATGGTTTAACAAAGAGATTAAAACACTATGTATTAAGAAGAATTTTGCTTTTAAAAGTGGTGATAAAGACATATAGAGTTGCTAGATATGAATTTGAACACGCTGTGAAGAGAGCTAAAGCCAGGTATAGGGACAGCCTAGAAAACATATTAAAAGCAAATGATTCCAGGGCGGTTTGGCTGGGCCTGCAGAGTATTACTGGGTACAAGACTAAATCAATTCTGAATGTAGAGCCCCAGCTCCCAGATAAGCTTAATGATTTCTTCTGCAGGTTTGATGTGAATTCTGCCCATCCATATAACATAGACACTGCAGTCAGATCACACCTGGGGTCCCCTCCATTTGTGGTGAAGGAGCATGAAGTCAAAACACTGCTCCGCAAGCAGAATGTGAGCTGCAGGGCCAGACGGTGTGTCTGCCTTTACTCTTAAGAGCTGTGCTCACCAACTCGCCTCTGTCTTCACAGACATTTTTAACTGGTCACTTTATGAATGCAAAGTCCCTGCCTGTTTTAAATCTGCTGTGATTATCCCTGTACCTGAGAAGTATAACATCAGATGTCTGAATGACTACAGACCTGTTGCTCTGACTCCTATTGTTATGAAAGTATTTGAACGGCTGGTCTGCAGATTTTTAGCAAGAGTTGAGATGGACAGCCATCAATTTGCCTATCGGACTAACAGGTCTGTAGAGGACGCTGTCTCTCTGTGCCTGCATGGCATTCTGCAGCACTTGGAGGCTCCTGCTACATATGCAAGAGTTTTATTCATTGATTTTAGTTCTGCTTTTAATACTTTTGTGCCCATTAAACTATTTAGTAAACTCCAGCAAATGGGAATCAGCCAATCTCTCTGTCACTGGATCTTTGGCTTCCTCTCAGACAGAGGACAGGTTGTTAAAAAGGCAACCTGTTCTCCAGCTTGAGAACTCTTAATATCGGAGCGCCCCAGGGGTGTGTCCTCTCTCCTCTTTTCTATTCTCTCTGTACCAATGACTGTGTGTCCCACTCTGAACATGTAAACATTTTTAAATATGCAGATGACACAACTGTCGTAGGACTGATTAGGAGTAACAATGACTCAGACTACTGAGCTGAAGTAGAAGCCTCAGTGATGTGGTGTAAAGAGAATGATTTGATTTTAAATGTTGATAAAACAAAAGAAATAATAGATTTTCGTAAAGGAGGGGCAGTCCACTGTCCACTGATCATCAATGACCAGACAGTGGAGAGAGTCCCCAGTTTTAAATTTCTTGGCACCACTATAGTGAGAGGGCCACACCTTGAAGCGAGGGAGGCAATGCCAAGAACTACGATGGCAGGGAGGGACCCTGAAACACCATGGATCTTCCGATGGAGCGTGTTGGAGTGCAACCAGCCAATCAGCATCATCTCAGAGCGTGGTGTATGCAAATATTACCTCTGGCTTTTTTCGATGCATCATGGATTCAAAACTAGGCCCATCTTAACATCGAGCAGTTAGGTTTTTATTTCCTCGGCCAGGCGAAACTGCATAATAATTTAGAACTTTAGATCCCATTATTGAAACACGTTATTGTTTTCTTAAAATTAAGTGACCACTACATCATTTCCTCCAGTTAAATATTACATGAATATTTTGGAGAAACACCAACTAACGCCAGTGCATCTGCAGCTGACGTCATGCACCGTCCTCGTACTCTTTTGCGAAACTACACATAAGTCAGATGGTGGCATGAGTGCGGGGATGGTCACAATTGATTGCTCACCGGTGTAGATCTTGCTCCGTTGTGGTTTGCGTAAACTCCCTACTGCTCCAATTCTACAGAGCCATAGTGGAAAGTGTACTGGTCTTCTCCCTTACAGTTTGGTATGACAATACCACCACCTCAGAAAGGGGCAGCTGGAAAGAGTGGTGCGGGCCGCATCCAAAATCATAGGATGTGATCTCCCATCTGTGGCCTCCATCTATGACACCCGGATGAGCCGCAGGGTGCATTAAGTGCTAACTGACCCCTCCCACCCTGCCAGGCCCCTCTTCCAACTCCTGCCCTCTGGGAAAAGATATCAGAGCCTCAGGGGTAAGACATCCCGCCCATGCAACAGTACATACCCGGCTGCTATTAGGCTCCTCAATGCTCAGGCCCCATGTAGAACTGAGAGAAATTAAATTAGACTGAATGCATTTTAACTTATTGCACTAATACACTTTAAGGGAAGCTGCAATAGTTCAGGGTCTACATAGCTTTTAATGGTTTGAATGACTTTTTTTTGTTTTGATGTCTTTCATGTACTGTTTTCTCTCTGTGATTTCCATGTACTGTGTGATACCTTCATGTGAGGGCTGCTCTTGTTTGTGGAGTCTTTTAACCTGACTGCACTGAGACAAATTCCAATCAACTGTGAGTTGACATAGTAATAAAGCATTCTATTCTATGGTCATTTCTTGTGGCAGAATTTCAAGCACATGCAATATAAATTTGTTTTAATTTTTGTGTTGTTGTCAGTTCTAATTACCAGTCCAATTTCCCTGACTGTGTTTGGGAGGATTATTAGGCGGCGTGTGAGTGTGTCCAAGCATTTCACTACTTTTTGTTTTTCTTTCTTTTTGCTCAATAGCTGAGCCAGAACTGTGGAGATGGTCCTGGATATTCATATTGTGCCCCCAGAGGGTGAGGGGAGATATATTGTTTTAGACTCAGTTCCTGTTCGAGTTCCCGGAGCGTAACTCTAAAACTGTGTCCATGATATAAACTAAACTTTGCATACTTGCTACTCAGGTTCTAAAGTGGTGCCTTTTGGTATGTGCCTGTCTGTCCGTTCGTCTCTGTCCGTCCGGATGTGATCCATTTTTGTCCGCAGCGTAACTCCTAAACCGTTGGCATGATCTTAACAAAACTTTGCATACTTAATATTCAGGTCCTGCAGAAGTGTCTTTCGGTATGTGCCTGTTTGTCTTTCCTTCTGTCTGTCTGTCCAGTGGGTTAGGCAGGGAAAGGGGCCGGGGGGGGGACATATGTTTTACAAGTAAAAACACATTCTAGTCATTATTATTAATAAAAAAAAATTTATTTTTATAATGATATATCAGGTAATTCACAGCAAGCTGAGCATACACCCAGCAAACTGGACCGCAGCTCCCTGCCAGTCCATGGGCTGGACCACAGCTCAGCACAGGCCCATGGGCTGGAACAACTATTGCACACCGCCAGCCCGATAGACTGGCCCGCTGCCCACAGCCAGCCCAGGAACAGGGCCGCTGCTCACACCAGTCTGGCTGGGTCCAAGACTGGCCTCTGCATTCTGCCATGGATTTGTCCCGCCGGATGCAGACTGCACTGGGCACTGGGACCATGGGCCCAAAAGCAGAGAAGAAGCCCCAAATGCTCAGGCTGGTAAAAAGAACTGAAAAGTTTAATTAATAGAATTAAACAAAACAGAACAGAGCTTAAAACGCAGAGTGCAGCACCAAACATTACACTAGAATACAAACAAGAATGCAGAGGCACTGGGGCCTGGCAATAGCCAGCCCTTTATACTCTGCAATCACCTCCACCTTAACGGGCTGCACCTGTTGCCCGTTAAGGTGGAGGTGAAAGAATGCAACAGGGGGAGGGACTGCAAGGCCAAACCCTTACAAATCTCCTAGATTATATCCAGCTTTTACCTTCCGAATGCAACAGGGGCAGGGACTGCAAGGCCAAACCCTTACGCATCTCCTAGATTATATCCAGCTTTTACCTTCCTTAATACCAGCGTCAAAGGTATCAAGGCCATCACAAAAATCAGAGGTGACAAGCTGTCCCCTCGGAAAATTTCACGCCTAAAACATACATCCCCTAACTTTTCTCCTCCAACTGATAACTCAGTTCTCCAGTCCTTCATACTATTCTGCAGCAAATTTGTCATATTGTTTGCAACTCCAAACAATGTCAAGCACTTAATTATCCACGAATGGGGCTCCTATGTCATAGGCTTTCTTGAAATCAATCCAAGCCATTCCTAACCATGTTAATCTTCTCTTGCAGTTCTTCAGGATTATCTTATCTATCATTAACTGGTCCTTTATTGCCCTCGCATTTTTACAGCATCCTTTTTACTCCTCTGGAAGCAGTTTTGTTATATTATTATTATTATTATTATTCAGAGAAAGAATGTGAGAAAAACCATTTCGTGATTCGCAACCATTTTGTGATTCTGAATATTCAGTTGTGAAATGGATTCATCATTTTTAAGTGCATTCATGGTAAAAAGAAATAAATGAATAAAGTCTTGATAATTTTTGAGGGTAAATATGATAGAGGGTTGCCAGGAAATCTCTTGTAATAGCTTCTTGACCTTTAACCTGTTAACCCAATAGCACTTAGTGTCATTATATATAGATTACCTCTGTTCCCTGGAAAATCCAGGTAATTTTCATATTTTTGACATTGGATTTTGGAGTTATATGGAATTATTGTCAATCTGGAAAATCCAGGTAATTTTCATATTTTTGACATTGGATTTTGGAGTTATATGGAATTATTGTCAATTTCTCAATATATTCTAAAAATAACAGAAATTGAGCACTTTGTGCATGGATAATACAAAAATACTGAATTTAGTATCGATAAAAACATCTGATACATGACCCAGAAACATAGTTTTGGGCACAATGTAATATGGAAATTGTCTTGAGAAAAATTAATGAACTTTACTAAGATTAGGAATTCTACCACTGATTGAACAATAAATAGTGAAATAGCGCCCCCTATGTTTTATCTTGAATTTAGGTCACTGGGGAATCCCTCTTGCCAATTTGAGCCATTTCAAGCTGATGACGTAGTCTAATGTGTAACCCTGGGCAATCATGTGACACAGGCGGTTTGAGGCGGTCTAGTTCAAGTTCTAGTTCAAGTGTTTATTTTGCCATTTGTCCAAGTACAGGTGCACAGGGGCATTGTAATTCTTGTATGGTTCACTCAGTCATTGAAATAAAAAAAAAGCACATATTATTAAGCACATAGTTAAAAGTCCACAGAGTAAAAAAAAAAAAAGTCCACATTCTAATAAATATACTAATATATATTTAAGTGCAAAAAGTGCAGTAAAAACAAATGTGTGAGTAGAGGAGGTAGGTGTGTGTATATGTGTGTGCATGTATGTGCGTATGCATGTGCGGTCTCAAGGGGTCAGAGTCTGAGATGGGGTATGGTATTTCAATCCAGCTTGAATGTCCTCTGCCAGCAGTCTGATGGCTGCTGGAAAAAAAACTGTTTTGAAATTGCTTCCTATTTGCTCTGATGCTCTCTGGGCAGTGGTGTCTCAGCAACAGACCAGAGCTTCTCCACCTAAACAGGGTGTGACTGGGGTGATATGGGTCCTGGAGAATGGGTCCTGGAGGCCAGCTTTTTTCAAGGACCTGATGCAGTAAAGCCTCTGCTGAGCCTTTTTCACAGTGGCCGTGGTGTTCTCGGACCAGCTGAGGGTGTTGGTGATGTGCGGGCCCAGGAACTTGAAGCTGTCTAGGGAACAGAAGTTTCAGGTGGTATCAGTCAGTCCAAGTGCTATTGGGTTAACTACGGAATTTTCAAACAAATTTTGAATCCTTCATTTGTAAACTATGACTTAAATTCGCAACCAATCCAGGCAAACGATATACCATTAGAGAGCTCAGACGATCAGGATTTCAATTCTACCCACCTTTTTGCCCTATTTTAGTTATAACAAATGCAATAAATCAATTTCTCAACATAGACACCACATACTTGAGTGCGATGAAACCTGTCAGTCCTCATCATCAAAGTTGTGTTGTGACTGTCAAACCATGTATTATCCGTTCCATTTGGTCTTGTTCGAAAGCGAAGAACCTGTGCAATCAAGATATTCACGTTGTTTGTCCCAAAGTCACAACATTTTATGATGCATTTCATTGAAAACCTCTATGTCTTATCTTTCCAATGAGACCATGCATGTGTAATAGAACTATTGTATGTGGGAGCAGTGAGCATTTGAAATGTGGTATACCAATCCGGGCCAAATGTGAGAAAATGCAGGTGACAGTTAAGAGGTTGACCCTGATTTCAGGCAATATATCTGCTGTCTTTTTTCAACTAAGTCTTACTTATTGTGGCCTGTTTTGACTTGATGTTGAGTCCATACTGGACTGGACTGTCTTTGATTGATTATCTTGGTATTGTATGTTTTCATAGCTAATTCAGTCTTTGATATGTTTTCATTTTAATCAAAATGTCTCCTCAAACTCACCGTAGGACTATTGCTGGTTTCTGACAGCTATTATCTCCAGGCGGTTTCTCTCTGGAAATCCATGTGATGAGTTACACCACTGCTGTGCACCATAAAATATGGATTTGAAAATAAAAATCTCTTTGAAATGTGATCCTGCTGCTCACTGTGATGATCTATCACGTCTGCAGCGCAAAAAGAGCAAATGTGACTTCAGAAAGCTGCTTTATATTGTTTCATTTTGAAGAAAAGAGAACCATTTGGTGTGCAATGCTAACCCCATGGATGAAAAACAAAGGCTCAACTTCAGCGTACCGTTCCCTAAATTGAAAAATTCTTTATTTCCCTGAGGCTTTTATCTGGAGTATTGTAACTCTCGCTGTTCTTGTACAGATTTACGGCTGGGGCTCGGGTGCAACTGTATCTCTCCAGCATTTCCACATTCTGCAGGAGCTCTGACTCTGTAATCCACAGCAGGACCATCATGTCTCCATTCTCAGAACGAATTTCATTTCGCCGTCATGCACAAGTGAGTCTTGGGTCAAAAGACCGCTGAAATACTCGCTCTAACTCATTGGCGATGGATCTGGGCTGTAACCTCATATCGACCGCTGCTCTGAGCGAATGCGTCTCTCTCCATCACTCTGTCCCATCCTCGATTCTTCTGCCAGCTCGATTACACGCTGACACAGTCACTTTGAGAGTTTAAAATGGGATCCAAGCGTGTCGTAACGAAACGCGAGGCACATGCAGGGGAGGGCACATTAAGCAGACATCTGTGCGATTCAACCGGGCGATTTTTCTTCATGCAGAAACTATGGCTGCTGTTCAGAGCTCCCCAGTCTTCTAGATCATTCCAGACCTGAGAGCACTTGGGTCAATTAGCCCCCAGTGCTCATTACTGCTTTCCTGTTTCCTTTTAAAGGAAATTCACCACTTAGTGTGTGGTACCCAAAGGCTTAACTGAAGAGTCCAGAGCCAAAAGTGCTTAAAGCATTTTCACACGCTGTGATGCAAGGATGAGAAACCATCTTTTATAGTCATCAAATTTCGAATTTCTGAAAGTTAATATTTTGTGACTTAAGTACTTTAACCACTGGGATCTTTAATTTATTGGGCGACTATATCACAAACATGCCAATAAGATGCCCACAAAAACATGCAAAACAACATCAATCTGTGCATCATAACACGCTCATTGATCCAAAGTGACGCCCTTACCTGCACCACACTAACAACTGGAAGCTGGCCTGGGATACATTTATCCAGAGCTGTAAGTATTCCTACTCTAAGCTCTAAAGCAGAGCTCAGCAAATCGGAACGTCAAATTGAAATCCAGCCCTGATTTTCTGTCCTTCAAGGCAGTGAAATAATTATTTGAGTAATTTGTGCCACTGATTAGCCAGTCTGTCTTTACTCCTGAGTCTCAGGTAAAGGTGGGGTGGAAAACCAGTAATTCTGGCGCCTCAAGTACCGTGATTTGATGATCCTTGCACTCGACCTTACACCAGAATAACTCACTGCAGGTCTCTATCACCCAAGATCTCGTATTTCCACACAATGTTTTAACACTGTAGTGTTATCTATAAACTGATCATGCATAAATTTCAGTGGATTTGCATTATGTTAATAACTCATGCGTTGCTTGGTTACATTAGTTGCAGGTTGAAATGCTGAAATGGCCTCTCCTTTTGATCCTTGCATTATATGAGTTAGTGGTAATTCCATTCATTTCAGAAACAGGCAGCCCGTAGAAATACTGCGGGTGTTATTGTAAGTTTGGAGATGAAGGCATGTTATGAGTCACTGGAAGAAATATTTAGAGTGTAATTTCAGTGCAAGGATGTAATGTGAGCATGTAGCAGTCATAAATGTTTGCACAGTTGTTTCATTTTGGTATTATTGAACTAATAGCAAATGTGTCTGTATGCTTATTATAAGAATTAAGAGTATGCTTACTCCTCTCTTTTGGAATCAATTTATCTTGCAATTACAAGCGTGGGATTGCAAAGTTTTTACATAATCAGGTTTTCTAAGGCTTGAAAATGTGCCAGAGTTGCATTTTTGCTACAAATTTATTTATTTATTTATTTATTTATTTTCACGGCCTATATATATATATATATATATATATATATATAATAGGCATTATAAAGCAACTCCTCCTGTGATTCAGGAGTAAATTGAATGCTAATTCCAAGGCAACGACCTAACTTTAGCTCTGAAAAAAAAACAGGGGAGTCAAACACAATTTATCTGAAATACACTGCCACATATAGGGAAGACAACTAACAAACGACCAGCTTTTTTCCAGAATCTGCTTGTTGTTTGTTGTGCAAACACGCAGGTGGTATGTCTGGTGCAAGGGACCAAACACAAGTACATAGTCTGGAATGCAAAAATTATGGTCTTTATTATCAATTTGAGTCCAGTGACAGGTGATCAAAGTGACAGTACAGATGGGCAATCCAAAAACAGGCAGGGGTTCAAAAGCGAAATAGCACAGGGTACAGCACCAAATTGCCATACAGTGGTTGAGTCAAGAGTCCAAAATCCAAGTTCGTAAGCCAGGACAGCAATACACAGAAAACGTGCTCAGGCAGAAAAAGGGTTGTTAATCAGAAGGCAAATAAATCCAGGCAGGCACAGACAAAAATCGTAATTGAGCAGAAGGGTGTCACAGAATCACAAACAAATCACTCGTGTACAAGGAGCTCAGCACAGGAAAAGTTTATCAACGGTCTGACACGGGCTAAGCAGAATTTAGGGACTTTATATACCCCAGGGAGGTAACGAGCTAGGCGGGGCAACAGTTGTGAGGACTAATCTTAACATTAACTGAGAGGGGAAAACACAAGAGGTAATAAAACAATACAAAATAGGAAAAAATGACAAAGACTAGTTTTCACAAGACATCCTTAAACAACAACAGCTCCATTCAAGAAGTGGCTAAGGTGGAGAGATGGAAGAAACAGATTAGTATAAGAGATGGTTGCAAAGTCTGCTGAAACAAAGGCAAAGCACTGGGAGGGCAAAGAGGGTGGAGTTACAGATTAGTGTGGAAAGTGGAGAGAATCAATTAGTAGAGTGAGTAGTCTGTGCAGTATTAATATTACCCAAATGAGCAAGTTAGTATGTTAGTTAGTGACAGGATAAGTATATTTGTATGGATTAGTAGTTAAACTAGACAAAACATAGAATGTTAGAAGGGTTAGTACTTTATTAGTAATTTAGAGTCCGAAATCAGACTGGCCTGTGGGCCATCCCAACTTGTCCCCAAAAGATAATATACGGTGGATTTTGAAATGCAAACTGTGACAGAAGACTCCGTACTGTTGCACACCTTTAGACTTGTTTGCAGGGACAAAATTACACCTGAAAAACTTGGTTTCTTCAGTCCCTAAGTGTTTAAGAGTTGTGAAAAGGAAAGGCAACATCAGTGAAACGTGTTTACTATTAAAAAAAAATCACTAAAATAGTTGGGTTAAAACATCAAATAATGTGCTATTGTATTGTTATAGCATAATTCAGTTCAAAGACACATAAGAAATTGCTGCTTTGAGTTTTAATTTGAATTTAATTAGATTTATCGACGTGGATGATTGGTCAATTTAATTAATTTAATCTCACTGTCTAAAGACATGTGTGCTTAATTAATCTGAGGCTCTAAATTTTCCAAAGGTATGAGCGTGTGAATGAATGAAGTGTGAATGGAGTGTGTGCCCTGCGACGGATTGGCAAGCTCTCCAGAGTGGGTCCCTGGCCTTTCACCCATAGTCAGCTAGGAAAAGCTCCATGCTCCCCAGCGACCCTAGTGAGGAGGATATGGTTTAGATAATGGATGGATGGATTACATCAGTCTCAGCATTCGGGCGGATTCATAAGCGAGTGTGCCAGCTGGTTCAGTTAGAGCACTGGCAGTTGGGTGGATCTGTTACCATGTGTAGCAGCTGATTTGGTTAGAGCACTGATAGTACGGCGGATTCGTTAGCGTGTGTGGCAGCTGCCTTGGATAGAGCAATGGCAGTCGGACGGATTTGTTTGTGTGTGTGGCAGCTGGCTCGGATAGGGCACTGGCAGTGGGGCAGATTTGTTAGCATGTATGGCAGCTGGTTCAGTTAGAATCCTGGCAGTCGTGTAAATTTGTTGGCGTTTGTGGCATCTGGTTTGGTTAGGACGCTGGCAGTCTGGCGGATTTGTTCGTGTGTGTGGCAGGTGGCTTGGATAGAGCACTGGCAGTCGGATGGATTCGTTTGCATGTGTGGAAGCTGGCTCTTGTAAAGCACTGGCAGTCCGGCAGATTCTTTTGCGTGTGTGGCAGCTAGTTTGGTTAGAGCATTGGTAGTAGGGTGGATTTGTTAGCAGGTGGGGCAGCTGGCTCTGATAGAGCACTAGCGGTCAGATGGTTTTGTTAGTGTGCGTGGCAGCTGGCTTGGATAAATCACTGGCAGTTGGTTGGATTTGTAAGCATGTGTGGCAGCTGGTTTGGTTAGAGTGCTGGCAGTCAGGCATATTTTACTTCACCATGTAATTTTATTGCACATTATCAACCATGCAAGACAACAGGACGCCTAAATAAGCAGTTAGCAGGAGGCTGTACTCCATTTTAGATCACGTCCTGAGCACTGGTGTTTATCCAAGAAATCTGAAGACATCAGTTCAAATTCATCACAAAACCAAGGTAATGTTGGGGAAAATGAATGATATTAACAGGCTTGACTGGCGAAGGTCCAGGGTGCTAGAGTTGGACAAAGTCAGAGCCACCTTCAATGACCTGTAGACAAATGGGATTGATATATTAAAAAATCTGAACTTGAACGTGGACAGTTGACTGTTGACAGCGGGGTGGCTATTCAGGACACTAACTTTCAAGTGTTGTTCAGTTCAAAAAACTGTTTAGACAGTGTGAAATGTTCTTCATGTTAACTTAATACTAGTATTTAAAGTTTCAAAGTTGGACAACTAAACTGTAGACCATATTTGCTTACAGGGAGTTAATCAGGGCAATCTGACTAGTTTTATTAACCTAGTTCTCGTATTCAACATAAGTCTTGGAGCTTGGGATCCTGTGGAATAATGCATCACAGAAAACTTTTTGACATTTTGTGCAAATGTAAACTTTCAATTAAAGCCATGAGAGTCATCATTTCTTGACACTGAATTCAAAATATAACCAATGTATTGTTCCAGGACAAAAAATTCACTTCTAGTTGTCACTCATCATGTCAGTACCCTTTCCAACCAAGCGAAACATTAACAAGTGATTGAAAACAGAGCCAAGAGGCGACAGTATTTGTGGAGCTCCCCACATGATATTATCGGGACAAGTCCTCTATGAGCATTAAAAGAGGATCTGAACATTTTCTTATTGCATATGGCCAAAACAAAGGCAGTTTTACAACTTCAACATTTCAAAGTACCATTGAATTTCATTGAAAAGCAGTGACTCAGTAACATGTCACTTACGTCACGTCTGTCACACAGGTAATTTGATCCCATTGAGTAAAATTAAAGATGGTGCATAAAAATGTTATGGATGGTTAACACTTTGTTATAACAACAAATTAAGAGAGTTTATTTTATATTCAACTCATGAAGAATTAAACTGCAAAACAGAGGTCAATTTTTTTGGTCTTCGGGGGCAAATTTTAAATATCATGGCATCGTATTTTCTGTTCATGCTTGAAAAAAATGTCCTGTCCCTGTTTATCTGATTGCATCTGCCTCCCTGTGCCTCTAAATCCTCAGAAAACACCATCTGGTTCATTTTACGCTGTTGATGTGGTCTTAATGGTGTGTGACGGACGTGACAAAAGTTTGATAGTATCAACTTCAACCACAGTATTTCCCAAGATGGGTCAAAATATTTAATTTCCATTATGATTTCCATGTATTTGAACTAGTCCAAGATTAGAATAAGTAAACAACTCCTCAATTGGCAAAAAAAAAATACACACCCTAATTTTTTACAGAAGTGTTATTTTTTTTTTACTTCGCTCATATAAAATCGCACACCATTGCAGGGAATTGGAAGGGTATAACTGGAGTGAAAATTTGGCTACATACGGGCAAAATGACCTCAAAAAAGAAAATTCTAAAACTTGTCAACATGAACGTGACCATGGGTAGGAACGCAGGGAAATTTGGACTCTCCAGAAATGTTTGTTGAAACACGCACAAACATAACCAAGAAGACAATAATCGGCAAAATATTCATTTTTAGTCACAGAAACATAATGTTTGAACCTGCAGTTGTTCAGGCGTCTGGCTTAGGCTTTATTATTTTTCTTGGCTGATGAGGCTTGGCCACAGCACTATAGGGGCAGAAGAAAGTATAAAATCTTTTTCTGTCAGACGAAGACGTATATTTCCAGTGATGCTGCGAAATTTTCATAACATTTTTAGCAATTTTGACTATTAAAGAACATTCTACTGAGTGTTACCTTTCAAACAAGACCATGATTATGCCTGTAGTCAAAGTGGTTCAAGAGCAGTAAGCATTTTAGTCTGGGAGGAAATTTGCTCAAAAAAGGACTGCAATTTAAATGGTTAAACTCATAGACTGTATAAAAAGATGGACGAAGCAACCGTGACGTCACCCATTGGTTCCAGAATACCACTTAGGAAGCCTCGATTTTGGCAATTTGAATTGCGCCATTTTGTCATTTTGAAACCAGATGTGATTCCTATTGGACAAGAGCATGAATTGAATATCCAGGGAGGAGTGAGGGGTGGATCTACGGGTGGATGTGACCGTATCAGACAAGGACCAGAGGATAGCCACGCCCCTAAAGCATATTCTGGCTTTATCCTTTATTCTAGTCTATTTGGGACCATAATTTACAAAAATGAACATCATGATATCAAAGGAGACTTGAAACTTGCGATAGATACCATAAAGTAATGTGGAAAATCATTATTGAAATAATAAATCAGGTGGGAAAGTAGGGTCATTTTTTCATAGACTTCTATAGCATTGAACTTCTTTCTGCTACCACCGACGTCGCCATCTGCTGGCCATTAAATAGAATGCAAATTTTAGAGATTTCTGCATTAGCCTCAGTTTTCAGACCCGGGTGCTGCGTCCATCTTTTTATACAGTCTATGGTTAAACGCCGCAGTTTTATCTTCAAGGCAAAATAATATTCTCCCAAACTATAGGGGGCAGTGGTTCCTTAAACTCCTTGCCTCTGCCACCCACAGTGCCTTTGAGTTGATCATTTTCTGCACATCTGCATCTGAGTAGTTAGTAAATTTCAAAGGTGCACAGCCATGCAAAACCTTGCTTAATAAGCAGCAAATTTTTTTATTTTTTTTTTCCCCAGGATGGCAAAGTCATGACACGCTCTTTTCTGCCCCTGATTTGCTAGTACTAGATGTCATTGTTGGTTGGATTTGTTAAGTGTCGGCATGAGGAGTGAGATTGGTGAGGATTAGGGTATAATATCAGAGTTAGCCAATTATAGGTAGAATAGGGCGGGTTATGCCTTCACCATCCTGGTTAAAAAAAGTACCGCACACGGGACCCACGCTAAGGTGCGTGTCTGTAACTGTTACATGTTAATGGCTGTGCGAAGCCTCGCGACCCTTGTGATACTTCAAACATAAATAAAGGTGAGCCTATCCCCTGTCTACAGTGTTCTGTTTGTTCTAGTCTCCAGTCTGAATGGCTTTGCTGCTCAGAGTCCAACTGAAATTGCACATTTTTACCTCCCCAGGGCAAATTTAGGGCTACATTTACCTCCCTGGGGTAAATTTAGGGTGACATTTCGATGGCTGTGCTGTGGCTATTGCCCTGAGGAGGCTCTAGTGACCTCGTTCTGTCCAGGACACGCGCTGTAAAGTGCGCCCGAAAATAGCAGCGCTTTCTGGCACAGGCAATATAAATCAAGGCTGCTGTAGCTGGATATCATATCACAGATAACTATGTGATTGCTCTAATGAGTCCAACCATTTTCCCTCACAGACACCCAGTCGGGCTTTTTCACGGCAAGGTCAGAGAAAGAGTTTTTACAGGCCTGACCTCAGGAAGCATCCAGGCCCTGAACCAAAGGGCCGAACGTGACGCTCTTCTGTCTGAAACTATTTTTCAGTGTGAATTGCCCGTGGACTCTTCCTGCTCCATTTTAAGTAATTCCTCTACAAAAGCAGTGCATTTATGAAGTTATGGCACTTTATAAATATGGCAGCTACCTATTATGGCGGACAATAAGAGTAACCTGCGTTGTTTTTTTTTCTTGCTGTGTTTTTTTTTCTGAATAGGCAATACTTTTTCTTTAATCAGAGGGTAGAACTCCATGATTAGGTCAAATTACTTCTTTCTCATTCTCCAAAGATTGGAGTCGTCCTCACTGCAAATCATTAAAAGTCGTGTCCCTCTGTGTCTGTGTTATATTAATGTAGCTTTTTGGATTCCACATTTTTAACAAAAGCACGGACCATCATTGCAACAGAAATTAAATGATTTTTTTTTTTTAAACTTTAGTTCTAATGGCTGATTCGATCAACTGATCTGAATCTGGTTGAACATGCATTTTGCACGGTGAAGAGGCGACTGGAGACTCTTATAAATTAACTGAAACAAGCAGGAACTGAAGATGACGGCTGTACAGGCCTGGCAGAGCATCAGCAGGGAAGATACCCAGTGTCTGATGATGTCAATGTGTCACAGACTTCAAGCAGTCAAAGGAAGGGTGGGCACAGTTTCCCCAAAACCCGCTCCTTAAATAAGGCAGAGACTCTCAGTGGGGGCGGAGTCGCGTTCTTCACATGGGAACCTCAGCATTTTTCCCTGTTTTTTCTTGTGCTGACAGGAATGCGCTTCAGAACCACAGCTAGCAATCGCGCTAGCGGCCGGAGACAATTTTTTTTTTCCAAAACAGGTTTGCCATTGCAGATATTTTAACCAATCAGATTGCTTGTGATGTCATAGGGATACTTAGCGAACTGTTTTCTGATGTAGCTATTCTATTTTTTTTTTTTTTCTGTGGGTTTGGGAGTTTCTTGTTTGAAAAATTTCAAATATATTTTCTGATACCTTTTTGCATCTGAATTCATGAATTTATAGCTAGCAAATAATAAAGTATCTTTTTTTCAATAACCACAATTTGTTTATAGAAGAGTCACTTTTCAAGGAGAAAGTATACAAGTAAGCAAGATGTCAAGGCACGGTTGGCACTGGCACTCGGACATTGTTTAACGCAGTAGATGTTAGGGGGTATCAGATCAACTGCCAATGTAGTCCAAGCACCTGAAGAGATCACCAGCAGGGCTCATGCCTAGGCGTAAGGTTAATGGGGTAGTCACACATACGTTAGCCTTCATAACTATCCATGGGGGGGGGATTACCGTAGCCCAGACTACGTAGAAGTATGATAAAATACCATACCATAACGTACTTCAATACGTAGTTAGACATAGTGAGACATAATGACAGTCGCAGTGTAATGTAGTAGCCCTTAGTTGCCCGTAGATTCATGCCAAACTTGTAGGTTACTGGGTACACTACGTTTGGCTGCAGTAGGCTACGGTTGTTACTATGGTAAACTACGTGTAATTACATTAAACTAAGTTACTGCTACGTAAATAAAAATGCCCTCTACCATGGCTATCTTTTGAACATGCCCAACAGATAAACCTCTGCGCACGGTTTTATCACGTTAATGGCCAAGTTATTTCCACAGATGGCCACGGATGGCTACGGGTCGCTACGGTGCGCCACATTAGGCTACATTAAACTACGGAGGCTTCCACTATGCTTAATTACGTTATTTAATGTATGTGTGACCACCTCATCAGTCTGACTTTGAACTAAAAATTACGACCAATCTATGGTAAAGACTAGAGCACCACATAGCCTTAAGCCCTATTATGTGTTTCGCCTGGGTGTAACATCTACGCCTAGTATGGAGCAGGCGTAAGTTAGAAAGACAAAGTTGTTAACATGGTAAAAAATTATGGGAAAATTGTTGTATGATTGTTTTGACACAACTTGAAAAGAAAAACGGCAGTGGCTGCCCGTTTTGCATACAACATAACTAACACTCTCGGGCATTCAGGCGAAAATGAGCTGTCTGCGATCAAACAAACCCATCGGACTTTTATTCACACTGCTGATCGAGATGTTTCAGTTTGGTGAGCAAACACTGTTTATAGTAATCGATGAGCTCTCCCCTCAGCAACAGCATGTATGGAAAGAAACGATTGTACTACAGATGTTAGTATTGTTTCTTTGCGCTGCTATTGTTTAATTTGGCTATGAGAATGTGTATGTTATCTGCACATGCCTCTTCAAGTTTCCTTGTTTCGCTGTATATAAGAATTATAGCATGCAATGTCCAGTGAGCAGGCCTTGCATACCTAAACACATATGCAGTACGTAGCCTTGTAGGTCTAGCTGAGAGAGCATTTAGTATGTAGCTAGCTTCATAGCCCTCAATGGCTGTTTACCTCACGTGAAGCAAATTCATCAAAAGGGTCCCCCACTGCTAGTTGCCACATACTCCTAAACATAACAGCGAGGTTTTGGACTGAGTGAGTGAGGGCCGATTAACATCAATACTTGTGGCTAGAAACAGGGCGTCATCATTGCTACCTGGTTTGTAAAGATTTTCTTAGTTGTCTTTATTGTGCAGACTAACATTTAATTTTTCAGTATTTATTGTGCACACCTAACATTTAATCTCATCAGTTTTGCGCTTCAGTTCTTTTATTCTGTTTTGGACAGGGGATTGTTGGGTGCAAGGCCTGCATCATTGTTAACATTTGACGAATGTTAGATGGCTAGCAGGTTACTCTTCGCTGACAGTTCTGGTTGGCCACCAGTGATGTAGCTAGCTAGCTTGGTATATGGCTAGCTGTCTGCTGCAGTGCCCAGTGACAGTAGTCTTGCAAGCTCATGTTTCTTTAGCTGATGGCTGGTGACATCATGAGCAATCTAATTGGTTGAAATATGTGCAATGGCAAACCTGTTTGGGGGAAAAAAAAATTTGCAACCAGGAGCCTGACTGCTGCCACGAGAAAGCCAGCTTTAGGACCATGGGTGACTGCTGGTAATTTGGGCAAAGTCCAATGTGTGTGTCCAATTTGAAATATTTATTTTATTTTATTAAAATATTATTATTGGAATTTTAGAACTTGTATTTTGCTCTAAAATTTATATAAAAGTGTGCATAAAAATCAAACTTTTGTCCATTTTGTAGCTTATCAAGATGTAACAAAATTAGAATTAAAAACATCAAGAGGAAAACCTGTATAATACTGTTAGCCCCCAGCATTAAATTCTGAATAAACTGGACTATTTAAATGAGAAAAGAATGACTTTTAATTGATTTTAGTGTCAGATTATAATACATCATGGCCTTTCCATTTTCAGTTGGAGTATACTACTGTAGTTCATACAAATAATAATAAGAAGAAGAAGAAGAAGAATGGAACATGGTTGTGACTGACAGTTTTCTCCAAAAAGGTAAATCACCATCACATGTGCTCGTAAAAAATGCACGAGGTTGATGATATACAGCACCTGGGTCATTGCAGTCTTTAGAATACAGGGAACATGCAAACCAGTGCTTGCACACAGATGTCATGTTGTCTGCTTGTATTCATTGACCACCGTTCGCAACCATTTACTAAAGTCTCTAATAATCCCACAAGTTACACACAGCTCCTGATGCTGACAGTTCCAGTCCTTGCAACATTCTTGACAGCCAAGTGTAAATTCTCACAACGCAGTTTACCCAGAGCATTGTCTTTGCTTTCACATGGTCATAGGTGTGGTAAGTTGGCTGACTATTGTATTCCTTTTTATCAGTGATGGCCAGTAAACTTATCATGATATTTATATATTTATATTGAAAAATTATAAAGTTATGACAGCCCATTTCTAAAACCACATCAAGACACAGGAGAGGGTTTTTGAATTAAGTGGACCAAATGCATGCAAACAAAGCAGAGGGTCTAATTTCATCTGACTCAAAAATAATCTGAGGTGAATTCAGTTAAATTGGTGCTGTCAGGGTGTACTCTCGAAATACATGTATAAATGTGCTTGGTACCATGTCCTTTGTAATATGAATTATTACTCTTTCACTCGTACCTAAATCTCACTGAACCATTTTTAAATTCTCTGAGAGAAATTGATTTGCTGAGGAATAGGGGTTTTGGCCCAGATTCCTGCATCTGGAGACTGAACAGCTGGTCTGACTGAAATCAGAGGATGAAAATGAAGTAAAATGACCTTGCCAGCAGTATGGCAATGCTATCTGACTGCAAACCACTGACAAGGCTAATAATACCTCTCCAAACTGCAGAGCTGAAGCCAAGGTGGCTCAGTGTTTGTGTGTTATAAATTTAATAATGTAATTTTGAGTACTCAAAATGCTCTTTATGCACTGGTGTGTGGCTATATTCATCTTGCCTGATGATAGGTTAGTAAGATTGCACAGCTGTCGCAAATGATTGGTCACCACGTTTGTGTATCTGTTTGCATTGTCTGTAAAGACAACTGTGAGAGAGAGAGAGAGATTGTTTTTTTTTCACATTTCGCATTTTTTCTAACTCTAAATTATGTGTCTACCTTGGCTTGTATCAGACTCTTTTGCAGGCTTTGTCATATGATAGACTTTTATATTTTTATTAAGAAATCATCCCTAAAGAGTTATGTTACATAACATAACATGAGTGGCAAGAACAGGCCATTCAGCCCAATTTGGCTCGCCATGTTATCATAGCCAAGGCCATAGCAGTGCACTAATGTATTTTAGAATGCTGGTTGCTAGGCTGCGGAACCAATGTAACATATGAAGTAAATGGAGCCGGACTGTGGGTGAAAGAGACAGTCGTCATTTAGCCCTGGATGCGGCTAAACAGCTCTTCCTTTGTTGTTCTTTTTTTGCGCTGCAGTGGAAGTTTCTAGAACTTTCTGATCACCCGTATGTTTCTCTTTGAACATGGAAAAGTCTAAAGCGGCAGAATGTACAGTATCTGTCATGAACAGCACTGCCAGCTGTAAGACTAGTTTTAATGCCATGTCTTTGCTGATGGACTGGCTCGTCTAAATGAGAGAACGCTCAGGAGATCTGAAAACAACTCTGTCTTCCATGACCTTTCTCTCTGCTGAGCCAGTCTCACTGGGAAATCCCAGTACCTGCAGCTTATGTGCTTGATCATTATGCAGATCTACAGGGGAATACTTCTATTGTGATCATTTAGGTTACATGCTTGAGCTTGATGGTGCAAAATTAGCACTTCACTGTGGGATCTGATATTGAAACCAACCGATTGTCAGCAGTCGGTGCCATGTTATGCCTTGATAAATTGAATTTCCCGAATTGAATTGAATTGAATTGAATGTTGCGTGTCAGTGCACTTTTTGAGTGGCTTTGCGCTTATTAATGTTTTAATTTAATATGAACAGCTGCACTTATTCAACCAGGTCAGGTTTTTGTTAAGTTGATCTAATTTTTGTTTGTTTCGGAATCGTGATTTTGGAGTTCATATGTCGTGTATGATTTTTTTTTCATTAACGTATTTATGCTTCTTTTTTTTTTTTGTAGGCCGACTTGATATTTGAGGACTCATATGGAGAACAATTCATTTTATTTTGCTATTTTTTCATCATCATGTGGAACTTCAAAAAAGTAAAATTATTAATTGGTGGGAGTATACTTCTATTTTTTTATGAATGAATGATTGAATGAATGAACATTGCATTTATATGGCGCTTTCTCATAGACACTCAAAGTGCTTTACAGTCACATGGGGTAATCTCATCTCTCCACCACCAATGTGCAGCACCCACCAGAATGATGCGACGGCAGCCATTCTGCACCAGAATGCTCACCACACATCAGCTTGAGGTGGAGATGGGGAAGACAAATTGCATAGCCAATTAGATCAGGGTATGATATAATGGCAGGTTGAAAGAGCCAGGTTGAGAATTTAGCCATGACGCTGGGGAACCCCCTACTCTTGTCGAAGAGTGTCATGGGATTTTTCATGACCACTGTGAGTCATAATCTGGGTTTAACGCCTCATTGGAACGACAGCGTCTGCTTCAACACAATATCCCCATCACTGGACTGGGGCATTGAGGATTATTTCACTAGAGGGAGGACTGCCACCTACTGGCCCATCAACAGCACTTCCAGGAGCAATATTGGGTTTTTTTTTTTTTTTTGTCATTTTACATTTATCCCAAGAGTTAGGCTCATCACAGAGACTTATTGACACAAATAGTCAATTAACATATTTTTTCTTTTCTTTTTTTAATACTTTTTAAAAACACTAGATACAGTTTCAAAGGGACCACAAAGGCACGACAAAAAACAAAACAAGGAGGAAATAAAGTTGAGCAGCAGAGACAGTCCATGTAAAATATTATTGATTGATTACAAAACCCTTAGTCTGCTCTAAGAAAGATCTAACAGCAGAAAAAACAGCAGTGTTTCTCCCAAAATTAAGAACGGGGCTACCAAAAAGCAAAAGCTTGAATTTTTTAGATAAACTCAATGAAGACCACATATTGCCTGTGACTGACTCAACAGAGGTAAGTAGTGGAGAACGCTGAGCAGCAAAACGAGGGCACATCGAGAAAAAATGTCATGCGTCCTCTCTAGAAGCACCGCAGCCACATGAAGCAGATGGGCTGCAATTGATCAAGTGCAAATAATAATTTAAGCCGCAATGACAAAGCCTAAGCCTAGTATGCAAAATAGAAAAGTAGCCATCGCCTTCATAAAGTAGCTTATGGCGGAGTGGTGTATAGAAAAGAGGAGCATCCTGCAAGTTTGTTTTGAAAGATGCAACAGAAGCGCAATTGCATGCTGCATGGGGTATCGAATTCCATAGCTTAACTGCAGAGAAAAGTAAAGAGCCTCTCGATTTTTCAGTATGCACAAAAGACAGTGCTAAGTCAGCCCGATTACGTAAAGTATAAAGAGGAACACTGACTAACATTGCATTGAAGAAGAGATAAAAGGTCATTGGGTACCAAACAATTTTCCATTTTATACATTAATATCAGTTTTTGAAACTTTCTATGGTCACTTAACCTCAGCAAATTGGTTTCCACCAGCAAGTCTGAACGGTGTGTGCCTTTCATAGCTCCAGTTATTAGCCTTAGGGCATCGAAGTGGAGGCTTTCTAATAAATCAGATTCACCCAAAGTACATCTGTCCCGGACAACATCGGCATACTTGAGCATAGAACAAACAAGTGTCTTATACAAGATCTCAAGAATGTATCTAGATAAGATATATTTAAAACCTTTTGATAAATTTAGTATTTTAGCAGCTTTTTCATATAATTTGGACGCATGAGCTTTCCGAGACAAATTATCAGTAAGTAAAACACGCAAATGTTCATGTTTCTTATGAACCTCAATTGCTTCACCATTAATCAGTAGCACAGGGTGACAAGGCTCATCATTCTTCAATGAAAAAGTCATACATTTAGTTTTAGAAGCGTACATGATCATCTACCATTTATCCACCCAAGAAGAGATCAACACGAGGTCTTCATTAAGCGCCTGTGCAGATGCTTCAGGAGAGTACCTCCTCCAAGAGTAAAGTATCAGCAGCAGACTAAAAACAAATGGAATTAAGATCCTGTTGGATATTACGGAAGCCCTGAACCGCAAGTATGAAAAAAAAAAATTAGATACCCAAGTCGTAATTTCAAGATAATATCTCGAAATTATGACTTAATTTCTCATAATTTCGAGATAATAACTTGTTATAACGAGATCGTAAGTCATTATTTCGAGATAATAACTCGTTCTAACGAGATAGTAAGTCATTATTTTGAGATAATGACTCGTTATTTCGAGATAACTAGTCATAACAGGATAGTAAGTGGTTATTTTGAGATAATGTCTATTTAGTTTAACAGTGCAATATCAATATTAGCCACAAGGGGGTAGCACCTGCCATGCATATCTGCTGCTGATTACGCGCTAAACCAAGGAAGTTATTTTGACGTCTCACGCCTCTTACAGTGCTCTCACACATATGCGAACTTGTTTGCGATTTCATGCGATCTCATGAGAACTGCTACATGAGATGAGCGCATTGTGTTTGCTTCTATTTCGCATATAATCACTTTGACTTCGTATTATGATTGCTTTGGGTTCGCAAGTACATTCGCAATGATCGCCTTGATTTCGCGTTGGGAAACGCCCCTCTGGCAGTTCGCGAGAAATTTTGGAAAAGCCGAAAAACTGGCTGCGCATCAAGTTCACAACTGACGCATCTCTTCCGCAACTGTCAAATCTCATTCGCTACTGTCGTATCCTATTCGCAATGTGTTCGCTTGTTATGGTGCTCATAATAGGTTCGTAGATGCCGTATTAAAATCTCTTCTTTTTCGCCGCAATTCGCATCTTGTTCATATTGTTATCTTATCATGTTCGCATTGCGTTCGCAGCTAATTCGCAATAATCGCATTATTGTCACGGCAGTTTGCCATATTCGCATCATGATGGCATTGTCAATATGAACAAGATGCAAATTGTGGCGAAAAAGAGGCGATTTTAATACGACATCTGCGAACCTATTATAATTACAATGCGATAATCAATGCGATTTATGGCGCATTCAGTTCGCATACAATTGCAGCGCGTTTCGCATACGTGTGAGAGCACCTTTACACCATGTTTACACCGGGCTCACGACCGAGTTGCGACCGAAAATTGAGCTCTGCTCGCCCTCACTCGCACTGAATCGCACTGGGGTTGCAAGCTGCTCTCCGTGCGGTCGCCATAGTCTCCAAAACCATCTCTCTTGGTCTCCATCACTCGGTCTCATGGAGGTTTGCGAGTGTATTAAACTGTTAAAAATACTCGCAAAAGTTGTGCGACCAGTGCAAAACGCGATAGGGTATCATAATCGGTCGTTATAAGCTCGCGCAAGTCTCAACTCACTCCCAACTTGGTCTCACAGGCGGTAATAAACACGCCAAATGGCTCGGCCTGCGGTTGCATCAATGATCGCAATTTTTTAGGAATTATTCACTCACAAAGTATTGCAAGCATTACGGCGAGCTTAATGCGAGCCTATTGCAACCCCATAACGTTTTAAAAGCGACCGAATTGGCGACTGCGCTGCACACTTTTTAAAAGCGACCGCGCTGAGACTGCATATGCGATTAAGGGGATCTAAATCCGACCAACGGCGAGGTAACTTATGACCACACATTGTCTATATAAACAGAGGGCCACCGCTCTCTCCATCACTCGCCGACACACTTTCCATAAGTAGGCTACACACGACAATAATGAGAATTACGACAGCATCATGGTTCGAGGTGTAAAGAAAGTCGCGATTCAGTTGCAGTTGAAGCTTGGTGTAGACGCTAATAAGCGATCAAAGCAGGGAACAGCCGCGGCTTGTGCGAGTGACCAAAATGTCATGATCACGCTGGTCGTATTGGGGTTGTATCAGGGTCGCGGTGCGGTGTAAACACCCCATTCGTGGCGTTCATGTTCCTGTGCCGTTGTCAGCAATTATTCATTCGACGCGTATCTAAGAGACTCGCGGAATTTAATTCCCTGTGCATCAAGTGAAAATAACCTGAATACTGCTTGCTTTCTTGGTTTATGGCAGAATCCACCCGCTTGTAAGCCGACATATAGGACCGGAGCTACCCCCTTGTGGCTGATATTGATATTGCACTGTTAAACTAAATAGACATTATCTCAAAATAAGGACTTACTATCCCGTTATGACGAGTTATTATCTCGAAATAATGACTTACTATCTCGTTATAACGAGTTATTATCTCAAAATAATGACTTACTATCTGGTTATAATGAGTTATTATCTCGAAATAATGACTTACTATCTCGTTATAACGAGTTATTATCTCAAAATAATGACTTACTATCTTGTTATAACAAGTTATTATCTCAAAATTATGAGATATTAAGTCATAATTTCGAGATATTATCTTGAAATTACGACTTGGGTATCAATTTTTTTTTTCATACTTGCGGTTCAGGGCTTCTGTAGGATATCCATTAATATAGATAATATATAAAAGTAAGGGGCCCATCACAGAACCGTGAGGAACCCCTGCATGGATCTTTATCCTGGATGAACTACTACCCTCAATAACCATATGCTGCTGCCTATTGCATTAATAACTTGCAAGCCATTTGTACAATACCCCATCTATGCCTAAATTGGCCAATTTTACCAAATGGCCATTATGTCACACCCTATCAAATGCCTTGGAAATATCCGGATACACCGGTCCTTACTTCATTGCCCCTAACAGGGGCATTGTGAATTTTATTAATTATGTAAAATAGCTGCATAAAAGTAGAGTCACCAGGACAGAAACCTGATTGCAAACAATAGAAAAAACCAATACATTCCAAACATGAATAAAATTTCATAAATACTACCTTTTCACAAATTTTACTGAGACAGGATAGCAAGGACAAGCCTAACAAAGAAAACGGCCAAGCTGTAACAAAAGTTTGTTAGATGTCTGCCTTTTTCAAATAACCAGCAACACAACATCAAAAAAATGTCATGGTCATGTGTTTTGATGTCATGCCTTATGTTTATGGTTATGTCTTTGCTTCATTCTTTTTGGTTATTGTATATTCCGGTTTTCTGTTCCTGCCATTCTAGGTCTCATTGCACTTGTTCTCCCCTGTCTTGTGATCAGTTGGTTCAGTCCGTCTTCCCAGTCTGTGTGCTTACCTGCTTCGGGTGATTTCAATGGTTTCTGGTGTTTCATATTATTACTTAAATTCTCGTTTACTTCTTTCGCCTTGCTTTCCTAGATTACTAATAATACTAACAATTATATTGTGTATTATAGTCTACTAACTCAACTAATCCATGTATATATTACTTACTTACTAATGAACACTTCGGTTAATTTGTAAAGCTGCACCTCTACTAATTATTACTAATTCAATCTCAGCAATCGCCCTGTTCTAGTCTCCGCCTCTTGCTTTGCTTTCTCTGCCTCTCCCTGCGTTTCCGCGAGATCTCTCGCACGTGCTTAATTGCTTTCCTGCACTTATTGTCTGTGCACTTAGAACTCCTTGACCGGAGCTGTTTATCTGTCATAGGTTGTCTGCGTGGATCCCGTCCGTGTCTTGGCTTTTGCCAATTGCTGTAGTTTAGGACTTCCCCATGTGTGCCTTCCTCTGTAATTAGTTCTTATCCAATTCACCTGTTCCCCGCATAGCACGTGACTTCCCTTGTGTCTATTTAGAGTCTTTACTGCTGTTCAGCCCTTGTCAGAACGTTGATCAATTTTCCTTTGTGCAGAGCTCCTTGTATGCCAATCAATTACTGTTTCTCCACGACTGTTTCGTCCGACCTTGTTTTTGCCAAAGCCCTTCTGTTCTTGTTTTTGTCTTTTTGAATTTTCAACCTATTTTCTGTACGACCACGATTACTGTTTTGGATGCCTTGTGTCTGACCCTCTGCTCTGGATTTCGACTACGATTTTGGCCTGCTGTCTATGTACCGTCGCACTTCTGCTTTACTGGTTTTGACACCGGCCTGTCTAATCGACTTTGCTTTTTGGATTTCGTTTTTGGCTTGGCAATTCTTGTGTCTTCTGGTCCTGACCCTGCTCTCAAAGGCATACGATTTTTGGATTTCCTGCTCTTGCGTGTGGTTCCTGAACGCACCGTCGCAAAAAATGCCACATTCTCGCAAAACTTTGCACTACAACACTTTAAAGTTGATACATTTTCACCAGAACCGAACTCTCATAAATTGCATGGCCTGTAAAAAACCAACTGTGCATGCGCACTCACAAGTTTCCTTTCTAAGGTGGTCTCCCATCCAAGTACTAACCAAGCCCACACCTGCTGAACTTCAGGCACTCATCTTATAGAGATTGATAAGTTGTATGACTGATCATCATATCATGTGACATAAATTAGAATCATGTGCAATGGCACTTTATGACAGCTGTTATGTCTTGTATATGAAGTGTCAGCTTTTCCATTTTTGGTTATGCCCCACCCCTGGCACCAAATAAAAACAGATCTAAAGCTGTTTTAAATTTAACATTTCACTTTTGACATAGCATGAAATTAATCTGGGAAGATGTGTTATTGATTGAAAATCACTTTGAGATCCAACAATTGCAGGGCTTTCATGGTCATTTTTTACAGTTCCGAAATCTTCAGCTTCAGTGTTCTCATCGGTTGATTGGTTTTATTACTTTGAACAGTGATCATCAACGATGTTCCTGGAGATCTACCATTCTGTTGGTTTTCAATGCTACCCTAAATTAGCAATTCTTTGAGATCTCTAGTTGTTGAATAAAGTGTGATTTTTTTTTAATGGTCGGATTGAAAACCCTCTGCATGGAAGATCTCCAGGAATAGTGCTGGTGATCACTGACTCGTAATTTCATGGAATCATAACCTGACATTAAGCTGTTTCTATCAACCAAAGGGATAGTTTCCAGAATCTTGGATTGTGCATTCTTAGGGGGTTGTGTTGTACAGTATACTGGACAAAGAAAATTAGGGATCACCCCAATTTTCGAATTTGAAATATTTGATAGTTCAAATTATGTTCCATATCATATTTCAATATTAAAAATCAGAGTGATCCCTAACTTTCTTTGTCCAGTATATTTTCCTCTCTCTCTGGATTTTGAGTTCTGGTTAGATTAGGATAATGTGCTCTTACATAAGCGGTTATCCTGAGAGCTGACGGCATATATTGCTTTCCCAACAGCAGGACACGAGAGTAATAAGTTTGAATCATTAGCACCGCAAGCAAAAAACGTTGAATGCTCTATGATTATGAGAAAGAGAAACACTATGGTGCAAACTGCATGAATATCTTATTTTGAAAATGTTCTACGTTAAAAGTTGTGCTTGGGGACATATCTGTTACAGTGATGACACTGTCAACATTTGAGTATATTAACTTAGGGACACACTACAATAAAACTGCCAGACTTGAGCAAGATTAATGAAATAATGGGAAAACTGTTAGAATGAACTGAATCATGAGTGAAAAACATATGTGTAATGATGTCGCAGAACAATGAATTTGCGCTCCCAGAAGACAGTGTGCAGAGGACAACTTGGATGTCAATCCATCCATCCATCATCTAACTCTGTTTTTCCTGGTACAGGTTGCAGGGGGCGATGCCAATCAACGAATCCAATTACTGAGAGGCAGGAACACACAATGGATCGTTTACCAAACCACCATCAGATGCACAAGTTTCACTTGCACTCACACAAAAGGGAAATGTAGAATCTTCAGTCAGCCTGACATGCGTGTCTTTAGACTGTGGGAGATAGCCAGAGCACTCAGAGGAAACTCACACAGACACAAGGCGAACATGCAAACTCCGCATTATCGGTATAATGATGCAGATTCACGTAAAAATAAGCTCAAATTTTCTTTTAAGCATTAGAAAATGCAAATGATGCAAAATTAAAGTTTTTTCATTTTAACAAAGAGATAAATAAGCTGCAAATCTTTATTCATTTATTCATTTATTTATGAAAACAGGTTTGGAATTATTTTTGCCTCTTGCTGCTTGAGGTTTGCTGTTATATGAGGCAATGAATTGAAATGCAAATATATCGCACAGTGGTCTAAAAGAGCGAGTTACCGCTGAAATGGGGTTTCTTTGTGGAGCAGCAGGGCATCGGAATCATTTCATTAGTGAGTGTGTGTGTGTGTGCGTGCGTGCGTGCGTGTGTGTGTGTGTGTGCTGATCCTCACTGAGAGGGCTTAGACGCAGTGGTCTAGACTTCAACTAAGGCTTCAGGGTGGGTGGTATATCAGCATTATGTTGTATAATGATATTGTGATATAAGTATCGTTTGGGATTTTGGATACTGTAATATTGTGATATGACACAAGTGCTGACTTTTCTGGTTTTAAGGGCTATATTTCAGTAAAGGAATGCAGTTGCCTGCATTTATTAAGACCGTTCTACTGACCTGTTCCTACTTAGTCCACATGAATATAGCCGTTTATCAACACTGCATTGTTTAAATAAATTGTGAAAGCACCAACAGTTACTCCTTTATCACCCTGATATTGATATCGCAAGTTTTCAGTCAAAGATATTGGCCACATTTCCCAGATTCATTTAAGATCTTAGCGCTAAGAGCTTCTTTAGATCCTTCTTAAGGCTCCAGTAAGAAGCAAACGCGTTTCCCAGATTCCTTCTTAGCCTAAGATGGCTCCCTCTTAGCTGGACTTTTCTTTGGAGCCCTCTTAACTCCTTAAGAACGCTCTTAACCTGGGGGGGGTTCGGGAGACACAGGATATGCGGAGGAGTGGGGAGTGGATTGGACTACATCTCCATGCAGGCCTGGGATTACTTCAGCATCCAGTGGGAGGAGCTAGTGAGGAACATATCTGTGCTGCCCTCTGCACTCCAGAGCCAACAAAACCTTAGCTTAAGCCAAACTGTTTAGGGATGGACAGATGGATGAACGAGGAGAAGAAGGAAGAGGAGGAAGATGATGATGATGAAGATGATGATGATTGCCACTCCCACTAAGTGTGCAGCTGCTCACTCACGGAGCTTCAAAGTGTTTGCTCAGTTCGGTTGGACAGAAACGTGTTGTGTTTATCTGCCATGATAGCACTTTTTAAATGTAAGGTGAAATTAAGGGTGTAACTGTAAAGCAAATGAAGGCACTGCATGCAGTATTTACAGCAATACACTTTCTGGAGCTGTTAACAAAATACAGAAATACAGCACAAGTGAATGCTGGAGCATGCTAACACAAAACAAAAATACAACACAAGTGAATGCTGGAGAGTACTAACGTGATAACACCATACAGAAATGCAACACAAATTAATGCTGGACCGTGCTAATATACCATCATAGTACAAAAATACAACACAAGTGATTGCTGGACCGTGCTAACATGCTAACACAATACAAAAATACAACACAAGTGAACGCTGAATGTGCTAACATGCTAACACAATACAAAAATTCAACACAAGTGAATCTGGTACATGCTAACATGCAAACACAATACAGAAATACAACACAAATGAGTTCTGGAGTGCCGATGGCAGCTTGTGAATTTGGAGCAGATGTTTAAGTGAGCCATTTTAGATCTTTTGTGTGGTTCTTTGTTATGAAGATACTCCATCTGTAGTTATTGTCTTTGCCGTTAATTACATTTAATGCATGAGCATTACCTCGGCAAGCTTAACGTACTTCAGATTAACATTTTAATTAGGCTAAACAGATCAAAGGCAATAAAGTTTAGACTCTAGTTGGTTTCTACACTTCTAAAGATCTAATGTTATCCGAACTCCATCAGCCCTTGTCCTTCACCTTGGCTGATGATATTCAGACAGAAATTATTCATGGTTTGGTGGGTTGTGTTATCAATGCAATGAAAAGAAGTGGCCTTTGTTTCGAAGCCAGAGTTACGCACACAATGCTGGTGTCTTTTTTGGTTCATCTGAGGAGAGAAGAGACGGTGGGGATACTGTAATCTTGGCTAAAAGTGTAAATACATTTTGACCGATCGAGCGAGTGATGGGCAAGAATCATGAGCACTATTCTTCACAATAATGATTTGTCACAATAATGTGAACTGCTGTATATGTAAAGTTGAAAACCTGTATTCACTACTAAATTCTTGTCATGCTATATTATCCATAATAACTTTTCCCAGTACTCAAATAACTCTGTTTGTCCAAATTAACATTTTAATGCAATACGCAATCATGCATTTAAGAATTAATTGACTACACCCTTAAAAAACCCCATTCACCAAAAATATAAAACAAAACATTTATACAGCAAAGTAGAGGCACAGTGCTATGAAAAAGTATTTGCCCTTCTCCTGAGTTCTTCTGTGCTTGCCTGTTTGTCACATTCCTTTGTGCTCTTCTTGCCTTATCATGCAAATTGTGTGAAGATCAAAGACCCTTTAGTTTGACTAATACGCAAAAATAAAAAAAAACAGAAGGGGAGGGGAAATACTCTTTTTCCCCCAATTTTTATTACTCTGTAGCTCTGCACATTCTCTCTGTAAATGAATCATTTTTGCAAGTTTATGCTTATGTATTTATATTTAAATGTAATGTTCCAGCACAGAGACAAAATTGTGAGAAATTACATCAATGAATGAAGGAATGAATAAATTTAAAAAATAAAGATAAATAAATGTGCGGGCTCTTTCCCAAACCTGAGAGGAAAGGCCGCTGTAGCCTGTGATTGGATGATTGTATGATTGCGCACCTGAGCGTAAAGCTTCATATCCAAGTGTGTGACATCATATCCTATCAGCTGCAGTGATGTCATGTTTCTGTTTTGTAGTGGTACATTGGGCACAATGGCTCTGGGCCCACAGAATCACACAGACCAGTGTGTAGTGTGAAACTGCTGCATCTTTTTATGGATTATTTTCATATCTCTTCTTCTTACTTGATTTTATACCAAACTACTAGTGCCTTGTAGTGCTTGTGTATGAGTCATTACTAGCTGACTGAAAAATATCAATCTATAAATCTATTATTCAGCCCACTGCTATATGAATCCTGGCAAAGAGGCTGAAATCTGCCCCACAATGCATTACAGTTAAGCAGCAAACAATTTAATCCTAAGAAATTTACAGCCCATTGCTCCAAGTACAGGTCTGTTCCCCACTGCTATATGAATCCTGGCAAAGAGCTGAAATGTAAGGGCAAACAATTTAAGGGGCCTCATTGCTCAAGGGACCAGTAGCTGTGCTGAATTTAAGGTGGCTACACTGGGGCTTCAACCTCCAACCTGCTTGGTCACAGTCTAGTTTGACAAATACGCAAAAATAAAGTGAAACAGAAGGGGGAGGGGTAAATACTTTTTGTCCAATCTTTGCTCCGTATCTCTGCACAGTTTCTCTCTGTGAGTGAGTCATTTTTAAAGGTTTATATTTATAAATTATACTGAAATGCAATGTCTCCACACCATGGGAAAATTTAGATAAATAAATCCATCCATCCATTCCCTATCTCGCTTCTTCCTCACGGGGGGAGCTGGAGTCTATCCCAGCTGACTCTGGGCGAAAGGCAGGGACCCACCCTGGACAGCTCGCCAATTCATCGCAGGGCGCAAACACCATTCACTCACACACTCATACCTATGGGCAATTTAGCATCTCCAATTAGCCTGTCATGTATGTCTATGGACTGTGGGAGGAAACCCGGAGGAAACTCAGGCGAACACGGGGAGAACATGCAAACTCCACAGAGAAAGGCCCCAGGCCGGATTCAAACCGACAACCTCTTTGCTGTGAGGCGGAATGAATGAATGAATGAATGTACAGGCTCACTCCCAGACCCGAGACAGATGGCAACCTGTGATTGGATGATCACATACTTGAGCATACAGCTTCACATCTGAGCGTGACATCATATCCTGTCAGCTGTAGTGATGTTATGTTTTCTGTTTTGTAGTTGTACATCATGCACATTTATCCTGGGCCCACAGACTCGGACAGACCACTATGTAGAGTGAGTCAGCTGCACGTTTTTACAGTTTATTTTCATATGTGTTCTTAATTGCTTTTATAAACTCAGTTGTAGTGTCTTGTAGTGTTTGGATATGAGTTATTATTAGCTGACAGAAAAACATCAATCCGTACATATATTATCCAGCCCGCTATTACAAAAATCCTGGCAAGAGAGCTGGAACCTCTCCCAGTATCCAATAGAGTGTATAACAGATATATAGTTTACACTTTAATTTACAACTCATTAGACAAAGTACAGGCCTGTTCCCCTCGAATCGATGTCAGGATAGGGGCCATGCTCAAGGGCCCAGTTGCTGTGATGAATTTTAGGTGACTGCACTGGGGCTTCAACCAATAATTAGCCTGGTCACAGTTGAGTGCGTTTGCCAGTGGGCTACAGGCAGGGATGCACCCTGTACAGCATTCCTCACCAGACACTCAGAGTTAAGTGGCACAAAGACTGCAGTATCTGTCCTGGAGGAAAGCAGGGGGGTAGTGGTATTAACTGAGTACGAGTGTGAGAAAGGGACTGATGTTGTGACAAAATGGAGGTGACTTTGTCGTCAATTAAATGCCCAGACCGTTGTAGACTGACTTGTAAAAACAGGAGGCTTGGACAGCGACTGCAGTTTCCTGTGTTCGTCGCTGACAGCATCATGGTGTTCTGCTGTTTGAATCCTTTGACTGATGTACTGAGGAAGTTGGGAGTACTTGGGCATAAATCTCTATTTTTGGTGTTAAACTTTCTGTTTTATTGACGGCGAGCAAAGACGCCACTGTTCGCCTTGATTACCGGGTAAAAATCCGAGTCGGATTTTCAAGGCGCATTTCTTTTGTTGTTGGGGTGAGTGGATTTATTGCATTTGATGCCTTTACATGCACTCTGGTTTTCGTATTTTTTGACGACGGTATGTTCTTTTCCTGTCTTGTATATTAGTCGTCAAACTTGGCTCTGACTCGCTTCCCTCTTTATTTAAAGACATAAAAAAATCAGAGCAGCAATAGTATTATGTTTTTTTTTTCTTGTTCCACATGATTTTCAATATCTTTGTTTGAAATTCTCTATCTCTGCAGGTGAAACAGGCAGACCTCTTGTTTGTGAGAGCTTCAACTTCGCATGAGTTGCCAAAGTGATTCCTATTAGTAATAATTTTGCAGTTGACAAAAATAATTAAGTACAGTTTCCTAACTGAGTACTTTTAAAGGACGAAACAGAGTAGGATGATTTGTCAGCGGGCACAGGTGGTGTGTGAGTTACAAAATATTATGATAAATGGCAATTAATCGCTTTCTTTGTCTCTAATTGATGGTTGTTATTGGGGAAAGTAGCTCTAGGACAAATGTCTGTTTGATTATGAAATAATTATTCAATGTTTGAGGAAAACACATCTGCTAATTACTTCAGGCCAGTGACTTCATCTTGATGCAGTGGAGTAGAAACAAACTTGTATAAAAATGAATTTACTGAGATTAAATGAGCTACTGCAGGTCATAACCACAGACTGTATAAAAAGATGCGCGAAGCAACCGTGACGTCACCCATTGGTTTCAGCATACCATTTAGGAAGCCTTGATTTTGGCTATTTGAACAGCGCCATTTTGTCATTTTGAAACCGGATGTGATTTCTATTGGACGAGAGCGTGAATTGAAGATCCGGGGAGGAACGTGGCTCTAGATCTGACCGTATCAGACGAGGACCAGAGGATAGCCACGCCCCTAAAGCATATTCTGGCTTTATCCTTTATTCTTGTCTATTTGTGACCATAATTTACAAAAATGAACATCATGATATATCGAAGGAGACTAGAAGCTTGCGATAGATACCATAAAATGATGTGGAAAATCATTATTTAAATAATAAATCAGGTGAGAAAGTAGGGTCATTTTCTCATAGACTTCCATAGCATTGAGCTTCTTTCTGCAACCACCGACGTCACCATCTGCTGGCCATTAAACAGAATGCAAGTTTTAGAGATTTCCACATTGGCCTCACTTTTCAGACCCCGGTGCTGTATCCATCTTTTTATACAGTCTATGGCAGGGCTGCCCAACCCTGTTCCTGGAGAGCTACCATCCTGTAGGCTTCTGCTCCAACCCTAATTCAACACACCTGATTCAGCTCATTAGCAGCTCGTCAAGATCTCTAACTGGGAAAGCAGGTGTGGTTTGTTCTGGTTAGAGTGACAACCTTCAGGATGGTAGCTCTCCAGGAACAGGGTTGGGCAGCCCTGGTCTATGGTAACAACCTGTCCTCCAACCATACGCCCAAAATAGATTGTTTACCCTGACTTACGACCCAGAGGAGCGTTTCCTAAATTAGCGCCCCTACTGGCAGTAGGAAGTTAAAGTACAGTTACAGTTACAGTTAGATTTAGAGTTAGGGTTAGAGTTAGATTTAGAGTCGGGGTTACGAGTAGGGTTAGGATTAGGGTAAGGTTAGTGATTTTGTGATGGCGAAACCAGATTACAGTTATTTAAACGACCGCTAGAGGTCGCTTAAGTCTTTAACGTAACTTTAGGTTGTAATAAGCTACTTGTACAAACGACCTTTGGGGGCGTATTATGCTGGAGGACAGGCTCGCAGTTAAAGTTCCAAATTATATTTCTCTCACCTTACAATATAATTTAGGGAGATTTTATTTTTCATATTTGTTGCGTTTCATTCTTTGGTTCTCTTGCTATAAAACATTGACATGCAGAACAGACAGAAGTAGTTGCTGATGTAGGGAAAAAAATATATTTTCTTGCTCAAGCAGCCATTCAGATTTTTAATTCAAATTGTTTTTTTTCTCAGGATACTTGTTTATTGCTGTTTTTTTTTTCCCAACTCAGACAGATGGATGGTTAAACTGTAACATAACAATTTTTTTTCAAAAAAAAAAACAAGAACCATCCTGGAAGGTCAAAATTAATTTTTCGTGTTACTTTTCAACCTTTGCACAGCACTGCATCATTAGAGATTGTTGGCATAATTCCTTAATATTTAAGGCAGTGCTGAGTTAGTTAAAATGGATGACACTCTCTTGATAGATAGCATTTCTTGCTTTTATGAATGACTTGATTAACCATGCGTTCACATAATCTCAACAAATCCTCACAAATGTTATTACTTTTATCGGCGATTATGCATACATGCCATAGCCAAACAAGGAACTTAAAAGTAACAACTGCTGTGGATTATTAACCCCTACAAATCAAATGAGGATTTTTCAGTGTCTTTCCTTCCCAGCTCTGTTTCACTGTGCTGTACAGACACATTTTATCAAAGGCTGCCGCTTAATCATGACATCGCCGTCTCTGTCTAAACCCAGACATGTATCACACAGCATGAGCACGCTGGTGGCCTGGTCTAATGACAGAAGAAGTCGTCTTCTGGGTAAAACAAACTGAACCACATATTAATTGAAGCGCTGATTCACAAAAAGGCAGTAATTGAAGTAGCAGTCTTGGGATTGAAGAGATACTGTACTGGGGGGCTTCCTTGGGCTCTGAGAGATTAGTATAAGAATACACATCCACTATTTGAATATTTTTATTGGGCCCATGACAAATTGAAATTTTCCATTCCCATTGGATTTCTATGATGTCACACACATGCACACACAATATGTACACACCGAGCCCAGTTTAACAGGTCCACAGTGTCAAGGCTGTACAAACACAAAACTTTGTGTTCCTTTCTAACTCTTCTCTCAGTTAATCTTAGTAATATTCAAAGCCAGCACATTATGTAGAGGTTCTGAAGCAGGTGTGATGATCTTTAATAAAGAGACACGATCATGGTCCTATGTGTGAGTGTACGTTTATCCGTATGCATTTTGTAGCAATAGTTCGTCCCACCAATTGCATCAACACTAACTGCAGATGAGTACTGTTAAGAATTGTATTTGTATGCATTACAGAACTGTAAGAGATTGAGCAACTTGATACTTGATAATTGATACTAAAACAGAGCTGCTGTGCTTATTTTCCCAGTTTTATCACATATCATGGCAGCAGCATCATAACAACAAATCATATACCAGTACTGTAAAAACAAGACTTATTGTAACATATCTTAAGTATGTACCATGAAATCATGGACCATAACGTGCTATTTGAAAGCATGGCAGATATAAGAGAACAGGTCACTCAGCATTTACCCACCACTAAAGTGTACCTATGACTTAGTTCACGAAAGAATGAAAGATATACTGGATTTAAATCAACAAATACTCAAAAGCCTATGATTGAATCATTATTGCAGTGATGAATATGTTTCAGCCGGCATTGATTCTTTTAATCCTGACTGATTCAGCATGTAACTTCTTATTTCTTAGACAACCAAGTCAGGTATCGAATGTTCGTTGAAAAGATGTTACTATATTTCAAGGGGGGCAAATTATTGGCCAGCGTCAAGAAGAGAAAATGGCCAAGGAGATTGCTGAAATCGGTAGAATTGGGCCATGAACTGTCAAACAAATAATTAAGACCTGGAAAGATAGTAGTGAACAGTCAACGTTGCGGAAGAAATGGGTTGGAGAAAAATCATGACTGATCCTGATCGGAGATCACCAAAATCCTTTGTGAAGTCTCCATCATATAACATCAACAGTAGAACTCATGGATATGTCTAATTATGAATGTAAGAGCATTTCCACACAAACAATGCAACAAGAACTTGGAGGATTGGGACTTAACAGCAGGAACAGCCTCTTTTTAGTGAGGCTAATTGGGGAAAAAAAGTTCAATTTGCAAGGAAGCATAAAGATTGGACTGATAGCAATGGAACAAGGTCATGTGGTTTAATAAGCCCAGATTTACCCTATTCCAGACTGATGGGCACTTTAGGGTAAGAAAAGAAGATCATGAAACAATGCACCCGTCATGCGTACTGCCCACTGTACAAGCCCCTGGAGGTGGTGCTATGATCTGAGGTTGCTTTTTAATTAGTCAGGTCTTGGCTCAGCACTGTTCTGCAACAATAAAATGTATCCAGCAGACGACCTGAATAAACTGAATGAACAGTAACCCATAAATGGACTTTCTAATCCCTGATGGCAAAGGCATATTCCAGGATTACAATGCCAAGATTCATCAGGCTCAAATTATGAAAGAGTGGTTCACTGAGCATGAGAAATCATTTTCTACTTATGAATTGGCCACCTTAGAGTCCAGACCTTAACCAACTGATCATCTTTGGGATGTGCCGGAGACAGGCCCGGCGCCAGGTTGAAGTAACTGAGGAGGCAATGAGTAATAGCGAGGGGGCTAATCTTTTTATTTGGTAAAATATATGGTTATCATCTTGTTATGCCTAATTCTACAAACCCCAATTCCATTGAAGTTGGGACATAGTGTAAATCGTGAATAAAAACAGAATACAATAATTTGCAAATCGTTTTCGACCTACATTCAGTTGAGTACACTACAAAGACAACATGTTTAATGTTCAAACTGATAAACTTTATTGCTTTTTTGGAGATATTCACTCAGTTTGAATTTGATGCCTGCAACGTGTTCCAAAAAAGCTGGGACAGCAGCATGTTTACCTCTGTGTTACATCACCTTTCCTTTTAACAACGCTTAATAAGCATTTGGGAACTGAGGACACTGATTGTAGAAGCTTTTCAGGTGGAATTTTTCCCATTCTTGCTTGATGTACGACTTCAGTGGCTCAACAGTTCGGGGTCTCCACTGTCATATTTTGCACTTCATAATGCGCCACACATTTTCAGTGGGAGACAGGTCTGGACTGCAGGCAATCCGTACTCTTTAACTACAAAGCCACACTGTTGCAACACATGCAGAATGTGGCTTGCCATTGTCTTGCTGAAATAAGCAGGGACGTCCCTGAAAAGACATTGCTTGGATGGCAGCATATGTTGCTTCAAAACTTGTATGTACCTTTCAGCATTAATGGTGCCTACACAGGTGTGCAAGTTACCCATGCCACGGGCACTAACACATCCCCATACCATCACAGATGCTGGCTTTTGAACTGTGCACTGAGAACAATCTGGATGGTCCTTTTCCTCTTTAGCCCGGAGGACACGACATCCATGATTTCCAAAAACAATTTGAAATGTGGACTCGTCAGACCACAGCACACTTTCCACTTTGCGTCAGTCCATCCAGGTGAGCTCGGGCCCAGAGAAGCCGGCGGCGTTTCTGAGTGTTGTTGACATATGACTTTGGCTTTGCATGATAGAGTTTTAAATTGCACTTGTAGATGTAGCAATGAACTTTGTTAACTGACAATGGTTTTCCGAAATGTTCCTGAGCCCACATGGTAATATCCTTTACAGAATTATGTCGGTTTTTAATGCAGTGCCGCCTGAGGGACCAACGGTCACAGGCATTCAATGTTAGTTTTCGGCCTTGCCGCTTACCTGTAGAGATTTCTCCACATTCTCTGAATCTTTTGATGATATTATGAATTTTAGATGATGAAATCCCTAAATTCCTTGCAACTGCAAGTTGAGAAACATTGTTCTTAAACTGCTGAACTATTTTCTCATGCGTTGTTCTCAAATTGATGAACCTCGCCCCATCCTTGCTTGTGAACAACTGAGCCTTTCGGGGATGCTCCTTTTATGCCTAATCATGACACTCACCTGTTTCCAATTAACCTGTTCACCTGTGGAATGTTCTGAACAGATGTTTTTATTTTATTTATTTTTTTTTTTATTTAAAAATTTGACATCTCCAATCCCACCCAAATCTGGAATGCCCAATTGGGAAACAATGTACATGGCTTGCTCATATGCGACCCCCTGATGCCAACTCAGGAGAGTGAAGACTCTCCTCCGAAGCTCGCGCCTGTCAGCCACCTGCTTCTTATACACTCATTGGTCAAAACCTCGCAAGTTCAGACAAGGGTGGAGGATACCAGAATATGAACAAGCTTAGAATCTTCCTGACGAGCGCCCGTCTGGCCAACAGGAGGCGCTTGAGCAATGAACAAAGCTATTTATTTATTTCTCTTCCCGGCAGACCCTTCCCAATTTGCATCCCTGTAGCGCAATGGCCAATTGTGCGCTTCAGTGAAAAAGCTGCAGACCACTGCCGGTTGGTACAACTGGGGTTCGAACCCGCGCCGTGATAGTCACTTCTGATCCGCAATGCGATGCTTTAACCGAGTGAGCAATCCGACAGCTCGAACAGGTGTTTTTTGAGCATTCCTCAATTTTCCCAGTCTTTTGTTTCCCCTGTCCAAGCTTTTTTGGAACTTGTTGCAGGCATCATATTCAAAATGAGTGGATATTTGCAAAAAAAAAACAATAAAGTTTATCAGTTTGAACATTTAATGTCTTGCCTTTGTAGTGTCCTCAATAGATAATAAGTGAGAAAGATTAGCAAATAATTGTATTCTGTTTTTATTCAAGTTTTACACTATGGGCTCTAATTTCTTGGCGCAGCGCAGGGTGGCGCAGCGTGGCGTAGCGTGGCGCAGCCCATGCAGTGGTAATTTCGTCCGGTGCAGCCTGCGCAGTGGCAATTTCATGCGGTGCAACACCGTGCGCAGCCACTTTGGCAATTTGGTAGAAGGATGTGCGCCGAGATGAGTGTGGCAGCGTAGTAGGGGGAGATGTCATATATTCATCAAGACGCAGTGAGAATTTCGTAGCAAAAGTCTTCGCTGAAGTTGCGCAGAAAGCTCGCCAGCTCCAACCTGGTTTACTTTCTGTGCAGTGGTAATTTGGCTGACCGGCGCACAGTGCGACACGTCACCGAAACCTCACAGGCAGGTTTCAGAATGTCAGGCACATTTCAATGCAATAAATAATTACAGCAACCACTATTTTATGTAACTATCTGAATCAGCACATCAATTATAGTATCTATATCGATTGTCCTGATGTCAGATCAGAGAGAGAGAGAGAGAGTGTGCAGATGTGTAGGGTATGTGCCCTTGAGTGCGTGTGCAAAGGCGAATATTTTGGGATAACATTCAAAGTGTCCAAATACACGCGTGTATTCGCGTCTTTGCATTGACTTTTGAATGTAATCTGTCGTGCAAAAATTTAGTTTCACGTCCAATGTGCAAGCGGCTTAACTCCTTCAACCCCACAGCCCTCTACAGAGGGCTGACCAACATATTCCCTTCAACCCCAAATTCCTGTAGGGAAAATTCAAACAATCTGACTAATTGATTGGAACATATCAGGTTACATTTAATGGGATTCCAGAGATAACAGTAAGATACAATGTCCAGATAATGACCAGCCCTCTACAGAGGGCTGTGGGGTTGAAGGGTATAGTGATGCTAGAATATCTGGGGTTGAAAGAGTTAATATTATTATTGTCACTTAGGTTTTATCGTTTTTAGTGGGGGAAAGGAATACAGCCTGATTGCTATGATCTCGTACTGAGTTAAGATCACATATAAAAAATAAATGTGTAACGTATCTTGAATTGTTGTCCGTGCATGTTAATCCCAAAATTTTAAGCAGCAACAGGGTGTAATAATAGGAACACGCTATCCATCGTTTCTCTTCCCGAAGATGCAGACAGAAGAAATAAATGAGCAACCGTCGTACTTCATTCCAACTTCATAAGTTTGAATGATCTGACGTAGTTTCGTTTTGAAATTCCATTCAAGTTCGCTAATGGTAATAATTGCCCTAGTTAATGCCCGAAAGTTAGCCAGCAGTGCAGAAAACATGCCTGAAGCAGCAAAGTAAAATGCAACATTAACGCATCATGCAGATATAGGACAGAGGCTTCTATATTCCAACACATTAAAGGTGAGGAGAGGAGCTCATTTGATTGGTGAAGATTTGACTCGGCTGTGTTAAACCCACTCAAGGCTTCTCTCCTCCCTCTTTGCCACTTGCGCCGGCAGGAGGGACCGAGGCGGGACAGAGGAGAACTTGCGCCAGGCTGCACCGGGCACGAAATTGCAACATACGCCTGGACACACCCCGTTGGCGCGGCCCTCCCCCCATTCGCCGCGCCTGCGCCTGGTCTACGAATTTAGAGCCCAAAGTCCCAACTTCATTGGAATCGGGGTTTGTACTTTTTTCTGCCTGTGGGTGGCGATATAGTGGCATTTTGACTTTGCAAATGATTCCCCACCTTTTCCATGAGTTAGCACGTCATGCCAATAACATGAAATTGAAATATTTTGGGCATATTATCCAGTCAACACACCACGTAAAATTGTTCTGGTCGTAGGTTTGCTTTGATTAATTGATTCAACCATGGAAAAGCATCTGAAAGGCTTAAAAACAACAACTACTGTTTCAAAACCAAATTATACATTTACTTCACGACAGTGATGAAGCCAATATTAAACCTGAGTCTCCTTGCACAATTTAGGGAGTCAACGCACTTGGAACGTAGGCCTACAAGATGCAAGATAATAAAATTTATGAACGATTCTAACCACCAAGAGATGACTGCTAAAAACAACAAAAAAACTGCCTACAGCGTCATAGGTGCATCTGGGCTGGCTCCTCTGTCCTAAGATCGGAGTTGGGGCGGAAGGTGGACCCATAATGACTGTGGCTGTTGTGGCCGGGCCCACCAGGGAAACAACATCTGCGGCTGGTGGAGCTCGCTGATTCTGTTCGGACTCGATGTCTTTGCTACTGCTGGGGCTCCTGGCATTGGCTTAGGTGTTTTGTTTTTTCTTTAAAAGCCACACTCTGATATCTATCTTCTAACCTGCTTTTTTGGCCAACGGCAAGTTACTTTTTACGTGGCGGTGCAGTTAGAAACTTTTTAGCAGGCTAGCTAACTTGGGTGTTACTGGGTTTAACTGTTTGTTTGATTTTTTTCTAAATCACATCACGTACAGCGTGCTGCGACGTACAAATCTATTTGACAACGCAAAACAAGCAGCGCTATGTTTCAGACCCATGGGAACTCGTTCTGTGCGTTGTCTGGGCCAATATTTTGCTGTTTTCCTATAGGGTAAATAAAATTTAAATTCGGGGGGCAGAAAATACAACTGTTGGGCCAAAGCCCCCTTGAGCACCCCCGTGGCGCCGGGTCTGGCTGGAGAAGGCTTAATGGAGCGATTTGACTCACCCATCATCAATTAAATATCTTGGCCAGAAATGAATGCAAATCTGGTCAAAAATAAATGTTGTAACATTGTATAAGATGGTTGAAACTATACCAGGATAAATATGTGCCATGATCAAAGCTAAAGGTGGCCCAACAACATATTATAGTGTACGACTTTTTTTGGATGGGCAGTGTAGATTCTAACTACATCAAGCCTGGTCTTAAACCTCCAGAGTTTCTGCCGAACTACATAACTACATAGCTGTTCCACACTGTGTCCTCTCTGTGACTTCCTCATATGATTGTGAAATTAGTATCATCTGCTAATTGTGGTCTTTGTTGAACTGGGGTGCTTGTTAGTTGAGCAGAACAATCACAATCAGTTTGAGAGTCATCATCAGATAAGCTGTTTCCTACTGAGAGAGAGAGGGAGAGGAAGAGAGAGAAAGAGTGGGAGAATTAGAAAGATATAGACGGGGATAGCTGGCCCTTGACCCTGATCACAGCCCTGCATGCAGTCTGTGTTCTGGTGCGCAATCAAAGCCTTGCTGGAAAAAGCATATGTCCAAGGGGCACTTCTGAGTGACCCGTATGTTCTCATGTGCGCACGTATGTACAAGAGTCGAAAATCACACCACTTCACTCCATTTCCTTGATTACAGCGTTTGCTGACTGTAAAACTCTCCAAATACACTCTAACAAACACCTGGTTGTACCTAATGTTTCATTTCTCAGTACACCCTATTTTTTATGGGTTTGTTAAATATAATGGCCTCTATGTCACATGTTGACGCAAAGCGTGAACAAGGGTCTTTGCTAGTAAATGTACTGACGAAGTTGTTAACTCGCCCAGCGCCCAGTTTGCATTACGAGCACATGTAATTTCGCCAAACTGAGTGCCCATGGGCGTGTTGTCTTAAAATGCGGTGTGGTCAGGCGCATTCATGGCGCTTTGCTATCTAGCGTCATCTGAAATAGATTGCGCAGCTGACCAACAAAAACCTGGTCTAAAGTCAATAGTTTTTACTGCAATTTTAAGGGCACATTATTAAGATAGTATTATACGCTAATGTCGGCGAGTGCACAACACGCGTACCCTCTGCTTGTTACATACCACACAGGGAGGAACAGCTGCGGCCACAGAGGTAAACAATTAAAAATAAAAAGATTATGATGCGAAAGATTATTCTCAAGATATTTTAAAAATATGTGTCAGAATAGTTAGTGCGAACTATGTCCTCACATTAGAGCATGCGGTGATGCAGGCTATTTAATCGTAAGGGAACCGATTCTATCTGGTAATTTGTGATTCAACATGTGAGGTTACACAGAGAGCTATTCACAAATTATCCTAGATAAAGAGACTAATCCTAAATACTGGTGAACTCTGTCATTCATGTTGCCTTCCAGAAGATCCTCCCAGAAGGGGTGGCTGTTCGGCGACAATGGTTTGCCAAAATATTAAATACATGGCATATAAGTCTAAAATAGCGTGTGGATTTTCGTTCTATCGCACAAAACACAGACTGTAACTGAACGAATGTTTGAAGTGCTGAAAATGCGCTTCAGATGTTTGGATAAGTCCTGCATGGGTCGAACCGTTACCTGCAATTATCTGGAAGACTAATTTTGAATCTGATTTGATCCATTAATACAGTGCCTGCTGTCCAATTTCCATGATCAGATACAAAAGCCCGCATTTCATTTGAAATGGCTTATTATTTACAGTTTGGCTGACAAACGAAGTAGCCCGAAAAAGCAGCACTTTTAAGTTACAGAAAAAGCAACAGATGACATTGGCATTACTATCTAAAGTTAATCTGAATTATGAAGCTATAGCGAAAGTTCAGTCAGGAAGACTCTCTCGCGCTCTTCAACTCCATTTATTTTCTTTTCATTCACTCGCATGCTCACTCATAAACCTCTGCAGTCACTGTCTGGGGCTGTCAATTGAGCAGTCAGCTGGTGTAGCAGCTGATCTCTTCTATCCAACCATGGCACACCACAGTCGCATCGCTAGCCAATCATAATGTTGCTGTCTTTTTAAAAACTGTCATTTTTCTCTGCTCTAGTTTGTTCATGCTGCTGTTCGCTGACCCCCCTCCTCCCAAACACCACCCTGCTCCATCAGACCTTCCGTACTGCCGCTCCAGCTCCACCAGCCTTCAGCCACCACCGCCACCAGTGTCTGGACTCTCGGGGGATTTTCCTGCTTCTGCTCTGAGCCGTGCTCCTGCTCTACGAGTCTTCCCAAAGAGTCCAAGCGCCAAAGACTTGTCTGATTTTAAGCATGTTAATTCTGACTGCTGTCTTCCTACTGTCCTGATCCTCTCATCCCTAATTTACCATCAATTAATTATTCAGCCAGCGGAGGATGGGCTTCCCCGGAATAGCCAGGTTCCTCCTGAGATTTCTTCTCACTGGGGAGTTTTTTCTCACCACTGTTGAGGCTTTTTTCCCTACTGGGAGTTTTTTGCCTGCTATTTGGGGGTTAGGGATTAGTCTGGGCTCTGCCCTTTTCTCTCTGTAAAGCATTTTTGTGACAGCCTGTCTATGAAAAGCACTATATAAATAAAATTCAATTGAATTGAATTGAATTCTACTTGTGCTCAACGCATAATAAAGTTTTTCTTTATGTCACTCGAGTCTCTCCTGATTGAAATACAGAAACTGAATATACCAACATGTGTGAGATATTTTAATAATGTTTCGATGTAAACAACCAAAATCATAACAATCATTTCATACAAAATTAATTTAAACAAAATCAAGGTTTCATAATAATTGGCACCCTTCATTTAGTGCTTTGTGAAACCACCTCTGGCAAGGATAACAGTATGGAGCCTTTTCCTGTGATTTTTGACAAGGTTGAAGCACACATTTGGGGGTATTTTGGACCATTCCTCAAAACTGGTCCTTTCAAGATCTTTCACATTCTTGAGTTTGTGCTTATCGACTGCCCTCTTCTGAGCCCACTGGTTTTCAATTTGATGGAAGCCTAGCAACTGAGATGGCCATCGCAGAATGTTGTTTTATTTTTGTCACAGAACAATTTCTGCGTGGATCTTGAGATATGCTTTGGGTCATGGCTATTGGTGGACTTCCAACAAGAAAAAGTCCTAGACTTCTGGTAGCGGCAACCAGATTGTCAGCCAAAATATCCTGATTCTTGGTGAAATTCATTATGTCATTAATCTTTACCAGTGCCCCTGGACCTCTTGAATTAAAACAGCCCCAAAACATGACTGACCCACCATCATATTTCACCGTGGGTATGAGGTGCTTTTTCTTGAATGCATCTCTGTTTTGACGCCTAACATGCCAGTGCTGTATCTGACCAAAACATGCAATTTCGGTCTCATCTGACCAAAGCAACTTGTTCCAGTCATAATTTCAATGACGTTAGGCGAACTCTAAGTGCGTGCTTCTCTGTCCTCTGGTCAGAAAAGGCTTTCTTCTGGCAACCTTTTTAAAGAGCCTGCAGTTGTGGAGGTGGAGCCTGATGGTGCTTTTTGAAACCTGGTGACCCCAAGATGTTAGCAAAGCCTGCAATTACCTCACAGTGATTCTTGAGGATTTTGTTTCTTCTCTCACCATCCATCCTCAGTATCCTGAGGGGGCAAAATGCAGTTGCCCTCTACACTTGAGGTTTTCAACAGTTACATACTGCATCTTTGAATTTTTAAATAATTGCCCTGATAGTGCTCAGTGAATAATCAATCATTTGTAAATCTTCCTGTAGCCATTACCAGATTTATGAAGGTCTATGACCATCTGCCTCTTTTGAACTGACAGCTGTTTTTTTCTGTTATGATGTTGGATGACAAAAAGGATATTGCATGTGTTTTACCTCATTTTTATACCCTAGTGAAACAGGAGGTGATGTAATGGCTCAGTATAGTTCTTTACCACTTAGATAAAACTTAAATAAGTGGAACTTAATGCCTGGTTTAATTTTGGTAGATTTTATCGACAATAATTTTGAAACCTCTTTTTGGAGAAAATGATTTTTTAATTAAATCAGTAAATGATTTTGGTTGGTTCTATTGCTCCATTAATATCATGCAGTATTTCTCACATGTTGTTATTTAGAGTTTCTCCATGAATATATTTTTTAGAATTTTTTGAAGTATTATTTGTGCATTGCCAGTCAGGGGTGCCAGTAATTTTTGAGCCCATATTATCTCATCTCAGTTTCAGGCATTTTGGATTAGTTTCATGTTTTCTCAAGCAGTGGCAGAAACACATGGGCCTCTATCTTACACCCAGCGGAAAGCGTAAAGCACGTGATTTTTACTACTTTCGACCAACACAAATACCATTAACCCGCCCAGCGTCCAGTCTGCCTAAGTAGGGAATGTATTTGCGCCAAATTGAGCACCCATGGGCGTGTTGGTCTTAAAATGAGATGTGGTCAAACGCATCGCTATCTTGAGACTGCAAAAAGCGATCGCGCTATTGACCAACAAAAACCTGGTCCAAAGTCAATGGTCAGTTTTTGACTGCTCATTGCAGGGCGCATAGTCAGATCATATTAATCGTGTTTGCAGGTGAGTGCACAACGCATTTACACTCTGCTTGTTATTTAATACCCATGCAGGGATGTGCAGTAGGGCATGCAACCAATTAAAAATAAAGAGATTACGATCTGAAAGATTTTTGTCAAGAAATTTCAAAAATGCATATCAGAATAGTAAGTGCGACCGACGTCCGCACATCAGGGCATGCTGTGATACAGGCTATTTAATTTGTTGGTGAACCTGTTCCATCAGGTAATATGCGATTCAACATGTGCAGTTATGCATGCGGGTGTTCGCAAATTCTTCTAGTTAAAGCCATGACTTCTTGATACTGGCGAGTTCAGTCATTCCTGCTGTTCTCCAGATGATCCCTCCTGGAGGGGTGGCTGTTCGTGGAGAATCATTACATGACACATCATCTAAAATGGTGCATGGATTTTCCTTCCATCACACAAAACACAAACTGTAACAAAACGAATGTGTGAAGTGCTGAAAATGCGCCTCAGATCTTTGCATAAGTCATGCATGGGACAACCAATTGCACGCAGTTATCTGAAAAATATATTTTGAATCCGACCAGATTCATTAATACAGTGCCTGTAACCCAACTGTCCCGCTTCTATATTCAAATACAAAACCCTGCATTTCATTTGAAATGTCACCATTATTATTTACAGCTTGGCTGAAAAACAAAGTGGCCGCAAAAAAAGACGCTTTTACTAGCAGCCAAAGCAATGGAAACATTGTCACCGTCTATAATTAATCCGAATTTGTTCCATGTATCTGATTTGACCTTCAATCGTCAGCAAGTTTTTTCACGCTTGTCGGATATTATTCAAGGGGTTATGGTAGAGTCATCAAAATAACATTATTTTCATCTCTGTCTAGCATGCGGTTTTTCTTACTCATTTTAATTTCTGTCGGTCATTCCCCACTAGCTTGTAATTATTGTTTATTAGCTCGTACTAGCTCGTAATTATTGACCCTAAATTAATGTTTTTTTTTTTTTCATTTGCTTGTTTTATCCACAATGTAATGTAATTTCAAAGTTTAAATGCAACCCCGGAAATACCCTATGATGATTTTTAACATCGGGGCATGAGTAAAATAATTTTGAACAATATTTAAAAAATGGTTTTATTACATGTTTGGAGATTGCCGTGTTCCGGTTTCCATACTTTAAGCAATGGTTTATTCGTGCGCTTTACAGACCCTTTCATCTGCAGCGAACACTTTGTTTTTTTTTTTTTGTTTTTTTCTTTCCCCTGCTACCAGGCAAGTGCACCCTTATAATAGCAGATCGCCAAATTGGTGGGGCTTCTGGCTTTTATGGGACATGGGAGATGACACTCAGATTGGCTTATTTTGTGTTACACCCAAAACACGCCTATGATTAATTAAGAGTACACAACCCCTTTGAACCTTGAGCCTTCCATTGCGCCCTGATAACCCGCCAGTAAACTAGAAAAAATGGATTTGGACTCGCCCTAAATGCACTTGCGCCACGCGCTTCAGACTGTGTGCTTAGATCGTTAGAATAGGGCCCATGATCTTTGAAATATATTCTGTATTTTAAAACTCAAGTTCATACTCTCCTGACCAGTGCAAAGAATGATACTTGCAGACCCGCCGACATCTGTGTACACTTTCCTCCTGAAATCAATGCCCCCCCCACAGACTGGCATTCATGTGCTTTTGCAAGTGATTATCATTTCAGCCGCGAGCCTGAGTGAATGGAGAGCTTGATGTATTGTTACTGGAAAGTTCTATTCCTGTGCAGCTATATCTGACTTTAGTAGGGATGTACAAACGCACTACTGTAAGTACATTCTTTATGTTATTTATTCATACTTTTATAGCAGCTTTATTTGTTCTGGTATGATAACTACATGATTTGAGTTATGTGGCCACCACTGGTACCTGGGCCACTTTTACTTTCTAAGGTTTTCAGTGCTTTTGGTCCTTCTAAAATGCACTTTGTGCTGTAAGCTGTTCTGGGTAAGAGCATCTGCTAAATGCCTGTAATGTCATGACAGTAAATAATCAGCTTTCATAGCTGGAAATAATGGATACTATACCCTAAATTTTCACAAAAACTGATTTTGTGCTGGATGGTCTGATGCAGCAGTCGGTAGTGCTGTCGCCTTGCTGTAAGAAGGTTGTGGGTTCTAATCTGCCCTGTGGATTTTCCGTGTAGAGAGTGCATGTTGTCCCCGTGTTCACATAGGCTACCTCCAGGTTCTCAAATTTCCTTCTGCTGTCTAATGTAATTGCAGAATTAAGTCATTTGTAAATTCTCATTAACCAAAATTCAGTTGAAACAGCACAAAGGAAAGTATTTCTTTCTATTTCACCTCAGCAACTGCATTGATTTTTGTAAATTTTCGCAAATATCAAATCTGATGCCTGAAACATGTGTAGCATGGGAATGGAAAGACTGGAAAAGTGATGAATGCTTCATAGAATCACCCCTTTGAACATTTCACAGGTACACACGTTGTTTTAAGTTACTATTTGCTTGAGAAGTGAAAATTTTCTTATTCCTTGGCAAGCTAGTCAAAATTACCTCAAATCAGGACAAATTTTTTTGTCTTACTAAGAAAATTGGTGATAGAAAGAAGTGCTTTAAGTCTTAAAATAAGTAAATTCATCTTATCGAGTATTTTCATCTTTCATTTTTTGCAGTGTGTTGAAACTAATTTCCTCATTCATTCCACATTTGGTCTCATTCACTTTTCTAAAATCATGTCAAAGTCGATGCTGGATGTATGAGGGGAGGATGGGGGAGTCGTTTTTTATTTACCTGGCTATTAAAATGGTCAGTAGAAAGGCTTAAATGAGCTGAGTGGAGGTTGGGCATTACCTTCAGTTACAAACATCTGTAGTTTTACACTGCGGGGACCAAAACTGACCTCAGACCAAAAATGGTTAATTCATTTGAACATAATAGGAGAGTTAATGTACAGTAACATACCCAGGCTTGAGTAGAAGGTTCAGAGAGTTTATAAGGCGTTAGAGTTCAGAGTTCTGATGGCCCGGGGAAGGAAACTCTTTGTAAGTCTGTTTGTTCTGCTTTTGATTCTTCAGTATTCACCTGCCATAGGGCGTTAAAGTGAACAGTGAGTGGCCAGGGTGGGAGAGGTCCTTTTTAAATTTCCTGGCACCGCTGAGGCCCTGGGAGTGAGAGATGTCCTCCAGGGAAGGCAGCAAGCAGCCGAGGATCTTCTCCACTGCGGATATCACCCTCTGCAGTGCTTTCCTGACTGCTGCTGTGCAGCTGGCATACTACGCTGTAATGCAGTATGTCAGCTGGCATACTACGCTGTAATGCAGTATGTTAGAATACTCCGAATGGTAGATCGGTGAAAGCCACCAGCAGCCTCTCCTTCAGGTACACCTTGCAGAGCAGTCTCAGGAAGTGACTACCATCAGAGTGTTCTCTGTTTTTGGTTCAGTTCCCATGAGCGTCAGCATTCCCAAAGTGTTTCCGGGCCATAACTCAGAAACCGTTCTATTTCTTTAACAAATTTTTATGCCTCGGTGTGCGCATGCGCACAGCGAGCATACGGTACTCAGTCTGTGTATTTGTTTGTTTGTCTGTCTGTTACCATCATAACTGCGACAGCGTGTGCATCCAAGCTAAAGTAACAATGCCAACGAGTGACAAACACTGTTCTCTTGATTTTAAATGTGCCAGAATTTTGATTTTTTGTAGCACTTCATGTTTCAGTATACACGTTTTGTGTACATAATGTTAAGCCACACCCACATGATTTTGGCACAAGGACCGCACTCTATTGACTGTTTATGTATTCAAGCTTGCTTTTATGTTACTGTACAACTATTGTACATCAGTAGTGGCTCAGCAATACACACCGAGGCATCAGCACCTCTGGTGCTTTCATTTTTATGTTCATTGGTAGTCTAATAAACTGCTGCTTTTTGCTATTTAGGGGTTTCTGGGAATTGGGGGGTGACATATTTGTTTTAATGAGTAAAAACACATTCTAGTTTGGTTTGACTTGCTTATCCAGCCCTTGCAGGCATGCTTAAATCTGGCCCTTACGGCCAGTACCTGATCATTATTTGGTCGATTAATGCTACCAATTTGGTAGAGATTGATCTCACCCAACGTTAAAGATTTAAAATTAGTCCTGATTATCAGGGAGTGAACACCAGCAGTTAGGTGCCAACCTATACCAGATCAATACAAACTAAGCAAGATAGCAGTGTGGAGGATGTGAAGTATTTTGCTTTCAAAGATGGAAAAACTCCATTACCTTAAGCGAGTACATTGAGTTTTCATCCAAGCGTATTTACTATGATTTGTTTTTGATGATATAACAATTCTAAAATGCTACCACCATCTGATAGCTATGTAATGTCATTGAACGTGACATCAGTCATCAGTGACTGTCCAATCATCTATCCCTGAGCATAAGGCTGCTGTTATATCAGCAGAGATTTTTGTGTCGTTGTGCAGGTTGAAGAGAGACCTCTTATACATAGCTACCAAGTGACCCGCATCTGGCGGTTCCGCCCACATCTGAATGGCAAAACCCGCGGACCCACAAGCAAATGAAAAAACCCGCAATTTGCGCATTGCGGGATATTTCTCCACCCATGCGTAATAATGTGTTATGAATCAATGTGTTATGAATTAAATGCAAATTCCACCACCCAGTCAATAAAATAATAAGGAAATCAATCGTTTTCTACCCCCCCCAAAAAAAATGAAACGGAATTCCCCCCTGCCCCTCCCCTCAATGAAATGCATTTCAGTCCTTCAAACTTGGGAGGTATGTTTTAATAGAAACAGGATAAAGTGAAGAGCTGAAGACAAAAGGGAGTTCTTATCTTTTCTGCTCTGTATTGATGAGTTTGTATATGGGTTAGCCTGAACTCCGTTGAAAGGCTCAGAAACAATCTTTGCAGATGCTGGATTTTGTTGACCTAGTCTGGAAAACCTTTTAAAACTGTCTCTGGAGGTCTATCATGAAAGGCCGACAGTGAGAGATCCGTTTCAAACGCTGCAGCATTTGGCATTTCGTTTGTCTGCCGATTTATCATGATTTTTATTCTTTGTCTTGCGTCTGAGAGAGAGTCGTTCTCTTTGTTGATGTCAACTGTCAGGGCAGAGAATAACGGAGTACGACAAAGAAAGAAATGTCATGCTGCTTTTTGCCCTTTCTGTATCTGGATTTTTTTCATTCCTTTCCAAACTTTGTTAACACTCCTCAGAAAACCCACTAAAAAGTGGTATTATTATGGCGATATCCCATGAACCCCAGGGTGATGCTTGTTATTTACTGATAGCCCTTTGCAGAAAGCACAGATTCCAGACATTGAGCACCGAGGTTTAAAAGCACCACTAAAATGTTATTGCCGTCCGCTCCCCCCCCAAGCTGTCTTATCCAGCTCATCGCCTGCCTTTTTTAAGCTTCTGTGAATCCACGCTGTGATAAATATGGTTTGCATGAAATCACAAAGAAACAGAGATGAACTGCTCAGTGTTGTACAAAGCAAGGCTTCAACAAGCAATTTGGGGGGCATGGGGGGGGTTAAATTGTCTCTGCTTGAACCCTCCCTTATGAAAAATTACCACAGAATACTGCAGTAAAAATACAATAGTTTTCTATAGTAACTACTGTATGGTATTTTTGCGGAATTACTATAGATATACTACAGTAACTCTGTAGTTTACTATAGTGATGCTAAAGTAAATCACAAAAGTCAAACTCTACCATAGTAAACTATAGCAATGATATTCAATTACTATAGTATATTTCCAAGAAACTATAGTTTACTGTAGTAAAGTGTAGTTTACTATAGTTTACATCAATTTTACTGTAGTAAACCACAGTTAACTATAGAAAATTTTTATAAGGGCTGCCTGTCATTTTGTATTGCAGTATTTCACCAGGAACAGTAGCAATGCGGTAGGATACTGTTGCACTTGGATCAGTTGTGTGACACTCTGATTGCAGTTGGGGTTTTTCAGCATGACTTGTCATACCAGGGGTTCTCTACCATATCCAGAGAGGGCCGGCGTTGGTTCTTTCACCCCTGCCATGCTGTTACACACCTGATTTTACGAATCAACCCCTGGAGTCTTTGATAAAGACCTTAATTAGTTGAATTAAGTGTGTAGCTGCTCAGCTAGTATAAAACCTTGACCCACACTACCTTACTTACTGTAAAAGGCTGTGACCCCAGTCCAACACCATTCCTCTGATTGCCGTCTTAGTTAATGAATTTCCACACAGTGGGCTCAGTAGATGTCTGAAGACAGGAATAAGTGTGTTCCCGTAATTAAGTGTGTGTGTGTGTTTGTGTGTGTTTTGGTGTGTATTATTATAAGGCTATGTGTGCTAGTCTGTATTTCTATGAGGAATGCAGTGTTTGTGTGAGTGTGTATTTATGTGTCTGTGTGCCTTTTTATGTGTTTGTAGCAGAGGTCGCGTTACACTTTCTGATTTCCGTCATCGTGATGGACAGGGGCATAAAAATTCCATCACAATCAATTATTATCTGTTGCTGTAATTTTATTTTTTAAAATGATAATCGTTTATTTTTTAAATAAAATAGAATAATTTATAGATTACGCATTAGCTGATGCCGACAGTGATTCATGTAGACACACATTGCGCGCTGTTACATACAGCACTGTGTGGATTTTCAAACTTACTGCTGTGTGAACTTTATAAAACATCACAAATGATTTCTCCCCCCGCACAGCAACAGTGCGCAAATGAACAATGTTTTCAGTTATTGCTGGGCTTCACTAAGCCTAACAACCGCAGTCTCGCTAAGCGGTCTACGAAGCTGCTTATCAACTCGTTATGTCAGCCGGGCTTTCCCCACCTAGATATCTGCGTGTTCACAGAACAGAGACGGCGTTTGTACCATATGACCAATCGTCTACTGGCAGCAGAGCAGCATATTTTACAAATGAAGAGCAAATTATCATATTACAAAAATTCGCAGAGATGCCAAGTCTCACGCATTCGGCGTAGGTCTCACGCATTTTTTGGGCTTATTCACCGTAGTCCGCAATTATTCAATGAGCGCTTATTAATGAGATTCTCACGCGGAATTAAAATCCATGTGCATTGAAGTTTCGGTTTCACTTGCGTAAAGGTGGACCTCACCACAAGTAACATGGAAAGCGACTCCGGACTTCTTGTGCTTCTCTTTACTAAGGGATCAGAAACAACGCATGTGTTTCATGATCGTTTAAATTGTTTTAATGAAATAAGACCATTTGAAACGTCTTTATGCAATTCCATTGCTTTCAATCCCTCAGTAAAGACAAGCCTGAGAATTCCCGAGTCATAATCGATTTCTGTGTCATTAGTGGGGAAATCCACCCTAATGCATGTGAAACTGATTAACTTAATGCACAAAGACTTAAATTCCGCGAGTGAATTTTTTCAGTGCGCGTTGATTGAATAATTGCTGACTACGGCACAGGAACGTGAATGCCACTAAGAGGCGAGAGACTTACGCCAAATGTGTGAGACTTGGCATCTCTGATATAATATGAGGAATACAGGATCAGACAGATCAAAGACAATGCTCGAGACAATATGACACCCACCATCAATTGGACGGGGGTGTGAATTACATTCTGTCAAAATGACGGACAGCCTTCAAAATTTTCCGTCATTGTTAAAAAAATCCGTCAATGACGGAAAATATTCGGTTAACGCGACCTCTGGTTTGTAGTAACGAGTTCCATTGGGATTTGCTTGTGAACAAGCTTCACATAAGATGCTGTGTTTTGGATCATGAGTGATTCCTTCCCTTGTCCATTTTGTTCTCTTCCCAGCATTCTGTTTGAGGTTGAACTTTATCTCATATGCCCGCAGGACATGCGCATGTGTTTTGTTTTAAAACTGTTTTTGAGACTTACTCGTGGTTCACTTCTTGTTGTAAACTCTATTTACTATTTACTCAGGTGAAATCTTCTCCTGTTTACAATGAAACAGATTTTCCTACCTCCAAGAAAAGGTTCTTGATCTGACCAACTGTCGTGTGGGAGTTTTTCTTTACCAGGGAAATAATTCTTCTTTCATCAACCATAGTTGTCATACATGGTCTGCCAGGCCTTTTAGAGTTCCTGATCTCACTATTACATTTAATCTTTTTAAGAATGTCTAAAGTTGTTGAATTTGGCCTGACGTCATGTTTACTTGAAAGGCTTTGTTTTGTTCAGCCTAGTGATGGCTTGCTACAGTGGCAGTGATAGCTTTTTATACCATGGTCTGGGTGAATACTCGATTCTGATTGGCTGCAGGGTTTCCGTTAAAAAGTGTTGTAGGACACCTATAAAAAAAGTTTCGGTCAAATAGCCTGATTGTTCTAAATTATTGCACTGGCTCAAACGCTAGTTGGTAACCGTGGCAACAGAAAGCTGCGGCCGACCGAGCTGCAGGTTCTGTGGCCAGAGCCGATTACCTTGGCAACGCATCACAACGAGAGATAAACTTACGATTTTAACGGTAAAACAGTAAAAAACAACATTAACGTATTAATAATTGATTTAATATTTATTTCTTTCGTAAGTGACCATGGTATAAGCGGGATAATGCCCTTCGAGGTGTCCATTATCAGAAATGAATGGACTTCACGGAAGCAACCGTTCACGCCTCCGCGTCGTCCATTCATTTCTGATAATGGACACCTCGTCGAGCATTATCCCTTACTTGGACTTCATGCTGAGAGTTAACTGCAACAGATTCCTAATGTAAATGTCATGCTTGACGTCAACAATTGCTGACTTTTACTTTTAATTGTAAGAGAAATATTGAGGGAAAAACACACGCCTGGCTCTGGAACAACTCTGCAGCTAATTGTTCAAGTACATTTCGGAGTGTGGGGGGGTATGTGTAAAAAGTGCTATACTTTATACACCTTTCACACGATTCGGATGTAACTACTCTCAAATTCAAGTTGAAAGTCTTCAACATCTTCAACAATGTCCAAATATTTATGGTCCAGACCATATATACATACATGTTTTGCTGCAGTGTAATTACTAAATATATATGGATTGCTTGAAACACAGATAAAATCAGGTCATATCTGTAAATCATATAGCCAATCTAGCGTTTCATGTTTGACATCGCTAGAAGACCTGTTGAGCAGTTATGTGATCCGTTCGGATTGCCGTCCCCTGAGTCTCTCCCTTCTTCTTCAGATGTTTGCAGCTGGGATTATATATATATTCGGGCGAGGAGGAGCCCTCATGACCTACAAATGACCCCCCCCAACATCCAGCGGAGCACAAGGACACCCCAGCTGGCTGTAGGGTTCAGCACGCAGCTTACGGGAGACACCTTAGTGCTCGTGGAGAACGCTAGTGCACTGGAGGACTACCTGGAGCTCCACATAGTAAGTCCTGGGCATGTGTTGGTATGGCAGAAGTGTCAGTAAATAACATTACATTAATTATTGGTTAGAACTCCCCATATTCCTTCTGGTAAAATGTAGGATACTTAAGAATAACATTATTTTTCCATTTTAGCTAGCAAAATCTAGAAAACCCCCAGAGTTACTGTCTGTATGACATGACCCAGCAAGCGGTTCCAGACTGTGACCAAACAAAAATACTTCCTACATACAGTATAAGGCTCCCTGGGAACTGGATGTATAACTTTCAACCATAGATTGTATAGAATAAACAGATAATCAGGGGCCACAGTCCTTCCATGGTTTGCTCTTTTCATTGATGGTTTTCAGATGGTAATAGTGGTGGCCAATGCTGATTTCAGTTTGGAACATTATTGTTGATTTTTTTCCAATTTTCTCATGCATCATATTTCAGTGTTGTTGCATGGATAAGACAAATCTTTAGATTCAAAGAGCACTGAGTTGAATATCTGGTGCATCTAAATGTTTAGTGCTTCAATCGTTTCTCCATGGTAGTCATGAGACGACCTTACTATTAAGTTTTAACTGAGTTGTTTAGTGAATTCTTGGAATTTTTTTCATGCGCATTTGGGGTGCTGGTCTCTGGGTAGAAAGGTTGAAATCCACTAGAACAGAGAACTATGGAGACGCAAGCTGAGTAACATAGATTTGGTTCTCAAAATTTTTGCTGGTTTCATGTGCACTCTCTGCCAGCTGAAAAAAGATGCATATTACCAATGGCTTGCATGCTTCTTGACTTACAGTAATAACTGAAGCGCAGACACTCCCTTTAAAGGGAGCATTCCAGTAAGTTATAGATTGGGAGTGAACAGGTGATCTTGTGTCAGACAATGAGTTTGCACTTCAGTACACCAGCTCCCAGCTCCCCTGATGATATCTGTGACACAGACACTTTCCAGGTGCTTCTCCCAGACATATTCTCCAGCTTCCTTTTTACTTCCAGAGCAATACATATCTTGTTAGAGGTGTTTACCACGATTTTCCTCTCAGCAGGCGGTGGAAGGCAATCACTGCACTGTCAAAGGCTCTGGTGGAGTTTTCCTGTGGTCCTGCACTCTCTGGAACTCTGGTAGAGTTTCTCTCTGGGCCCTGTGCTCTCTAAAGGCCTTTTTACACTGGCAAAAAAAATTGCTTAGCCCCGGCAATTGGTGGGGATAAGGCCCCCCTTTAGCCCCACCAATTTCCTGGGGTTAAGCTTAGCACCGCTTCTGTTCTCACTGGGTTTTTGGAAAGTGGGCTAGCCCCACCGATAGTACAGGACTATCTAGCACCGCAAATTGGTAGGGTTAGCATGGCAATTGTGGTGCTAAGAAGGCCAGTGAGAACAGAGGCAGAAATAGTCCGGGGTTAAGGAAGCCGACGAAATCAGGTTGCGCTGCAACCAATCCGGGGCAAGACGGTCATGAAAATTCAGTTCCACAACATGAGCGCGATGATGTCAAGCAGTATCTTAAACAAACCCGCTCTGGTGTGTGGTTGTTGCGAGCCGAAGTAGCAGACTTCTTTCGATGGCAATAAATATTTTTTGAATTGATATCAGAGATGCCAACTCTCACGCATTAGGCTTGAGTCTCTCCTCTTAGTGGCATTCATGTTTCTGTGCCGTAGTCAGCAATTATTCAATCAGCGTGCACTAAAGAAATTCACTCGCGGAATTTAAGTCATTATGCATCAAGTTAATAAGTTTCACGTGCATTACGGTGGATTTCCCCACTGGTGACACGGAAGTGGATTATGACTCGGGAATTCTGAGGCTTGTCTTTACTGAGGGATTGAAAGCAATGGAATTGCATAAAGACATTTCAAATGGTCTTATTTCATTAAAACAATTTAAACGATCATGAAACATATGCATTGTTTCCAATCCCTGAGTAAAGAGAAGCACGGGAAGTCCGGAGTCATAATCGCTTTACTTGTGGTGAGGTTCACCTTCACGCAAGTGAAACTGAAACTTCAATGCACAAGGATTTTAATTCCACGTGAGAATCTCATTAAGTGTTCAGTGAATAATTGCGGACTATGGTGAATAAGCCTAAAAAATGTGTGAGACCAACGCCAAATGCGTGAGACTTGGCATCTCTGTGATATTAAGCCTTAAATTATTGATCGATGGCTGAAAAGACCTTTGCAATATTTGTTTTTACTCTGTGATTGAGTTTGAAAGAGTGATAGAACGGATACGCAATGAAATAAGATCACAATGCATGACGTTGAGACGGTGCTGTGATTGAGGGCTTGCTTGGACACACGTGTTTTGTATGCCTGACAAAAAGACACGTTGTTACATTGACCGTAGGTGTGCATCTACCCACGTGTACGGCGGGTTATTTGTATCAAACACACCACACAGAACACGCAATACGTAGCTAGCTACCTGTACTTCGTTTGGACTGTTATCAACTCATTTGTATAAAATTTGACAATGGCCAGCAAAAGGAGCAATTGGGAAGACTGTGAAATTAGATTCACGAAGTCTCGATAGTCCGGGGTTAACGATAGCAAGTGAGAACAGGAGTGATTTTTCTTAGCCCTCGTTTCGTCGATAGTACGGTACTAAAAATGCAAGTGAGAAAAGGGGTTAAGGATAGTATGGGGCTAAGGATAATACGGGGCTAAAGAAAACCAAGTGAGAAAAGGCCTTAAGGGAGCTTGTCAGTATACTGAACACATTCAAATTCGAACAGGCGTTCAAAAATGAACAAGTCTCCGTTCATGTTCAGCTAAAAAACGAACGGCAGAGTGTTAAAAAATGAACAAGTATGCATTCATTCTGCTTTCAAAAATGAACAAGCATGCGTTCATTTTTGACCGGACGGCATCCAAAAACAAACGCAGCTACCCTCTCTCACGCTACAAAATGAATCTGCTCTCCACTTCGCAAAATTTACTCCAACATGCGTAAATATTTCCTTCTTACGAGTAAAAATTCCCTGTCTCCCATCCTGCAGAATTAAATGCCACACTTTACAGCCCACTACGTACACGATGGGTTCTGCAATGATATTCTGATTTTGTTCCATTGATTGTCGCAGATTTTGTAGGCTACCATTTGTCATATTATTTATTGTTCTAATTTATTGTACAGTATTTTTTTCAGATTGAAGTCACAACACATGAAACTGCCGCTCTGTGGGAGCTGCCGACGACAAGTCCAGATCTAGACAAGCAGATGAGCAAAGTAAAACCTCTGCTCAGGCCCGGCACTAGAACAGGGAATTGGGGGGGCACAGACACGTCCCTTTATTAGTCCTGGGTAGTTCGCAATCATTTTCCTTTATTGACGCGCTTTCCAATTATCGTAATTGGCATCTGAAGACACAGTTTCTCTCCATATGTGATCTAACAGCAATGAAATCATGGGCTAAATTCAGTACAGTGGCAAAGCCAGAACTGAGAATTGGGTTGCACAAAACATCTGTTTAAAACAATTATTAGTCCTGACCTGTTCTCAGTCATTTTCATGATTAACAAAAGGTTCACTCCGAGAGCACTCCACACTTAACAGGTGCTGCTTGTTCTCCCCGATTAGTAAGTATACCTGAGAGTGTCTACTCTGCCTAAAACATTACTATTTTGTAGTTGAGCTGAGTATTAAAAGTAACTTATGGATTCTTTATTGTAGGGGGCAGGTATCTTGGTTTTCCAAACAATTTAAGAGCAATTAAACTATTAAACTTTGTTTATTTGAAAGGTTTTCAATATAGAATTATGCCCCCATATTAATATTATATTTATTCATAGTTTAAATTACATATTTAATTCATTTCTCATAGTGTTAACTTGCTCGGACGGTTGCGCCACCTGACATTTTGAGGGTTTGAGATGGCAAAACATATATATATATATATATATATATCACTTTTTATGATGAACTGGAAATATGTTCATATTAAACAGGTTTTATAGAAAAAAATGATGCTTATTATGAATGATTTTAAATTATTTTAAACCAAAGTAGTGCGTTGGACACAAAAATCTGCAGGTCATGTCATTGACCCACTAAAGACATGCAAGCCTGGCTAATTGGAGACTGACCTTTGCTCGTAGGTTTGAGTGTGCAAGTAAATGGTGAATAAGCCCTGTAATGTATTGTTGAGCTGCCCAGGGTGTGTTTCTGCAGTAGTGCTCATAGTCAGCTGGGAAAGGCTCCAGCTCCCCCATGATAAGGAAGTAGCGGCTTAGATAATGGATCGTTGGATAACAAGAAGACACCATGAGTGCTTAATAAGATAGCCAGGTTCAAGCTCTTGAGTTGGAAAAGAAGCATTTAAGGACTTTTAAAGTAGTGGATTCATTCAGTCGTGAAGCACAATTAGATTGGATTTGCTCATGCGAACACACACACACACACACACAAACACACACACGCACTGGACTCATCGGCATAACTGACTTTCAGCTTGGGCTGCTTTTACTTTATTGAATCCCAGGATTAAAAAGCCTGACAAATAAGGAAATAATTGAGGTGCTCTGAATGGACTGGTGCTCTGTAATGTCAAGTGCTTGCAGTAAGAAGGTGAGTAATTCTCACCATTCAGATGGCCGTGACATTCGCCTCACAGATGGAGGAGAGCGGTCTAATTCTTAGGCTGCAGCAATTATTATGCCATTTTCTCAACCTCTCTCTCTCTCTCTCTCTCTCTCTCTCTCAATACCAGCTATGAGATTAAAATCATTTTCTGAGTTAGGTAGGAATTCTTTAGGGGATGTCATCATTTTAAGATTTTTTTTTCATAGTAATAATATAATATTTGTGTTCACACCTACATAGTTTGAAGTTTTCAAAGTAATTCAGTCATTGCAGGTCAGTCGTTGCGTGTAATGTAATGGAAGTAAGAATAAAAACAATAAATTTGCAGTAATGGCATGCAATACCGTCAGACAGCTTGGGTAGACTTGTAAACATAACCATACTGTAGAATTGTTGTGATTCTGCTGTTTGCCATGTTTATTTTGAATTCTGCCTTGTCTGACCATGCTCTGTATTTTGTATTGTGATTTAGATGCCATGTTTTGTTTTTGCTTTGTCTGTGTATGTCTTCCATATTTCATCATTGCAGTTTTATTCTGGTCCATGTTTTGTTTTTCACCATGCATTGCACTTTGTCTCCCCCTGTCTGGTCTCATGTCTTGTGATTGCTCACAGCCCCAGTATTGCGTGCCACTCTTTCGGGTGATTTAATGGTTTCTGGGATTTCAATCATTCCTTCCAATCTCATTTACTTCCTTCACCTTGCTTTTCTATATTACTAACAATACTAACAGTTTATTATATTAGTTAAAGAACTCACCCCAAACTAACACTGTTTGTAGTACTAACTTACTAACGAGCACTAGGGATTGTATAGCTGCACTTTACTAATTGATTAACGACCTCTCAGCATTCGCCCTATTCTAGTCTCCGCCTCTTGTCTTTACTCAATCTACTTTGCTGCAGTTTCAGCGGAACCTCCGTGCTTGTTAAACTCTGTTCTCTCTCCTTTTATGTGCATGATAGAACTCCCTAACCGGAGCCATATGTCTGTCTGTAGGCTGTCTTCGTGATCCCTGTCCGCGTTTTGGCTTTTGCCAATTTTATATCGTTAGGAACTTCCTCATGTTCAGCCCTTTGTTAATTAGTCTGATCCAGCTCACCTGTTCCCTATCATAGCATGTGACCTCCCGTTTGTATATTTAAGCAGTCATTTCACAGCCAGATCTTTGTCAGAACGTTTCTCCTAGTTTACCTGTGCTGCAACTGTTTATGCCTTGTACTCTCTGTGATTCACTTCTCACTGGACCGTCCCTCATAATGATTTTGGCTTTGTCTTGGATTTGTTTGCATCTGTGTATCGAACCTTTTTTTGCCCGACCACGAGTTTTGTGTTTGCTGCCCTGATTACGACTTGGATTACGTCCCTGGGAGTCTGATTTTTGGATTGTGGACTTTGTACTGTTGCCTCCTGCTCTACGGGGGTTCGCCCCCTTTCCTAATAAAACACAAGCTTTTTGGATTACTTGGTTCTCGCGTCTGGCTCCTGAGCGTAACCTCACAAGAACTACTTCAGGGAAAACTGGTCATGCCATTTGTTGATTTACTGTCCAACCATCAAGCAGAACATTACTTAGCCATTACATGTGTGGATGTAATGTACATGTAAAGGTCAACTGGGGGTGATATTTTCATTGTGTTTAGATATCAAATCAAAAAATTGCTGTGTTCAAGTGTTTTGCCACAAATTCATCATGAATTGATGTAACGACATGACAGGAATCATGTTATCAATGATTGACTAGGGTTCTGCTATGACATAGCAGGTTTGTAATCAGGTATGAAGCACAAGTAATAAACAGTTTACCCACATTTTTTATGAAATATGTTTCACGCCTGGGCCATATAAGGTGCCATAAAGATTACAAGCTTTACAGAATCAATCTAGTCTAACATCCAGTGTCCGTATAAGCTTCTAACATATTTGTGCTTTAAATTGGCCCAATATTCCATCATCCCACAAAACACAGTGCCCAGCTGGCCAAGCCCCTCCCAGAACCACAATCAGAGATGTTTACTTTCCTAAGACACAAAATGACTTCCTGTTCCGCTCAGTGCTAATAAACTGGAGTACCTCTTACCTCTCCCTGTCATTAAAGCAATGGATTTTGCACGCTGTACTCTCATAGAGGTATTTATTGCTGAGCCTTTAGTTTTAAGCAGGAAAACATAATCCGATCGCCCATGATTACAGAGCCTGGAACAGAATCTCTGCTTGACGAAGACCAGCTTTACTCCCTATTCATCCTGACTTTGATATAAAAAGATTATGTAGATGAAGACAGTAGAGTCGAGAAAGACAGGGAAAGCACATCTCTCCATCTCAACTAAATTACCTAAATACAATGAGGGAAGCACTATGGGCTCTGTAATCATGACTTTGCAAATGAAAATGCATGGCGGTACCGTGATTCACAATTTTGTGAGTCGAAAACAGTATATTCACCTTCACCCTATTTAGTATTTTCATACTCTGCCATAAAGGTGTTTGTGACACCATGAGTTGAACTGCGCACTAGGGAGGGAGCGGGATTTTAATTAATAAAACCGGCCCTGTGCAATCTTTGTGTTTAGCACCTCACTGTGTTTTCACCCACCCTGACCACCTTTTAACACAAACATTTTTGTTTAATAGTTGTTTAATAGGAATGAATCCCAGCCAGCAGAGCTGTTTGCTCACATATTATTCATATTGTTTTCTTTCCCTTCTTGATTTTCACTTTCGTTTTGTGAGATACTTTAGAAATGATGCCTTTGACATGGTGGTGGGATCTAAAGGAAAGGGGATGGGGTATTTTTAGACGTGAATATTTTCCTTGTGTGGGGGGAAACGCAAATAATTTGTATGCAGTTTAAACAGCCCACATTCATGCAAAATGTACGGATGCCATTTTCTGCATTTTTCTTCACCATACATCGTTGAACTGCTTACTGCATTGGAGCGAGTTTCTCAAAGGACTGAAGGAAGTGGCAGTAGTGCATGCAAGGTGCTTTTTCTTTTCCTGAGGAAATTGCAAATTTGCTGTGACGTTAACGCACTGGTTTTCAAGGAATTGTCTGCGGCTGATTTGCCTTAATTAAGCCAAACCCCCACCACACCTACAGGTTATTGTCTAATGGTTTTAGTCCAACCCCTCTGAGGACAGTCCCACAGTTGCACTATTGCCTCCTTTCACAAAATTACCAGAATGGAGTTGACATGCCCAGTTTTGATATATTATAATATATCAATATTTTTAGCGCTTGCATCTGCCGACTGCGTTTAGGTTGTCAAGTTAGAGCCCAGTGTCTGATTTAGTGGCTTGAGTGCTTGACTTTGGCTGGGAAGTTTTAAGCATTAATAAGATCAGTGCAGCTGTTCGGCCCTTGAGCAAGGCCCTTAACCCCACACTGCTCTGGTGGGATTGGCCCCTGTTTAGTTCAATCGATTACACATCACTATACATAAATAACAGTAATGTAATGCATAATTTGATTCCTCAGTTGTTTGCACAGAGGGCTGTCCTCTTCAAAATTCAGGGCAGGCTGTGTGTTTTGTAGTCCAAGCAGGTGCCGGGCAATAATCTCAATGCTGTCAGGAGCCGAGGTTTGTCCACACAGCAGGGAGCCCCACTTGTTTGACCCCAGGGCCAATTACCTCTTTCCAGCCCCCTCAGGACACAGGAGCTCCTGAATGTATTAATGGAGGATAATGCCCTGCAGGTACAGGCTGCCTGAGGCCTTCAGCACACGGTGTATAAGGACTGAGAACAGCATGCAACACGGCAATGAGACACTGACACAAACCCTGTTTTATTGAATCGGGGTCAGTAATACACGGTGTGGTACAGGGATAGGAATCCCCGCCCCTGCCCGCACACAGACCACGCCTCTGTCTGTCCGCTTGTCTCACAGGAGGAGACTTTAGGACCAGGGACAGCGCCGCCACAACTCCAAAGCAGTTCTGCAGCACTCCTCCCCACTCAAGCCTGGACAGAGTTAGGAGCCTCAATCAGCCAGTCAATTGCCCCAGCGCAGGAGCCCAGCAGCAGCTCATCCTCCTGATTGGCTGCCTGCCTTCAAAAGGCCCAGCCAAGGGCAGAGAGATGGCAGACCTAGGCCTGTGAGTTCACAAGCTAGTGTGTCCTTTCTGTTCTAGAGTCAGAAACAGAGGAGGACCGAGCCTGCGGCTCAACCAAAGACCCCAGCGCCCTCTCCTCCAGCACCAAGCCTGGCTGTCCCCTGCCCTCCCACCTAGAGGGAGGTTGGGAACTGCCCTGCACCCAGCCAGAAGGACTGGTTGCCATACCTTCTGAATAAAAACCCATCTACCCTTAACTCCTGTTTCCTGCCTTGTCCGTGCCACGCCCCGCTGCAGCGCTACACTGGGAAAATATCACATTTCAGTATAACTTTATCTTTCATCCAGACCGAAATCCCAAAGCATGCCTCGTAATCAAACAAACAAATTGCCCGTCTTTTGCAATAGTTTGATGCTCATAAGTCTGTTTATGGGAATGAATAAATATGAAGCTTTATATGAAACAGAGCCATTTTTAACTATCATTGAACCAGGGAAAGTTTCAATGTGAACATGTTTCTCTTTTTCAAGGATTCTCTGGGAGAAATGCCAGATATTCCTGCTGAGTGCAAGAAGAGATTGAGAGGAACAGGGGTAAAGCCCCTGGAGCAATTTTGGGCCCAATGACAGAGTTTGCCCCAACTTCATCTCTCTAGAATAACTGAGAATCCCAACTCCCATGGGGGCTCGACCCAGAAAAAATCTGCATCGTCATGACACACATTACATGATTTCACATTGCACGGTTTGTATCTTACAGACATTTTATCAAACGTGACAGTTCAGTGTAGAATTGATGAATAATGGAAGAGAAATTGTCGTGTACGTATGTTTACGTATGTGTGTGTGCATGTGTGTATGTATTTATGTATGTGTCTGCGTGTGCACATATGTGTGTGTGAGTGTGTGTGTATTTGTGTGTCTGTTTGTTTGTGTGAGTGTGTGTAAGCGTGTGTGTGTGCGTGTGTGAATGTGGCGAGAACATTTTATGGAGAAAGCGCGCTGAATTTGTTTTGAGAGAAAAAAATGCTTTTTAAAAATATCTCACTTGTTTTCTTTTACTGCTTTTTTTTTTTCATTTTGAGCTCCATCTTGTTTTGCACATTTTCTCAGTGTTGCAGTGGCATAACTTGACACATTTTCCCCTCAGGCTTTTAAAATGAAAATAATATAATTTGGAAATAAAAGTGCCGAAATTGATTCAGCTTCATACATATTTTTCAGGGGAATGTTGTGCAACAACGGTTTCATAATATTTATTAAATTAGCTGTCTGCGGGTGCATAAATCAACACTGCGATGTTGAAAAAGCCTGTCACCACTGGAAAAGGAGAAGACTCCGGGCTTTCTTGTGTAAAGGTGGTTATACCCTCATAGCGCATGTAGTCTGGGTGAGACTTATTAGATTATGCTAATTATTTATTGTCCTGTGTGTTCTCAGAGGTCAGATACAAATTCTATAAAATAGCTCAACCTTATACGGTATTGCTCTGAACGCCTTCCATTTCGTTATGAGAGGAGCAATATTTATAATTTCTTTCAAAACGCTGAACCCATTTCAGTCTGAAGCTTTAAAGGATTCATTCTTCCAATCTGCCAGGACGTAGCCGCATGGTGCATACCAAGTCTACATAGCGCACTGCCAATCTGCAGCATCTTCACTGTCCAATCATCTTGCAGATGTAACTCAACTACAACGTACCCATCAAACAAGAATTGAAGTCTTCTCATGCCAAAGAAACTTTAGGAGGCCTTGAAAGAGAGCGTGGTTGAAAGGCTGTCCTTCATCGTCAGTCCTGACATTGAGAAGATGAAGCAGAGCTTTCCATGCCACAGATCTGAGGAGGGCAACATTGTCAACAAGAGACAATGGCATTGCAGTTTTGGCTCTGAGCTTGTATGTCGGTTTTGTGAGTGAATTTCCCCAAGATGGGGCGATATCATTGGACCTCCTCAGGAGTCGAGGTTTCCTCCTGCGTACATATCTAGCCTCATACATGGTTTTTCTGTTTTAAGTTGTTTTCATGCCTCTTAATTGTAATTAATGTGAAGAACTACCTTTCTGATTCAAGATCTTGATATGGTACGTTGTCTTTCGTTATAATTTGTGGGCATATGTGTCTCTGCACACTACAGGCCAAAAAATTACGAACACAGGGTCAAAATATTATGAACAACCTGCATTTTTCAGAATTTAGCCGCTTTTTCTTAAAGTATATTTTCAACAATAACAAAAAACAGAATAACAGAGAAACACATATCTTAACTAGAAATGTGCAAAATTATTTGCTGAGAGATATACATATTCAAATTTGACTCTCTGCAAAGTACCCTCTCGTAGCCATGATTACAGCCTGACAATATCCTGGGCATTCTTTCCAGCAGTTTAAGGAGAGAACATTCTGGCAACTCACTCTGGGCTTTCAAGAGTCCCTTCGTGAGCTCTTTTGAACTTGATGGGCACACGTCTCTGACTGCCTGGTCAAGTTCATCCTACAGCAACTCAATGGGTGACAAATCTGGTGACTGTGGGGGCCGCACCATCTCCTGAAGCTCTCCTGCTACTTCCTTTTTGTCAAGATATCTTTGGCACAGCTGGGAGGAGTGCTTGGGGTCACTGTCCTGCTGAAGCACAAAGTTCTGACCAACCAGTCTTTGTCCTGAGGGCACAGCGCGCTGGTGTTAAGGCTTGCTAACAACAAAGTGCAATTACTTTGACCAACTAGTTTTGCAAAAAAGTTATCATTGGCAAAGCCAGTAATCCATGTCTGTGGGGCTCTAATCCAGGCTAAGGAAGAAAGTTGAATTTCAAGATGTACAGTTGTTAGCAAGCAACATTTTTAGTGAATACAAGTGTCCCTTTGGCATTTTCTGGGCCTTTGTTGCTCAAAATTAACGTTAAGATGAAAAAAACTAGCAAAATTCTGACAAATGCAAGGTGTTCATATTATTTTGGCCTGTAGTGAACCTATACTGAGAGGCATTAAAAACGCAAAGAGGTTTTTATTGTCTAATTTGAAAACGGATAGATTTTCCTTTTGCTGATTGACATGATGACCATCAGGTATGGTCAGCATTGCAAAATGTCAAGTGTCTGGGTTCGAATCCTTTCTTGGTTTAACACCTCATTATGATTATCTAAATGCAGCACAGTTCCCTGGATCATGGTCGTGAATCACATTGGGAGAAATCATTTTGCACATGAAAAGTTGGCAGATCAGGGCCAATAAAAACACACATAAACAAAGTCACATAATTCGCACTTCAAATGCCACAAACAAATGAATCTCAGAAGAATCAAACATTTTGAATGTTGAATGATGGCCATTCTCAAAGAAAAGATTCTGGACGCATTAATGTCCATTAAATGACTGTATCCAGACTGCAAGGATGACACAGAATGACCAGATGTGTCAGCTGTCGTCCCCGACAAAGTGCGTCATCTGTGACGCCACAAAAACACGTTCCATAAAACGTCTTCTGCCATGTCAGATAATGCATAAGAACTGCTGAATTGACTGTCAATGTAACGATAACAGTGAGGGCAAGTCTCACTACCAAAAGCACACTTTCCCGAGACCGTGTTTTGCAACTAAGAAAGAAACCATTTACCACTACTTAAAACAGTATATTTCATTATGCGTTTTTAATGCCTCTCAGTATATTTACATGCATGCATGCGTATGTGTGTATTTGTGTGCCTTTGTGTGGGTGTGTTTGTTTTTTTATGCGTGTGTGTGTGTGTGTGCGTGTGTGCAAGAGTGCATACTGTATATGAAAGTGTATATACAGTATGTGCGCACATATGCCTGTGTGTTTGTGTGCATGTGAGCTTATGAATTTTTGCCTTTGGTGTGTGACTATGCATTTGTGTGTGCACATTAAGGTACAGTCCTGACACACACGCATACACGCACACACACATGCTCGCACACACGCATGCACCTTACATCATATACTACCCCAAAGGAGCAGAGCGCCATACGTAACAATGGAAAATGCACTAACGCCCCCCCCTCCAGATAGTTCATTGGCCCACAAAACCAGGCTGTATCTGTGTGCAGGTCCCCTGTGGCTCCTCATCAGAGCCAGTCACCCCCCTCCATCACCCCCCCCCCCGCTGGTGTGAAGCTCGTATACTTTTGGGCTCTGAAGTGGCATCATTGATTTCTCTCTGGGATTACGTGCATGGGTGTAGGAGCAGTGCCAAATAATGAGACAGTGCTTTATCAGGAGAGGATATTCTGCCTGGATATAGCATTGATTATCCATCCATTCATCCATCCATCCATCGTCTCATCTGTTTATTCCTGGTTACTGTTGAAAGGGACTTACTGCTAACTAATGTACTGTAAGGATCACAAATGCGGCCAAATGCATTTTTGATTCATCGCGAGTAACAAACACATTCAACAAAGCAACTGGGGTGTAGCAGCAAAAAAATTCAAATTATTAGGACCATTTCACCATTTTTTCGTAAAATAACAGATGTGTCTTTTACTGCAGTAATAGTTGGTGGTAGGTTTGAACCCCAGTCTTACCAGCCGGCAATGGTCGGCAGCCTTTTCAAAGCAGCGCGCAATTGGCTTTCTGTGGAAATAAATTGGGAGGGACTGTCTGTTTGGGATTACTGAATTACAGCATTGTTCATTGCTCAAGCACCACCTGTTGGCCAGCTGGGCGCTCGTCAGTAAAATTCTAAGCTTGGTCATGTTTGGGTATCCTCCGCCCTCACTCTGAACTTAAGAAGTCTTGGGCGATGAGTGTAAATAGAAGTAGCAGCTGGCTGGCGCTGTGCTTCAGAGGAGAGCCGCAAACCGTCTTCGCCCTCCCAAGATGGCAACATGGGGTCGCATACGAGCCAGCTTGTGTACATAGTTTGCGTGCTGGGTATTCCAGATTCGGGTGGGATTGGAGATGCCAAATAAAAAATAAAAAAATAGAAAAAGGTTGGTAGTTGGTGGAAATGAGGATTAATTCTGATATTTCATCTCACGTTTACTTTGAGAGAAATACAGTTTTTTTTAAATTACTGCATTAGAGCAGAGTAACAACGAACAGTTTTCCCAGAGATCTGTCATATTGTAGGTCTTCACTCCAAACATAACAAACACACCTTCCTAAACAGCTTGGGATCCTTTGAGCTGCCACTGCTCGCTTGAGTCTGGTGTGCGAAATTGGGCTGAAATAAAATGCAGGTTAGCAAATATCCACGACTACCACAATTTTCAAATAGGCAAACTTTGAGCATTATTCTGTGAAATGCAAAAGGGGTTAGTCCCAAACTATAAAGATATTGATTTGGTTTGGACAGGTTTGGTATCCACTTTGCTAGAGGAATATTTGCTGAGGCTAATCAACCCGGGAAATGGATGAGGAGACGATGCTGGGGATTGATTCAGTCATACAGTGGTGTGAAACAGGGGATACGTCCCGCCCAGATATTTACCGTTATTCACCTGAACACAGCTGTGCCTATTACAAAGCCGTGATTTTCAGAGCTGATTCTTCACCCCTCACAATTACCCGTTTGAGGCATGGTACACAACTCGAGGCGGCCCAGCAGTGACGGACCTTGCCAAACACAAGTTGCACATTGAAGCCGCTGACAGGAAATCCCTGATGCTTCTGGGCTCTGCTTGGCTACAGCTGACTGCGGCCATTTTTGGCTCATTGAACTCTCTCATAAAATGAAGAACATCATTTCACCTTCAGGGGTACAGTGGCTGGGCACTGGGGATGTGTCCTCTTAAGTATGCCTATTGCACCCTTGAAAATGTATAAGCACCTCTTTAGTCCCTGAAACAGTACACATACCTCGAGGCCCAATAATTAGCTCTTGAGGAACATTTGTACCGATTGTACCTTTAGGGTCAGAAGTGGACCCCTTTTGTACTTGTCATGGTGCCAAATGAAGAAGTCAATAGTCTTTTATCCAATTTATTTTGGTAGTCAAATTTTGAGGAAATAATTTTGCAACAGTGACAATCAAAAAGACTGGATGTTCATGACCCCCCCGTTACCAAAAAGAGGCCCCAGAATGAGAATTTGCAAATTTATGCGAGAAGATAGTGGGCTGTTCTATTAGGTAAGGACTCCATGTTGACTAGACACAGAAAAGTGAATAGAAGGGAAAATCATTGAATGACCTACAGAGGGTTTTGGAGGGAAATTCAAATGATAACAGTGGAAGGGGTTAATGGAGCGAGCCAGGTACATACAGAGAGGGAGGGGCAGGGGAGGCGAGATGCTTCCTTCCTCCACATAGCCCTGTCTCTGAGAGTGAAGTGTATTTACACCTCCCAGTGCTCATGAAAATCAGAGAGGGGTCATTCCAATCCCCATCTCTTTCTCTTTCTTCTTCACCTTTACATTATTCTTCCTTCCTTATCTGGGAACCAACCTTTAAGTTTTCTTTTTTTTTTTCTTTCTGGAATGTGTGATTAATAAATGACTGACCTGTGAATCTACTGCACCTCCCGCTGTCTCCCACACACCCGCTCTGCCTGTAACAGACTGCAGCTCGCCTCACTACAGAGCGGCATTTGACAGAGGAAGGATGTTTATTTTTATTCATGTTCCTTCTCTTCCGCCCCCTCCCGCCTCTGACTTTTTTCTTTCGCATCCTCCTGATGGATGGGGCCAAGAACAAGAAATTTTGGTCAGAAAAGGTTGGAAGGCTGTGAAAAATAAGCCCTTGTAAATTGGAAGGAGCTCTGGGTCTCTTAGACAAGAAATTGAATTTAACAGGACTTAAGAGCTCTGAGAATTGTGAAAACTATTAGTTAACCATTCCCTCTCTTTTCCATGATCCTTAGTCCTGACAATCAGACCATGACTGAAGCAGAACAAGTGTGGTTAGTATTACCAGCTGTTTTTGATATGCCTGTTTTTATTATGCATTTGTTTTGCCTGTCGAAAACATAGCTTTAAATGATGCACCGCCTATGCACGTCGCAATTTTTAATATTTGTACATACTGCACGGATTAACATCGGGAGAGACTGCGCTGCGATGTCCAAGTGTCTCTGTTGGGAAGGACGTGGAGTGCTTTCTCCGAGTAGTAGTGCTCTCCAGTCTCGATGCTTCCAGCAAGAAATCTTGATTCCTTCCTCCTTGACCTCCCACCCGACCAATCGAAGCACTGGTTGAGGAGCCGGCTGAAAGACAGCTTGATGAACTGCATCTCTCTGAAAGATAAAGAGTCAGAGGAGAAAGTTAGGAGCTGGAAACCTTCCCAGAGCGATTAGCTGGAGTTTTTGTGTCTGTTTGATTAATTCTCAGATGAAATGATCTTCCCCAGCCGCATCCTTACAAAGCTCTGAATGACTTGGCCCCGGATTATCTTCGCAGTCTTCTCATTCCTTACTCCCCGCCAAGATTACTTCGTTCACAAGGTGCTGAGTACTTGAAAACTCCAAATATATCCAGAGTTACAATTGGAAGCAGAGCATTCTCTTACAAAGCACCAATTTTATGGAACAATCTCCCAAGACAAATTCGGGCCTCAGACACACTCTCTGTCTTCAAGAGTAGGCTGAAAACTCACCTTTTTAGTCAAGCCTATGATTAGTTCATGATTAGTTATGTATAAATATTTATTTGGTTCTGGTGGGACTGACTACAACCTAGTTTCGTGGTAGATTCACATGGTATTGGAAGCCAGTGTTAAGTGAATCCATGTGGAACCGGTGGCACTGAGCATGCACTAACGGTGCCAGTGGGGCTTGCTACAGCCTTAGTCACGGGGGAGGTCCATATGGTACTAGTGTTTAGAAAATCAAAGTGACCTTGCAGCCTGGTGTAAGTGTAGGGCCTCTGTGCTGCAGGAAGTGGATGGAGGGGTGTTGACTGTTTCCTGACCAGTTGCTCCTGAATTCTCACTTAGCACATGACACAGGACAGTATTCTTATTAATATGCAGTAGTTTTATCCAGTGCCTCACCCCACTTTTTTCTGTCACTTTCCGAGGATCTTTTCCATCCACAACCCTGAGTCCTGGACCATCCGAGCCCTGTCCCTCACCATGAGCGCTGGCTGCTGCTGTCCTGCTGTCCTGATCCGGTCCTGATCCAGTTCTGCTCCATCCTCAACATGCCACTTCCTGGTGCTACAGATGCCACAGCTTGGATGTTTTAATGGACTTTAATTGAACTTTATTACCATTATATTTTATTATTACTTTATTTTATTATTAATTAGCTAGCCCGCGGAGGATGGGCTTCCCTACTATAGCCGGGTTCCTCCTGAGATTTCTTCCCACTGGGGAGTTTTTTCTCACCACTGTTTGAGGATTTTTCTCCCTACTGGGAGATTTTTTTTTGCCTCATTTGCTATAGTGGGGAATAGGCTGGGCACTGCCCTTTCATTTATTCAATCTCTCACTGTAAAGCGTCTTTGTGACTGTCTATCTGTGAAAAGCGCTATGCAAATAAAACTGAATTGAATTGAATCCCACAGTGACTGCATTCCCCAAGAGCAGAGGCCAGGTGCCGGTTTGAGCTGTGCTGCTGCATTAGCATGACGTACCACATTTTTTGGACATCTTTAAAACTTAAAAAGAATGGAAAATAACTGACGTAAAAATCACGATTATGGCAGCAACCATTGAAAATGCTGTTATACTGCATCACTTGAGTCCAGTGCAGAAAAAAGTGTAATCCTGGCCCGGCTATGACCAGAAAGTCAATACTCAGTTTTAATTTGGCTGACAATTATGCATTGACCATTTTGCTGTTTTGCATTGTTGAGTGATTGGCAGGGGCTTGGCCAAGGAGTGGCCTAGGGTGGCATGGGCCACCCCTGGAATCTGATTGGCCACCCCACGTGCCACCCCATTATCCTAAACTATGATTGGCTATCTCCCCATTCAGAGGTGGGACTGAGTTTTAACCGTAAACCGCACTTTTGTTTAAAGGTGCAATTCAGACTTAAACCTGACAGGATGCATGTCCTGCTTGCCAAAAGAAGTAGAAGCAAAAGTTTCAGTTTCAATTTCGAGGATTAATTAAACAAAATTAAACAAACGTCAGTTGGTGACTCTCCGGGGTTCACGGCCGCGAACTTAGTATTCCCAAACTACAAAGCTGTGAGAGAAGTTTTGATTGGCTGAAAAAGAATGTTCCTCATTTGCATACCTGTCAGTTTCTGGGGAAGGCATGCATGCTCTAGGCAGGCATACTAATTATGTCTCGGTGGCTGGACATCGCTATACTGCAATATGCGCGATTGTTACTCTTTAGACTATATAGCAATCTTAACTACAGAAAATCTTTGAAAATAGTCATCATATTTAAGCGATATGATTTGGTTTTGCCCTAAAATTACTGACTCAGCTTGCCGTAATGTGCATGAACTTCTCTGATATGTTTTGCGGAGGTTTTGTGTGTCTGAACTGTACTTTCAGATTTTTTGGACATCGCCGTTGCAGCTAAGTAGCTGGTGAGGTTAGGACAAAAACCAAATGACATCGCTTAAATATGATAATTATTTACAAAGATTCTTCTTAAATAGCGTTAGCTGGCTAGCAAAGTGGCCATATAATCTGAAGAGTAATGTAATATGTGATCACATATATTGTGGTGAAGCACAGCTGTAATTACCAATGAAATAAATGTCTCAGTCAGACTTGTTTGCTCTTCAGTTAACAGAAACTGTTAATCAAGATGGAAAGAGGTCGTATGGGTGTGTGTTCCTGCTGAAAGTGACCAATCAGAGTCATCGAAACTTCTCCCATAGCTATGTGGTTTGGTAATCACAAGTTCGCTTCTGGGCCTTATGTTCCCTTGACTCGCTGTCACGCTCCGGAAAGATGTGACTAGATTTTTTGATACGCATACTGTGCCGGTGGTTAAAAACATTATAGCAGTAGTAAGCAAAAAAAAAAAAGTGTCCCGCATCTTTTTCAATTGTGCAAAATATAAAGTGACATTTGCGACTGTTGCAGTATGAAAAAAATAGTGGCAAAGCCACTGCGCCCACTTGGCCAAACGTGGCCAAAATGGAATGCCCCCTATTGGCCATAGTATCGGTCCGATTGGGCTGAAAATCAAACTTGGTCAGGACCTTAAGACGCTATATACACATATGAAATATGAAAAGGATTGGTGAAAAACTGAAGATGCTAGAGCGCAGACAAGCCAAAAGTTTACGCATGCACGCATGGATGGACGACATACCACGACTAAAGACCCCGAGCATAGCATAAGCCCCTTGGGCCTTTTGGCCAAGCGGGCAAAAAATTGGAGCATCTTAGCTCGTAGAATAAGGGAGCTAGAGCTGTTTGAAGTTTTGCAGAAAAGGCCCCCTGGTGGCCAAGAATCGCAGCATGCCCAAAATCGAACTGGGGCTAGATCTTGGGCCCATATACATGCATATGAAATATGAGAAGGATCCTTTGAAACTGAAGGCGCTATTGCAGTGAAACAAAATCTGTGCATTTTACGACCTTTGACCTACATAACCTTGAAATTTAGGTCAAATCAAAAACCCATTAGATATATGATGAACCCATGGCAGAACAACCTACAGTAAAAATTTGAGCATCTTAGCTCGTAGAGTAAGGGAGCTAGAGCTGTTTGAAGTTTTGCAGAAAAAGCCGCCTGGTGGCCACAACAAGAATCGCAGCATGACCAAAATGGAACTCGGCCTAGATCTTGGGCCCATATACATGCATATAAAATAGGAAAAAGATCCGTTGAGAACTAAGGGCACTATGGTGCTGGAACAAAACTGGCACATTTTATGACCTTTGACCTATATAACCTTTAAAATTGAGTCAAATCCAAAATCCATGACAGGTATAATAAACCCAAGGCAGAACGCCCTACAGTAAAAATTTGAGCATCTTAGCTTGTAGAATAAGGGAGCTAGAGTTGTTTGAAGTTTTGCAGAAAAAGCCGCCTGGTGGCCAAACCAAGAACCGAAGCATGACCAAAATCGAACTCGGGCTAGATCTTGGGCCCATATACATGCATATAAAATAGGAAAAAGATCCGTTGAGAACTGGGGGCGCTAAGGCGCTGAAACGAAATCGGCACGTTTTATGACCTTTGACCTATATAACCTACAAAATAAGGTCAAATCAAAAACCCATTACATATATGATGAACTCTTGGCAGAACACCCTACAGTAAAAATTTGAGCGTCTTAGCTCGTAGAATTAGGAAGCTAGAGCTGTTTGAAATTTTGCAGAAAAAGCCACCTGTTGGCCAAACCAAGAATGGCAGCATGCCCAAAATCGAACTCGGGCTAGATCTTGCGCCCATATACAGGCATATAACCCTCCATAATTATTGGCACCCCTGGTTAAGATGTGTTAAAAGCCTTAAAATCAATTCAATTTTTATCGCAGAAGCATACTCTCACACTGAAAATTGTAGAAAAATGTAACCTTCAACTCAAGTGAATTTTAAGGGGAAAAAAAAAATCCCTGACTAAGAAATAATTATTTTTCATAAAATCACCTGTTCCACAATTATTGGCACCCTTAACAATTCCTAGGAAATAAATGTAATTGAAGTATTTCTGTCATTTCTACAGTAGTTTACAAAGTTGATCAGAGTATCTAGGAACATTTAATTAGTAATTCATCACTTCCTGTTTCCCTGGGGTATAAATATGACGTGACACAGAGGCCATTTCTCTTATCCACTCTTCAACATGGGAAAGACAAAGGAACACACCATTCAAGTAAGGCAGATGTGTGTCGACCTTCACAAGTCAGGCAATGGCTACAAGAAAATAGCCACTCACCTGCACCTGCCCATATCTACTGTCAGAGGAATCATTAAGAAGTTTAAAACAACTAGAACAGTGGTAAACAAGCCTGGACGAGGACGCAAGGTTATTTTGCCACCACGCACAGTGAGGAGGATGGTAAGAGAAATAAAAAGTTCTCCAAAGCTCACTGTTAAAGAATTGCAACAAATGGTAGCATCTTGGGGTCACAGAGTCTCCAAAACAACCATCAGGCGCTATCTACATGCCAACAAGCTTTTTGGGAGGCATGCACGGAAAAAACCTTTTCTCACTCACAATCATAAACGCAAACGTCTGGAGTTCGCTAAGCGGTACTGGGACTTCAACTGGGACTGTGTGCTTTGGTCAGATGAGACCAAGATAGAGCTTTTTGGCAGCAAACACTCTAAGTGGGTCTGGCAGAACACAAAAGATGAGTATGCAGAAAAGCACCTCATGCCCACTGTGAAGTATGGGGGAGGATCGGTGATGCTGTGGGCCTGTTTCTCTTCCAGAGGCCCTGGGAACCTTGTTAGGGTGCATGGCATCATGAATGCTTTGAAATACCAGGACATTTTAAATCAAAATCTGGTGGCCTCTGCCCGAAAGCTGAAGATGGGTCGTCACTGGGTCTTTCAGCAAGATAATGACCCTAAACATGTGGCCAAATCTACACAGAAATGGTTCACCAGATACAGAATCAAGCTCCTCCCCTGGCCATCTCAGTCCCTAGACCTCAACCCCATTGAAAACCTGTGGAGTGAGCTGAAGGGGAGAGTGCAGAGGAGAAGACCCAGGTCGCTGGATGATTTAGAGAGATTGTGCAAAGAAGAATGGTCGAAGATCCCTCTTTCTGTATTCTCCCATCTTGTGAAACATTATAGGAGAAGATTAGGTGCTGTTTTGTTGGCAAAAGGGGGTTGTACAAAGTATTAACATCAGGGGTGCTAATAATTGTGGCACAATTGATTTGATGTAAAAGAATTATTTCTTAATGTGGGATTTTTTTCCCACTGAATAAATGCACTTGAATTAAAGGTTGGATTTTCCTCTTTTTTTCATTGTGGTCCTATATTATTTCGAAAAAAACTGAATTTATTAGAAGCTAAAGAACACATTTTAACCAGCCAATAATTATGGAGGGCAGCGTAAAATATGAAAAGGATCCGTGGAAAACTGAAAGCTGTATCGCGCTGAAATGACGTAACGCACGCACGGACGCACAACAGACCACCACTAATGACCCTAAGTACAGCATAAGCCCCTTGGGCCTGTCGGCCAAGCGGGCTAATTAGAAAAATCAGGATTTCTTCATACATAAGAAATCCAAACCAGCAGAACTGGACAGTCAGGAAGTGACAGCCAGCTTGACACTGGCAGGGATGTACAGTTGGAGCCTCCAGCTTCAGTTGCACACATGACAAGTTACAGATTTCTCTTAAGCACTTATTCGATTGGCTCGATAATATCAGTGACAATGTGGATAACTGCCAGGCATTGAAACTAAAGTTGAAACTTCTCAATTACTGTATGTATGTGTAGAAGTGCAACAGTCATAATTTAATTTTTCTCATCCGGGCTGGGTAACATACCACTTACCCTACTTAGAAAAAGGCTGATTTTATTATAATTCCAATGCCAACTTATGTGTTGATGTACTGTATATCAAATTTGAATGGTGCCACTCAGTTGCGGAGTGATTTGTAGGTATATTCATCTTTCAAACTATACTACTTAAAACACAGGAATGTAAGACACTCTACTGTTGGTGGTTAAAGTAGATGTGGATAATGGAGACAAAAATGGTGAATTAATACTATTCTGATGCGTATGTTTGTGTGTGTGTGTGTGTGTGTGTGTGTGTGTGTGTGTGTATGTGTGTATGTGGTAGGTGGTCGTGTGCGTGGTCGCAGTTCATGGCACCCCTGCTGTAGACAGTGCCCCACTTGGGCCACCCCAGTCAAAAAAGATTGGATATGCCACTGGTCATTGGCTGACTGTACACTTGATGAAAGTGTGGGGAAACAGAAATCTGCGCTTTTGAATACAGTGGAGAGGCAGACAGATTTGTGTATCAGGCCACCTCACATGTATGTGTTAATGACAGCTGCCAGTTCCACCTTTGGGGATTTTCCACTAGTCCACAGCGGAGAGGAGGGCGAGATCCCATGACCTTTTGGGATTTGAATAATCCAATCCACAGTGCCAAACATGGCACACAACTGCTTGCGACCAATCAGAGGTCAAAACTTATTTTACACACAAATTTGAATATATGCAAATGTAATGCTATAAACAGTGCTTCAATTAACATTTTTCGGAGAATTTTGTTGCCTTGCTGGCTCATGTAATAAATACTTTCCTGTTTTTTAATACGAACATCGGGTCTGCTTCCTTTGGACGACGGTCATAATATTTGTTCCTGGTAAAACTTGGATTTACTAGCAAGAGCTATGATTGGTGTGTGCAGCTGAAGCCATTGCAGTGGAGTTTCTCATTGGATGCGCAGTTGACAATTTATCAGCTCCATCAGTCTGCTGCTTTCTTCTTCTTTGAAATATTAACTGTAATGAGTGCAGTCTTTGAACTTGTCTCCTGCCTCCCTCAAACAAAGCTTAGGCAGGAATACTGTGCATGTAATGAGTGTACTGGCCTATAACAGAAAAAAGGAAAGTGTCCGCCGCAATTTTATGTCCTCAATCATCCCCTAAAATCATCACTAGTCTCTGCATTTATCTGGGACTGCATTGCTAGTTACATTAGCCTTTTCCCTGAAACCAAGGTCACCTTAATTTAGCATCTAATACCATGAGCCACTTTTAGCAGTCGCCTCCCCTCTAAAACCAGGGCCACAATTATGGCAGCCTCAATTACTATCACCACTTTTACATAGAATTAAACTTTTCTCTGAAATTAGGGCTGCATTAAACGGATAGTTTAGGTTTTTTGATGTGGGGTTGTATGAGGTACTTATGCCAGGTCGAGTGTATTACCTGCAGTAGATAATGGTATGAAAGCTCCCAGTTTGTATAAGCAGAGCGTAGTGCTGAGACATTATCAATGCTGCGGATGGAGACAGCAGCAAAATGTATGCTAGTCTCCTAATAGCATGCCCACCTAAAATGAATCAATATTTGTTGAAGTGTTCGGGATATTTTAACAATGTTCAGCCTGTCTAACATCAGACATCCCTTTTGTTTTGTGCTAACATTACATTTTCTTAACCGCAGATATAACTTTCATATTAAAACATGGTTAACTTAACATAACATAATATGAGTGGTGAGAACAGGCCGTTTAGCCCAACTAGGCTCGCCAGTTTCTTTTTATTTCATTTCATTTTCATTTCATTTAATGTTTATTTGATAGGGACAGATACCATATACAAAGAGATTTGCACAGCAAATCTCCATTGCAATGCATCATAACATTTTTAGCTTCTGCTAATTTCCAATGCTCGTCCCTAGAAGGGCCTTTAAAATAACAACCATTAGACAAAAACAGAAAACATTTTAAAGACAGCGAAGTAAAACTATGTAATACAGTATGGTGACCTTATAAAGCTGCAGCGTGATGTGTCAGAATACATATATATATATATATATATATATATATATCGAGGGTTTGGAGCACAAGGGGCGTAACAGAACATACCCCTGGGAGCACAAGGGCATAAGTGACATTTTGGGGTAAAATGACATTTTTATATAATTGGAAAGGTCTTGACAAGCTCTATCCAATCAGAATACTGGTTTAATCACTTTGTCCAATCATAGTGACCTAAAGGCTTAAAACACTAAAGGCGTAAGTAAAAACATTAAATTCAGTTTTGAGCAAAAAAGGCGTAAGTGCACTGTGTTTGGTGCACAAAAGGCGTAAGTGCCACAGTTACACTGACAGAACCTGCAGTGGCCCATTTTGACTGTCATCATGGATGGTATTGCCAGAAAGAGCTCACAGAAGCTGAGCAAATGCTACTAAACATCATTGGAGAACTTCCACTTGAACTACATTCCTTTGGTAAGTAAATACCTGTATAATGGAGGTAGTATTGATAAAGTTTTAGCCTTTTGATCAACATGTTAACCTACTATCCTCACACTAAGCTAATGCTAACTAGCTAGCTAGCTAGCTAGCCACAGAGCCGTACTGCTTAATAAAGGAGGAAGCCCCGAGAAGCAGTGGGTTACAGTGATTCTACAACGGCGGAGGGGCGTACTAAGGCACGATGCGCAGCGGAGTGCCTTAGTGCCCCTCCGCCGTTGTAGAATCACTGTAACCCACTGGTTCAAGGGGCTTATTGCTTTTATAAAACGGTTACCCTATACATAGCCCATTAAAAAAAACACACAAGAAAAAGAAAATCAACATTTATTGCTAATACTGAAATGGCGAGCTAGCTAGCAACATAGCTAGCAAGCTAAAGTGATATCGAACTCTATAATGCTATAGCTAGCTAGGTAGATAGCCAACTGGTTAGCGGGCTAAAAGGCTAAACTTTGCAAACACTGAAATAGCGAGCTAGTTAGCAACCTAGCTATAAAGTTCGATATCACTTTAGCTTGATAGCTAGTTTTACAAAAGTCTTGAAACAAACGTAACCTACCGAGTCAGTTGAGCGCAGAGTAGTTGGTTGCTAGGCCAGGCGCGCAGGGATATTTTGTGCTGCGGTCTGCCTCAGCATGCAGAGGGTTACACTGATTTTATACTAGCATGGAACGCGGCTCAGCCAATCACATTTAAGGATGGGAAGCACCTGTTTTATAAGATCACTTTTGCTATAGCTCCCAGTTAGTGCTGACAAAGCTTTAGGCTGGCACCATTCATTCAGTCATTCACATATATTATGCATGTGACTTTTAGCATGTCGGAAATAAATATTTGTTTATCATAAAAACATATTATTATACAAATATCGACATCAGTAAATATCGGCTACCGGCCATAACAGCAATGTCAAAATTGGTTATCTGCATCGGCCACAATGTTCACATTGGTGCACCATTCAAGAATGAAAACATTAAATAAATAAATAAATAAATAAATAAATACCGTGAATACTAATCCATTGGCTATTTCTCTATATGTCAGATGAAGCTCAGGGTGAGGCAGCTTTCAGTGAAGAACAGTACTGGGAGATGGTAGATAACACTGAGGCCACAGAAACCAGGGAGGAAGCAAGAGAGATGGAGGATTCTGGAGATAAGGAAGCTAGGGATGAGAGACAGGAGCCAGACCCCAGTGATAACATAACATCAGGGATGAGAGGAGGCCAGGGATGACCAGTGATGGGAGAGGAGCAAGGACCTAGAGAGGAGACCAGTGATGAGGGAGAGGAGCAAGGAACCAGAGAGGAGACCAGTGATGAGGGAGAGGAGCAAGGAACCAGAGAGGAGACCAGTGATGAGGGAGAGAAGAGAGGGAGGAAAAGGAAAAGAGACCCAGAGAGCCGGAAAAGAAATCAAAGGAAGCGCTTGAGAAAAGCTGGTCTGAGCTATATCAACCGTCAGAAGAAGGTAGTGCAGGGCAGGGCAGTAAAAGCAAAAGACTGCACGACATGCAGAAGGAAGTGCAGCACTCATATCAATGAAGAACAAAGGGCAGACATTTTCAATCATTTCTGGGGGATGGGGGACAAAAATCGACAGAGGGATTTTGTGATACATCACGTTCACGCTCAAAAAGAGAAGAAAAGAGTGTCAAAACCAGGCTCACGTAGACAGAACACTCTGACTTACAGTCTCACTATAAATGATGCCAAGGTGAAGGTTTGCAAGGACTTTTTCTTAAAGACTCTTGATGTCTCTGAAAAGTTCACCAGATCTGCTCTTGCGAGCTCAACAGCTGGGACATGCCAAAGTGTGAGAGTAAGAAAAGAAGCAGCAAAGAACAAGATCTCAAGTGCTGCCATTAATACAGTTAGGGAGCACATCAAGTCCTTTCATACCATCGAAAGCCACTACTCTCGCAAAGACTCAACAAAGGCCTATCTGGAGGGGACACTGAATGTAAAAAAAATGTATGAGCCTTACAAGGAAAAGTGCGCAGAGTGGCACTCAACACCAGGTCCTGTCAAAGAAAGCATGTACAGGAAGATCTTCACCTCTGAGTTTAACATAGCTTTCCATATCCCTAAGAAGGATGCCTGCAAGGTGTGTGAAAATTTTAGAAATCTCCCTGACCATGAGAAGGTCCTCCATGCTGCTGATTATCAGGCACATCAGGCACGAAAAGAACAGCCGAGAAATCACAAAAAACAAGATAAGGAGCTAGGACAGAGTACAGAGTCAGTAAGAACCTGTACCTTTGACCTGGAGCAGGTCCTTACCACTCCTTGGAGTAATGTTAGTAGTTTGTACTACTCCAGGAAACTCAGCACGTACAACTTAACAGTGTACGAGATGGACACTAAAGAGGCTCACTGTTACATGTGGCATGAAGGTGAGGGGGGGAGAGGATCTTCGGAGATTGGCACATGTATCCAAAATTACCTTCAGAGCCTCAGTCCTGAAGTTGACCTGAGGTGTTGTTTGTAGGTGAGGGGAGGTGGTGTGTGTGTGTGTGTGTGTGTAGGTGAGGGAGGGTGGTGTGTTTAGGTGAGGGGAGGTGGTATAGGGATGTGGTGTGTGTAGGTGAGGGGAGGTGGTTTGTGTAGGTGAGGGAGTGGTGTGTGTTTAGGTAAGGGGAGGTGTGCCTGTAAGTGTGTGTAGATGAGAGAGGATGTAAGACAGGGTAAGAATGAGAGGAGGCACAGGGAGGAAGTAGCAAGCGAAAATTTTTTAGGGGCTAAATAGATTATATCAATACATTCATGAGTTAAATGGAATAGTGTTAAATTAATTAAATTTTATTCTTTTTTAAAAATTTTTTTTTTCAAATTTATAATCTTTTTTGTCCCATTGAAATTTTTGATGGAACTTGATGGAGTTAGATGAATTCATTATGCAGTTAAATGAATTTAGAGCTGATGTAATTTGATGTTTTTTAGAGTGGTTCATAGTTTTTACAATGTTGATGAAACTGTTATGGTTTAACAATAAAGATTTTAAAGATAATTCTGCCTTAATCTCTCTGTTTCAGTAGTATCATTATTTTGAATGTCACTTACGCCCTTAACAACTCACAAAATAGTAGGAAATGTTGGTGCACGAAAGGCGTAAGTGGCTTTTCTATCGCCTGTTGGGCTTCTTGGCTGAAATGTAATAGTAAGTCAGAGTTTTTTGTTTATTATCATTTAGAATATGAATTCCTTACAACTTTATCTCTATAACATTATAGAATGCTTAAATATATGGCTCTCAATGAAATAGTTACAATCAATGCAAAGTTTGTTTTTGCTCTCCTGTAAAATTTGGAAAATGTGACTTACGCCCCTTGTGCTCCAAGGGGTATGTTCTATTCCGCCCCTTGTGCTCCAAACCCTATATATATATATATATACACGTACACAAATAATGTGTACCCCCCCCACCCCTACACGTGACTACATGATTGATTAGCTTTTAAAAATTCCTTCAGTTTAATTTTAAAATGTTGATGATTTTGGTCTGTTTTCAGTTCAATAGGTAGCCCATTCCATGTTTTAGCTCCCTTTATCGAAAAGGACGTCTGGCCAAAGGAGGTATTCCGGTTCGGCACTTTACAGTTCCCTGCAGTTGAATTCCTTGTGGTCACCCAGAGGGTCTGTAATGGGCGCACCATGTCGCAAAGAGCCTGAGGAGCCTGGCCATTTACACACTTACGGATGAGATTTGCATTTCAAAATGCAATGTAGAAATCAAAACTGAGCATGTTCAGGTCTCTCAGGACCTGACAGTGGTGCGATCTTATCGGCCTCTTGCCCAAAATTTTTATTGCACTGTTATATAATCTCTCCAGGGGTTTAATCACTAATGAACTGGCCTGTGACCATGAGGTGACACAGTAGCTGAAGTGTGAAAGGATCATTGAATGCAGAAAAATTTTGGCTGCATCAAAAGTTAGACAGTCCCTAATTAGTCTAAATGTATACAGATTGACTTTTACTATTCTACTAATTTTATTAGCATGTTTGTCAAATTTCAGGTGAGGGTCCAACATCAGACCTATATATTTGACTTCAGAAACTTGATTGACAGCCTGACTGTATATCAGAACGTCTAATACAGTTGGTGTGGGCCATCTTCCAGGTGAAAAACAAATGGACACAGTTTTTTTAAAATTTAGTGTTAAACACGAGTTGTCAAGCCAAACTGCTACTGCTTCCAGGTGTTTTGACAATTGGCTGAAACTGCGGTAGCTGTTTTTCCATAGGCATATATGACTGCATCGTCCACATACATTTGAAGACCAGGCCCCTTGCATGATTCAGGAAGGTCATTTATGGACAGGCTAAAGAGTAACGGGCCTAGCACCGATCCCTGTGGAATTCCTGTTTTAGTGTTTAAAAAAGAGGATTTTTTGTTTTTGATAATGACACATTGTTCACGGTTCGTAAGATATGATTCAAACCAGGACAGGGTCTTTCCAGAGAAACTGTACTTAGAGAGTTTTGAGATGAGCATGCTATGATTTACTGTATCGAAAGCTTTTTTAAGGTCCAAGAAAACTGCCCCCACCAAGTTCCCTTTATCGAAATATGATTTGATTATATCCACATGGTAACAATTTGCAATCTCAGTGGAGAATTTTGGTCTAAAATCAAATTATAATGGGTGCAAAAGATTATTGGTTTCAAGATAGTTCATCAGTTGCATTGCCACAGCCTTTTCCAAGACCTAAGAGAAGACAGGAAGGATGCTGATTGGCCGGTAATTACTCACTTGATCTGTTGCTCCAGATTTAAAAATAGGCATCACTCTAGCTTGTTTCCAAGCTTCTGGGAACTTCCCACTAGCCATGGAGATGTTGATCAAGTGAGCTAACGGTTCAGCCAATACATCAACATGCCCTTTCAAAAATGCATTTACTATTGTGAATATATCACTTCAGACTCAATGGTACTCAAGCCTGCTCTTGAAAATGCCTCAACATGATGGCATCCCAAAATTTGAAAAAATACCTGCTAAAATTTTGACCACGAGTTCTACTAACAAAACGTATAATCCTACATAATTCACTTTTTGATCCCTTTAACATATTTCTCTGAACTTTTCCTAAGACTAAAGAGACAGGATCTTCAGCCCTCTTTATCTTGGAAAGCTTATGGTCCCCTATATCTTTCTTAAACACGGTCCCCAGAATGTGGTCAGACTCAGATGTGGTGTTGGCTAAAAAAAAGAAGTATGACCTCCTTGGATTTGTACTCAATACTTTTGGCAATGTATCCCAGCACCCAATTGGCTTTTTTAACTGCTACGGCACAATGGCTAGAACATGTGAGGGTTTGGTCAACAATCACTCTCAGATCTTTTTCATGTGGAGCACATTCCAGTTTTAAAGCTCCCACGAAGTATCCTGTATAATGTTTTTATTACCTACATGTACAACTTTACTTTTCATTACATTAAATTTCATTTGCCACATTTCTGCCCAATTCTGGATTCTATCCAAATCATCCTGAATCACTTTAGTGGACTCTAAACTATTTGCCAAACCTCCCAATTTAGTATCATCTGCAAATTTAACTAATTTGCTCTCAATATTCCTATCAAGGTCATTAATGTAGATAAGGAACAGCAGGGGTCCCAACACCGATCCCTGAGGGACAGGCCACTCCCCACCATACCTAGTTCAGATGAGATACCACTGACCACCACTCTTTGTGTTCTGTCCTGTAACCAGTTTTGAATCCACTCCAGAATACCTCCTGTAACTCCAATGGTGCTCATTTTAAAAATTAGTCTCTTATGCGGTACTGTATCAAATGCTTTCTGAAAATCTGAGTAAATGATGTCATAAGCCCTGCTCTGATCATAAGTCTTGGTGGCCTCTTCAAAAAATTCCAAAAGGTTTGTCAGGCATGACCTTCCCAAATGAAAACCATGTTGGCTATCCCTCAAGATATTATTATATTCAAGAAATAATTCCAGCTTGTCTTTTATGATGGATTCCGGTATTTTGCATGCAATGCAAGTTAAATTGACTGGCCTGTAATTTCCTGAGTCAATATGGTCCCCTTTCTTATATATTGATATTATATTACCCTGCTTCCAATCATTTGGTATTTCTCCAGCTGAGAGCAGTTTAAAGATGATCTCAGTAACTTCCTTGAGCACTCTAGGACAGTAATTCTCAACCTTTTTGAGGTCCTGGACCCCCTGTATATATTTTTGATCAACCCTGAGGACCCCCACGGCCCCAACCTGGGGGAACGGGGAACCAATTTTATAGAAACAGCAGAAGCTGCATTTTAAATGGCATTATTGCATATATTGCATATTTATTCACTCTCTTGGAGGAAAATATGAGGTTTCAACTGTAGCTTCCAGAAATATGTAACAAAACAGCATATTTATGCAGTGGCTTCTGGGACATATTTAACAAAAACAATGTGTATATGGGACTTATGTAACAAAACAGTAGCACGCATGTGATTTTGCGCTCCCCTGAAATCGGACAATTTTGTGTGAAGAACTTAGCAGTCTTGCCTACTGATGATTGGTGTCTGGTGCTTAGATGATGCTGTAGATGTGCAGGTTTCATGGTGTGCTTTGAGAGTAACTCTCCACATAAGAAACACAGAGGCTGAGGAGGATAAGAATCAGTTGCTATAAATCCAAACATCTTGTATTCTTCTTTATAAAGTCTCTTTGTACTGTCTGTTTTTGTTTTCTTTTCCGGTGGCCCAGAGTCTGTTTTGTCTGAAACAGACAGCGTTTTTTTTTTTTTTTTTTTTTACTTGAGCCATTTCACCATGTCACATTAAAACATCTTCTTCCTCTTCTTTTTCTTCTTCTTCGTGTAACTGTGATTGTCGTCTTCTTTTTTGCTTGTAACGTTAGCTTAATTTGAAGTGCTAACCCGAACCTTGCAAGTTATTGAGTTTTCCTACAGCACCTTCCTGCAGATGTTTCACAATATAAGCATTATTAAGAAATGAATGATGTTCGCCCACTGAAATGCTAGGGGGCTCTTAATTTGGAAAGGATGGAGATCGAGTTGAATTTGTATTAACAGCGTAATTCAGTAACTTTAACAATGCAAATGGGAGCGGCTCAAAACAAGGCCTCGTATTAAAATGTGACAAATTATACTTCTGAAACAGATCAAATTAGAGAAAAAAGTCCTTTCACCTTCTGCAGTTCAGGTAAATAAAGGTCTTTGTCACATTTGAGTTAAATAACGTTATGTATATAAAAGCAATAGGATCTTTTTAAAAGATATTTTATTTTCATGGACCCCTTGCAGTTACACCATGGACCACTAGGGGTCCGCAGAAATGCTGCTCTAGGATATAAGCCATCAGGACCCGCCGCCTTATCTGCCTTTAGTTTATGCAACTTGCCTAATACTTCATTATCCCTAACCTCAATTTCCGCTAAATAATCTTGAGCATTGGACATGCCCTCTGGCCGAATAAAAACCCTCTCTGAGGTAAAATTCTAAACAAAGTAACTGTTTAAGGTATCCGCAATATCCTTGTTATAATATAGCAGCAATCCATCTTTATTCTTTATGCACTTAACCTCCTCTTTGATTTCAAGAAGCGCTTAGGATTAGTTTTTGCCCCCTCTGCAATTTGCCTTTCATACAGTCTTCTAGCATTCCTCAGCTCTTTTTTGACCTCAGCCCGCATTTTACAGTATTCAGCCTTAGTGTTCTTATTGTTATCCTTCATGTACATCTGATAAAGATTCCTCTTTTCCTTCAAAATCCTACGAATACTTGTGGTCATCCACCGAGGATTCTGCTTTTTCAGCTTACTTTTGAACACCTTTGGAATGAATTTGCATTGTGAATCAAGTAAAACCCCTTAAATCTTTCCCACATCTCATTTACAGACTCACAGTCCAGGAGTGTCTGCCATTTTATTTCACTTAGATATAAAACATCCTGTCAAAATTTGCTCACCTAAAATTGAAAATTTTTGGTTTTTAAGACCTTTTTAACTTCCCATGAAACCTCAAAATTAACAGTAGAGTGATCACTAGTCCCAAGTGGCTCCAGAACCTCAACATTGCTAATTCGATCAGGGTCATTACAGAGCACTAAATCTAAAATTGCCTTTTTCTCTTGTAGGTTTATTAATATACTGCACCAAAAAATTGTCATTTATAACATCTAGAAATTCTTCCTCACCTTTACCCTGTCCTTTCACCATTTCCCTATCAATACCAGGGTAATTGAAGTCTCCCATAATAACAGTCCCTCCTCCTCTACAAGCTTGCCTAATCCTCTTAAAGAGCATTTCACTGACAATATTGTCCAAAGCTGGCGGTCAATAGCTTACTCCTATGTTTAAAACTGTCTCGTGTTTGCCAATGAGCCTGACCCAGATATCTTCACAGGGCAAGGAATGTTCAATTTCAGGAAGTTTCTGCACATTTATGTTTTTGTTCACAGAGTGCTACACCCCCTCCTCGCCAATTACATCTACACTCTAAGAAATGATTCAAGGACCCTGTAAATGTGACAGTAATATATAAGTATGCATGCTCAATAAAAATGCTGAATATCATCATGATGAGTATTTGATTTGACTACATCAAAATTCATTAGTAGAACTCCAACAGGAATATTTGTGTGAAATATCCATATGTAAATTAAGTTTATTCTTTAGAATAAATTAATATTTGACTCACAGATTACATGGTTTAAATACTTGAAATAATAAGTGTATGTTTCAACAACATTTTTGAGAAAACACTACGAATATGAATTAGTTTTAATAAGTGCAACTATTAAACAAGTCAACTCAAAATAACTGGAGACGTAACTAACAACTTAAAAAATCAAGTAAACAGAGCGGAACCTACGTCATTCCCTATAACGGATGGGGGACGGATCTGAAAAAGCTGGCGGCAGGCATGGCGGGCACAGTGGATTGAATTGAATTTCAACTTGACATGACCGTAAGTAATTTTGAACAAATGTATATTTTCTGGTTACTTTCCTTTGTTACCGTAGGCAGACATGAGCATGAAATATCAATTGACAAACATTACTATCACGAGAAAGCCATTCCTCGCCAAAGCTAGCTTATCTGCTTAATTGGCGTGTCAGCAGCTCTAGGCCTTATGCTATTTTAAGTTCGTCATAGGCTTCTTTGAAACATTGTGCAGCTCGAACAGGATGTTGCATATTTTAAGGTAGAGGCAGGTTTGGCAATAAAGTCTAAAACTTTTCTCCCTGCTAAGTTAGCCATAGCACTCATTTATAACCGTAGGAAAGATGCTTCACACAGACTAGCTTTGCAGGTTTCAGGCCACGTTAGTTCTCAAGGTGCCGGACCCAACTCGACCCAACACGGGTTAGGGCTGGGGCTCAGGCTAGACAAGTCCCCGGTCACCTCCACCTCTCTCAAAAGATTCATATGGTTGCCTACCGGACGGCTTCGCGCACAGTCGCACGGGGTTTTGTTGAGGGTTTTTAGTCCACTTGAATTTGGCATTTGTCATTTAAACATCTAGAAATGTGGACCAATTTATGAATTCTCGCAGCTAGTGCGGGCTCAGCGGACGGACGATGTGAGGTGCACGCCTCCCTCCGAGGTGTCTCTGCTCTCGTCTCTTTTTCTCTGTTTTTAATTTCATATGCTTAAAAGGCATGCATGGAGGGTAAACAATATTTCTAAGGTGTAAATAATGGGATAAAATTGAGTTATAAGAAATTAAGATTAAACACAAGGAAGGAAATGGCAAAGATAAGTTGCCACATGTCCTCGTGTTTATCGTCGTTGTCTCTCATGTACCTGAACGTCTCAGGCTGGGCTCTGCCTTTAATTTTCGTGCGAGGTCTCCTGTCTCATTCACACACTCTGTCGCTCCAGTATCTCCCGTAGGCTTATTTTTAAAGTTCACAAGAAAAGCGAGATTTTGCATGTCAACTAAAGAATTGACTATCCAGCCAAGCCTGGTTTGTATTCACTGAGATATAAAAGTATGCAATTCTTAGTGACTTGTATGTTTGGTTGTTATGTAAAGAAATACCATGAGTTTAAGAGTTTTATCATGCATTCAATGTATTTTAAAATCTGCTTTTCAGCATGGGAAACAGCTGTTTAAAATATGGAGAGGTAAGTTGTTTTTGATTTAATTAAAATAAAGCATACCCTATATTTATTCTACGTTATAGATGTTATAAATATTTGGGAATATTGACTATAGTCTCTCAACTTGCTATGGCAACAGAGATTTTTATTGTGCTCACATTTTGAATTTTTTTTCCTTACGTTACAGAATGAGTGTTGCAGCTACAGAAATGCACATATGAAGGAGAAAGATAGAGGGAGGACGAACACCAGCAGGCCACACTTGAACCCAGATCACCACCACCGCCTCGTTGCATGATATTTGATCTGTGAACTACTGGTGCTCCCCATTTAACCCACAGTAAGGTAACAGTGTATGGAATGGCAGTGCAAGCTCTGCATATTTGTGGCATCATCGAAGGGAGGACTTCTTAAACACTATCGACTGAAACATGGACACAAATGTGGATATTTTCTGCCTTGAATTCATTTGAACTGTCCGTGTTCCTTAAAACTTGGGGTGGCTTGCGCTCACACTTGTACAGAGCTCACAAATCAGAGGAAACTGAAAATCAACGAGATGTGATAGCTTTCAAATGGATCCAAGTGAAGGCATCCAGAAAATCAGAAAATTCCTGGGTCACCCCCTCAGAAATTTCTCAAAATATTCATATATAGGTACCTCTGGCGGACTTATGAAATAATACCAAGTATTAGACCAATATCCCTAATAGTTTTGAAGTGATGGCCTGTCACAATTTTAAGTATTTTTTTAAATTTTGACGAAATTGTGTTTCGTCCAACTTTGGGCTTCCACTGCTCCTCTATTATTTAACCTACAGATCAGATTTTTGGTCTCCCAAGCCAACTTTTCCCCTAGAATCAGAATTTCTGGTCAGATTAGGTGTACCTACCTTGGTTGCTCCAATAATAGGGCTCCAAATTTGGCTGAAAAGCCAAAAATCGCAAAAATTGCTGTACTTTTTTAAATGCTACAGATCAGAAAGTTTAGAATTCAAGCTTGAAATTTTTTTTTTGTGACCAGTCCTGATACCTCTCATAGGTAATCCACTTTAATCTTGTTTGTATCTTGGCAGGAATGAGAAGAAAATTTTTTTTATTTTGCTAGTTTTTCATTTTACGGAAAAAAATAGCAATTTTGAAGTCCATGGTTGACATGTGCGCAATTGACCACATCCTTCAAATCTTTACCATAGATTGCTATAGTTGTCAACTTCATCTGACAAAAAAAAATTGGGGTGGTGTTCAGCCTAGTTTTTTACTGCAATTTTTTGAATGATGTTACCTATTTAGAGCAGATATTGATGAAAATTCAGCATCGTGTAGCATCAATTGCCAAATTCAGCACATTTGCCACATCTAGACTCTTTGAAACAGCTAAATACATGCAAAAAATAACTTCAATACAATTTTTTCAAAGCAAAATCATTGTTTTATTTGAGGCTTAACAATGGATTACATGTATGACTACTACATTGGAATGGTTCACGTGGTTTTTTGTTAGAGACCATAAGAATGCTGCCATAATCTTCTCATGATGAAAACAAATTTGCTCAATTTCCTCAAGCATAACTCCAGATCTCCAGGCAAGTAATTCTTGATCCTCATTGCTTAAGGTGTCCTGTCTGAAGAAGCCAGTTTTTCTTGCCATACGTGTATTGTGACATTCATAACCCAATTTGGTGCCTAAGTCACACTGTGGTAAATTTTCTTACCCTCCATGGTTTGAGTGATTATGATAATCTGATCATTGGAGCTCTTTTATACTGGTCATCATAAGATAATACCAAAACGAGTTCAGGCAATTATGGATTAAGTCATCACACTTCACTTACCTCAGATTGCAGATTTAATGATGATGTAAGATGAAATAAGTTTGTGCTTGTCTCAAGATTTCATTATTTGTTCAGTTTTAACATGATGAACTGAATTTTACTTAATATTCATACTTTCAACAAATCTATAGCATTTGTTTACGATGGTGCGTTTAAATGGCCAATATGGTTGTCTATTGAAAAATTCACATAAAATAAACTAGGCTGAACACCATCCCAATTTTTTGTCAGATGATGTTGACAACTATAACAATCTATGGTAAAGATTTGAAGGATGTGGTCAATTGTGCTATGGTGAACCATGGACTTCAAAATTGCTATTTTTCCGTAAAATGAAAAACGAGCAAAATTTACAAAAAAAATTTTCTTCTCATTCCTGCAAGATACAAACAAGATTAAAGTGGATTACCCATGAGAGGTATCAGGAATGGTCAAAAAAAAATTTCAAACCTTGAATTCCCTAAACTTTCTGATCTGTAGCATTTAAAAAGTACAGCAATTTTTGCGATTTTTTGGCTTTTTGGCCAACTTTGGAGCCCTATTTGGAGAAACCAAGGTAGGTACACCTAATCTGACCAGAAATTCTGATTTTAGGGAAAAAGTTGGCCAGGGAAACCAAAAATCTGATCTGTAGGTTAAATAATAGAGGAGCAGTGGAAGCCCAAAGTTGGACGAAACACAATTTCGTCAAAATTTTAAAAAAAAAACTTAAAATTGTGACAGGCCATCACTTCAAAACTATTAGGGATATTGGTCTCATACTTGGTATTATTTCATAAGTCCACCAGAGGTACCCATATGAATTTTTTGAGAAATTTCTGAGGGGGTCATCTGGGAGGGTCTGGATGCTTAGATATGGACTGACCCAAAAGTAAAATTTGTGACTCATGCTTTCCAAGTACTAAAGATTATTTTCAACACATTAACTCTCATCTTAAAAGACTAGAAACAATAGTGTGTGTGTTTGATGGCTGTGAGTTCAAAACAAACATATATGGCACTTATGCTACTCACAGAAGTCAAAAGCACCAATCTTACTCATGTGATGACTGAAAGGCTGATGTGACTGTAAAACTTCCAACTTCCAATCCAACCAGTGTTCAACAAAATGAAAGCCATTTTTCATCACTGCGATCAATTGATGATGTGGAGTTGGATTCTACTGTAGATTTGGATTGCGAAGGACCAACAAGTGCATATGTGGAAATAATTGGTTCTCTCTTGTTGAAGTTAGAAAGCATTTATAATGTCACAGGTAAATGTTTAGATGACTTAGTGGAACAGCTCCAGTTTATAGCGCATCGTCATCTCAATACATTCCAAATTTAGTGAGAACATTTTTGACACAGAATAACTGCACTGTTGATGAAAATGTTATCAGTGAGTTAGTTGAAAAATTACAACTCTGTGATCCTCTAACTAAAGCCTTTGGGCCTGATGGCCCTTTTCATTCTAAGTATGAGAGGGGGAAATACTTTAAAGAAAACTTCCATTATATCGAGCCAGTTGAATATATATTTGATCCACTGGACAGTTGTACCTTTCAATATGTGCCCATCCTACAATCCTTACAACAACTGTTAAACAATCAAGACATTGTAAGAAATATACTGACAAGACATTCAGGCAATGGGTCACAGCTTTCGTCCTTTTAAAGATGGCAAATATTTTAAGTTAAATGAGTTTCATACAGATGGGGAGCTAAGAATTTCACTTATACTTTATGTGGATGATTTTGAAATATGTAATCCACTTGGAGCCTCACGTAAAAAACAAAGTGACAGCTGTGTATTGGAAAATGGACAAGTCACAGATGTAGGGATCGTCATTGAGGGTTCCATTGTACTCAACCACCTTGGGGATTTCACCAGAGCCTGCTGCTACTTGCTTGGGCTAACTTATGCCTTGGACCTTAAATACCCCAAAACTCTAAAGTACACTTTTGAAATATTTCAAAAGACGCTTGTTGAAGTGGATGCTGGAAACCTGTCAACAAAGGTGCAAAGACTGAAAAACAATGTGATGATATAGTTGTCTGTTGGATAGATGAACACAGGTGTGACTCATACCCACTTGAACCATGTGTGTAAGACAAGAACAGACTGTAGTAAGCCTGTTTCGAGCCAGTGGCCCATCGGCCCGGTGCTTAACCCCAGTTTCTGTGGCATGAAGCAACTAAGAACTACTCCCGCTGGACGGGATGCCAGTCCATCTATCCCCCAGCTCTTAGTCAGGTTTTGACTATTTGCTGGTACCCATTTAACTCCATGTTTTCACCGAAGAAGCCGTGGCGGGGGCTTGAACTCAGGACCTTACGATCTCAAGTCAAGCCTACTTGACCACTGCACTACACTGCGCAAACTTGGACAATCCATGGCTTCATTTTGTAAAATCATCTTCAGGTGTTGTCTCACTCTGATTGCACGATCTGATGTTTTTTTTTAATGTACATTTACATTTTGCATTAATTTTTTTTTTTTTTTTTTTTTTTTTTTAATCATTCCTGTGAGGCATGAGGCTTCGAATTTTTAATTTTGAGTTTCGAGGCAGTTTCAAGTGACTTAAATGTTGTACTTCTGAAGGAGAAAGTAGTTTTCGTATTTTCAGTTTAGAGTACCTGCCATTATGAGAAATGCATGTGTTTAAAAAGCATAAGAGTTGACCATTGTATTCTCACATCTAAACATGAAGCCGCATAATGGAGATGTTTGCCCTTATGTTACAGATTGTTATAGGCCTAGTTACTAGTCATCAATGTGTTTAGAGTGAAGATTACACCTAGCATTAATATGCATCTTTAATATTAATCTTTTTTTCATGGCCATTTGGCAAGAAGCATTTTATTTAAGAGGCGTTTGATCTTGGGTATCCAGAATTCCCTTTCCTGTAACACAGTGGTCTTCAGGGTTGTTCCTGGGGACCCACTGTGTATGCTGGCTTTTGTTCCAACCACAGCTGTAACCGCAGGATTTTAACAAGCTGTTCATTTGTCTTAAGTGTATTTAATGTTTAGAGCAGTTATTTGCCCTCTTAATTCACAAGATAACAAAAATATCTGTTTGCCATCCAGTATAAAAAAAAATGCCATACCCACATTGCTATGCATTGGAAATAACAGCATAAAACAAGAGAAAACAATGTAACCAATCAAATTAAAGATGTACTTGGCTCCTAATTGGTGAAAACTAATTGGCACATCATGACAAATTTATTCAACAAGCAAATGGTAAAGAGTCAAACCAGTTTTGTGTTTTGTTAATCTAATTAAGTTCACCTGAAGTTTTTTGAAAGAACTTGAAACAGTTGTGTCCCTCAGGCCAATTTGGGGTTTACAGAGTTCCTCAGTGTCTAATTTGATCTGTTTCAAATGTTACAATGCTTAAAATTTCTTGCAGTATAGAAATGAAAACACAATCTTCAAGGATATTTTATTTTTCATAGCATGTATGGATGTTTCTATGTAACATTTGGCTAAAAACAGTATGTAACAATGCTAAATATGAAAAAAAACTAATTAAGACATTAACAGCTTGTTAAAATCCTGTGATTACAATTGTGGTTGGAACAAAAATCCGCATACACAGTGGGTCCCCAGGAACAGCGTTGAAAACCACTGCTGTAACAGCTTTGAATGAGCTGCTGTAGTTTGTGTCCACATAACTTCAGTGGTAAGACAGATGGACATGTTGTTGAGGTAAATGTTAGTTGGTGATTGTTGAGATGGAAAAAACACAGTTGAACCCATCTTGTTGTGATACAGCTCCAGTTCTTGAAAAGAAATATTTGAAAAAAATCCTTGTTGAAATGCACTTTTTGGTTATTACTTGCAATATACAACATAAATAATGAAGCTGCTGGTATGTGCAGATGTTGGAAAAATTTTTGTAATTTTCCGTGGAAAAAAATGTTTTAAAAAAAAAAGCTTTCGTGTTGTGTGAGCTCTTGGTCATATTGGTTTATAGTACTGAATATCTTCAAATAAAAATTAAGATTAAAATCGGTCAGTACAACACATTTTTTAGTAAGTCATTTGCAAATTTGCAGTTATCTCCTACCAATGTTTTCAATTATATTTACTCAGTTTGTTTAGTGCTTTCTACTCAGGTTTTCAATATAGTTAACACAGTATTTCAGTTACATTTAATCAATTTATGTGGTATTTGGGTATCAAGTCAATTCATTCAGACGTACTTGAAAATATTACTTAGATTTACTCATTACTCATGTTTTGTTTTAACCGATTTGAGAGCTTTCAAATCAACTCAATATTTTTAAGTGTAAAAATGTTTCACTAATTGAATTAAGTAATATGCAGTATCATTTTTTAGAGTGTATCCTTCCTAAAGAGCTTATAACCTGCTATATTATATTCATCTCCATCCTCTTCCTCTGCAATCCCAATTATGTCATGGCCCTCACTAATCATAACGGCCTCAAGTTCTGAAAATGTATTTTTTATGCTTCTTGCATTTAAATAAAAACATTTCAGGTTATTACGAATGCTCTTCCCCTTCGATTTCCCATGTGCCAGCTGCTCCAAGCCCCCCACTACGCTTTGTTGCTTTAAAATATATCATCAATAGTGCATGTAGCGCCATCAGCTTCCATCAGGGCAGTCTGCATTTCCCTCTGTATAACATTCTCTAACCTCCCCCCCCAAGTCCATATTTTAAATAACCCTGTGCTACCCTCAACATATGCTGACCCAGTGCAAAGGTACCCCTCCGGTTTAGGTGTAGCCCGTCTGGCTTGAACAGGTAACCCCTGTCCCAGAAGTAGTTACAGTGCCCCATAAACCTGTACCCCTCTTTCCTACACCAGGTTCGTAGCCACATGTTAAACCTCCAGATATAATTCTGCTTCCCTCTGCTTGCACGTGGTACCGGTAGAATCCCGGAGAAAACTACCGTGGAGGATCTGCTCCTAAGCTTTTCAGCTAATTCCACAAATTTGTCCTGCAGAGCCTAAAACCTACCCTTATCTATGTCATTTGTCCCAACATGGACCATGACCACTGGTTCTTTCGTGAGAAAAGAGAACAATATAGCCGCATAAGCATGGCTGTGAAGTATTGCGATGTAAACTGTGCCTGTTATACTCAAAGTGGCCTATTGGTGCAGAAAGTAGCAGAACATCATAGCACTACACTGGAACTCCTCTAGATTTATGGGACTGATGACAACTGGGGCTCTATTGGGCTGCCTCTTCTCAAAGTTGTTTACTACCATAGGGGTTCCCTTCAGATGTTTCTACCCCTCTTGTGGCCCAGTGACAGCGATGGCTTGCTCAAGCATGCAGGTAAAGGCAGGCTTAAGCCCTGGGGAAATTAGCATTTTTGGCAGTATAAAAGATACTGCCCCAAGGACTGATCCAAGAGGAACCCCAGAAACTGAGGCTTGTAATTAACTTTGTGGGATTGGCTTATTCCGACAATAGCTCCTGTGGTCTCAGTGAAGAATAGGTAGGTCAGATGGAGACTGTTTCTTTGAGATTGAGAAACTGGAAGGTTGGGAGTTGATAAAGCTCTGATCAGTACCTTCCCGCGTACGACAATAAAAGTCGTTCTGGATATTTAAAGAAACAGTACAGCTGGGAGGTACACTTTACCTTGCTCTAACTTAGCACTCCTGAAACACTACAATCTACTCTATAATGTTGCTTTCTTTTAATCTCGGCAGCAGCTCACTTAATTATTTAATTCTTTGCAGTCATATGCTTCCACTGATATTTGGTAACTCGGTCAAACATACAAATGTGTTTGCGCTACTGATTAAACACAAAATAAGCAGCCTTGCAAATTTTCATATATTGGGCTCTAATTTCTTGGCGCAGCGCAGGGTGGCGTAGCCCACGCAGTGGTAATTTCATCTGGTGCAGCCCGCGCAGTGGTAATTTCGTACGGTGCAACACCGTGCGCAGCCTCTTTGGCAATTTGGTAGACGGACACGCGCCGAGATGGGTGTGACCGCATAGTAGGGGGAGGTGTCACATATTCATCATGACGCAGTGACAATTTCGTGGATAAAGGCTCCGCCGAAAGTGCGCAGAGAGCTCGCCAGCTCCAACCTGGTTTACTTTCTGTGCAGTGGTAATTTGGCTGACCGGCGTACAGTGCGCACACGTCACCAAAACCAGGCAGGTTTCCAGAATGTCAGGCACATTTCAATGCAATAAATAATTACAGCAACCACTATTTAATGTAACTATCTGAATCAGGACATAAATTATAGTATCTATATCGATTATCCTGATGTCAGATCAAAGGCGGTTGGCACGCGTAATGGAAACTCGACCTGGCTTAATCAACGCAGCTGAATCTGTGATGCAAACTAACAACTTCACATCTTTTGCAGCCAACCACAAACTGCCTTGGCATCAGGCAGTGCGTGTGTGTATATATATATATATATATATATATATATATATAATATAGCTTGCGTTCTATGCTCAGTAAAGCCGCTTGCACACTGGACGCGAAACAAATTTTTTGCACGACTGATTACATTCAAAGTCAAAGCAAAGACGCGAATACACGTCTTTGCATTAACTTTGAATGTAATCTGTCATGCGAAAAATTCGTTTCATGTCCAGTGTGCAAGCAGCTTAATACTAGTATTATTTTCACTTAGGTTTTATCGTTTTTAGCGGGGGAAAGGAATACAGCCGATTGCTATGATCTCGTACTGAGTTAAGATCACATATTGAAAATAAATGTGTAATGTATCTGGCATTGTTGTCAATGCATGTTAATCCCAAAATTTTAAGCAGCAACAGGGTGTAATAATAGGAACACGCTATCCATCGTTTCTCTTCCCAATGATGCAGGCAGAAGAAATAAATGAGTAAACGTCGTATTTCATTCCAACTTCATAAGTTTGAATGATCTGACGTAGTTTCGTTTTGAAATTCCATTCAAGTACGCTAATGGTAATAATTCGCGAATGCCCTAGCTAGCCAGCTAACTCATATTCGTAATGCTTAATATAGACGTAAGCGGTGCAGAAAACATGCCTGACGCAGCAAAGTAAAATGCAATATTAACGCATCATGCAGATATAGGACAGAGGCTTCTTTATTCCAACACATTAAAGGTGAGGAGAGGAGCTCATTTGATTGGTGAAGATTTGACTCGGCTGTGTTATACCCACTTAAGGCTTCTCTCCTCCCTCTTTGCCACTTGCGCCGGCAGGAGGGACAGAGGCGGGACAGAGGAGTACTTGCGCCAGGCACAAAATTGCAAAATACACCCCCTTGGCGCGGCGCTCCTCCCATTCACTGTGCCTGCGCCTGGTCAACGAATTTAGAGCCCATAGTCTTGATGGATACATTAATATTTATTCATTTAGAGGGTGGCCTTGTGATTGGAGTCTATGCATCTCTGCTGGTATTTTTTTCTCTAACACTTGCTCTAACATGGAAAACTTGAACAAAAACGGACTTAACTTTCATGAGACAATCTGTAGACATAGATGACGTCCTATTTTCCAGTGATTTTAAGCAAAACTGATTTTAGATAACTGTGAAATAACTGCTTCTGGTTTTGCCAAAAAAAGATGATTGGAACAAAAAACAGGAAGGAAAGAGCACTTCACAGCATAATCCATAAATAATTCATAATCTGGAGATTAATGGTGCCACCAAGCAAATGCATCAGACATGCTATTGTCTGGCTGGGGCACCCGAGACTTTAAGAATGACATTTAGCTGGACGAAAGTCTCAGGATGGAATCTTTTACACCCAGAGAAACTTGCACACAAAACACAATTTCTGTGCTCATTGGCTGCACACCTGGTGACATAATGGGGAACCTTTAAAAACTGCACGCAGATGTGGGTCTCGCAAGCGTCTACTCATGAGGGATTTCTTTTTTTAGAATGAGAGTGCTGAGAAAGGATCAGCTCTGCAGTTCAGCTCTCAATAAATTAAGGGAGATAAAGGAGCAGAGGAAGCTGATCCCAGATCAGCACTTCTTCAGTGCGATATTTTGTCAGTGCAGCTCATAGCATTTTTATTTCCCCAATGGGCAGTTCCTTTAGCAGAGCAATATCTGTTATCATCCAGACCAAGAATCAAGTGCAGAGACAGACTTTCAATACAGCTGGTATTTATTGGCAGCAGTACAGTAATGATGGGGATGAAACCCCGGAGAGGAGAGGCGGGGCTGGAACACCACAGAGGAGGAAAAACAGTTCAGCACAGGTGTAATTGGCAATGTTGTAGGAATTTTGATTTTAAATTCCTGGTGTTACATTCTCAAGAAAAGAACTCAGGCAGAGGCAGAGGAAGCAATAATCCAATTTAATACTTTGCAAAGTAGGATCCTCATTACAGGCAAGAACTCTCATTACAGGCAAGAACAAGGATAAAGGAAAGTCTTTTTTGGCAGTGTATAAGTATGAGTCCATCTTGACATCCTCCCCCCCCCCAAAGCTGTTTTACGCATCATGGTATGAACAGGAATGTTGCAGACGCACGCAGCCCACGTAAAGCCGGCCCCCCGAAGTACGCATATACATCTTATCTTTTTGGCATCCCAGGCTCCCCTTGTACTCTTTTTCCTGAGAACACATAAACTTGGGAGAGAAAGAGAACATCTTGACCTTGTTAGGGTCCAGCATGTCTCCAGATAAACTATAAGCAATTACGCATTGTTCAGATTTATGGATGCAAGGCCTAGGCTAATCAGAAACAGGCAAGAGTACACAACTAAAGCCTAAGAAAAATTGAGCCAGAGCAAGCAAGGATAAACAATTAATAATAAAGCAAATAAATCAATATTAAAATGATTCCACAGGCAATGCTTGGGCTGCTGTTGCCAGCCAGTGGCTGCTGGTGTGCTGCCAGATGTTGAAGCACACACCAGCACTGGACCGCCACCAAGAGGAGGGTCAATGCTTGAGGTGAATGTGGTCCCAGCCCTGGCTTGTTCCTGACAAACTTGACAAGAGCCAACAGGAGATGGCATATCCCCCTCGGCCCCACATATTGAAAGAATGAAAATGCCACCTGCTCCGGAGACAAACCATATCCCCTCAAATTCTAAGTTCAAAATGTTTCCATGGAAACCAGAAAAAAATACAAAATTCATCAACTTCGGATTAGCAAAAGGCACCACTTCAGGTCATGATTAATGTGCTCACCAAGTTTTGTTGAAAAATATTGAACAGTTTTCAAGTTCTGCTCTGGAAACGAAATGTTCACAGACAGATGGACGGACGGACGGACGGACAGACAACACCCATGACTATATCCCCCTGCATTATGTGCCAGGGATAATAAAGAGAGTAAACTTGCAAGGGTTAACAAGAACACGGTCCCCTTCATGGACCCTTATTTGGACTGAAAGCTTGTTCTTGAAAACTGGAGTTGATGAAAAGGATTGAATTAACCTAACTTGAACTCAATCCCAATCCGGGACCCTGATTAGGTTTGGAAGCTTGTTTGAATGAAGTCATTACAATAATGTTTTCAAAGAAACTTAAGCTTCCACTGAAGTTCTAGTAGCATTTCGACAAAAACAAAAAAAGTTCACTAACACACGTGTGACTTGGATCTCAGTACGCATGCGACTTTACAATCCAGCAACAAGCACACGCACTGGGAGGCATGAATACCCGTCACAAGCTCATTAGAAAATGAGCAAATAACTAGACTCAGCTGAGAGGGGAGATATGCACAAGGCCTACACCAATCACAACACATGTACACCTAATTGATGCGAATAATGCTGAATTGCGAAGAGACACACCAGGGATTCACACAAGGGTTGTGACACATATGCCATTGTATGTCGCAAGGAGGGGATGATATACAGTATGGGTCATCTGTACATATGCTTTAATGATAGCATTCATTGTGACTTAGTTTTTGATGTGCTCCCATCTTCAGATTAATGCACGGGGTCCAAGTCCTATCTGTACCTAGTAAATTGAGTCTCTTGTATTGTTTTGTCTTTTTGGAGGTTTTCAACTATTTAGTCTCTCTCATGACACACAGCTCTGGATAAGAGTGACTGCTACATGCTAATGACATAATGTAATACAATAACAATAAATAATGCAATATAATACAATTTAAAATCGCCTAATCCAGACGGGGGTTCGAGGCTAATATGATCCATCATATACTGTATAAACTGTACACGTGTATGAGCAATGGAGCATCTGTCAGCACTAAGCAGCCAGAACTGTGGGAATTATTGAGCTGAACCGCATTGTTAAAACAAAAGCACAGTCTTGGAAAAAAACAAAGTCAGACATAGTTTTTCAATAGAACTGAATACATTTTTGAAGAGGGTAAAGGTAGCCAGCACTCAAGAAATTATATAAGGAACTTACATAAACTACATTAGGTAACACAAATACTGAAGTTACATTCGGAGATTCATAAATTAAATTGCTCATTATTCCTTTTAAGTGAGGAGAGTATTTGATTCTGGAAATTCTAGTAAGAACTCCCATACATAATTTCAATTAGGCTGAAACGCTATTCTTGAAAATGTACTTTAGACTAGGCCAAATCAGAAAATGCAATTAAACATAACAATTAAGGCATGCTCGGCCATTGATGAAGCAAACAAAACGAATCCATCCAGTTTGTCCTTGTTTTAAATGGCTGGGACCTCAGTGGTAATTTTGACGGTAAAATCTCTATCTCAGATGACTCAGGATATGTGATTGGTTGACCATTATCCGGCACTCTCTCTGTTAAGCCCCTTATACACCAGGCTGCGTAGGGGTGTGGAGCAGTGCGGATGGCCATACGAAAATGACAGATCTGCAGGAAACTGAGCGCAGATGACCCCTTCCAGGATGGAAGCGCGTGTGGATCACGTGCGGAACGCGTATGGGGGCGTTCGTACTACGTTCAGATCACGTGTGCGATACACACAAGTGCGTTCTGAAGGCGTTTGTAACACATTTCATTGCGTTTGGGAGGCCTCCGCAGCGGATCTGCGCAAAAAATAAAATGTTTAATTTTTGCGTTCGATGTCTGCGCACCACTGCGCATTACTGCATACCCCTGCGCATCGCCGCGGATGTCTTTGTGTTCTCCATGCGCATTAACGCATGGCCATTCGTGCTGCTCCGCGCCCCTCCGCAGCCTGATGTGAAAGGGGCTTTACTGACTGTCCGCTCCTCATAAAGTTCTTTCAAGTTTTTTCTTTTCTGTCGAGGATTCTACTTGAATTCAAAGATCTTGCCCTCCCCATCTCAGTTTGTCTGGTGTTATTCAGAGGGCCAATCCAAGCTGTTAGATGAAAGGTCACTGCTGATTCCATGAAGCAGGTGTAAAATGCTCACATGCACTGGCTAACAGACATTTAATCTTTTGACTTTGTGATTGACATTTGGTACACACTCGTTGGAAACTGGCTCCAAAGGTTAGGTTATTGTCCATTTCAATGCCAAGATATTCAAACTCATCTGGCCTTTTCATTCTAGATATGGACAAACAAATGTCAAGGCTAATTATTTGTAAACTCATTTAACAGGAAAACTGTGGTAATCTGAAAGTTTCCACCAGCAAACTTAGAGACAATATTGTCATTTTACATGGGTTGTTCAGCATATGAATGACTTTATTCACACAAGAGGGGATGCACTGTGTACATTTACTTTATACATAAATGTTCTGTATATACAGTATTTGCTCCAGTTCTCTGCTTGAAGCCATTCGTAACATTTGAAATTTATCAGTCGACTGCATATTGCATAAGGATTAAAATATTGCCAAGTCAGTCGTCTGATATTCGTCAGACTTGGAGCTGTCCACTGCGTTATCTGAATGCTTAAGAAATGCTCAATTACTCAGGCCTTACTCAAGGCCTCTGTGTCTAGAGCAAATCCTTTACCCCAGTATGGCTCTGGATCAAAGAAGACATTCCCTACGGACATAAAAAGTGAATTGAGTTTCCGATAATCCTCTCGTTCACAGTCTGTGATTTCGATGACTTCTAAGGCGAGGACAGAGAATGGATCAGTGAACATCGTGGTGAGTCTGTGGTGTGCTGGTCTTACTGCACGGGCCCAACTATGGTCTTCCTGTTAAAAATGAGGGTATTATGAGGGATACTATGCATGTACAGACATTTCTGTTTGCTAGCCTGCGAGCAGGCTCTCTTGTTTGCGATGGAAGGCGCGAGTTGAGAGGCGGTGAGAGGATTGGGGAGAGGGAAAAAAGAGCCTGCAGGAAAGCCAGGGGTTTTTGAATTTCGCCCCTAACAAGGTTTCAACGTGGTGGCAACTCGTTACGCCCCATGGGGAAAATAAACTACCAATAGGAATGAAGCAAAAATGTGAACAGACATGACAGAAAATTGCACGTGCAGAGTACCTTCGTGGTAGTTTTTAGGAGATTTTCCTGATGAATCGCGTGGTGACGCCGATAAAAGCTGTAAATAGACCGAGCGAAGCAAGCGATTGTTGACGTATTTGCAAGTGTTTCATTGTCAAGTATGGAAACGGGAAACCTAGTCGTATGTCCACCGAAAATCTATATAATCTTTCGAATAGGGAAGGCAGCTGTGGACAGGTGTTAGCTTCAATGTGTGAAAATGTCGGCCTTCCCCTCATGAGATGGCCAAGATTGTCAGAGTGCGTTTATAATCCATGTGCTCGCAAAATAAAGAACTTAGGGAAACTCCTCACTGAGATGTGTTGGTTTGTTGTCATGGTTTTTGTCATAATTTGGTAGCTTTCAAATTCGACCAATCAGAATGCTGCGTTCGTGGACGAACGGAATTCAAAAACCCCTGGCTTTCGTGCAGGCTCTCTTTTCCCTCCCTCTCCCCAATCCTCTCGCCGCCTTTCAAATCGCGCCTCCCATCGCAAACAAGAAAGCATGCTCGCAGGCTACCAGTTTGCTGGCAAACCGTGCAGTGAATTGCAGAGTTAAGGCAGTTGCAGGCACACATGAACACAAACTATTTGATAATGTATCTGTCAAAATGACATAATTGTCAGTGTATGATGGCGATTTTATATTCCCTCACTGGTTCGAATACGGCCGGTAATCTCGTGACACACGACCGCCAGATGTGTATGATTTTGGGATCTAAAAATGTGAAGGGACTGGGACTGGGTGATTGTAGTTTTTGCTATATTTTTAATTCCTCTGATGAGTGAACTGTTGCGTGCTCCATGCACTCCGTCAGATTATGTGGAAGCACTCAGCGCTTAAATCATTCAGCCTTGATGGATTATCCTGAAGATGGATGATACCGATACTTAAAACCATTACGAGCCTTTGGGTTGCTGTTCCTTGACACTGGGGAGATGATAGATGATTTCTTCAGACTTGGTGCTGTGTGTTCCTCCAGTGAGCAACTGAGCGGATTGCGAAGACAATAAACGGTTGATTACGACAGGACTGGACTGCACTTCTCTTTTAAATATGGTGGAAAAAAAGCGCTGTATTACTGAGACAGTCCAGTTTCAAATCCATTGTGCAGGAGTACAACATGACAATGGGGAAAAATGTTCCATTGATTGTATAAATATCAATGAATTGCTCTATTTATTTGTCAAATCCGTCAACTGATTGCAGTATTCTTTTGACAAAAGGCCGGGATCATTCTGCCTGAGAGGGTCTTTATGCCTTTCTCAGGACCACTCATACACTCCTTTTCAGACTGAATTTCACCCTTGTCTTTGTTATATCCTCTAATTTATTTGTTTCCCTCAATTTTGTCAGCCTGTTAAAAATTTTTTCTCTTTATTTTACATTTGTCAATTTCACTGCCTCCTACATCTAATCCTCTGTGGCATTTTGTGCAATTTCCTCTGAATCAGAGCATTCAAACTTATCTTTTTAGGTGTCACTTCCCAAATGGTTCCATTGTTATACAATACTGCCGCTCTCGCTGTCGCTTTGTTCAGTGGGGTGCAATTAATTGTGCAGTAATGAGATTAATTAAAAAACAACAGTGCTGAACTCTGAAGTAAAATGTCAAAATGCAGACAAAGTAATTTTATGGGCACAGGAATTCAGATTTTATTATGATCCAGATGGATTTATTTGTATAACACAGGACCCAGCTTCTGACTGTTTGCAAGGAGGTACGGCCGTATGTTACTCACGCTGGCATAAGGAGGGTAGCATCACCACCTTTAAGGATTACCTAACAGGTGCTGTTACAAACGCCACCCACGACACGGCCTATGCATCAGAGTCCTGTTGCTACGGGGCCGTTTTTGGCTGCTCCACACTCGTCTGTACTTCCGTCAGGAGTGGGAGGGGTGGGCGAGAAAGGTTTGCATTAAAACTCCTTCCTCATCCAAATTAGAGCCATCGACTGCTTTTGGTCGCTGCATCTTGCATCTAATGTGTTTATTGCACTTGTTAGTTTATCAGTTTGATTGCACGGTCTCATCCTGCACCATGAAAACTAAAACAATTAAGTTTTTTTATTCTCTTCTTCAGACTTGAAATTTTAATCTGATTACTTTCAACTGAAATATGAATCTTACTTCTTATCAAAATATTTTCCCGGAGGTAACATATTTAGACTGAATTCAACATTTGCCAATATGTTTGGAAATTTCAGTTGTTGAAAATAGTAACTTGAGGTAAGTTTTTATTCTGTACTTAAGAACGAAAAAGTAAGCGAAGTCTCATTACATGGCTAGAACTTTTTTTTTTTTTTTGCAGTGTAGGTGAGTGAGCAGCTTTATTTCATGTGTCATAATTTCACACTGCTGGATAAAGATAGCGGGGGTGCAGTTTTGTACACCCTGGGTGGGGATACGGCAGCAGCGCATGAATTGTACCACGGCCTATTTGCCCCCCTGTGTGGGCGAAATGCCCTACTTCTCAAACGGCCAGTTTCTTCAAGTGGCTGTGGTGCCCAAAATTACCCAAAGTGGCGATTTTCAACACAGCGACACAGCCACTGAGCTGTGCGGCTTCCGTCATCCCGCTGTGCTGGACTTTTCTGCACTTCGCGCGACCAACGACTAAGGTGCCGTTTAGGCCATAATTCAAACTTTACCTCTCACATTCACTGGTTTTACCTCCCACATTCACTATTTTTACCTCTCACATACACTGTTTTTACCTCTCACGTTCACTGTTTTTACCTCCCACATTCACTATTTTTACCTCTCACATACACTGTTTTTACCTCTCACGCTCACTGTTTTTACCTTTCAAATTCACTGTTTCAAATTCAAAATGAGCAAATATTTTTCATGAATTGGTAAAATGCCTCACTTTCAACATCTGATATGTTATCTACGTACTATTGTGAATAAAATGCAGGTTTATGAGATTTGCAAATCATTGCATTCTGTTTTTATTCACGTTTTACACAACGTCCCAACTTCATTGGAATAGGGGTTTGTAATATTTAGTATCGCTAATGCATATGCTGTGCATGTTTTAGCAACCCGGTGTGTCATCAGTAAAATGGCTGCCGTCGTTATGAGCTATAACCACGTATGGCAGCACTAGAAATAAAACTAAATGTTCTTGACTGGATGTACTTTCAAAGTTTTTACTCACCCAAATGTTTCTCAGGGTACCCAAACATCAAGGTAAGCCAAAAAAGTTCTGATTTAATTTGATATTGGTTGAGGTTGGATATGGAATTCTTTCCTTCAAGACATTTGAATCTAGTGTGACACACTCTACAGCTTCTTGCTCTTTCAGCATGTGATTTAGTGCCAGCCAAGACTGGGAAGTTAACATGCTGCTATGCAATGCATAATGTCATGTGTAATTTTCTTGAGACCTGTAGATTCGTCAGCAGATTACACAGTCATAATACATAGTGATAAACGGACCGTTTGTCCAGAAGTTTATTGACATTTTGGTATTTTTCTGGGAAGGAAGAATCATTTTGAAGTTCAACTTCCCCAATAGGACATGTCATCTTAACAACCACGCCTAATTCCAGCAATCGTCAATACGCAAAATGCATGTGTCCTTCGAGATCTTCGTATAGCTCACTGTTGAAATAGCGTAGAATTAATTGAATTGCGGCTGCATGCATGTGGTATACTGTAGCATTATTAGCAAGCTAACTAGCTAATTCGCTACACTGGTTTGCTAGCTAATCATTAAAGAGTTTGTTATCACCTTAGCTAGCTATTATTATGCTGCGATCAATGCGTATTGGGAAGTCGGGATTTCCGAGCTCCCAGTTGGAAATTTCAATTTCAACGGCTCCTGAAGTCGGATTTCCAACTCGAAAAGTCGGAGATTCTTCACCTACCTCGAATTCCGACTTCTGAGTTCAAGATGGCTGCACTGTAAATCAACAGGAAGCAAAAGCTGTGATAATAAACTGTATATTCGCAATTCTGTGTTGTTTTGTGTTTCATTAAATTAGTCGTACACACAGTACTAATAGTTTATCGGTGGGCTTGTTGTTACGGTGTTTGCACATGAAAAATACCAAGTAGTGCATTGTTGTCAAGAAGTATCGTAAACAATAGCTAAGAAAGGCTATCCTGGCTAGAGGACACCCCACTGACCTCAAGTCATTTTTCCGACTTACTTAATAGAACGCAGTCAGCTCAGGTATTACAGTATTCCCAACCCTGACTTCCAACTTCCGAGCCAAATCGAACGCAGCATTACAGTATAAGCGAACTGTAACCTTATTAGCGAGCTAGCTAGCCAGCCGCTACACTGGTGTGCTAGCTGTTCATTAAAGAGTTCATTATCACCTAAGCTAGTTAGCTAGCTAGCGATTATCACAGTAGAAGCGAACTGTAACCTTATTAGCAAGCTAGCTAACCAGCTCGCTACAGTGGTGTGCTAGTTCATCATTAAAGAGTTTTTTACCACGTCAGCTAGCTAGCTAACGATAATTACAGTATAAGCGAACTGTAACCCTATCAGCAAGCTAGCTAGTTAGCTTGGTACACTGGTATGCTATCACTTTTGTTATCACTTTTTCTGGCTTGCTTGCAGTTATTACAGTAAAAGCAAACAGTAGCCTTATTAGCAAGCTAGCTAGCTAGTTACTTCAGTATAAGCGAACGATAGTATAACGTCTGCTAACATGATTTTGTACTAATTATTGCGTTTGTTACCACAGAAATCACGAAGATGACTCAAATGATGCGATTTGACGCGCAATATGCGACAAAAGTCATCGTGGGGAGACCAGATTTTGTGCAACACCAGTGTTGCATAAAATCTGGTCCCCCCATAAAATCGGTAGACGTCAGAAGGGATTCAGTAGCGGTATCTTCTGCTTCTGTTGAATATTCATTAGCACCTCATTATGTCCGATGGGTGGCGTTACTCGGAGCACGCTGACTCACACATCACCAGTAAACAGAGGCACGTGTCGCGTGGCCAGTGTTACTTGTACATTGTAGGCTATTCTTTAAGTGTAATTCTGTCCTCGTTTATTAGTATACTTTCTGAAAGGCAATTCTGATCGGGCAATAAAAATTAAAAAATAAATTATTCTCTTCACCTTGGAATGATAAATATTTACACTTGACTATAAAAAGCCATCTTATATACCAGTGGCGTGCCGTCAGATGTCAGGAAGGCCTTAAGTAACATCACCCTTTCCCGCATAATTGCTCTAAAACTGTTTGCGATCAAGTTTGCCTGATTAACAATCAAACAATTTATTAACTGAACAACCATCAGCAGTGCATGGCATGTAATGATTAAGAAATGCTTATAACAAAGCGATTGCCTATTGGCTGTATTAATATAATTGATGTGACTCCGCAAGGATGACAATCTGCAAAAATCCGAAACTTTCGCTGACTTCGCAGCAATTATTTTCGCCATCACTCAGCTGTGCATCGTAGGCTACCTAACAACGCCCTTTAGCTGTCACTACATTCAGACTATAGAACGGATTCTCATGGCTTATGCTCAATGAGCCTCGCAAACAAATCATGCAAATCTGTGCTGTTTAACTAGCTACACGAGCGCAGAAATTATAAATACATATTGATATTTTTCGTATGCATTGATGTGCGGAAGAAAATGCCGGATAATTTTGTAATGCAATGTATAACAAGACTTTAAAAAATAAACTAGAGGCACTCGTGGAGTGCAAACTTCCGCCAAGGCAGCACAATCCAAATCTTCATGAGTGGGAGCAAAGTTAAGTTATCGCCTGTCATACGATTTCAAGATGACTGCCGTGGCGGCCATATTGTTTCACTGATCGCTGTGAAAATCAATAGGGTCCATCCTCGATTTAATAGCAATGCACCTACAAAATTTCAGCCAAATCTGTGCATTACTTTTTGAGTTATGTTGTTCACAAACAGACAGACAGACAGACAGACAGACAAACAAACAGGGGCGAAAACATAACCTCCGCCCCACCTTCGTTGGCGGAGGTAATTAGACTCTCGTCGGTTCTACAAATTAGTCTCAGCAACTGTTGCTAATTGGGAGAGGTAAACTGCGAGAGGTGTAGGTCATTAAAGGGCATCTAAAGTCGATTCTCAGACGGGATGTTGAATGTCCAATGTTTACAAACAAAATACTTGCTTTTGTTTACATCTTGCATTGTCACATGACCAATTTCATTCATATAAACCAATGTTTTGTGTACATGCGTAGATAATCCTTCTATTTCGGTTCATTTGCGCAGGTGCGGCTCGCTGATTGGCCGATAAACAAAAACAATGAGAATCGACTTTAGATGCCCTTTAAGCAGTGAAAGCTGACGTTATTGCTGGCCCTGTGTTTCTGCCGACGGACCGCCACTGTTATATACTGAAGTAATGTTTCCACTGGGGATCCTCTGACTTGTACTGACTATACAACTGGCCCTCACTCCATTCCAGTCGACAGCGGTAATGTTACATAGGACTAGGTAAACACGCCAATAGAAGAAGAAGAAAGTACCTCTACTGGATCCATAGATATATATACCAAGATGCCGCATTCAGGCTTTGCGGATACGTCAATGAGCCACCATCTTGTGTCAGACTCTCTGCTCAGAGTAGTGGCACGTCTTTAGGTGACCAGAGTACAGACAGACAGACAGACACAATGCCGGACTTTTGTGCACCATATGGCTGTACAAATGAACGGAACAACAAAACAAGAGAACTCGGAATAACATTTCACAGGTGAAGAGTCATTTTTACGACACTATATCGTTATTAAAGTTTTGAATGTTAAGTGACTGCTCTGATCATGGTCCGTACAGTACAACGTTAGCTAACGTAAGTTACCTCCCCAACGGGGAAGAAGCACCGTATTCAGCCTATGCAAAATCAGATCTTTTTTGGCTTGACTTTATGTTTGGGTTCAAGTGAACCATGCGGGTCTGTAAAAAACGTCAAGCGTACATCTAGTCGAGGAAAAAAAAATAGAGGTTAATTTCGAGTTCTGCTATACGTGGTAATGGCAAATAACGAGGGTAGGCATATTACTAATGACACAACGGGTTGCTAGCAATGTAAGTAGCTAGCTAGCTAGGGAATGTACTGCATTTGCACTCGCTATATTAATTTTGAATATTAAAGTCTAAATCCCCCTTTTAACCAATAAACCCTCAAAATTACGTTTGCGCCCTTTAAAAATAGTTCCGCCCACTGAAAAGCCATAAAAAATGAAGGTTGGACATTGAGCTCTTTCCCCCAAGGGAAACGCTAGCTTTGGTGACATGTTAAATAAACGTTTTCAAAATGTTTATCGAAGTAACACTCATAAAATGGCGATAATAAAATTTGTCAGTTAAACTGATGTAACGCTGTGTTACTGTGTTTAGTCAGCAATTCCTGCTGAATCTGTTCACTTGCAGTAACCGATGGCTGATTTGCTGATATTTATGTCCCTGACTTGCTGCTACTTGAGCTTAGATGGACTTGTTTTTGTATGTAGGTTTACACATGTTAAGAGCAGGCGGCAAGCCTGGATTGCTGCACTGAGGAGAGAGGGGTTTGACCCCGGCGATCGGGCAGTGGTCTGCAGCTCTCATTTTAAGACGGAGGACTTTGACAGCAAGACTGAGGGAAGGAGTCATCCTGTCCATTTCTAACTTTGGAAAGATGGGGAGGGAAATGAGTGTTACGAAAATTTCTCATTTAATCTTAATCTTTCACTAAAAATTGTAATGAACAATAACATTTTTACAATATACATTTTTCCTATCGACTTAAACTAATTACTTTTCCTCCAGGCACCCAGTACATCCAGGTCCAGTAGGACATCACAGAGGGCAGTTGAATGTGAAAGGTCCAGGTCCAGGTCACCTGTCAGAGAATCCAATTTTTGTGAGGGGTCAATCTTGGTGAGAGAAATGGTTGTTTTAAACACCTCTGCCAGATGCTGGGCTTATATGCTGGTGCCATCTATAACATAGGTGAATTAATTTATTGTTGTAATTACATCTTTCAGGACCATCAGTATGCGTTTGACCCAGTTAAAGGGAAAGAGAAATTTAATGAGGCTCAGGAGCAGGTGGTCAAATTACGGCGTACCCTCAGAAATGCCAGGGACAGGGAAAGAAGGCGTAAAAACACTGTAAGATCCCTGTCAGAAGACTTAAAAGAAAAAAAGTTGCTAACAGAGGAATTGCCACAGAGGCTTGACATCTTCGCCGGTTAGTTGAGCTGGCCAGTCCCTAACCTTTAACAAAAGCAAGTGTTGTATTTAAAGCTGTAGTATACATGTGTGTCTCATCACACATAATTTGATGGCAATGTTTTTTTCATGTTTTACTGTATGTTTTCATACTTGACTGGAATAGCTGTGGAGAAAAAAAAATCAGTTTGCACCTACCTAAAATAATTTTTCAACAGTGCTGTCGAAAAAGTATTGAAAATAAATGGTTTTCCTTAACTTTTCAGACCTCCCAGTGGAACTCTTCAAGGGGCAGCATGCCTTCACTCCTGCTCATCGGGAATTTGCTTTGACCTTGCATTTGCATGGTCCCTAAAGCCTGCACTTACCTGCGGGAAAAAATGAACATACCCCTCCCACATCCCCACACTCTTCAAAAGTAAATTTTGCCCCTTCCTCATCTTAAAATTTGTTAAAAGTAAAAATAACGGGTGATATGTCGGTATGTGTTGTGCTTTCAGTCATTACCTATTTTTTTTTTGGTTTTTGAACAGGTGGTTACAGACTGTTGATGCCACACCTGGACTTAACACGTCACTCCTTGACACACTACAAAAAAAGCAGCGTGAAGATCCAGCTAGATTCAGCCAAGTCTGTCTTATGATTGATGCCATGGCCATCAGGAGACAGATCCAGTATGACTGTCGCAAAAAAACAGTGACAGGTTTTTTGGATCTTGGAGATGGCATTGACGAATCCAGTGCTGTAAGTGAAGCCCTTGTGTTTATGGTTGTATTATGTTTATGGTTATGGTTGCCTGTTGCCTTTTATTTCATCAACACTTTGACTCCAGACACCCAGAAGGTTTTGTTTCAGCATGCCTTGGACGCTCTTCATACCCGTGGCATTAAAGTTGTGTGTGTCACAATGGATGGGCATCTATCCAGCATGTGCACCATGCTTGGATGCCAGCTCAAGCTGAATCCTTTGGAGCCTCTCAGAACATATTTTCCCATCATCTGGGGAAAATGTCTTTGTCATGATGGACCCATGTCACATGCTGAAACTGGCTAGGAACATGCTACAGGTTTGTCCCTTGATGTTTTTTTTTTTTTTCCCCATGGCTCTTGATGTGCCAGACAAATTTCCTTCAGGGCAGTAAAGGTTCATTCATTCATTCATTCATTCATTCATTCATTCACAGGCTTACAGTTCCATTATCAGTCCAGCTGGAATTGTGAGCTGGAGGTACATTTCCGGGCTAAATGATGTACAGGAGGAAGAGGGTCTGCACGCTGCCAACAGGATCACAAGAAAGCACATCAACTTCAGTGGTCAGAAAATGAAGGTGTCCCTGGCAGCACAGGCACTAAGCCAGTCTGTGGCATCGGCTCTGCACTTTCTTGAACAAGCTGGGTATCGACAGTTCAAGGACTGTTCTCCAACAGTTGAATTTATCCAGGTAATCCTTCAAGGGTTCATTAGCACTTCTACTCAATATTTTATTCTGCTCATTTTTGACTACTGGCCATCAGGTGGTCTATCGACTTTCTTGTTTTCATATTTCCATGCAGCCAGCAGCAGAACATTGGGGGAATAAGTTGAGTCTGGGTTTCATCTGATAACGATAAAGGCCTGTATATATAGACTGTAAATCATAATTGGCAGCAAAAGTAATAATAAGGACTATTTTGTGTTTTAGATCATTGACAGGCTGTTTGATATAAGGAACAGCAGAAATCCTTGAGCTAAAGGGTTCAAGGCTCCACTTGGTCTCCTCAACTGGCAAGAGACGTTGGCATTCATGACTGAAGCCCTTTTTAACATTGACCATTTCACATGACTATGTGAACATATAGATTAAACAAAATGATGAAGAAGTCAATGTTTGAAAAGAAACACGATAACAACAACCAAAAACATAAGCATACCCAAAATGATTTATGAGCGGTGTTTACCTTCTCTTACATTTTAAAGAGTAAGAGAGTAGGAGTTTTAATGAGTAAAAATCATACTGCAGGCAGATCTGGATTGTACTTTACTCCTATTGACTCAAAACAATCACTTTAGGAAGATTTACTCTTTAAAACGTATTTGGTATCGAGTTCTGTGTTCATGTCATTTCCTTTGACGTTGTGTTCAAAAAACGTCTTCTTGCTGTTCCAGTTTTGTGTTCTTTAGTTCCTTTATCCAGTTGCTTACTTGAAAAACGTTGAGGACTTCTTATCACAGATATGCTTGGGTAATGTAATATTTTTAAAATAAATTATTATACACTGTTCCCAACATTTAAGGGAGGAAGTTTTGGGCATTATGGACTAACCACTGCCATCGTCTGAAAAAATAAACCAAAACAACTCAAAACAAAATAGATCTGTTCAGAGGCGACTGCAATTCAAGCGGCACTTATCATTTTGAGAGATTATTTTTTTTTAGTTTGCATGAACTGCATTTAAAATTTTGCTCCTTTTAATTTTGTGAGTTGTGTAGTCAAGACTGAGTGTTTGCATGCATTGTTTTAGTACGTATTAGAAAAAGTGTTTGCAACAAAGTTCTATTTTCTTCTATTTTCTATGAATAGACAGGTGACAAATCACAGGAAAAGCCATCAGTCATAAAGACTGCTCAAATGGCTTGTGTTTAAAGGGGAACTCAGGGATTAATCATAATGCTGTTTTATACAAAAATAATTAGTAAATAAATATTGTAAAATACAAAAATGTGGAATTTTTGTTTTCAAAGATGAGATAAATGAGGTTTTATTCCCCCTAGTTAGCTGTCGTCCGCTTCAACGGTCGCGTGATAATGACGTAACGTCACCTGAGAATGACGAAACGTCACCCTTCGCCCAGAGGTACGCACTGTTATTGTGTTGGATAGTGTGATTGTCTCAGTCCATTATTTTATGACAAAAGATCCTTCAATACGGCCCATTGGCTAGTTGCACGAGATGGTGTTAAGTACTGTCGGAAATACGCAGGGTTGCTTCAACATTAACGGTTTGCTTCTGTCACTTATCAGTCTATATCAGATGCTGAGCAGATGACAGGTATATCATCCCGGATATGTGATTTTAGCTATCGCCGATATTCCCAGGATTTGGCATAATTAACCACGAATGATGTTTGCAAGATTTGTCTCGATTACCCGGGACAATAGCTGCTCCACCGAGAAACGAGTGGGTTTTTAACTAGCATCACGTTTCCAGCCGTTCTCACTGATGACTGATGAACCGGCTTTAAGCGACAGACAACAAATGTGAAAATATCTGGTAATTAATGCATAAATATTCCATAACGTCAAAATGCCGTTTCATAAATCTAACATTCGATCGACGCATATTTTAATATTGTCGATACTTTGTTTACCTTCCCACTCAGCGTCAGTTGCACTCTCAGGACCATCACTTCTGTAGCTATGGTTAGCTGAGTACATCTAAGAAAACCATAATGATGTAGCAGAACTAGCTAGGTAGTTGCAACAGAAAATGTCGAAGTAAATTCACTATAAAACCGAAACAATTAAGCCAAATCCTGGGAATATCGGCGATAGCTAAAATCACATATCCGGGATGATATACCTGTCAGCTGCTCAGCATCTGATATAGACTGATAAGTGACGGAAGCAAACCATTAATGTTGAAGCAACCCTGTGTATTTCAGAAAGTACTTAACACCATCTCATGCAACTAGCCAATGGGCCATATTGAACGATCTTTTGTCATAAAATAATGGACTGGGACAATCACACAATAACAGCGCATACCTCTGGGCGAAGGGCGATGTTTCTTCATTCTCGGCGACGTTACGTCATTATCACGCTACCGTTGAAGCAGACGACAACTAATTAGGGGGAATAAAACCTCATTTATCTCTTCTTTGAAAACAAAAATTCCACATTTTTGTATTTTACAATATTTATTTACTAATTATGTTTGTAAAAAACAGCATTATGATTTATCCCTGAGTTCCCCTTTAAATAGAAATGGAGGCAAAACTGTCATTTACATTATGATTAAGTGGATTATTTTTTTTATCATTTGTCACCTGTCTGGTACATTCTGGTTGAAATCATTCAATTTTTTCTATAAAATTGTTTAACATTAAAAGACTTAAGTTGATGGTTTTTCAATACTGACATTTTTCTGAATTTCAAAGGTATCTGTCTGTGACTGATTTAGTCATCAACACTGACACCCTGACGGTACCAGAGCTGCTTCAGACACAACGGTATGTGTGCACATACCGCTTCAGCCAGGACCATTTGGAGCTGCTCTTCAATATCATCAGGGCCTCAGGTAGGAGCTGATGTCTAAGTGCACACTCTTCGGACATACATTTTCGTTTGAGAAAATGCACATGACAAAGTTACCTCCCAAGTTAATGGAAAATCATTACCTGGAATGGCTGTGGAAATGTCGTCACGACACACTTACCTTATATCCTTACCTGATAGTGTGAAAAATCAAAATTATACTTAACTGCCATACTCACCAGATATAACTGTGAAGAAAAGAAAATTCGTATACATACCTGCCATACTTTCCTGACAAAACTGTGAGGAAAATTGATACTCTCACCTGCCATTCTGACCAGACAGGTGTGAGGAAAAAAACAAGTGAACTTATCTGCCATACTTACAAGACATTGGTGTAAAAACAAAATCAGCACGCACTTACCTGAAATAGCTGTAAAACATCATATGGCAAATGTCTTATGTTCGTCTGAAAAAATGCAGGAGTAAGTTACCTCTTTTATTAATTCCAGGTGGTTGGAACAACAACCCAAGTGCAGTTCATTTCCAGAGTGTGGTCCTGCCGCCTGATGGTCCGCTGCGGCATTGCTCCTGGAAACATGGGCAACGTCCAAGCACAGGACAACACTGTGTCTCATCCTGCTGTGGACATTTATTTATTCATTAAACTTTGACAGCAGTCAGGATGAGATCGCACAGGTGACAAGGCACCTATAGTGAGCAATCCTCCAATTACATTTACAGAAAACTGCAAACAGAAGAAGGCAATTAAAAACAAAGAAAAGAAGCCTCAGAAATACAGAATAAAAAGCGGCCAAAAAAATGTAACTATATTAAGTGGCAGCATGTACAATGGCATTTGCCAACCCATGTACAAGAGTTGTTGGGCGAAAAATTACTGTTGAACTTTTTTGTGTGATAATTGAATAACTTCGTTATAAAAACAGCTGTGGTATCAGAAGGTTGTTAAAGTTCATTGGCATTCCATGAGTAAAATATGCTATTAAAATATGAATGTCGGAAAGTTTCCGTCCTGAATTTTGGAATTTGCATTGAAAAAGTATTCTCAGTTTGGAATGAAACAGAATGCTCATAGGAAATGTCATATTCACCCCTCAAACATTTACACAGAAATGCACAGTTCATTATGTCACAACTGTAGCCAAGTGGTAATAAGTTCAGCTTCATTAGATGGACTTTGTAATCGCTTCCTTCACAATCACTGTAACCAAGAATGTACTTAGTTGCTCTCCTTTGCACACCTTCGATGTGAAGGAGAGATTTTTTTAGATGATACAGCCCAAGATTGGGTAGAATATTCCAAGAGTGGTCTTATGAGCGAAGTATAGTTTTCTTTTCATTTTAATTGAACACGAGTGACCACAAGTTCTTTGAATTAATCCTAGCATGCGATTTGCTTTACTGACCAGTACATTTGCATGTGCATCCCATGATAAATTTGATGACAGCACAATCCCGAGATCACGCATGCAATCAACTTTTTCAATTATATTACCTTTCATTGTGTACTGGTGAAGAATGGGGGATCGCTTCCTTGTAACACTCAAAAGTTTACACTTGGCAGTGTTAAATCTCATACCCCATTCGCGACTCCAGTCCAAGATGTTTTCAAGGTCACACTGCAATTGTGAACAGTCTTGCTTGTTTTTGATTTCTCTTATGCATTTTGAATCGTCCGCAAACAAAGCAACCTCTCTCAGGACTTACGCAGTCTGGCATGTCACTGATGTACAACAAAAACATTAAAGGACCTAATACTGATCCTTGTGGAACTCCTCATATAACAGGAGACCAGGAGGATACAGCACCATCGACAACAACTCTTTGTTTGCGATTAGATAAATATGACATAAACCACTTTAAGAGATTGCCATGAAATCCATAAACCTGAAGTTTATGCAGAAGTTAGTCATGGGGGACAGAGTCAAAAGCAGATGAAAAGTCTAAATATAGAATGTCAATTTGTCCCGACTGATCCAGGATTTTGCCGACTTCGTGAAAAACCAGAATTAACTGAGTTGTTGTTGACCGTCCCTTTACAAAACCGTGTTGCAAGTCAGTGATTCCCAAACTCGATCCTGGGGACCCACCGTGTATGCTGGTTTTTGTTTCAACCACAGCTCCAATCTTAGAATGCTAATGAGTTGTTAATTGTTCTTAATTGCACTATTCTTGTTCACACTGATTATTTATCCTTTTAAACCACATATCAAAAATGGCCATGATGAAAAACATTTCATAGGGTGCTAAATTGGAAATTACTTCTCTAACATAAAAAAGTGCAAATTTGCAACTGATGACATGAATCTATAAATGGGCTTCGAGTAGATGAAATTGTGGACTCAAGGTCATTAAAGCTAACAATTATGAGGAAATTAAGAATTCAAAGACAAAGCAAACGATGGGTCAAAATGACCATGAGTCAGACCTGTTAAATGTCACCTGATTGGTTTCAGGAAAGAACCGGAACACCTGCATTCAGAACCCTAATCAACAGATTACTGACTGATTGCAGTCTTGCATTTGATCACATAAAACATACTGCCACCTTTGATTGTCGTGCTTACGTGGAATACATCAAAATAAAAAATATGAATGTTGGGTTTTGAAATCTCATGGAATGCAGAGCCATTTCTGTCATCATGTGGTTTAAGGGGTTAAAACATCCCTCTTATCTGACAAGCAACTACTAATTAAAAAATGAACAGTTTGTTAAATCTCTAGGATCGTAATTGTAGTTGGAGCAAAAACCATCATACACAGCGGGTCCCCAGGACCGACTTTGGGAACCACTGTTGTAAGTGATGCAAAACAGACATAACGTGAGGATAAACCAGATTTAGTATACACCTTTCCAGCACCTTGCTGCATATGCGCAATAACGATACTGGTCGATAATTTCTCACATTTTCTTTATTGGATTTTTTATGCACAGGAATAACATCGGCTCTTAGCCATGCAAGTGGCAAATCTCCAGTTAGAAGAGATTTGTTAAACAGGCTACAAAGTGATGGCGCCAACTCATGAGCACATTCTTTTAAAATCCGAGCTGGTAACTCGTCTGGCCCGCATGCTTTGCTCGTATCAAGATCAGTTGGAACAGATTTGACATCCTGGACAGTAATCGTTACATTACCCAAATAAGCATGTTTAAAAACTGTTATGTCTGCATATGAATGTAGTGAAGGCTGGGGGGTGAAAAGGGATCGAAAATACTCATTAAATAGGCTAGCCTTTGCGCAAGGATCAGAGGCAGTTTTCTCACCATAAGCAACGAGGCTAGGGACACTTTTTGTTTTTGATTTGCTCTTGAAAAACCCCCAAAAGTGCTTTGGTGTTTTGGCAAGAGAATCACTGAGAACATCTAAATACTGATTAGACTTAAAAGCACAAATATTTTTTGATTTGTTCCTTAATTTACGAAATTTCGCCCACAATGCTGCAGTGTTGCGTTTTTTAGCTTGTTTCCGTGTGGATTGTACTTTGTTGCTCAGGTGACGTACTTCTCTGTCAATCCAGGCAGGAGAATTTACATCCTTGATTACAGTAGTAGGAATGAATTCATTGACAGATGAATGCACAAGATATAACCAACTTTGCCAGTTAACATTAAGGTCAGGATGAAGCATAGCAGAGTGGAATGACACTTTGCCCATGTAAGATCGAAGCCCATTAAAGTCAGCTCCCTAGAAATTGTACACTTTACGCGTGCATGTCATGCCATCAGTGGTGCCAGCTGACGAGGCGGACATTGCATTCTCTTCATTTGAGAATGTTGCTAGTGTGCTCTTGGACCAAAGCTATCTGCCAACTAGCTTTGGGTGCCTAACTGAGAATGCAGGCTTACATTGCAGGCTTTGTTGTCAGGCAGGTCATGAGGCACCTTTCATGTAATGTTTGTCGTGATAGTTTGGTTTGTAATGCTGTACCAGCATCATTTTGTGACAGCTACCACCTGCTGACCTTGAGAGACAATGGAGGCCTTATGATACCAAGCCTCGGTACAGTCAAGTTCATCCGTTCTGCAGAGCATCGCATCCGCCAGGCGTGAAACATCGCATCTGCTGCAGATCAGTGCACTGTGTCCATGTTGAACCGTGTTGTCAGAGCTGAAATAGAGTGTGAAGATATATTTGACCTTCGTGACCACATTGTTGAGACCCAGGATGGCATCAATAACCATCACTTGATTGGGAATAGCTTTCAAAAACTGAGGCAACACCATGTGGCAAAAATTCACACTCTGCAATTGCTGAGTGGCACCTTGAGGAAGAAACTGCAAAATAACGTTGCTACAGGGATATTAAAAACAACAGAACAATTAGAATATCAGTCACTCACGATTGCATGGGTGTATCGCCTAAACAGTGGTTCAGCGACACTATGGATTTGCAGCCGTCCCGCTTATGCGTCCGCCGCCGCATTCGTAGACATTTCCTTGTGAACGCTCTATGGCCTGCAGTTTCTGTTTCTTGTCATACTTGGTATGGCTATTGGGTAAATTTTCAGGAGATGTGACGCTTTCCAAAATTCCAGTGTTTTCAGGAGATGTGACCCTCTTAATTTCAGGTGCCACGCCCCTTTTTTGTAATCACAAATCGCATCTTTGATTTGTGAGGGTTTTTGTTGGTCAATATCTTCATTTCTTCTGAAAACATCGGAATTTTGGAAAAGGTCATATCTCCTGAAAACACTCAATAGCCATACCAAGTATGACAAGGAACAGAAAGAACCTGTAGGACGTAAAGCGTTCACAAGGAAATCTTTATGAATGTGGTGGCGGACGGGGCTGCGTGATGGCCGCAAATCCATAGTATCGTCAAACCGCTGTTCGTGCGATACACCAATGCAGTCGTGAGCGACCGAACATTCTAGTTGTCATTTGAGAACTGGTGCCATAAGCAAATGCAAAATAAGCTAAATTTAACATATCTATAGCCATCTGAAAATGGCCGCAAGTGTAAAAAAAAAAAGCTGCCGTACCGCCAACTTTGAGAGTACAGATGACTGCGTGGATAGATGGCAATAATAATGAAATTTTGACAACTTCAAGATGCATATCTGGGCCATATTTTGTGCAAATATCAGTCTCAACTGAATTCCTTCAGTACAAACTTCCCGAGAGGAGCAGGTATCTTTTTCTTTCGACTAACAATGACAGCTCCCTATGGAGTATTTTTGACAAAAACATTGATCATAAAGATGACTAGACCCACAAGGAGGTATTAACGGGGTCCAAGCCATCGATGCAACTGGGATTTACGGCCTGTCGAGGCCACACAAGTCGAGTGAATATGCCCAACACCTATCTACATACTCGACCTGAATTTGATCCCGATCCCATAACTATTTTGTGCCATGCTTGCTACCATTTCAAATTATTTACTGAGATGTTGGTATGTTATGAATTGGTATGTTATGAATTTTCATATTTTGAAAATTATGGACTACTGAATTGATAGGTTGCAGTGTATATGAACGTTCCTTCTCTATTCAGTGGACATTCTCCCAAAATTTCAGCTTTGTAGAACATACGTGTGATTTTTTGAAGGAACTTTTAATATCTGCATGTGAAATGTGTGCAAATTTAGACTCCGCAGCCACGGTCAGGGCCGGGCAATTTAGACAAGTTCAGGCAATTTTTAGCAGAACATATTGAGACTTATTGAAATTTTGTTGCATTACTGTTGGTCATTGCATTCTTTTTAGCAGCTGAAAAAAATGTAATATTTCTGGTTCAAGTTTTTCGAGGGTCTTTCAGAGATGTAACATAGCTCAGAATAATTTTTATTCCATATCTCTTTTTTTTTAAGTGATTCTTCTTTATTTACACTTTATTCAATATCTTAAGCAATCTCAAATATGTTCATGTTAGGCTGGATATGAGTGTGAGTGAGAGAAAGATGTGTGTTTGTGTATAGATGAGTATAGATTAACTTAACTCATTCCCTATGGCAAGCCGCTGCCAACGGCGTGGCAAATTCTAACATTCCCTACGGTAAGCGGGTGCCAGTCGAGTGGATGACCATTCGCAGTCCGATGAAAACGCGAAATCAGTTGACGATCGCGGTGATGGGCCACCTGTACTTCAAGACTTTATATTGTGTAATTTTTGGGTAAAGTATTCCATACAAACGCGACAATTTCATTTAAAAGTATTCCGTAGGGAACTGAGTTAAACAATTTTTAACATTTGTTCATTAGCCTTGAATATATTTCACAGCATCACAACCTTGTTGATACAATATGTTCATTGTTTAATGTATAATAAACTCTATATATTTAAAATGTGAATTAACATCTTGGGCTCTAATTTCTTGGCGCATCGCAGGGTGGCGCAGCGTGGCACAGCCCACGCAGTGGTAATTTCGTCCGGTGCAGCCCGCGCAGTGGTAATTTCATGCGGTGCGACACCGTGCGCAGCCACTTTGGCAATTTGGTAGACGGACATGCGCCGAGATGGGTGTGGCGGCGTAATAGGGGGAGGTGTCACATATTCATCAAGACGCAGTGACAATTTCGTAGCAAAAGTCTCCGCTGAAGTTGCGCAGAAAGCTCGCCAGCTCCAACCTGGTTTACTTTCTGTGCAGTGGTAATTTGGCTGACCGGCGCACAGTGCACACACGTCACCGAAACCTCACAGGCAGGTTTCCAAAATCTCAGGCACATTTCAATGCAATAAATTATTACAGCAACCACTATTTAATGTAACTATCTGAATCAGCACATAAATTATAGTATCTATTTCGATTGTCCTGATGTCAGATCAGACACAGAGAGAAAGAGAGAGAGAGAGAGAGATGTGTGTACATGTGGGCGCGTGAGTGCGTGTGTAGGCTATGTGGGTATGTGCCCCTCAGCTGCTTTCACACCGGACATGAAACGAATATTTCGCACGACTGATTACATTCAAAGTCAATGCAAAGATGCTCTTTGCATTGACTTTGAATGTAATCTGTCGTGCGAAAAATTTGTTTCACGTCCAGTGTACAAGCGGCTTAATACTATTATTGTCACTTAGGTTTTATCGTTTTTAGTGGGGAAAGGAATACAGCCTGATTGCTATGATCTCGTACTGAGTTAAGATCACATATTGAAAATAAATGTGTAATGTATCTTGCATTGTTGTCCATGCATGTTAATCCCAAAATTTTAAGCAGCAACAGGGTGTAATAATAGGAACACGCTATCCATCGTTTCTCTTCCCAATGATGCAGGCAGAAAAAATAAATGAGCAACTGTCGAATTTCATTCCAACTTCATAAGTTTGAATGATCTGAGGTAGTTTCGTTTTGAAATTCCATTCAAGTTCGCTAATGGTAATAATTCACGAATGCCCTAGCTAGCCAGCTAACTCATACTCGTAATGCTTAATACAGACGTAAGCAATGCAGAAAACATGCCTGAAGCAGCAAAGTAAAATGCAACATTAACGTATCATGCAGATGTAGGACAGAGGCTTCTATATTCCAACACATTAAAGGTGAGGAGAGGAGCTCATTTGATTGGTGAAGATTTGACTCGGCTGTGTTATACCCAAACACGCCTTCTCTCCTCCCGCTTTGCCACTTGCGCCGGCAGGAGGGACCGAGGCGGGACAGAGGATTACTTGCACCAGGCTGCACCGGGCACGAAATTGCAACATACGCCTGGACACACCCCGTTGGTGGGGCGCTCCCCTCATTCACCATGCCTGCGCCGCACCTGGTCTACAAATTTAGAGCCCCTTGAATAACCACCAACAAGATTTTACTATGATTTTACATGCAATAAGAAAATACATTATCCTATACCAGATTAGGCCTATATTAAATATGAAAATCTGCATTATTAATTTGGCCAAGTATTCTGTGTTGTGAATCATTCGTCTAACATTCATAACAAACCAAGCCTTTTGAAAATTGGATGAAAAATTGGTTATGGTAATTAATTATACGTAAACCTTTGCCTCTGTACACAGACATGCGAGTAGGCAGGGACCCCCGACACAAGATGGCGGCTCCATTGACGCATCGCTCCAAGGAACAGCGGCACCTGAGACAATGTCTTTGTGTATATATCTATGGACACCTTCATTTTCTGACCACTGAAGTTGATGTGCTTTCTTGTGATCCTGTTGGCAGCGTGCAGACCCTCTTCCTCCTGCACATCATTTAGCCTGGAAAAATACCTCCAGCTCACAACTCCAGCCAGACTGATAATGGAACTGTAAGCCTGTGAATGAATGAATGAATGAATGAATGAATGAACGAACCGTTACTGCCCCGAAGGAAATTTGTGTTGCACATAAAGAGCCATTAAAAAAAAGAAAAACATAAAAAACTGAGTCAAACGCATACTGATGGTCCTGAAAGATGTAATTACAACAATAAATTAATTGACCCATGTTGTAGATGGCACCAGCATACAAGCCCAGCATCCGGCAGATGTGTTTAAAACAGCAACCATTTCACTCATCGAGATCGACCCCTCACAAAAATGGGATCCTCTGACAGATGACCTGGACCTGGACCTTTACCTTTGACATTCAACTGCCCTCTGTGATGTCCTACTGCAGTGTTTCCCAACCCTGGTCCTAGAGTACCCCTGCCCTGCATATTTCAGATGTCTCCTTGATTTAACACACCCAGATCAGGTCATTAGGTACTCCACTAATGAGCTGATCAGCTGAATCAGGTGTGTTAAATCAGTGAGGCCCAACCCTGCTCCTGCAGTACCCCTGTCATGCACATTTTATAGGTCTCCCAAATTTAACACACCTGATTCAGCTGATCAGCTCATTAGTGGAGTACCTAATGACCTGATCTGGGTGTGTTAAATCAAGGAGACATCTGAAATATGCAGGGCAGGGTACTCCAGAACAGGATTGGGAAACACTGTCCTACTGGACCTGGATGTACTGAGTGCCTGGAGAGAAAGTAAATAGTTTAAGTCGATAGGAAAAATGTATATTGTTAAAATGTTATTGTTTATTACAATTTTTAGTGAAACATTAAAATTAAATGAGAAATTTTCATAACACTAACTTTGGAAAGATGGGGAGGGAAATTAAAAACTGAGGGGATGACTCCTTCCCTCAGTCTTGTCGTCTGCCCCGTCCTGTCAAAGTCGTCTGTCTTAAAATGAGAGCTGCAGACCACTGCTTGATCGCCGGGGTCAAACCCCTCTCTCCCTAGATTCTTGTGTCTAAATTTTTTTTTTTTTTTAATGATTGTAAATTGTAAGCTGAGAATCGTAAGTTTAGCTTTGTATAATATACTACTCAAAATTTGATAGGGATCATAGGAATTTTTTTGTGAAATGACATGCAAATTTGGTAACTGCAACTGATGAACAATATATTGGATAAATGACATGCAGTCAGACACAAAACACATTTGCCAGTGCATTTAATGACATTAAATGAGCGTGCAGCCTCACACTTTTGGCTTTCACGAACACTTCATGGTTTCACCTCTGACATGTAAAGTGAAAACAGACAGTGTTCGTTTGATGTTTCATTACCACAGTTAATGTCAATAACGGGTATGGCCTCCCCTAGCTTGAATGACGGCTTGACAACGTCGGGTCATACTGTCAATCAGAACCCGGATGCTTGCATTTGGAATGTTGTTCCATTCTTCAACAAGGGCATTTCCGAGCTCTTCTAGAGTTGTGGGTTGTGCCCTACGACCGGAAATGGCGACCTGCAGCATGTTCCACACATGCTCGATAGGGTTTAGGTCCGGCGAACGCTGGCCAGTCCATGCGGACAATTGTCTTCTGCTCTAGGAATTGATTCACCACCCTAGCACGATGGGGACGGGTGTTATCATCCATCAAGATGAAATCAGGGCCAACAGCACCAGCGTATGGTCTTATGTACACATTGAGGATCTCATCCCTGTACCGTACCCTGTCATCGTCCCTCTCCCAATGACATGCAGGTCCGTTCTGCCGTTCCTGCTTATTCCTCCCCAGACCATAATTGATCCGCCACCATAACGGTCATGTTCGTTGATGTAGGCATCATTAAATCGCACGTTGTCTTCGCCACACCGTTGCCTCCTGTCAGTAAAGTCCAAGCAATATCGGGACTCATCAGTAAAGAGAACTGGAGCCCAATCGTTGTGTGTCCATGTGACATGATCGTGAGCCCAATCCAAACGGTCACGCCTATGATGCACGGTCAGTGGGATTCAAACACACGGCCTTCTTGAGTTGAGGCCGGCAGTATGAAGACGATTCCAGATCGCCTGAGTGGATACCCTGACCCCGAGGCGTTATGAAGGTCATTTCGTAGGGTGGTGGCTGTCCAGAAAGGATGACGTCGTGCCTGAAGTGTGAGAAAGTGGTCTTGTCGTTGTGTGGTCGATCTCTGACGACCACCCCCATGACGGTGTGCTGCTGTACCAAACGTTTGATGCCGGTTCCACGCTCTGTTCACAACGTTTTGGCTGAAGTTAAGTGCATTAGCAACGTGACGTTGTGAGAAGCCAGAGTCAAGCATTCCGATGCATCTTCCCAATTGCTCTGAAGTCAATCGACGTCTAAGACGTTGAGGAGACATTGTTATTGCTAAATGTAATGCAAAAAATTTGGGAACTTCCAAATTTTCACCAACAAGCAACACACACGTCTGAGTTGAAATGGTGAAGTGTTAGTCAAAGCCAAAATGTGAGGCTGCACGCTCATTTAATGTCATGAAATGCACGTGCAAATGTGTTTTGTGTCTGACTGCTTGTCATTTATCCAATATATTGTTGATCAGTGGCAGTTACCAAATTTGCATGTCATTTCACAAGAAAATTCCTATGATCCCTATCAAATTTTGAGTAGTATACTTGTAGCCTACAAGTGTTTTAGCATCAGCAGTAACAGTGGTTAGAGAAGGAGCAGTTTAGCAGTAGCAATTAGATTGGCAATTATAATAGAAAGAATCAAGTAAGGATCAGGAGAAGTCTTAGTAACACTACTATTACTGCTGCTACTACCTCCTCTACCATTAGTTCGGTAACACTTTATTTTCAGGTACACCTATTCACCATTAATTAGTTGCTTATTAACATGCAAATTAGTAACATATTGGCTCTTAATTAGTCATTATTAAGTACTTATTAATGCCTTGTTCTGCATGGCCTTATTATACAACCAGTAAGCCATTAACTAAGAGTCTTCCCTCAATAACCTCAGAATTATTGCTTATTAGTACTAAGTAAGGAAGTTGTTGTATATGAATTACGATCTCAATATGCTTTGCTTAGTATGGACTTAATAAGGTGGTAGTACCCCTAGAATAGTTATTTTCCCTTAATACCACTTAATGAATATGGTCTGTTCTTACATAACAAAACACAAAACTACAAATATTAATAGGGTCCAAATAACTCTAAATTAAGTCTTTGTTACTTAGAATATGTTCCCCATACTAAAGTGACATCTTGATCATTACTAATTCACTAATAGTTGAACACTTATTAACCAACACATGTGCCCTAATCTAAAGTTGCCTCCTTTTCACAATTAGTTAATATGTTATAGCACATTACTGCAATGAACAAGTGATGGGTTACACCTTTGAAAAATGGATCTATCTATAGGTTCCCTCTCATTCAGTGGTAGAATAACAAAGACAGCACAAGTACAAATACCTCATTTATTAAACCACTGGTTCAGGTTTTCCCAAGGCTGACAACAAATACTGCTCGAACAGGTAATGGGGTCTTCCTGAAATTTCAAACGCTGACAACTGTATCAGTGTATGTAAATATGTCATACAATATGGTATCAAATGTATAAGCAGGTCATACCGTATGATAATACAGGTACTCTATTGTTGAAAAACACTGCACAATATAAAGTACAAAAATACAAAAAATTGAAATCTAAAAAATATAAAACCTGCACAGCTCAACATGACTTGTCAAAGGTTAGAACAAATGTACTGAACTGTACAAACATTGCACTTCCACAGCCTAAACTTGCTCTATAATTACTGCATCAGGTGATTTATTCCCCTGTGCACAAATATTTCACTTTTCTAATACAATATAACAGAATTTTAACTGAACGAAGAAGCTCACTTAAGTCTTAATATTTCATCAACAAGGGGAGGAGTTGACCTTTGGCCTTCATGTCCTCTATAATGCTCTTCTTCTCAGAGGTTATGTGCGTTGCACACCTCTTAGCAAAGGACTGCAGGGTCTCAGTTGCAGGATCATACTTCAGGGTGTTGAAGGTTACAGGATCCACAATGTTGAGCTCTGCAATTGCAGCAGTCATCTTGATGGTTCCCGGTCCACGCCATTGATTCTGAAGGCTTCAGTCATGGTGCGGACTTTGCTGAAGCTTTTCAAGACTTTTTTATATCTGCTGATAACCTCAGCTGGCCCTTTCACTGAAAAATATATAAAACAAAAACAAAGAACACGAGAAATGAGCACAAACCACGGCTTAAGGTCAGCTGAAATTGCTCAAACTGGTCACTTCTCTTTTGATAAAAGTATGAAGCATATTCTAGGAATTGAAGAATCTGCTCATCTCCTGATATGATTTCACGCACAATATGTGGTTCAGAATCCAGCACAAAATGATACTCTGTAAGATCTGTTTAGTTGGTAAGTCTTATGGTTCAATTATGTTTAATTCTGAGAGACAAATCTTTCTAGCAATACATTTGATGTTGGATAATAATTAGTGTGAATGCTGCAAAATAAAATAAAATAGAGCTTTATTCTTGATGAAAGCCATATTTTTGACTTTAGACATTTAATTTTTATTTATCATCAGATTCCTAGTATATTCAGAATCTAGAACTGAAGATCTGTATTTTTGCCTCATAATTACTTCAGGACATATTTATAACAGCTCTTCCAAGGCTTTTATTAATACTTATTTTTTCATGACCACTTGGTGCTAACAGGGCAGGTGGTTCAAGTTATGCCATTCTTGTCTCTTACATGAGCTTTTCCAGGCACAGCCACAGTTGCAGATGCAGGTGGCTGTGTCCGACGTTTCTTCCTTCTTTGGATGACAACATCACTGTCCGAGGACTCACTGATGTCTGGAGAAGATGGGGGAATGATGTCATCTTCATCCATGTTGCCATCATCATCCTCGTTGTCGTCCTCCAAAGTAAATACTTTAGGTTGAGCTTTGATCAAATAGAGGATAGATGAGACAAAGATCAGATTGTTATGAAAACATATCACACCGTTCATTACAATTACATTATATTTTGCAGATACAAGTTGCCCCCAAATCACTCACATGATCTCTTCTTTCCCATGATTTGCTCACGCAAGAAATTGCGCTCTTGCTCAAGATCCTTTATTATTTTTTCTTGCCATTGGATCCTGGCTTCTAGGAACTCCACTTTGGAAATTGATCCTTAAAAACAAGAGAGCAGGATACAAAAAAGATTATGATTTGACAGTATTAAATGAGTGAGACAGAGAGAGAATGACATGCATGCAACAAAGGTAGTGGACCAGATATGGTGTGTGCCTTAATTTGATTTGTAAGCACACACATGTATACTGACAAAATCTGCCAACAACTTTAATCTCAGGCGGAAAAATCACGCAAGAAATGAAACTCAGTTTAGACAACAAAGATACACTGCTAGAAAATGAGAAATCATTACCTGATCCAATGCTGCTTATGCTGCTGCAGCTTGGAGCAGAGCCTTTATCTCCTTTATCTTCAGGACCTACAGAATGGCATAGGTACAACAAAATGTATACATATAACATATGAATAGATGACTGTAAACATTTAAACACATTTGGACAAGATAATTATTTAAGTATTACAGTTCCTTGAAAGTTAACAAAGAAAAATTTACCATCCAGATCATTTTTGGTCTCCTCTGTCATCAAGTCATCTTTAGGGACTTTTAGGGACATTTTCTTCATGGCCTTAGGCTGTAAAAATATAAATAAATTAATGTCACTATAACCGGCAAAATGTAACTTAATAATAATCTACACAAGATTCAAAAGCTCTTCTTGTTCAATGACTGTATAGTGCATAATTTATTTTTTCATTATAAAATGTGGTTCATACCAGAGATGGGACCATGTGCAAGTCTCAAGTAAGTCCCAAATCATTTTTCTTTGGGCACGTCAAGTCAAGCAAGTCTAAGTCAAGTCCTGCATAGGTCAATTCAAGTCCAAGTCAAGTCACGTTATTATTGCAATTTCACCCACAGAATCTAATCTAAATAAAGTGTAGACAATATATTAGAATAGAATAGAAGAGAAGAGAAAATCTATTCTATCTATCATGACAACACCATTCTCAGTCTGCACTCATACCAAATAGTTTTAGATAATAATTTGATATTTTATATTCTATCCCCCCTCTCGCTCTCTCCCCCTCCCTCTCTCTCTCCAGCGGTCCTTTCAAAATAAATGCGTAAAAAGTCCGGGGAAAAAAAAAAAAGACAGTGGCTATTCTTACGTGACTGTAATCCATTGCAGGCAGGCTATTCTTACGTGACTTTTGGTCAGACATGCGCAGATCGAAATTGTATGACTTCTTGCGCAATTTTTGTCAATCAGGTCAATTTGGCGGCCGAGCTTGTACAAGGGGCCGAAGGGTTAAGCCCGTAACCATGGCACCGGTAAATTGAAATCTCGTCCCCGGGCTTTTGAGCAACAAAAAGAAATGCAAATTAGCTTGTTAGTTAAAGAACTCTTATGATTACTCACTAAAGTGACCGCAAAACAAAGAAATGCTTGATGAAACGAGTGTAAATGTCAACACGCTAGTAAAAAATTAGATTTTCTATAATAATTTCGCGCAAACTTATTTTCGGTCTGTTTTTAATTAACTTGCGTTTCTTTTTGTTGCTCTGTATACTTGCTTCACCAAGGTTGGACAATCTCGTGGTAGCATCTGGAACTAGGCCGTTAATCAGATAGGAGAACTCCGGTAAAAATAGTTATTCATATCCACATTACGTGAGCATCAGTCACGCAAACCATCAAAGTGTCTAGCTATTCTTGCGGGAGAACAAGGTAAGAAAATTATCGAAGTCCGGCAATTTCAATCTGCCCATGTCTGACCGAAAGTCACGTAAGAATAGCCTGCCTGCAATGGATTACAGTCACGTAAGAATAGCCACTGTCAAAAAAAAAAAACGACTGAGCTGATGCTGTGCCGGTGAGAAATTCAGCTGTGGGGTTATTTTTTGTAAATTCAAGTCAAAAGTCATCAAAATAGCGACTCGAGTCCAAGTCACGGTGACTCGAGTCCCCATCTCTGGACTAAGTTAAAGCATTACGCACCTGCACTCAGCTAGCTTAACATTACATTAGCTAATTGGCCTCGACACTGCAGATAAACGGGAGGGTTTAATACTCTTTAACTATGTAAACGGCCCGGGGACGGGTGATATGATGTGCTTACAAAACTCAGGGAGACTTTCAATTAACAGGCTAGCGCTTAACTTACCATTTTTGTTACACGAATTTCCCTCTTCACTCTCCAAGCTATGAACGATAGGTCAAACAGCCACCTTCTCCGGATCTTTAACGTGACTGGTGGCTCCCTTTGGATGATTGGATGAGGATGTCACATGACGGCAGAGTAACAGTCAATGATTGGATGAGAGCAACATATCGGAGTAGCACGGCTACGGATTGGTAGATTCTTATGTCAGTCATTACCCTACAAAGTGGGTCACTTTGCGCCTTTTTTGAAGCAGGACTGCGAGGTTGAAACCATATATATCCATAGTAAAAAAAAAAAAAAATCGCCATGGTATGAGATAAAAAAAAAAGAAATTATGAGAAGTAGATGTTGGGTTACGAATTTTTGAGTCGAATACATTTTAGACAGTGCCCCAAAGAAAACTACAAGTTCACCAGATGGTTAATGAGAGAAGGCCTACTTCGAAAATGGATGAAATGCCCCTCTTGCTCTCATGTTATGAAGTTGAAACGGACCTACGACAAAAAGGAGGCAGCATGGTGAGTAGAACAACTAGACGTGTGCCTTATTTATTAATTTTCTGTGTGTAAGCATAGGGGAGTGTGCAGCATGCAGCCATCCAAGATCTGCTAGAATTCAGTGCCAAATCCTATATTTTACGACAATGTTTTTAATACAGAAGCTATGAGTAGTGTACACACAAAATATATATAAGTCACTACAAAGTCACAATACAAATCACACACAGCTGCAAATTAAAATTTTTAAGTAAGCTACTGTTTATTTGGTAGCTAGGGCTGCTCATGTTTCCACGAATGTACAACATCTGAAATGAAAAATGCCTTTTTTTTAACAGTTTTAGATCACATTCCTGGTCATATTGTTCACCTATTTATTATTATTCAATCAGCTTGACTTTAAACTTGTTCATACACAGGGATGAGAACCCTTTTCATGCTGTGGCACAGTGATAAGTAGAGAAGAGTAGACACAGCTAAATTTACTCAAATGTCTAACCCGATTTAAGGTGTAACAGTTGTAGATATTACTTGTCATGTGGGCCTAGAAATGGGACTGTTCTGTTGCGCTTTGAGATTGCATGGGGGGAGGGAATCACAAGGGCTACAGAGTACAGTGCACCTTGTCCAATCCCAAGCTTAGCTGTTTCAACACCTATACGTAAATATCTTTGTCCCCCTCTTCATCTTCATTTATGTTACATTTTTATTGAGTGAAATCAGTACAGTATCATGGGTTTTTATTTTTATAAATTAACCTTTGGATTTAATCATCAGGATTTGCCGAGATTCCTGTCACAAAGGGAAAGCGGTATCGAGGTCCATCCGAAGTGGCTCCATATTTGAGAAATCGCACCTTCGACTGCATACGTGGATGCATTACATCTACAGGTGCGTGGTTTTACATTGTATAATAACAAAAGCCATCAAAGACAAACTCTAACTCAGACCATAATGTTTTCTTTCAATGTCTCACTATACTGTTGGTTGAGATGGGTCCTATAAGAGCCAATGCTTACGAGACATGAGTTTATACAGTATATGGGAAGAATTCTGAATATCAGTCGAATTTATTTATTTATTTATTAAGTATGTGTAATTGCATAAGTGCTGGGTTGCGAAGAGTCCAACGTAGTACAAAGGTCTTGTGGATTTTTAGGTTTTAGGTGGTTCCTGGAAATTGTCTCAAAAGAACTTAACTTTTTTTAAACAGACACTTCACTGTGCTAATTTACTCAGTATACATTTTTTTGTTTTTTTTCTTAAAACTCTTCAAAGATACAGCAGATTTCATTTGTTTTGGGGTTTTATTCCATTCCTCCTCTCATATAGGGAATGTTCTTCACCCTACTTTGCTTTTGAGATTTGTTGTTTCAGGTTAAATACGCTCTTATATTCAGGCTATGAGTATCTGCTGTGTCTGCAAATGGGACTGTAAATGAGAAATTATGGTTATAATTATGGTTATAAAAAGACTAATGACAACTTAAGAAATTGGTTTTAACCACCCACTTCTAAATTGTGTCATTGAAGTATTTATCTGGTTGATCTATTACAGATTTGCCCAAGGCCTTCAACTGAGGCAAGTGGACATGCTGCAGGAAGGAATTACTCGGAGTTCTGCAACTCTGAGTAAACTTGCAGACAAGCTGCGGAGAGTTTGCAAATCAGGAATGAAAAGAATGAGAAGAAGAGGCAAGCAGACTGTTGGACAAAGAGCAGAGATTGTTATGATAGATGAAAGCAAATTTGGCCATAAAAGAAAGGTATGAAAGTTACACTTATGAGTATTACTTTGATGCCAAATACATGATTTTGTGTCTAAAAACGTGTATTTGATGTTGGTTAAGTCTGTGCTAAACTCAGCTACTGTCAGTAATAGAGACAATATGCATACATTTAAAACCTGTTTTTGCCTGAGGTGCTTGGAGGTGTATCTCCTGTATCTCGAACTACTGCATTATGGAATAAGATACATTGTAGTTCATTGATGCAATCAAGGGGAATGTCGGTTTTAAGAAACTACATTATTCCTACACCCCAGAACAGTTCAATATTTGTAAACATGCACCACTACTCCAAAGCTAAAGAGAACTTTTGAATTTTTGACTTATGATTTATTCTCTCCCATTTCCCACCATTATTGCAGAATCATTGTCTTCATTTTTAAGTATTTGCTCTTGTGAATTTCAGTACAACAGAGGACGGGCAAGCAACAGGAGTTCCTGGGTGTTCGGAATGCTTGGGATTAAGGATGACAGGAGGAGACCCATTCTTAAGATTGTGCATCACCGTTCAGCCAGGCATCTCTTGCCTCTAATAAAGAAGCACGTTCGTCGTGGAAGCTCCATCATTTCAGATGGATGGAGGTCTTACCGCTGTCTTCAGGATGAAGGTTACAATCACCTGACTGTCAACCATCAAGAATTTTTTGTTGACCCTGTTACAGGTGCACATACACAAAACCTGGAGAGATTTTGGGGTATTTGCAAGTCAACTATCTGGAGACAAAGAAGGAACCGCACACAAAAACTGTTGAGGGATCACTTGGATGTAATTGAGTGGACTTATTGGCGTGGAAACCATCACAGAAACGGAACACTTGGAATGCTTTTGCATGACATTAGGAAAAAATATCCAGTATGAAACCTGTCTGAAATGTAGATAAAGATATCAAGTTGATGTTTATACTACCACTCAAAAGTTTTGACACACTAAATGTACTGTTACCTCTGAGAAAAGGCTATTATCATGGACATGAAGGCCAAAGGTCAACTCCTCCCTTGTTGATGAAATATTAAGACTTAAGTGAGCTTCTTTGTTCAGTTAAAATTCTGTTATATTGTATTAGAAAAGTGAAATATTTGTGCACAGGGGAATAAATCACCTGATGCAGTAATTATAGAGCAAGTTTAGGCTGTGGAAGTGCAATGTTTGTACAGTTCAGTACATTTGTTCTAACCTTTGACAAGTCATGTTGAGCTGTGCAGGTTTTATATTTTTTAGATTTCAATTTTTTGTATTTTTGTACTTTATATTGTGCAGTGTTTTTCAACAATAGAGTACCTGTATTATCATACGGTATGACCTGCTTATACATTTGATACCATATTGTATGACATATTTACATACACTGATACAGTTGTCAGCGTTTGAAATTTCAGGAAGACCCCATTACCTGTTCGAGCAGTATTTGTTGTCAGCCTTGGGAAAACCTGAACCAGTGGTTTAATAAATGAGGTATTTGTACTTGTGCTGTCTTTTGTTATTCTACCACTGAATGAGAGGAACCTATAGATAGATCCATTTTTCAAAGGTGTAACCCATCACTTGTTTATTGCAGTAGTTATGTGCTATAACATATTAACTAATTGTGAAAAGGAGGCAACTTTAGATTAGGGAACATGTGTTGGTTAATAAGTGTTCAACTATTAGTGAATTAGTAATGATCAAGATGTCACTTTAGTATGGGGAACATATTCTAAGTAACAAAGACTTAATTTAGAGTTATTTGGACCCTATTAATATTTGTAGTTTTGTGTTTTGTTATGTAAGAACAGACCATATTCATTAAGTGGTATTAAGGGAAAATAACTATTCTTGGGGTACTACCACCTTATTAAGTCCATACTAAGCAAAGCATATTGAGATCGTAATTCATATACAACAACTTCCTTACTCAGTACTAATAAGCAATAATTCTGAGGTTATTGAGGGAAGACTCTTAGTTAATGGCTTACTGGTAGTAATAAGGCCATGCAGAACAAGGCATTAATAAGTACTTAATAATGACTAATTAAGAGCCAATATGTTACTAATTTGCATGTTAATAAGCAACTAATTAATGGTGAATAGGTGTACCTTAAAATAAAGTGTTACCATTAGTTCAGTGGTTCTCAAACTCGGTCCTGGCGCCCCACTGTGTATGCTGGTTTTTGTGCCAACCACAATTGCAATCTTAGGATTTTAACAAGGTGTCGATTTGTCTTAATTAGGTGCAATCCACGTTTAGAGCAGTTAATAACCACCTTTAGCCGCATTTTTATGGACATATCCATTGTCCATTGTGCCATGAAGAATAAAAACCCTCAAACATGTTATGCTTATTTTTCCATATTGTGAGGATTTTCAGGTAAAAACATTTCTAAACAGATCAAATTAGACTGAGAAAATCAGTAAGCTCCAGATTGGGTTGCTGAACACAGGTGTTTTGAATTCTTTCAAAATAATTTGTCTGAACTTCATAAAATGAACATGAAACAAAACAGGTGTGACCTGCCAAATAAATTGCTGGTTTTTGCAACCTTGTGTTGACAGTTTCACCAATGAGGAACCTATTTATTGTTTACGTTGATTAAGGGTTCGGTCAAATTTCCCTCTGCAGTTATTTATACTGGTTTCTAACATATCTCATTGTGGATATGAAATTTTAACTCTTCATGGCATGTGCAGATTTTAATGTGGCTTAAGAGGACAAATAACTGCTCTAAACATAAATGCACCTAATTAAGGCAATCAACAGCTTGTTAAAATCCTAAGATTGCAATTCTGGTCAGAACAAAAACAAGCACACACAGTGGGGCGCCAGGACCGAGTTTGAGAACCACTGCATTAGTTACAGTAGAAGAGTGCAATTACCCGATAAATACTGACAATTTCATTTTTATCTTACATGGCTGAAGGCCATATTAGCTATTGTAATGGGTTTGCTTCCGGCATAGTCCGTTGTCTGTTGTCTGTAAACTTTAGTCTTCTTCTCCAAAACTGCTTTACGGATTGTTCTGAAATTTTTTGTGGATGTTCCATATCAGTATGGGACTAAAGTATCTTCGAGGCTTTCGAAAATTTTTAAAATTTAATTTTTGAGAAGTTTTTGTTACAATGGAGCCCTACAGGAGGGAAATTTTTGATGGGCTATATCTTTGAAACGGTAAGAGATAAGGTCATACTTACTAGTAACCTTAAATAGGAAGTCATATATGGGCTTCAATTTAGCACCCTGACTTTTCAGCTCAGATGACTTTGAAAGGTCAAATTCAAGGTTATGGAATTTCATTTGCCTATATCTCCGAAACTACTGGACGGATTGTTCTGAAATAATGCATAGAAAGGCGTTAGTGAGATGATTGAAGTGTATACTGGTTTTTTTGAGCTCCTGTTGAATCACGGTTTCATTGTTTAAAAACTGCCTTTCTGATCATCAAACTCTTTAATTTTTAGGATTAAACCTTTGCTACTTGCTTTATGTTCACACTGCTAAAAGTGTAATGTCGATATGCCAAATAAAGCTGCACAAGGCGGAAAGGCAGCCGCTCGCCCACCAGCAAGTGCTATTGTTAGCCATGACCAAGCTAGCATGGAGTCTTTAGATATGTCCTCAGTTGAAGAGGAAGACAAACTTCCACTCATATGGCAAAAAATGTCAAACAAGCTCTTGCAGTCTTAACGAACAGTTCAGCAAGTTCGAGCTGACTTTCCAAAATCTTTTGTCCGCTCAGCAGACGCTCACTGAGAGGGTATCCACCACCGAAAATCAAGTGGCGAACCATGAGCAGCGGATTCATGCGGTTGAAATTTAGGCTATGTTTGTGAGCTGCGGTAAGAAAATAGACTGCGGGCTATGTTGTTGGATCTCGAGGGGAGATCCAGGCGCAACAACGTAAAGATTGTGGGGGGTTCCAGAAGGTGAGGAGAAAGGGAGACCAACAAACTTCGTCTCCAGGTTGATTTCTAGGCTGGTGGGGGAAGACAACTTTACTCATCCCGTTGTAATCGATAGGGCACATCATCTTGAACAGCCCAAAACACTGGATGGCTCCAGATCTCGCATGATAATGGCATAAGTGCATCTTGCGCAGGAAAAAGAGAGGAGGGCAGCGTTAGCTGGATTACGGAGGTCACCGCATCCTAATCTTCCCTCACTACACCACGGAGGTGATGCAGCAGCGCCAGCGGGGGATTTTCCGCGACGTGCTACAGCGCTTGAGGGAGAAGGAGGTTCGGCACTCGCTGCACTTCCCGGCTAGGCTCCATGTGCACTATCGAGGGCAATATTCAACGATCCGGTTGAGGCGAAGAATTTTGCTGACCAAGAACTTTGTAAGGAATGAATGAAGAGTTAAAATGTACATTGAGTGGACTTCTTGTATCACAGTTTTTTTTTTTTCCATGTTGTAATATGTGTCTTTTTCTGTATACGTGCCAGCGAGGGGCAGTGACTTAAAGGAGTTTATTTTTCCCTTCATACCTTTTTTAGGCTGGTGTTATGGCAATTTGTGCTGCCTTGTCAAAAAATGCTACCGTACAGCAATCATTAAGTCTTTGTTTTCGCCGTAGTATTGCAATATGAATCAGTGTACAGTAGTAACTTTTTCAGATAGTTTGTTTAAAGATATATACCGCATACCATTATCATCCAATCTCTGCGTTTTCAGGAAAACCCAGCATGTACATGCAAATATATATACGCTAAATGGTCGAAAGGTGCACCGAAAAAAGACATACATTAATGATATTTGAAAATACTTGAGATGTGAGCGAAGAAATAGAGCTCAAGATTTTAGGTTTGCGCAAGCGCAGAACCGCAAGGTAGCATATTTTGATTAGCAAAAATGGTCAAAACATCACCGATCCCTGATGTGCATAGCTAGTATGGCAAAAAAAAAAAAAAAAATACTAATATGATGGTTTCATGTTGTATTGTGGGGTGCACTAACCAGTTTAAAAAGGGAGATTCAGTTAAGTTTTTCTGCTTCCAACGCGGTAAGAGACAGCGAAGAGCATGGATACGTGCAATCAACCGAAAAGATTTTGCACCGAAGGACCATTCAAGGGTTTGTAGTGCACATTTTGTTAGTGGCTGGCCTGATTACATGGACCCGAAAGATGTCGACATCGTGCCATCAGCCTTTTCTTACAAAGAAAATGGAGTAACTCCCATCCAACATCACGAGATCGACAAGTGAGGCGAGATATATGTAAGTGTAAGTGTTGGATTTTGCTAGAAGTGACACGGAATCGAGCTGCAGTTCAAAATGTAATCCTGTGTTGCTATACATTTTGAGCGCGTGCTGTTGTTGCAGCGTTAAAAGCTAACGTTTGTTGGTTACTCTTTACAATTAAAAAATTACTCTTTATTGCTGCAGTTCTTGTAATTATGATTTGTTGTTTATAAAGTGAACAAGATATGATTTGTTAATCATTTGTTTATGATTTGCACAGCTCTCTTGTGATCTGAAAAAACCTAGTAAGTTTATCATTGGCAAAGATCTTGCAATTGAACAAAAACTAACATAACATAACGTAACATGAGTGGCGAGAACAGGCCATTCAGCCCAACCAGGCTCGCCAGTTTCTTTTTAATATTGTGAATATATCACTTCAGATACTCAATGACTCAATGGAATCTAGCTTTAAGTCAAGCCTGCTCTTGAAAACTCCCAAGGTCTCTGCCTCAACAATATGGTCAGGCAAGCTGTTCCATACCAAAATTACTCTTTGGGTGAAGAAATGTTTCCGAATATCAGTGCTAAATTTACCTTTGGTCAACTTCCATTTGTGACCCCGAGTTCTACTAACAACACTTGGTCGAAGGAATCCTTCATAATTCACTTTTTTGATCCCGTTAACATGTTTAAAGACCTCAATCAGATCACCCCTTAGTCTCCTTTTCCTAAGACTAAAGAGATTAAGGATCTTCAGCCCCTTCTCATAGCTTTCATGTTTTATACCAGGAATTAGCTTAGTGGCTCTTCTCTGAACTTTCTCTAGAGCCTCTATATCTTTCTTAAAGTATGGTCCCCAGAACTGTACACAATACTCCAGATGTGGTCTGATGAATGTGTTGTACAAAAGAAGCATCACCTCCTTGGATTTGTACTCAATACTTTTGGCAATGTATCCCAGCATCCGATTGGCTTTTTTAACTGCTATGGCACAATGGCTAGAGCCTGTGAGGGTTTGGTCAACAATCACTCCCAGATCTTTTTCGTGTGGAGCACATTCCAGTTTTAAACCTCCCATGAAGTAATCCTGTCTCATGTTTTTATTACCTACATGTACAACTTTACATTTTGCTCCATTAAATTTCATTTGCCACATTTCACCCCAATTCTGGATTCTATCCAAATCATGCTGAATCACTTTAGTGGACCCTAAAGTATTTGTCAAACCTCCCAATTTAGTATCATCTGCAAATTTAACTAATTTACTCTCAATATTCCAATCAAGGTCATTAATGTAGATGAGGAACAGCAGGGGTCCCAACACCAATCCCTTGGGGACGCCACTCCCCACCATACCTAGCTCAGATGAGATACCACTGACCACCACTCTTTTTGTTCTGTCCTGTAACCAGTTTTGAATCCACTTCAGAATACCTCCTGTAACTCCAATGGAGCTCATTTTAAAAATTAGTCTCTGTATCAAATGCTTTCTGAAAATCCAAGTATATGATGTCATAAGCCCTGCTCTGGTCAAAAGTCTTGGTGGCCTCTTCAAAAAATTCCAGAAGGTTTGTCAGGCATGACCTTCCCTTACGAAAACCATGTTGGCTATCCCTCAAGATATTATTACATTCAAGAAATAAGTTCAGCTCATCTTTTATGATAGATTCCAGTGTTTTGCACGCAATGTAAGTTAAACTGAATGGCCTGTAATTTCCTGGATCAGTATGGTCCCCTTTTAGGTTTAGGTTAACTTTCAGGATCTGGACTTTTCCTAACAGAAAAAATGATAGAAACTTGATTTTTAAAGTTCAAATGACACTTATAGCTAGTGTTTTAAGATTTTTACCACTTCTAATTACTGCAAATGAAGGTTAAACTCAGTTTCGACCAAACGTGACACACATACTAAGTTTTTCCAGATCACAGGAGAGCTAAATACGTCTATCCAGTTTCATGATTACTGCATGCAGTAAGGTTAATTACTTATTTGATACTTGTGGTGCTATCAACCTGACTCATTTTCTAACTGCATGCATAAATAGAACACCTCCGTCTGCGGATGTCTGTATCCACTCAAAAGGGTTTAACAGCCAGCAGGCTGTAACTATATACATATAATTATCACTGCTATCCAACATGTCCAATGACAGCTAGTGATACCTACCTGTTCATAGCACCATTCCTGGATGTCACCTTCATCAAAGTGTTTAATACCCCAGTCTAAACACTTGTTGTTTCTGCCACTCTTCTCCACAATGTGATCATACACATGAAGCAATTCAATTGGGGATATTAAATCAGTGGTCGAGTCGACGATATATCCAACCTCCTCAAAGGCTGCGGTAGCACTTATACTCTCGGTTGTGGGGTCTGTATTTTCTTTCGTGAGGCTCTGTTCATCAACAATTGCTTCAATCAGTTCAGCCTTTTTCATTCCCACGCGGTTTATGTTCAAATCCTTGCACATCTGCTAGAGTTCTTGCACTTTAACCCGTGAAATTGCTAATCGCTTTGCTAACAGGTTTTGACAGATGCTATGACACTTCTTCTTGCCATACAAACTTCATCTTACTCATACGCATAAAAAATTGCGTGCTTACTTCGAAACGGTCTATTAACCTTGTCGCTTTGTTTAAAACAAGTGAATTTTGTGTTGAATCTTTTGATTTTGATTAACTTTTGCAGTGTTTTGGTGTATAATAGACCCTTTTGGCTCACCAGGCTTTATTTGGGACCATTTTGGGCCAACTTAGATTGGACTCCACTTTCTCGATTTTCCCATGTTGGTCAATTTTTAGGGTATTCTTGGCCAAAATATCACCATTTTGGGTCACCAGTGGTCATTTGGCAACATTTCAGGCCAACTTCGACCAGACTCAACTTTCATACATTTTTTTTTTATTTTGGTCAACTTTTTGGGTGTTTTGGGCCAAAATTTGACCTTTGGGGTCACCAGGGGTCATCTGGCACCATTTTGGGCTGACTTCGACCAGACTCAACTTTTATACTTTTTTTTTTTTTTTTTTTGGTCAATTTTTGGGGTGTTTTGTGCCAAAATACGAACATTTTGGGTCACCAGGGGTGATGTGGGAGCATTTCCAGCCAACTTTGAACCGGGTCCACTTTCACAAATGTTCAGTTTTGATCCACATTTTGGGTATTTGGGTCAAACTACAACCCATTTGCATCACCAGGGCTCATTTCAGGTCAACTTCGATCCAGTCCCACTTTCACGATTTTTTTTTTTATTTTCAAAAACAATTTAGATATTTGAGGCCAAAATACAATCCTTTCAGTTATTAGGGGTTATTTGGAATTGTGACAATTTTGTGCCAACTTTGATCTGCCTTCAGTTTCAGACATCTTCAGTGCCTGTAAACATTTTGCCCATTTTCGGCCAAAGACCCTTTTGGATCGCTAGGAGTAATACTTTTACCAATATATTTCACATTTGCGTACCAAAGAGTTTGAACTTTTGGAATATTCTTTGCAGTCTGAATAGCCGTGTAAGCTACGAAGTCTGTAGACTTTTATTAAATATTGAAGTTCCATATCCTACCCTGCTTCGTAATAAAAATTTTGTATCTTGATTTTCAGGGCAAAAGGACTCCAATACCATGAGTGCTTCAAAAAAGACATTGTAATACTCCCAAATCCAAAAAGGTTGTTTGCGGACAGAAATCTAAACAGCGCCAGTATAATCGCAGATTGACACTCAATGCTTTCGAATTTCAAAAGGCATGGGACCACAACACTGTCCTGGAACAAATACCTGATGGTTTTGGTGACCGGATTCCAAAGGATGTCAGGTTAATGCAGAATTATAACATATTTGGTAAAACTTTTCAAGAAGTCAGAACTAAGGAGACTTTTTGGAGTTTAATTAAAAAAGATGTACTCCAAGCAAAGAAAAATGGCCTGGGTAAAAGTGATGAACATATATATTGGTGAGTCAGTAAAACATTATTATTATTGTTGTTGTTATTATTATTATTATTATTATTATTATCTTTTGTTCTGACACATTTTATCTGATAACTTGAAAAGGTTGCATAGTTAGCTTAACCGTGGGTGGCTTGGTGGCGCAGTGGTTAGCTCTATTGCCTCACAGTCAGAAAGTTTTGATTTCAAATCCTGTGGAGTTTGTATGTTCTACAGTTCTACAGCCACTGTCATCAACCAAGGGTCAGGCCATAGAACAGGAGTTGGTCCCTCAGTGCTGCACTATGGCTGCCCACTGCTCCTAAGTAGTTAGGATGGGTCAAATGCAGAAGGCATTTTGTTGTATTAATGCTTACAGTGACAATAAAGGGTTCTTTTTAAAATATAAGATACAATGAACAGGTACTAGGCTACTTTCGTGGAGAGGTTATCACAGCAATTTCACCCCAAATATTTCACCGTTTCTAATTTTGTTCAAAGCACTAGGCTATACCAAATGTTTATGCACAACACCAATTCCGAAATAGTTCAGACAAAGTGTAAATTGTGAATAAAATCAAAATGCAATGACTTTCAGAAGACATGAGCCAATATGTTATCTACAATAGAACATAGATAAAATTTCAAATGTTGAAACTGAGACATTTTACATTTTTATCCACAAAATTAGCTTATTTCTAATTTTCTGGTTGCAACAGGTCTGGGACACAGGCAAAAAAACCAATTAATATATATGAGAATCAGCTGAAAGAACATTTAGCAAGTGATTGAGTTAACTGGCATCAGGCGTGTAACATGATTGGCTATAAAATAGATGTCTTAGAGAGGCTGAGTCTCTCAGAAGTAAAGATGGCCAGAGGCTCTCCAACCTGTGAAGGCTTGTGTAAAAAAATTGTGGAATACTTTAAAAACAATGTTTCTCAACATCAAATTGCAAAGGCTTTGAAGGTCTCATCATCGACAGTGCATAACATCATCAAAAGATCCAGAGAAACTGGAAAAATCTCTGTGCGTAAGGGACAAGGCCGAAGACCTTTACTGGATGCCCGTGATCTTCAGGCCCTCAGATGCCACTGCATCACTCACCGGCATGATTCTGTCATTAACATTACTAAATGGACCCAGGAATACTTCAAGAAACCACTGTCTGTAAACACAGTCCGCCGTGCCATCCAAAGATGCCACCTAAAACTCTATCATGCAAAAAGGAAGCCATTGTTGAGCATGATCCAGAAGCGCCGCCGTGTTCTGTGGGCCAAGGCTCATTTAAAGTGGACTGTGGCAAAGTGTCCGGTGGTCAGACAAGTCCAAATTTGACATTCTTGTTGGAAATCATGGGTGTCGTGTCCTCTGGGCTAAAGAGGAGAAAGACCACCCCTCCTGTTATCAGCGTTCAGTTCAAACGCCAGCATCTCTGATGGTATGGGGGATGCATTAGTGCATATGGTGTGGGACACTTGCATGTTTTTAAAAGCACCATGAATGCTGAAAGGTATATAAAGGTTTTAGAGCAACATATGCTCCCCTCCAGACAACATCTATTCCAGGGAAGGCCTTGTGTATTTCTGCAGGACAATGCAAAACCACATACTGCAGCTATTACAACAGCATGGCTTCCTAGTAGAAGAGTCTGTGTGCTGAACTGGCCTGCCTGCAGTCCTGATCTTTCACCAATTGAGAACATTTGGCGCATAAAAAAAAAAAGTCTGTCAAAGGAGACCCAAAACTCTCCAGCAGCTGGAAGCCTGTATTAAACAAGAGTGGGATCAAATTCCAATGGCTAAACTCAAGAAACTTGTCTCCTCAATGCCCAGACGCCTCCACTCTGTGTTAAAAAGAAGAGGGGATGCTACACCATGGTAAACAGGCCCCTGTCCCAACTTTTTTGAGATCTGTAACAGCCATCAAATTTGAAATGAGCTAATTTTGCGGATAAAATTGCAACATTTCTCAGTTTCAACATTTGCTATGTTATCTCTGTTCTATTGTGAATAAAATACTGGCTGGTGTGATTTGAAAGTCATTGCGTTCTGATTTTATTCACAATCTACACTTTGTCCCAACTATATCAGAATTGGGTTTGTATAACACTCTAATATGTCAAGAATTTTTTTATTGACAATAACCCACATTTTCTTTATTGCCTGCAGGGTCTTATGAGTTCCCCGACTCTTCGTGAAGGTCAGGAGCTCATTGCCTATCTTATTCACAAGGTCTTCCTTATACATTTGAACATCAGGACCCCTGATGGTAAGTTGTTTCAATATAATTTTTTTCCATTGACTCTCGACCCAAATAGAAATTTGAGAAAAATTTCCTTGGAATTCCAAGTTAAATGCATGTTCATTGACGAGGAAAAAGGTCCTATTGTTATGATTCTAATCTGTTCTGTCATGATTCTGCCATGTTTGTTATGATTCTGCCACTCCCTGTTATGTTTATGATTATGTCTGTTAGGTTTTGCCATGTTCGGTTTCGTTTTTTGTACTTTGCCATGTTTTCGTTTTTGCCATTCCCAATCCACTATTCTGTTAGATTCCGGTCCATGTCTTTGTTCATGCCCTGCATTGCACTTTGTCTCCCCTGTCTGGTCTCTTGTTAAGTTACAGCTTCTCCCCAGTCCTGCGTGTCACATGCTTAGGTGATTTCATGGTTTCTGGGTTTCAAACATTCCTTCCAATCTCGTTTGCTTCCTTCGCCTCTCTTTTCTATATTACTAACCAATACTAACAGTTTGTTGTTTTTGTTAAAGTTACTAACCCAAACTAACATTGTATATAATACTAACTTACTAACGAGCACTAGGGATTGTATAGCTGCACTTACTAATTGATTAACAAGCTCTCAGCACTCGCCCTGTTCTAGTCTCCGCCTCTTGCCTTCACTTTGTCTCTGCTGCAATTCAGCGGATCCTCCGCACCTGCTCCACTCTGTCCTACCTCTCATTTTCTGTGCACATTAGAACTCCCTAACCGGAGCTGTATGTTTTGTCATAGGTTGTTTCGTGTTCCCTGTCCGCGTTTTGGCTTTTGCCAATTTCATGTGATTAGGTTCTCCCTCATGTTCCCTCCTTTGTAATTAGTCTGATCCTCATCACCTGATCCTAATCATAGCATGTGACTTCCCTTGAGTGTATTTAAGCTGTCTTCTCACTGCAGTTCCCCGTCAGAACGTTTCCTCTTGTTTACCTGTGCTGCTATCTTTTGCCTTGTACTCATAGTGTTAATCTTCTGACTGGACTGCCCGACTTACGATTTTTGGCTCTGCTCTTTTGTCCTTTTGTCTGCATCTGTTTTCGAACCCTTTTTTGCCCGACTACGAGTTTTGTGTTTGCTGCCCTGGTAACGGTTTGGATTTCGCCCTCTGGATTTTGGCTTTGCTTCTCTGACAAACCTGTGCCTGTGTACCGAACCTATTTTTGCCTGACCACGAGTACTGTGTTTGCTGCCCTGGTTTTCGACTCTGTTTCTGCCCAACTGGATTGTGATTTTTGGATTGTGGACTTTTGTACCTTTTGCCTTCTGCCCTGCGGGGGTTTCCCCCCCCTCGCTAATAAACCCTCATCTACTGCATTGCTTGGTTCTCGCGTCTGGTTCCTGAGTGTATCCTCACACCTATTCCAAAGACTTTTTATTTTAAAGAGCAAAAGCTTTACATTTAAAATTGTACAATTAGCAACACGCTTGTTGATGACCAAAGACGTACTGCAGGTTCATAGAATAGAAGCAAATCATAAATGTATTGTGGCCCTTTAATCATTCGGTGTTTTAAAAGGTGATGTTGGCATCATGTACCGCACTCAAACTCTCTGACTACCTTAAACCACCAGTATTATAATTACTAAGTAGGTAGTGTGCCACTTTAGTCACAACTCGGAACAGCCTAAAACATCCTAGAAACCAAGGAGTACAATTCAGTAACACCCTTGCAACCACTGGGCAACAGTTTTGAATGCATGCATGAATATTTTGACTGATGGCTCAAATTAAAATTCCTTTTCCTTTGGACAGAATGATACCATGGATGAAGACGAAGACAACCCAATTCCTCACTGAACTACCAGAGCCATGTCTAGGCTGAACCCCTCCACTGCTGCTCACCATCCAGGTCACCATCCAGGCAATGGCTCGAACAGTTGCCCTGAAGCTGCTGCAAGTCTACAGGAAGTCCTACAGCTCAGTAAAACACCCAGGCTCTGAGAGGGCGTCAGCTATTCTCGTCAGAGGCCAGTACAACCACCAGAAGCCACAGCACAGCAAGGGCGAAAAGTGGTCATCCAAGAATGATGGTAGATGATAGCTACGCTAGAGAAGGTACCCACAAAAGCAGCTCCCGTGCCATCAGGAGCCACACCTCCATCAACAGCCGTAACTCCAGCTGCAGCCACGCCTCCATCAACAGCCATAACTCCATCAGCAGCCACGCCTCCATCAACAGCCATAACTCCATCAGCAGCCACGCCTCCATCAACAGCCATAACTCCCAGCCAGCATCAACAGCCATAACTCCATCAGCAGCCACGCCTCCATCAACAGCCATAACTCCAGCTGCAGCCACGCCTCCATCAACAGCCATAACTCCATCAGCAGCCACGCCTCCAACAGCCATAACTCCAGCTGCAGCCACGCCTCCATCAACAGCCATAACTCCATCAGCAGCCACGCCTCCATCAACAGCCATAACTCCAGCTGCAGCCACACTCCCACCAGTGCGAACACCACAGTCACAGCTGAAGACGGTCAACCATGCATCATCATAATCGATGAGGAAAGCCACCCTGAAGCAAGCGATCAAGAGAGCAACCCATACCATTACCCTCAGAAGCCTCACCTCTACCACATGTCTACCGGGATTAGAAATGGCTGCCCACGAATTATGCTGGATGATGGCAGCTCCACTGGAGCAAGCAGCCAGGAGAATGGTTCCCATGCCATGGGTAGCCAAGCGTCCACCAGCAGCTACATCCCCAGGGGCGAAACTAAACCCCCCTGCTCTACTTTTGGAGATGATGACTACACTACATACTTGTCCATCGTGAACGCACTTTCGGACATGTCTTCAGATGATGAGGAGCTAAACCAAGCCATACTGGCCAGTATTGAAAGTCAAAAGTAAGTATAGGATTAGTTTTACAAGGGAAATGAACTGCTCTTAGCTGTGCTTTTTTGATTTCAGTCTAGTGTGGACCAACCTGTCTCAACGGGACAGACTGTGGTCATGTGAAAGTCAGTGGCCACTTGATGCTCTGTGTATAACACTAACATGAAATGCAGCCATTCATTCATCCACTGCTCGGGCCCTTGCCAGTAAAGGTTCAAGTCCTTTTTACCTACAAAGTGCCCACTAAAAATAACCTGATGTGACAGTTGATGGGTCCTGTCACTAGGAATGCATCCTAATAGGTACGCGCCCTGGCTACCTTGCCAGCAAGCCTGGGTCTTTGGCGATGTGGTCAGCGCGTGTGACTCTTACCTTGGAGTCCGGGGTTCAATTCCCCGCCCGGGCCTTCCTTCGGCCTGCCACACTGAGATATAGAGTCCTTTCTGAACTGAAATGCAAGCTTTTTGGCACTTTTTATGCAGAGGATTCTTGTCTTAATTTTTCATCTTCATACGGTGTTCGCAACTGCCATTATTTCCCCTACATTATAGCTGTTGCTTAAAAGGGTAGCATGATATCTTTCAAGAATTCATTTACCAATCAGTCGCAACATTAATACTTTCCATTGGTTTTAAAGTTGAGCTGAAATGAAAAATGTCTTTTCAATACTTTTACATCACTTCCCTAATGATGATAAGCAGTAGTTTAACATTGTATGCCAAAAAAATATAAAAATATGAAGACAATTAATTTCTGTATATCAAAGCACAATATTTTTATCTTCCAGTAAAAAAAAAAATGTTGGCTCACATCTGCACGTACCGGCTGATTCCAATCAATAGATATCATGGCATCAACCCAGTTCCGCAGCTTACCTGACCTTGTGTTCCTAATTTCGATTATATAACAAGAGCCGCCCAGCTCCTTAAAATATTATATTAATCATAGAGCTGAAATGTTGAAAGAATTTAAACTCATAACATGTGTGCACTGAAAAATAGAAAATTGAGGCAGTTAAAATCAAAATAAACAGGCTAATTTCTGTTTTTTTTTTCTCTATTCTATATAAAAATAGGTGATTGAATGTATCAATAATTATTAATATCGACTGATATGAAGAATGTTAAAGGGGATACAATGGGGATACATTTTTCAGTTATATCGTACAGCCCTACTGTCACACCCCTACTGCATGTTGAGCTGTTCACCTGTATATCGATTACCCGAGACACACTGTAATTCCAAGTATGATCAAGGCCGTTGACTGCAGAGAAAGCTCATACCTGAAAGAGAATGGCACTATGCAAAAAAATCTACATTTGACTGACTGATTGTCTTTTATCTTAACAGTGCATCAGAATGTTCAGAAGTGATACCGGTTCGACACATACTCCTAGAGCTTGCAGAAAAAATCAACACCAATCGCCAATGCCGCTTTAACATCAATCCGTCTGCAGTATTTTGTGGAGCAGTACGAGGCCTCGAGCGGCCATCTTATGACCCGTACTATATGATATCCATCAAGCTCTCAGATGACTTGGGAACAAACGAAGTAGCTGTTGATTTAAGGTGGACCTGGAAGGGAGTTCCTGAGACTGCTAATCGAAGCTATAGCAAGGTCACCCATGTTTGAGGGCATCAAAGAGAGGAAGAACTTGGCTCTTGATTGCACAGTTAATGATTTATTCTGTTTGAATTGATTGTAATCACGAAAAGTCTTCATTTACAATTAGAAGTATATATGAATAATACTCAAGGATAATACCTACAGTGTTATTAAAAAGAAAAAAAATGGAATGGGTGGCTTCTTTGTGCCAAATTGTTTGCAATTAATCAGCAATTGTATTTTAATTTATTTTTTCCTCTAACAGCGCTAATGCTTAGTTCCCACTGTCGTGCGCTCTGTTACGAACGCCACGATTGGCCATTTGTAGCTGATCGTGGAACTTCTCAGAAGCTGCTTTCACATTGGACGCGAAACAAATTTTTTGCACGACAGATTACATTCAAAGTCAATGCAAAGACTTTGCATTGACTTTGAATGTAATCTGTTGTGCAAAAAATTTGTTTCGCGTCCAGTGTGAAAGCGGCTTAAAATTTCAGGTTTTGATACGAGATGATGCGATGATCACGATTGACAATTAATCGTGTTGATTGTAGGAAATTTTTGAACCGTCCAAAACTTTTCTACGATCAACAGGATTGCCGCTCGACTGACCTCAAGACCTGATAAGATCTGATAGGGTCACCACGAGAATGCCATGATTAACACCACGATTTCAATCATGCCGCGAATCGTGATAGTGGGAACCAAGCATTAGAGAAGACCATAATTATATTGCTGGTAAAGCCATAGCAGTGAGCCTAGTCCATGGGGGTCCTCCTCCAGCGTTCCTGTTTCTCATGTTGTTCTTTTGTCTTGTCTGTGGTCCGGAGGCAGCCCAGCCCATCTTAGAGGATGAAGCAGAGGCAGATCTTCGGGAAAAACTCAAAGGTTTGAATTTGGTCAGGGGATTTATACTTGTGAAACAGCAGTGTAGATGCATCCTCTTCATGTGACACTCAAGCAGCATGTGGAACAGTGCCACCATAAGCATGTATACTTTGGATTTACATTGACTTTAAAATTTTGAGTGATTTCTTCGATAGAGATGGATGCTGTAGCTGCTGATACCAGTATGGAGTTCAATAGAATATCTTTTTTTTAATTGAATATTATAATTGATGTCGTTCGTATTTTCTGTTAGGTTACATAAGGCGTAGAAAACGATACAGCACTCATAAGAAGCAAAAACATGTAAAAAATCAAATAATATAGAAAATGTTATTGCTCAGTTACATGAAGTGAATTGTTAGTGAAAAGCAAGGGAGTAGCTGTGGTGGGATGTACTAATAATATGATCATGATCTAGATTCTCACTAGGAGGCCTCAGGTAGCAACATTATGCCAAATTACTGCATAATGAACAGTCTCACATGCAGCAAAAATTTTGCTCTTGACCCCCATTCCTGATACTTACACTTAAGAAAAATATAAGACAAAAAACATTTAAATGGCTAAACGAGACAGACTGATTCATATCACAACCTTATCTTATTAATATTGCATTGACCACATATTTAACTCTGAACAGTGTGTGGAGTCTATCCATTCAAAACACACACACATGCACTAGCACACACGGATCAGTACAGTAAAGAAACCGTAAAATGATGATAATTTACAGGCTGGTCTGTACTGATGAATAGACTCCTCCATAAGTCAGCATGTGTCAGTTGTCTGGCCATTTGATGGTTTCTGGTAACTCTGTCTCCACGGTGTGCACGGATAATCCTCAATCCAGTGCACTCAAAAAAGTTGTAAATAAATACCGGCACATTCTGAACATTCTGAAATTGGCAAAGCTTTTCAAGAGCCACCAAGATCTTTCTTTAGAAGGCAGCTCAATTTGAGAGACTATCTTGTGAGATCAGATTTATCAAGAAAACCTTCTCATTTTCTGTTCGGTGTCTCCAATGGTAATTTTCCGTGTTTTAATTGTGTTCAATGTCCCATCTGATCAGAGAAAACCACTTCCTACATCCTGAAACTGGAAAGGTTGTGAAGGTTAGAGGTAGAATTACATGCAACACTAAATTTGTTGTGTATTTATTAAAATGTCCAATCTGTACTATGTCGGAAAAACGAAACGTGAATTAAAAACAAGAATCTGTGAACACAAATGTTCAATTCGCAATCACTAAATCAGCAGTAGCTAGACATTTTAATAGCCATAATACTGACCTCAGATATTTGGGCATTGAAGCAATTTAAACTCCATCGAGAGGGGGAGATCGAGATAAAATTCTTCTACAGAGGGAATGCTTCTGGATTCACTTTCTTGACACTTTAGAGCCAAAGGGACTCAATGAAGCGTTGGTGCTAACTTGTTTTTTGTAAAAATGCCTGTTGTCAATAAAACCATTAAATAACATTAAAAATAACTTTAAAATGTTTGTTTGAACAATTAAAAACACTGGTTTGAACAGACTGCTGCGTCAGTCCGATTACTGATAAGTGACACCTGTGTGTGTGTTCGCGATTCATTCAGTTTGTTGCCTGAAACACGCTCAGGAAGGGTTTCACCTGAAATGTTCGTGTGGCAAAGTAAGTTCATTCAGTGGAGTGCTGTCCTGTACATTTTTGACTTTACTATATCATTCTACAATCAATTGTAGTCATCAGATATCAAAAATGTGATTCCCTACCATTGAATTACTTGTATATTCATCTTTCAAGCAATTCAGCGGTTCCTTACAACCTTATACAATCCCTCAATGATATCCAGTGTCTCTAATGCTTGCTCAGGCTTATCTCACGCCCACCTGAACTACAACCTGGTAATTATTTATTGATTGACACATTTTTATCCAATTCCAAACAGTATAAACTTTCCACAGTTATTGAGAGACTTTGATTTGACCGTCAGAAAAGTATTTAATACCTTGCGTAATAGCAAGTTAGGTTGTATTCTCTGTACTGATGGCAGGGATGAGAGTTTGATTCTGACATGGATAATGGGAGTAATTCTGAATGGAACTGTACTGGAAGGATCCTCTTACCGGAAGGCTCTGTTACACTGTTTATCTGGAGGAGGGCTTCATTGATGGACAGTGTTGCTTCTATTTGAGTGAGTAGAATGGAGAAAGAAGGCATCCCTATGGCTAGCTAGCTAGCTAGCCAGCTGGCTGGCTGTTTTTTTTTTTTTTTTTTTTTTTTTTTTTAATTTTCAGTTTACCAAAGCCATGATAATCACAGAGCTTGTTTGCCACATTGGTTAGTATAAGTAACCATTAGCCTTTGCTAATTATACTGTATATGGCAGAATTTTGCTGAATGTACTGATGTTTTAGAATTTATACCATATTCAATCCCATCAAATGCCTAGGTTTTGCAGGGCTGCCAACTTTCTACGCAATCTCACACATATGGTGTAAGTTTCACGCATTTTGAAGGCGTATTCACCGTAGTCAGCAATTATTCAACCAACGAATATTAATGAGATTCTTACGTTTAACTAAAGTCCTTGTGAGTGGAAGTTTGAGTTTCACTTGCGTTACGGTGGATTTCACCACGAGTAACATGGAAGCAATTGTGACTTCAAACATTGTGCGCTTTTCCTCACTCAGGGGTTGGAAGCAATGTGTGTGTTTAATGATCGTTTAAATTGTTTAAACGAAACAAGACCATTTGAAACGTCTTTATGCAATTCCATTGCTTCCAACCCCTATGTAAAGTATAGACTGGAAATGGAGAGACTGAAATCCGTGTTTTTTGGAACTTTTGCCTTACTTCTACTTGTGCAGATGTTCACGTTTGTCTTCACATGCCGCCATAACGACAATGTTTTAATTCAGTATGGACGTTCAGAACTTCTTCAGTTCTCGGATTACTCTACTACAGACCTGCATTTGGATATACCATTGGAATGCTCTAGGGAATCACGAACTATCAAGAAACGCAAACGAGGTAAGAGAGGGGGTCTCAGACGCAAAGTTAGAGCTCGGAAAACTAAACCTCCATTACCCACAATGTTACTTTCAAACGTTCGATCCCTACGAAGACAGTTTACTGAGGTGGAAGCCAGCGTTAAGTTTATGTATGAGTACAGAGAAAGCTGTTTGCTTTGTTTTACCGAGACCTGGTTAAACGAATCAATTGACAACGATAGTCTTCATATTTCCGGATTTGGATCACCATTACGCCAAGATAGAGACTTTGCATCGACAGGAAAATCAATTGGTGGCGGTGTATGCGTATATATCAGCGAAAGATGGTGTAAAGCTTATAATATCCGAGAATCTAAATGCACAGAGGATGTTGAAATGTTATCAGTGTCGTTACGACCATATTATCTACCCAGAGAATTCGGACAAATATTTGTTTCTGTTGTCTATGTACCGCCTGATGCAAACGTTAACAAAGCAGCTGATATAATACGCACTACTGTGGATAACCTGCAAACACTTTCACCAGATGCTCCCCAGTTTTTACTTGGAGATTTCAACAGTTGTCATTTAAGAAACGTTTTACCTAACTACTATCAGTATGTGGATTGCCCCACGCGATGTAATAAAACTATTGATTTGTGCTTTGGAAACGTGAAGGACGCCTATAAATCTTATGTAAAGCCGCCTGTTGGAACGTCAGATCACAATACTATACATCTTCTTCCAGCTTACAAGCCAAAAATAAAGTCTCAAAAACCTATTGTAAAATCTGTGAAATCATGGACTAATGACTCAATTGAACAATTAAGAGGCTGTTTTGCTTGTACTGCGTGGGAAATATTCGAGGAAACATGTGCAAACTTGGATGAACTTACTACAGTGATTACAGATTATATAACCTTTTGTGTTGATAGTATTGTCCCTGCCAAGACCATCAAGATCTTTCCCAACAACAAGCCGTGGATTACGAAAGAACTGAAATCAATCTTAAACGAAAAGAAGCGTGCCTTTTGTGCTGGCGATCGAACGAAAGTGACAAGCGTCCAAAAAGACATATTGTGTCAGACAAGGAAATGTAAAACTTTATATAAGGATAAAATTGAGAAGCAATTTAGTGATAATAATCTACGTAATGCCTGGTATGGTGTGAAAACTATAATTGGTGCAAACAAAAAGAACAGCAGTATAAATGTGCCTGATGACCTGTCATTTGCTAATGAACTGAATTCATTTTATGCACGTTTTGATAAACATGACTTTAGGAATGATTTAGAAAGTATCTGTGCTTCTCTGCCTGTATCTGATGGTATTGTTATCACTAATGATGATGTAATCAACACGTTCAGTCATATCAATGTACGAAAGGCATGTGGGCCGGATAATTTGTTTGGTATTGTTTTGAAGGAATGCAGAGTTGAATTGTGTCATGTATTTAAAAAGTTATTCCAGACATCCATAAATTCTCATGAAATTCCCAAGGCTTGGAAACTGTCCAATATTATACCTGTACCCAAAAAGCCCAACCCTTCAGTTCTTAATGATTACCGCCCAGTTGCTTTAACGTCAGTGGCAATGAAATGTTTAGAAAGAATTATTAAGAAGATTTTGGTCACCAGTACTGAACATGTTTTAGATTCTTTACAGTTTGCTTACAGGTCCCGGCGTGGTGTGGAAGACGCAACTTTAACTCTTTTACATAAAGTGTATAGTCATTTAGAAAATTCCAATTCTTATGTCAGAATTTTGTTTGTTGATTTTTCTTCAGCTTTTAATACTATTCAGCCTTACTGTCTTATTAACAAACTTTTTAAACTTGGTGTAAACTCTCATATTATCAAATGGATTAAATCTTTTATTGTAAATCGCTCCCAGTTTGTTACAGTTAACGGCTATCAATCATCTCTGTGTTACACTTCTACTGGGGTGCCACAAGGCTGTGTTATATCTCCAATCTTGTTTATCTTATATACAAATGAATGTCAAAGTTCCAGTGCAAATTGTTTTACTGTCAAGTTTACTGATGACGCAGCTTTGGCCGGCCTTATTAGAGAATCAGAAATTAATTACAGATATGAAATTTCAAAATTCACATTATGGTGTCAAGATAATTTTCTCACATTGAACGTTAAAAAGACCAAGGAGATGATAATTGATTTTAGAAAAAAGAAGACACCTCTACGTCCAGTCGTCATCAATGATGAAGACATCGAAATTGTGGATGAATACAAATACCTTGGCACTTTTTTTAGATTCGAAATTAACTTTTAATGCTAACACGGATTTTATTTATAAGAAAGGTCAACAGCGTTTGTATTTTTCGTCGTTTAAGACATTTTAACATGGATCCAACTATTATGAGATTATTTTACAAAAATTTTATTCAAAGCATTTTCGTTTAATTTCTACTGTTGGTATGGTGCTCTGTCTGTTCGAAATAAAAACAAAATATTCAAAATTGTAAATACAGCAAATAAAATCATTGGCATCTCATCAGAAAATATCGGCATCTTTTTTTGAGCAGCAAACTCTGAAAAAACGAAAGATTTTAAACGACAGCTCACACACTCTGTTTCAGTATTACCAATTTCTTCCTTCTGGTCGCTATTATGTCTGCCGATTATTCGACAATCGTTCATATCAACAAGTATTCGCCTTGACAACGAATTTTATGCTGTTTAGTAACAATCATTGTCTTATTTCCAGACTTCGTGTTTTTTGTCTGCTTTTCTTTTATTAAGCTTTTGCTTAAACCTCATCTTATGTTTACATAGTGTTTTAAGTTATTTCTCTCGGAGTTATTTGTTCAACCGTGCTATACAATATTCATACGCTATTCATGTATTTACAATGTTCTTCTTTTTGTTAATTGTTTTGGTATTTATTTTTTTTTATGCATTGCTGAGCTCTGTAAAACAAATTTCTGATAATAAAGTATTATCTTATCTAAAGACAAAATATTCATAAAACGTCTCTAGTGGTGAAATACAGCGTGAAACTGCAGTCCAAAACTCAATTGGCATCTCATCAATTGAATAATTGCTGACTGCGGCATGGGAAAGTGAATGCCTCTAAGAGGCATGAGACTCACAGCGAATGCGTGAGAGTTGGCAGCCCTGGTTTTGTGTGAAATGAGAACAGCTCCAGGACTACGTTGAAACCCCTGCCATATTCAGTGCACTAATTCAGAACAATCTAGAGCAGCATATTGCCTGCTTTTAACTGATAGTGGAATATCTATTTTGTTAAAATGAGGTATATCAGAAATGACTGTGTTAGTGAGTTATACTTGCACCTTATTGGGTGTGAAAAGCATTTATCTAAGCTTGCTTTTTGCTAGGATGATCGGAATTGTAAATGGCAAGCTTTCCCTCGCAGGGTGAACATTCTGACTGTAAAACAAGCCATGCCTTTTAACCCTCCTATTATCCTCAGATTTACTAAGTAACAATCAATTGACCCCAGGTCAGAAAATGATTTTAAAATTGTTGACCAAGTTTTTGTGTCGGGCACTTTGTTTATTTGTTGAATACATAAATAACCCCTTGATAATGAAACTTTTCAGTAAGTTGACCTGTCCTCTAGCGCCACCATCACGCCAAACTTTTAAATTAGAATTTATGTATCTTGAAAAGTTTTCATACAAATCTTCTCAAATTTACTGACAACATTATTGACCACAAGAGGATGAAGCCTGTTGGTTTTAGTGATGATATGACCTTTCCTGTAGCGCCACCATCAGGTCAAAATTCAGTTTTGTTAACGATCTTGAAAATCTTTCATCAAAATCTTTTCTAATTTGGGGTGCACATTCATGACTCTCACAGAATGAACTATATTGATTGATGTACCCCCCCCCCCCTTTCCTTTAAACATATTTATTTACTTTTTTAATCTTTTTTTTTAAATATATATAATTTAGCAGCACTAAATCTTTTTTGAATGCATTACCTTCCCATTTTTGGAAGGATCGTGTTGCTGGTGGTTGAGAGACAACAGGAGGGTCAAATCTCATTCTGATCAGATGAGAATGCCTCAAAATAGGGTCCTCTCATCACAATCCTCCCAGACAGCAAATAGATCCGGGCGGATCTGCGCCGGATGTAGTCCAACATCCTGAAAAAGATCTGCTCCAGATAATTGATTGGCGCCAGATCCGCACGGATCCACTTTTCAGTTCTGGAACAGATCCGGACCAGATCTGAAACGGATCGACAAAAAGACCAACTGTATACAGCCCATATCTGGCACGGATCTGTCAGGTGACTGTCAATCTGCCAGATACGTTGCAGGTCCGTTCAGCGGATCTGCCTGGAAAATGGAGGTAGGGCGGGAGTGGCCGGATCCTATATGGACCATTTTGCTGTCTGGGCTCTGTCTCAGACACATTCTCCTCGATGTCACTTTCACTGTCAAAGAGCTGTTCCAAAACTTCATGGACAGTAAACCTTTTCCCAGAGGACATTTTCAAGTGAGAGAGCTTGCAGATTGCAATATACACAGAGCACAATGAGGAGTGATTTGGATAGAGGGCTGCCATGCAAGCTTTTAAATGTTTGCTCCTCCCTTATTTTGCATGAACTACCAATGTCCTTGCGGGAATACCCCGCCCTCCACAGCGCGGGAAATATCAGTTCTTCGGCAGGTGTGAGTACAGCAGGTCCACATACACACACAGACACAGACACACACCCCTTCATTGGTGTGGGAAAATGAGAATATTGTTTCCCCCCAGGACTACAAAATTGAAAATTACCCCTTCAACCAATATTCAGTGTCCCACAGACAAGTCAGCCAACAATCATAGAGCAGCTCTTCATATTGCCTTGAGATTATCATTTTACAGGGGAGGCATGTTTTAGAAAACTTGATAGTGGAATATCTATTTTGGCAGGGGTTAAAATTTGTTTCCCACATGGAATATCAGAAATGGAATAGTTGTTTTCCCCACCCCCTGTCATGAATCAAAACTCAAAAGTATCAACTCTGCACCTGCAGTTGTGGGGATGTTAGGTCACAGACAGACAGACAAGTTTTATCTAAAACAGCTTGGGGTCTTTTTGACCCTAGAGGATGCGTGCAATATGTGTTCAAATTGAAAAAATATCATCATGGTAATTTTATGCTTAATCAGTTGTTCAAATTGAAAACATGAAATATGAAAAAAAAAAAAAAAAGTCAACTATTATTTTTTGAATGATAAACATTGAATGGGGTCAAATTGACCCCAAGGATAATAGGAGGGTTAATGAGTACGGGCGCTTGCTGATGCGGATTTGTAGAAATTGGACAAAACTCTGAACTTCATCACACAGAAAATCTTTACGAATATTTTTTTGTGTTTGTGGCCCTTACTCTGAACTAAAATTATGAAAAGAAACTGAAATAAGATGGAATTCTAAATGCTGCAAGTGTCATGTATCATTAAATCCATTTGCCCTTCTCTGTGAAGGTCAGATCTTGAATTATAAAGACTAAAATCAGGTGATGCATAAATAGCTATATTTGGCTTCTGTGCAAAGGGGTTGAACTAGGGACTTGGGGGGCAGGGAGGTCAGAGAGTGATATGAATATGGAAATGCAAACTGCCCTGCTGCACACATTCGTGATGATATCTTTTTAAAGCAAGAAGGCATAGTCAGGGGCTTGGAGCAGCAGGCAGCTGAGGGAAAGAGCAGAAGTAATTGTCTGAAATGTTTCTATTTAAATGCTGGAAGCATTAAAAATAAACTCTCGGAACTTCAAGCTGTTATGATTACTGGGGGTTATGACTTAGTTGGGATTACACAGATATAGCTTGGTGAAGAGGATGGGGATGAATGTAATATAGATGGTTATAAGGGCTTAAGGAAGGATAGATCTAATAGAAGGGGAGGGAGTGTGGCACTTTATGTTAATGAAAACCGTCATATGCCGGAAATTCCTGAAATCAAACATCTCCTGCCCTGTGAAGATATAACATAGGAGTGTGCACTGGCCCACCAGCTTCAGACGGTATTGTAAATGCAGTGCTCTTTTAGAAGGTAGGCAAGCTTGTAAAGGAGGAGGGACTATTACCATACCCATTTGATTATGAAACGGCAAAAGGACAGGGTAAAGGTGAAGAATAATTTTTAGATGTTCTCCGGACTTCTCACACTTTTCTTTACTCAGGGGTTGGAAGCAATGGAATTGCATAAAGATGTTTCAAATGATCTTATTTCATTTAAACAATTTAAACGATCTTCAAACACATGCATTGCTTCCAGCCCGAGTAAAAAAAAGCGTGAGAAGTCCGGAGTCATAATCGGTTTCCATATTACTTGTGTTGAAATCCACCGAAACGCATGTGAAACTGATAAACCTCCATGCACAAGGACTTCAATTCCGTGTGAGAATCTCTTACATACGTGTTGATTGAATAGTTGCTGACTACGGCAGAGGAACGCAAATATGTCAATAAAACTCATGCTGAATGCGTGAGAGATGACAGGTATGCTTTAATAATGAAAACTGGCCACACCTGATAATGTTGAGAGTTTTTGGAGTTTCTGTAATGGTAATTTAAATGAATGATTGAAAACAGGTCAAGAATTAGGCTATTCGTCCTCATTATAACTCAGCAAGGAGAACTGGCGATGCCTGATGGTCCTTAGGATTTTTGGAGTCAAGTAAAGTCAATTTTATAAAGATTGAATACAGGTCATGACCAATCATTATTGTTAAGGGATGGTTTGTGCTTCTCCTATTGCCAATTCACCAGTCACAACTGCCTTCAACTTAGTAAACTAATGAGCAAACTAGAGACGGACCTAAATAAACTACTCAGTTTACGACACTGTGTGAGTTCTTTTGTGATGCAACACACTCATCAGACCACGGAGCATTGAGCACATTTCTAGAGACCTTTCAAGGATGGGTGAAGGGACCCACTCGCACAGGCTGGTACAACCAAAAAGATGTTTAATAAATATACTTTAAAAAAGACAAAAACAAACAGGGGAGCAGCAGCAACACACACAGAGCTAAAAATGCCCAGAATGCAGCTGCCCTGCCAATTGGCAGTGCAGCTCTTAAATACTCTAAGCTTCAACTCCACTTCAGCGAGCAACAGGTGAGGCTCGTTGAAGTGGAGGCGAAGACAGCAGGAAGGGGGAGGGACTGCAGGGCAGAACCATCACAAGACCAGACTTCAAGAAAGACAAAGAAGCTGTGGAAAAAGTTCAAAGAAGAGTCACAAAATTAATTCCTGTAATAAACGATGAAACCTATGAGGAGAGGCTGAAGATTCATAATCTCTTCAATCCGAGTAAAGGGAGACTTCAGGGTGATCTGCCTGAGGTCTTTAAATACAACATTAACTATGTAGGATTAGTCAGGCCAAGTTCTGGTAGCAGAACAAGGGGTCACAAATCGAAGTTAGCTAAGAGTAAATTTAGCACTGACATTAGGAATTATGTTTTTGAGGCACAGAGTAATCTCAGTGTGGAATAGCTTGCCTGACCGTGTTGTTGAGGCAGAAACTTTGTGAGTTTATCAAGATCAGGCTTGATTTAGTGCTAGATATCTTTTAGTCAGTGAGCATTTGAAGTGTGAGATTCACTTTAGCAATAGGAAAATGGCGAGCCTAGTTGGGCTGAATGGCCTGTTCTTGCCACTCATGTTATGTGATGTTTTATTTTCTTTGAGACCTGATATCTTCCATCTTGATTCTGACCTGATATCCACCATATTGTTTCTGCTCTTTCTTTACTCACACTTGACCTAAAGAACCTCCCTCTCCCTCCTTTCTCCTTGGTTGAGGGAAATGACTCTTGACTGCCTGCCTCACTGGCTGCAGTTTTTAGTTTATATTCTTCAATCTCCATGGGAAGCGAGCATTCAAAACAAGTGTCAGTACAGCGCAATAAAAGCCCACACACTGTAACAAACAGAGGCAGATTGCCTGGAGAATCGGAATCACACACATATTTCATAATTCCGACTTCTCTGTAAAGTTCTTGGCTGCATGAATATGATACATAAGCAACTTTATAGAAAATGATGCCCGGGGAATGAATATGGTAATGACCTTCATCAACATTATTTTCATCATCATCACTGTCATCATCATCCCCATCAACACCATCATTAGCTGTATCTAACCAGTGAAGCAGCCTTGATTTTTGGAGAATTGATGTGTTAGTTCAATCAGGAATTGGTAATTGAAGCAGGACTCCTGTTAGGAATATCTTTTTGGTGAACTACAGCCCCAATTCAGAGATAGTTGGGACAAAGTGTAAATTGTGAATAAAATCAAAACGCTATGACTTTCAAAACATACCAGCCAGTATTTTATTCATAATAGAACAGAGATAACATAGCCAATGTTGAAACTGAGAAAGTTACAATTTTATCCACAAAATGAGCTCATTTCAAATTTGATGGCTGCTACTGGTCTCAAAAAAGTTGGGACAGGGGCCTGTTTACCATGGTGTAGCATCCCCTCTTCTTTTTAGCACAGAGTGGAGGCATCTGGGCATTGAGGAGACAAGTTTCTTGAGTTTAGCCATTGGAATTGGATCCCACTCTTGTTTAATACAGGCTTCCAGCTGCTGGAGAGTTTTGGGTCTCCTTTGACAGACTTTTCCTTTAATTATGCACCAAATGTTCTCAATCGGTGAAAGATCAGGAATGCAGGCAAGCCAGTTCAGCATAGCGCTGTAACGATTCTGAATCACAATTTTTTAAAAGCGTAGTACCACCACATACTGCCATGGGGCAAACATCCGAGCTTTCCCTTTTCTTTTATAAAACCCGACGCATTCTTGAACGAAAGTGCTAAACATAAAAGGGCATGAGAAATGCTTCCGGAAAAAAACCTGACTGACCTCAGTATTTATTTTTCGGCAACATGCTGAAAGGAGCCAAGCAAATGGAAACAGAATCGTCTCCTATTAATAACCAATTAGGGAACTCGAAGAAAAGTACCGTTTACTTTGCTTGATTAGCAATCAAATGGTGGATTTGTTTACTCTTTAAGTTGAATGAGTAGAGCTGTTCATTAAGACAACATGTTAAGTTGCTGCATTTTGAAATTTAAATGGCCTTAGAACAGCAGATTTGCCATGAACACAATTGCCATTGCCACGCCATTTCGTGCTACTGTGATAATTTATATCTCACATTCACGGTTCATTCACTTTTCAGAATGTTTTCCACCTTATTTATTTTTTAGATGCTTAAAATCCAGGGCGATCTTAAAACAAATCTGTTTTAAATTAATCTTGAATTGTAATGGCCGGTAGTATAAGGAGGCCAAGTGCAACGACCAGAGATAAAGTAAGCAGCACGGACACAGTACAAACACAGAGAATAACAAAGGCCAAACGAAAGTACTCGCGCTTCCAAAGGACGTACAACAGTCCGAACCACGGAAGCAAAGCGAGAAAGAAAAAGGGAGAAGAAACTCCAATAATTAGAAGAGAGAAAGTCATTCAATACCTGACTACAGATATCTTCAACTATAGTGCATAGCTACAAACAGACACTCTAGCGAAGGAGGCGTGCCGGACTTCCTGCTTATATACAACCCCAATTCCGAAATAGTTGGGACGAAGTGTAGATTGTTAATAAAATCAAAATGCAATGACATTCAGATCACATGAGCCAATGTGTTATTAACAATAGAACATAGATAACATGTCAAATGTTGAAACTGAGACATTTTACATTTTTATCCACAAAATGAGCTTATTTCAAATTTTCTGGCTGCAACAGGTTTCAAAAAAGTTGGGACACAGGCAAAAAAGGGCTGAAAAAGCATTTAATATATAAGAGAATCAGCTGAAAGAACATTTCACTAGTAATTAAGTTAACTGGCATGAGGTGTGTAACATGATTGGCTATGAAAGGGATGTCTTAGAGAGGCTCAGTCTCCCAGAAGTAAAGATGGCCAGAGGCTCTCCAACCTGTGAAGGCTTGTGTAAAAAAATTGTGGAATACTTTGAAAACAATGTTCCCCAACGTCAAATTGCAAAGGCTTTGAAGGTCTCATCATCGACAGCGCATAACATCATCAAATGATTCAGAGAAACTGGAAAAATCTCTGTGCATAAGTGACAAGGCCGAAGACCTTTACTGGATGCCCATGATCTTTGGGCCCTCAGACGCCACTGCATCACTCACTGGCATGATTCTGTCATTGACATTACTAAATGGGCCAAGGAATGCTTCAAGAAGCACTGTCTATAAACACAGTCCGCTGTGCCATCCACAGATGCCACCTAAAACTCCATCATGCAAAAAGGAAGCCATTGTTGAGCATGATCCAGAAGCGCCGCTGTGTTCTGTGGGCCAAGGCTCATTTAAAATGGACTGTAGCAAAGTGGCAAAGTGTCCTGTGGTCAGACGAGTCCAAATTTGACATTCTTGCTGGAAATCATGGGCATCGTCTCCTCCGAGCTAAAGAGGGAAAAGACCACCCCTCCTATTATCAGTGTTCAGTTCAAAAGCCAGCATCTCTGATGGTATGGGGATGCATTAGTGCATATGGTGTGGGACACTTGCATGTTTTAAAAAGCACCATGAATACTGAAAGGTATATAAAGGTTTTAGAGCAACATATGCTCCCCTCAGATGACATCTATTCCAGGGAAGGCCTTGTGTATTTCAGCAGGACAATGCAAAACCACATACTGCAGCTATTACAACAGCATAGTCCGCGTGCTGATCTGGCCTGCCTGCAGTCCTAATCTTTCACCGATTGAGAACATTTGGTGCATAATTAAACGAAAACTCAAAGGAGACCCAAATTCTCCAGCCGCTGGAAGCCTGTATTAAACAAGAGTGGGATCAAATTCCAATGGCTAAACTCAAGAAACTTGTCTCCACAATGCCCAGACGCCTCCATTCTGTGTTAAAAAGAAGAGGGGATGCTACACCATGGTAAACAGGCCCCTGTCCCATTTTTTTTGAGACCTGTAGCAGCCATCAAATTTGAAATGAGCTCATTTTGTGGATAAAATTGTAAAATTTCTCAGTTTCAACATTTGCTATGTTATTTCTGTTCTATTGTGAATAAAATACTGGCTGGTGCGATTTGAAAGTCATTGCGTTTTGATTTTATTCACAATTTACACTTTGTCCCAACTATTTCGGAATTGGGGTTGTAGTTCACCAAAAAAGCGTCGCCCCAGCTCAGTCAGCCAGCTGGGTAAAGAATTGGATAGCCCAGGAATTCGATATCGTCCCAGGACGAGAGCCGCAAAGAAAAGTTCAAACAACACGCACACCTCACAAACCATGACATGAATAATGTCCTAAAATTCTACAACGAGAGATTGAATTCAGAGGAAGATTTATTCAAATTATTGGCATTCATTCAATCTAACACCATAGCCCAGTTAGGTTTGTCTGCTTTTCACCATCACTTCTTAATCGTTTTTGGCTACTGAAATTGCTTGATTGTTATTCAGGCCAAGTACACGGGAACAGACTAAGGGAAGGGCAGAGCACCTGCAATTAGCGAAATATAAACTCAGGCTTCTTCCCGACTGCATTTTAAATCGTTTGCCGCTTAAGGTGTGTATGTTTCAAGAAGGTACACGCGACTGCCTACACACCCCATGACTGCAAGTGGTCTCATCACACTTTAAAAAAATCCTCGTTCAACATCGCCACAACCCAACTCAGCATTTAATCTCTCAGAGATCTATAATGAAAAAATAAAAATAAAGAGATTTATTTTTAGATCGCCCTGGATTTCAAGCGTCTAAAAAATACACAAGGTGGAAAACACTCTGTAAAGCGGATGAAATGTGAATGTGAGATATAAATTATCACAATCACACGAAATGGCCAAATACGCGTTCTTGCAAATCTGTGCTGTTCTATGGCCATTTAACTTTCAGAATGCGGCAATCAAACATGCTATCTTAATAAACAGCTGTACTCATTCAGCAAAGTAAATAAGCGAATCCCCTGTTCGATTGCTAATTACAATTGCTAATTGTAATTGGCTAAAAGGAGACGATTCTAAAGTCCTTTACTTGGCTCCTTGCAGCATGCCACGAAAAATACTGACATCAGTCAAGTTTTTTTCCGGAAGCATTTTTTTTTTTTTTTTGATTTTGTTTTATTTCGGCATGATTGTATACTCATTTCATGACAATTTCAATACAACATGTATCATAATGAATTCAGCGGGGGAGAAAAGATCGCTTGTCAAAGTCCGCCCCAACTTCCAGAAAAACAGTTTGATTATGGTTAAGATATCATAGAGATTCATATATCACAACAGAGCTGAGCCCATTTACACTACGATTTGTAAGATAATAAAGAGTTGTGAACATCATGAAGAATTTTAATCACAATATAGCTGAGTGTCTATGCAAGTTTAGATTTGAGAGTCACTCTTGATTTAATCCATTAGATTTGGTCCAGAGAAACCTGAACTCCTTTCTTCATCAGTTGGTTTGTTCCTAGTGATTTGGAATAGGTGGAAGGTGCAAGTAATACCGGATCTTTGCATGGATCTCTTAGTTAGTCATCATCTCCGTCGACTTGGTTCACCCTTGCCTTGTCGGATTTAATGACCCCGCAGTATATTTAGTCCGTCCTTGGCTTCCTTGACGTCAAATCCAATTTTATTGAGCTTTATGTCGAGGATAACCATGCTTTTCAAAGTTTTCTTTATCCTGTGGTCGAAAAAAACAGACCGAGCCCCAATGATAGTAGGCCCGCTATCATAAATCCAACTAGATAGACGTCCTCTACATCCTCGATGTCAGGACTGCCAAACACAAACGCCACTTTCCCCATGCATCCATGGTGTAACCAGCCGGGAATGTCCCATCCGGGCATGTCGGTTCTCCAGAACCTGTCCGCCTCGTGGAAATAATTTTGTCAATTGCATTTAACGACCAGTTTATAAGATCCATGTTGGTTACAGCTGTCTGTGGTAATGTGCTGTGACGGTTTCTTTAGACAGGTGGCCTGGTGTGTTCAGCAGATGCAATGGAACAGATTTAACAATAGCAGTCCACATATTTAGTCTAAACAACTCCTATTGTTTTTGCCCGCTATGGTTCCGTGTAGTTTATCCAATGTCATTTTGTTGGATAAGTTTATAGTTGTTCAAACATGCACATTTCAAAAGATACTTAAAGACCTTCAAATTGTCTGCCTTTCTAATACCGTCTTCAAGTATATTCCATGCACTGACTCAGCCACAGATAAGGAGTGCTCACTCCGAGTCGACTTGACCCTTCTCTTCTGCAACAACATTCTGCCTCTTAGATCATGGGTACATTCACGTTCCAAAAACAGGCATTGTATATTTCTAGGCAATTCTTTGTGGTATCCTAAATATACAATTTGCAAGGAGTTGAATTTTATTATATCCTGTAATTTAAGAAACCTTGCCTTAATAAACAATCGTTTGTATGTGTTCCATAAGGAGCGTAATGAATAATTCTAAGGGCTTTTTTTTTTTGGAGTTTAAACAATGATTCTATTGTATTATTATAAGTGTGTCCCCATACTTCAGCGCAGTAATGTAAGTGGGGTGCTATGAGTGCTGAATAGATTATTTTAAGAGACTTGTGTTTTAATAATTTCTGCATTTTCAAAAGAATAGACACGCTTTTAGCTAACTTTCTTTGAACCAAGTTTACATGCGGTTTCCAGCTCAAGAGATTATCTAACATAACTCCCATGAGTTTATATTCGTTTACCCTTTCAATGCTGGTACCATTGACCTTTAAGTCTATGTCATCCTTCAGGCTTTTTCCCCAAACATCATAAATTTGGTCTTTGTAAGATTTAGTGATAATTTGTTTACATTAAACCACGTGTGAAGTTTAGACATTTTCGTTATTAGCTAATTTTACCAATTGTTTGAGATCGACACCTGAGCAAAAAATAGTCGTGTCATCTGCGAATAAAATTAGTTTTAGGATATCGGACACCTTAACAATGTCATTTATGTAAATTATGAACAACTTAGGACCTATGACTGAGCCCTGAGGAATTCCACAGGTAATGTCCAAGCAATTCGATTTGCTATTGCCCATCTGCACAAATTAGTCCTACTTGTTAAGTAATTTTTGATCCATTTTAATCACGGTCCCTCTTATTCCATATTTGTAAAGTTTTTCAATCAGTATATCGTGATTTATAGTGTCGAATGCTTTCTTCAGATCAATAAATATGCCCATAGAATATAAGTTTGAATCTAGTGAATCTTTAATCATTTCAATAAATTCCGTTAGGGCTAGTGCTGTCGAATGTTTTTCCTGAACCCATACTGACTGTCACACAGTATTTTGTGTTTATCAATGTGCTTGTCAATCTGTCATTGAAGAGCTTTTCTAGGACCTTTGAGCATTGAGGTAAAATCGAGACAGGACGATAGTTGGAGAAATCATATTTATCCCCACTTTTGTAGAGAGGGATAACTTTCGCTATCTTCATTTTATCTGGAAACACTCCATAGGAGAAGGATAGATTGCATATATGCGTAAGTGGAGTTACAATTGCGTTAGTTAGTGCTTTCAGTAATTTCATGTCTAGATGGTTTACATCAACTGATGTCTTAGCTGTACAATTTTTCAGAATTGATCTGGATCTGGTAACAGGAGTTAATGTCATTATGTCTTGGATTTCCTCATCCTTATTAAGGTAGTCCCATCTCAGGTGTGAGGATTTAATACCCTTCGCTAGTTCTGGCCCAACATTCACAAAATAACTGTTAAAATTCTCACGACCAATTCCATGTTCTCCACCTTTTTGCCATTTATGTTAAAGAAGGCAGGGTACTCCCTCTTCATAGTCCTCCCAGAGACGTTCTTGATTATATTCCAGAGATTTCTGGTATAATGTTTATTTTCTAATAAAAGCTTTTTCATAATACTCTCTTTTATGTTTCCTTAGTAAATATGTCACTTTGTTTCTGTATTTTTTGTACCTAATTTCTGCTTTCTCAGTTCTTTCCCTCAGAAACTGCTTATATAGTGTATTTTTTTTTTTTCTTACACGCATTCGCCAATGCTTTCAAACCCAAGGCCTTCTCTCTTTGTTTTGCTTCAGTTTGTTCATTGTTTTGACTAGACAGTGTTTATCATACAGAGAGTTTACTGTCCATAGAAAAGCCTGATAGGCTTTATTTGGATCTTGTTCTGTTAGTACATTATCCCAACTTTGGTTCAACAGATCTAATTCTAGTTTCTTTAGCCTTTTTTTCGCTTTTTAATTCTGATTTCTGTGTGTTCCAGGGTTTTGGATCTAGCCTGGTCCCTTATATCTAATTTGCAGTTACAAATAGCAAAAACTGGTAGATGATCAGTAATGTCACTTATCATGATGCCACTTAATATTTCAGAATCTAACACATTAGTATACACATTATCTATCAAGGTGGCACTGTGTCTAGTAATCCTGCTTGGTCTTGTGATTAATGGTTGCATACCCATGGCATACATGGTGTTGATATAATCCTCTATTATAGAGCTATTATTTGGATTTATCAAGTCAATATTAAAGTCCCCACATATATAAACATTTTTCTGGTTCATATTGGCGAGTAATTCACCCATACATTTACTAAAAACATCAATTTTGCGAATCCGATTGCTCTGTACACACAACAAATAACCGTATTTTTACCTTTCAACCTAGGAATCTCAATTGTAAGGCATTCCATTACATTTTCCACAACATTTGATTTGCATTCCAGTACCTGGAAGTTTATGGCCTCATCAATAAATAGTCCAACACCCCCACCAGCTTTATTCAGTCTGCTCTTACACGAAGTTATAACCCTCCATGTAGAAGTCCTTGTCCTTTTCTTCTTTAATCCAAGTTTCCGATATTGCAATGATGCTGAACGAATTAGCAAATGACAGAAGGTATTCCTTTATTTGGTCAAAGTTTGCATATAGACTCCTACTATTAAAGTGAATAATGGACAGACTCCCTTCCATTTCAATGCTCTTGTTAAATTTGTCCACAGTAAAGTATCCACATGCATTGTAGAAAAACTGGTTATCCGGATCCATTTCCTCAGTAGGGTCTATTCCTGAATGATAATAACTTGTCGTGAAAAAGCCAGCTTCCTGATCTACAGTTTGGTTCATCAGATAACTGCTCATAGAGATTTGTCAAATTTTAACCTGCCTCAGTGGTCAAAACTCTCCAGATCCCGCATCATCTTGATCAGCACCGGTCTGGTGGTTTCGGTGAAGACCCATTTGGTTTGATGAAAATTCTGCAGTTAGCCGACCAAGTGCTGTGTATCTTCCCGCTTTCTTTAGTTGACGAGCTTTCCATGCGATGGTTGCATTGTGCTTGGTGAGGTTTTCATTTATGAAAACATTGGATCCTTTGAGATTTTTCCCTTGCTTCAACAGAGAATTTTGTGCTTGTTGCTTGTAAAGCACAGCCCGTGCTGCCTCGGTCTCCTCTTACACCCCTTTTTCGGTAACAGATAACATGAATCCACATCGCCGGGGTTCAAAAGAAATACTTTTGGACCGAAGGAATTCCATCACCTGCATTTCCACAGATTTATTGTCCTCCTCGCTTCCATCGTCGTCATCCGCTGTTGCCCTGGCATAACTCCTGGGTTTGATTTTGAGCCCTGTCAAGATTACATCATTACGTTTCTCTTGTTGTTCCAGCTCCTCCAGTTTGATTGATAAAGAATTAATTAGTGTGTCTTTCTTGGCAATCTCTTTTCTGAGATCACAGTTTTTCCTTCAAAAGCTGGTCCAACTGCTCCTTCATACCTTCCCTCCACTCCCTCCACTCCCTCATTTCACTTCTCAATTCTTGAGGGTCTCCATAATTGCTGCAGGATCCGGCGGGCTTGTTTTGTCGCTTCTTTCCGTTCTACCCATTTTCTCAGTTCAAAAAAAAAAAAAAGGTCTCTATTACAGAGTTTGTGAGAAAGTTTATCACTCAACTTTTCTCCTAGCTCTGTTGTTTTCCTGTATTGCCTGTATTGCGTGCAGTCGCTGTTCGGAGATGTTGCTCCTTCAGTGACCATGAGAAGAAAGTTTTGCATGCCATTTGGTGTTTGGCACTTTCATTCAAGACTGCGTTGGGTTTCATAAAGGAAAAGGGAAAGCTCAGATGTTCGCCCCATGGCAGCATGTGGTGGTACTACACTTTTAAAAAATCGCGATTCAGAATCGTTACACCCCTAGTTCAGCAGACGGACTCTTCTACTACGAAGCCATGCTGTTGTAATTGCTGCAGTTGTTATACACAAGGCCTTCCCTGGAATAGATGTTGTCTGGAGGGGAGCATATGTTGCTCTAAAACCTTTATATACCTTTCAGCATTCATGGTGCTTTTTAAAACATGCAAGTGTCCACACCATATGCACTAATGCATCCCCATGCCATCAAAGATGCTGGCTTTTTGAACTGAACGCTGATAACAGGAGGGTGGTCTTTCTCCTCTTCAGCCAGGAAGACAGGATGCCCATGATTTCCAACAAGAATGTCAAATTTGGACTCATCTAACCACAGGACACTTTGCCACTTTGCTACAGTCCATTTTAAATGAGCCTTGGCCCATAGAACACGGTGGCGCTTTTGGATCACGCTCAACAATGGCTTCCTTTTTGCATGATAGAGTTTTAGGTGGCATCTGTGGATGGCAAAGCCTGTGTTTACAGACAGTGGTTTCTTGAAGTATTCCTGGGCCCATTTAGTAATATCAATGACAGAATCATGCCGGTGAGTGATGCAGTGGCGTCTGAGGGCACGAAGATCACAGGCATCCAGTAAAGGTCTTCGGCCTTGTCCCTTACACACAGAGATTTTTCCAGTTTCTCTGAATCTTTTGATGATGTTATGCACTGTCGATGATGAGACCTTCAAAGCCTTTGCAATTTGATGTTGAGGAACATTGTTTTTTAAAGTATTCCACAGGTTGGAGAGCCTCTGGCCATCTTTACTTTTAGGAGACTCAGCCTCTCTAAGACATCCCTTTTATAGCCAATCATGTTACACACTTGATGCCAGTTAACGTAATTACTTGCTAAATGTTTTTTCAGCTGATTCTCTTATATATTACTTGTTTTTTCAGCCCTTTTTTGCCTGTGTCCCAACTTTTTTGAGACCTGTTGCAGCCAGAAAATTGGAAAATTAGTTCATTTTGTGGGTAAAAATGTAAAATGTCTCAGTTTTAACATTTGAAATGCTATCTATGTTCTGTTGTAAATAATATATTGGTTGATGTGATCTGAAAGTCATTGCATTTTGATTTTATTCACAATTTACACTTCGTCCCAACTTTTTCAGAATTGGGGCAGTAAAATTTCAACTGTCCTTCTATGTTGAAATATAGCGAGGAAATGAGACTCTAAAGAGGCTGGGTTTGATCACTTTTTAAACACCTCCCCATTCACTTTGAATGTGAATTTTTCTTTCAGTTTTTGCGACTTGTTAAAAAACAGACTTCTTCACCAAAAGGCATAGCATAGTGATCCTGATCGAGCTTCATGTTTTGATATACGTTGCATATTTTTCCAGGGTTTAATCAAAGCTGCAGGAGTAGCATGAATCGAAATCTGATATGGAAGAAGAATAAGAAGAATAATAAATGTGCAGGATTTGATCATTTGGTGTTTGGCACTTTCATTCAAGACTGCGTTGGGTTTCATAAAGGAAAAGGGAAAGCTCAGATGTTCGCCCCATGGCAGCATGTGGTGGTACTACACTTTTAAAAAATCGCGATTCAGAATCGTTACACCCCTAGTTCAGCAGACGGACTCTTCTACTACGAAGCCATGCTGTTGTAATTGCTGCAGTTGTTATACACAAGGCCTTCCCTGGAATAGATGTTGTCTGGAGGGGAGCATATGTTGCTCTAAAACCTTTATATACCTTTCAGCATTCATGGTGCTTTTTAAAACATGCAAGTGTCCCACACCATATGCACTAATGCATCCCCATGCCATCAAAGATGCTGGCTTTTGAACTGAACGCTGATAACAGGAGGGGTGGTCTTTCTCCTCTTCAGCCAGGAAGACAGGATGCCCATGATTTCCAACAAGAATGTCAAATTTGGACTCATCTAACCACAGGACACTTTGCCACTTTGCTACAGTCCATTTTAAATGAGCCTTGGCCCATAGAACACGGTGGCGCTTTTGGATCACGCTCAACAATGGCTTCCTTTTTGCATGATAGAGTTTTAGGTGGCATCTGTGGATGGCACGGCGGCCTGTGTTTACAGACAGTGGTTTCTTGAAGTATTCCTGGGCCCATTTAGTAATATCAATGACAGAATCATGCCGGTGAGTGATGCAGTGGCGTCTGAGGGCACGAAGATCACAGGCATCCAGTAAAGGTCTTCGGCCTTGTCCCTTACACACAGAGATTTTTCCAGTTTCTCTGAATCTTTTGATGATGTTATGCACTGTCGATGATGAGACCTTCAAAGCCTTTGCAATTTGATGTTGAGGAACATTGTTTTTAAAGTATTCCACAGGTTGGAGAGCCTCTGGCCATCTTTACTTTTAGGAGACTCAGCCTCTCTAAGACATCCCTTTTATAGCCAATCATGTTACACACTTGATGCCAGTTAACGTAATTACTTGCTAAATGTTTTTTTTCTCTTATATATTACTTGTTTTTTCAGCCCTTTTTTGCCTGTGTCCCAACTTTTTTGAGACCTGTTGCAGCCAGAAAATTGGAAAATTAGTTCATTTTGTGGGTAAAAATGTAAAATGTCTCAGTTTTAACATTTGAAATGCTATCTATGTTCTGTTGTAAATAATATATTGGTTGATGTGATCTGAAAGTCATTGCATTTTGATTTTATTCACAATTTACACTTCGTCCCAACTTTTTCAGAATTGGGGCAGTAAAATTTCAACTGTCCTTCTATGTTGAAATATAGCGAGGAAATGAGACTCTAAAGAGGCTGGGTTTGATCACTTTTTAAACACCTCCCCATTCACTTTGAATGTGAATTTTTCTTTGCAGTTTTTTGCGACTTGTGTCGCAAAAAACAGACTTCTTCACCAAAAGGCATAGCATAGTGATCCTGATCGAGCTTCATGTTTTGATATACGTTGCATATTTTTCCAGGGTTTAATCAAAGCTGCAGGAGTAGCAGCGAATCGAAATCTGATATGGAAGAAGAATAAGAAGAATAATAAATGTGCAGGATAACAATAGTACCCATCAGCTGGTGACAAGTGCCTCTGTGCGGGAGCCCGTGGCACTAATGAATTTAATCAGGGAAAAATTTTGTGAGATACGTTGCGTGATAGCAATTTTAATCTCCTTTTGACTCAACCCAACGCACAGATTACTGTCTCCTGGTCACCTCTGCTTACCTGCATCGCTGAAAACCTGTGTGTGTGTGCACCCCCCATGCAGAGTGTGTGCACATCTGAGAATCCGCAAACAAAATTCTGGACGACATATAAAGTACACTGCAGTGCAGAGTAATATTAACACACACACACGTATACACAAATACACACAAAGAGCTAGCCCAGGTCTGCAGTACCCTATAGTGCAGTGATGTATTACACACACACACACACACACACACCCTCCTGCAGTGCTCCCACACACACCCCAGTGGTGCTCACACACACAGTAGTGGTCCAGCCTGACGGCGTTGGTGTGGTTAGATCAGACAGAGGCCAGTCCTGCACACTCCTGGAAAGATTAATTAGAGACACAAGGACCCAGACGGGGCACACAGATCCCAGGCATTCCTGTGTATCGCCCCTCATTAAAAACATCTCCACTATCCCACTCTCACCTCTGAGCAAACACAGGCCAACACGCACACTGATGTTTGGCCAGTTCACCTGGCAGATGAATTGGATACCTTGCTGCAAAACCGAACCAACCCACATATTCATGAAAATTTAGATAGTAGTCCAGTCTTCTGTACTGTAACTTAAAGTACCATGCCAACCAAAACTATAGGTCTCCATGGCACTGATTTGCAAATAACACTTAAAAACATCAACCCACAGAGCCCTTAACAGGCAGATATGATTATGTCAAAGAGCTCCTGTCAAATTTTTAAATGCAGAAGTGAATCAACTATTCCATTCTACATTAAGATACTTTGCACATTGCATCAGACACTTTACATCTTTGTATCTGCCATATAATCCTTATATTAAATCTGCCATCTTTTTGAAGTTCATGACTTGTATCATAGAGATAGCGTTGACTTACTGTCATAACATTGATGACTTCTCTCTTAAAGTTGGACAGTGAAATAGTACTTTGCAGTGCCTAGACATCTCAGTGATGAACTTAGCTGAAAATGATAAATTGAGCAAAGTGGTGAACCTTCCTCACCTGTTGTCCCTGACAGCGGATTATACTGCTTTTATCAGAGTTAAGAGCATTAGAATGATGTTGATGAAAACCCCTTTCATCAGATTCCTGTCTGTGACACCTGCAGTACAGTCACACTCAGCCTGGTTCTATTTCACTCAGGAATTCCTCCATGTTTACTTTGGTTCAGCAAGTGTTCAAACTGGTCTTTCAGTCGTGCTCACAGGGAAATAAGTTCAAAACAGTTTTGTGAAGTGTTATAAACCATTAATCCAGCTGAATTGAACATTTGGTCCCTGAATGCAATCCTACATTGAAAAAGTTGTGAACTGCATCAAATTATGTGCTTGTTCAAAAGAAACACCCATCCCACCAGCTACTGAACCTGTAACATTCTGGACAATCACTGCCTGTTACCCAAAATGTACTGAATGGGGCTCTTTTGAGAAGAACCAGTACTGTTCCAAGGTATTTGCAGGTTAGTTAATTTTCCTTGAGTTTTTCTTTCCCTACGGTTGTCACCTGTACTGTTTCTACTGTGTGATTGAGTCAAACACATTTTATCCGTTTACTGCACATTCGGTGAAAAGTACATTCTGAACATAAGCTTTTGCGTGTAGCTTTTCTTTCCTTCATCATTATTCTAATCACACATCCTTGCATTATAGTTCTCTTACAATGACACTGCTCCTATATTCCTGTTTTTTTCTCCCTTTCTGTTTGAAAGATTTACACTCTTGTTCACCGTTTCTCTTCTCTTATTTTCCTTTATTACAGGGAAGTCCCACTGAGACGGAGGTCTCTTTTTCAGGGGAGCCCTGAATACAATAAAACAATTACAAAGTTGGTTAACAACACAGAAATCAGTAAAATTCACACAATTACATACAACAATTGCAGAATAAAGGAAAAAAAACTTTAAAATACAATTAAAAAAAAAAAAATAAAATAAGTAAAGCATACAAGGACAAAGGACAGAGAACAAGTCCAACGTTAAAACTAAAGGCAAGCACATCTGGCCTCCTCAAGTAACATCTCCCACAGTCGATTCTTGAAGGACTCATATGGAATGAGACAATCAAGCTTCAGAGAGTCTTGGCATCTATTCCAGACATTACGTGCAAATGAGCTAAAAGCAGAACAGCCCAAATTTGTTCTAGTCCCGGGTGACTCTAACAAAATCCACCCATGCGATCTGACATGCTGGCTTCTGATTTCGATGGACAAAAGCCTAGTAAGATAAGAAGGAAGTTTGCCAAGCAATGCTTTAAAAATAAATAAAATACAAAAATTAAAATTCTTTCTAAAATGAAGGGAAAACCACCCTAATGAACTATATGAAACACAGTGATGAGTGTGGAAACCATCACCAGTGATAAAACGCAGAGCGCTGTGATAAATTGCGTCCAAAGGTCTTAAAGTACTATCAGAGGCATGCATGTAAAGGACATCCCCATAGTCAAATAAAGGTAAGATTGTTGCCTGGACAATCCTCTTCCTACTGTCTAAAGAAAAACGAGACCTGTTTCTGTAAAGAAACCCAATTTTTGTTCTAATTTTCTTGGACAAGTTAGACACATATGTTTTAAAGGAAAAGTCATGATCCAGCCAGATACCCAAATATTTGTAAGACTGAACTTGTTCAATTTTAGCAACAGTCACCGAGAAAATTGAGTCATTTGGCATGATTGCATTCCGTGCAGAAAAAAACATGAACTTAGTTTTACCAGTATTGAAAACAAGTTTCAGATCTGCCAGAGCGTGTTGAATAAGATTAAAAGCCGATTGCAGGTAGATAAGGGCCTGGGCACATGTTGGTGCAGAGGAGTACAACACAGTGTCATCTGCATAAAAATGAACCTTGCAATTTGCAATATTACGAGCAACATTATTTATATAAATTGTGAATAAGATTGGTCCAAGTATGGATCCTTGGGGTACTCCTTTCGTCACTTTTAAAAATTGAGACTTCGCATCCCCAAGCATAATAGCTTGTGTTCTATTAGAGAGGTAGTTCTGGAACCACAAGTAGGCATCACAATCAATACCAATGGAGGACAACTTTTTTAATAAAATAAAATGGTCTACTGTATCGAAAGCTTTTGCTAAATCAATTAATAGGGCTGCACATTTTTGTTTATTATCCACAGCTGATACCAAATCTTTTATAACCACTGAGGCTGCTGTAATGGTGCTATGACCAGGCCTGAAGCCAGATTGTTGTGAAGTTAAAATGTTGTTGAAAGTTGAAAAAGCTGCAAAGTTGTTGCTTACTGAGAGATTCTAAAATCTTAGCCAGGCAAGGCAATTTTGAGATAGGTCGGTAGCTGTTCACTGAACTGGGATCACCACCCTTAAATAATGGAAAAACATGAGCAGCTTCCCATACACTGGGAATACTCCCTGTCGATAATGACAAGTTAAAAATATTAGTTATTGAATGCGCAATCATTGGGGCTGCTAAACACAAAAGACTCAGAACTAGATGATCCTCTCCAGTGGAACTGTTGTACAACAATTCGTTTCAATTCTTGTAGGACCTCATACACTTGAAATTCTCTAAATCACAGGTGTCAAACTGGTTCGTAAAAGGGCCGAGGGGCTGCAGGTTTTCGATCGAACCAAGCAGAAGCACACCTGATACAGATATTTTAATCAACTGATCTCAGCCTTCCCAGTTGATTAGTTGTATCAGGTTTGCTTCTGTTCAGTTGGAGTGAAAATCTGCAGCCCCTCGGCCCTTTCATGGACCAGTTTGACACCCCTGCCCTAAATGAAAACAATACTCTAGGTGCTGGAGAATTTGTGAATGAACAAGAGCTGAGGTCAGACATACAGTATCTCCTGTAGTGGACTGAATAATAAAATGTTAAAAAAGGTTTCCGGCCGCGATAAAATGTTGGTTAAAAAGATAACAGATTTTGTGTTTATCAGTTATAGGACCAGAATCAGTGTGGATAGAGTGTGGAATAGATGAAGAAAGATTAAAATTCAGGGACTTGACAATTTTCCAAAATTTTGAAGGATTACCCTGAATTTTGGCCAGTGACGAGATAAAATAATCAGATTTGGCCTTTTTAATCAGTGAGCAGCATTTATTTCTTAATTTTCTAAAAACCTGCCAGTCGGAGAGTGCCTGGGTTTCCCTAGCTTTGCCCCATGCTTCATCCCTGACGCGTAGTTCCGTGGATAAGGCATTCGAAAACCAAGGGTTTTTGGTCTATTCTTAACCCTAAGTCTCTTAACCGGAGCATGCTCATCCACAGCACGATTAAACGCGGTAGTAAAGTGAGCCAATGCTAGGTCAGGGTTTGGAATAAAACCCGCAGAGCTTCTTCCTGCTCTTGTAATCCCTCTGTTTTGAGGGATTTTGTGCTTACATCTTCAGCTCCTTTGCTCTATAAACTGACTTTATTCTCTATAGAACTTTTCTCCCTGTGTTTTGCATTCTCTTGCTCTCCTTTATTTTAATTCATGCATATTTACAAGTCTGTTACAAAAGCAGAAGATTATAATTATTTGAGAAAGATGGTATCCTCTAATGTGGTAATTTTTCAGCATTGGTGAATGTTTTATTACTCGAGGTTGTTGTTTTACTTGTCTGGCTGTTGGCTGAAGACCAGATCTTCCTGGTCCATTACAGCAGAGCTTTTTTATTCTTGGTGGATTTGATAGACTTTAAACATGATGTCCATCAGTTAAAAGTAGATCTTGAGGGAACTCTGGTCCCTTTTTCTGTTGAAGGCCTGCTAGTTTAGATTCCTCACCAAAACAAATACCTTGTTATGCTAACCTACTGGGGTAAGTCTTTCGATTTCTAGGGTTCACCTCAAGAACACAGCTTGGGGCCTGGTCTGTTCTTGTGTGGATAAAGGTTGAGACGCTGACCATGCCACTCGCTCGCAGGAAAAATTCAAAAACTCTGACTAAAGCTCTACATCAGGTTCCAGGATATTGGAGCTTGTATCTAACTGCTCCATCAGTGCTGAGTGTGAATAGGACATCCATCCATTCAGGTTGTGACTGGGCTCTGCCATCAGACAGGATACTGTGATTCTCCTGTGTGCTTCTCATTGCTCTTACATGTGTGATGGATCCTGGACTTTAGCTTCATCGCCCCTCAAGTGTGTAACCTCCATCTTCTGATTGCAGGGACAGTTCTTCGCGTCAAGAAAGGACAAAATGTCATTTTCAAAGCTGCTTCATAAGTGAATGTGACCAGCATAAGATGTGTCACAGCACTGCAGATACGTGACTGCAGTTATTTTCTAGAATGAGAGCACTGGATGGGGCTTAGCACGACAGAAATGTGACTGTGGAGTTATGTTTCAGAATGAGAGCCCTGGATGGGGATTAGCACTGCAGAAATATGACTGTGAGGCAGTGGCATAGGCAGAATATTTTTTTTAGGAGGGCCTGAACAAATGTGGACAGGCCATTTTTTTCCCCCAAAAAATGTTGGCTTAGAATACAGATTAAAATGAAAAATATATTATGCTTTCATTAGTCTTACAAAAACAGAGAAATGGGGGCCAAACAAATAAAAATATTGGCAGGCCAGACATTTTTATGTTAATTATGTCCCAGAAGATAAAACCAACAGTCAAAAACCCTTTATAACACAAGTGTACATATAGCCTAAACATCCAGCACACAAGGCCATGGCCATGCAAACAGACAAATAGAAAACTTTGAAAAATGCCTGAGCCCAAATGATCATTTAAAGGCTGCAATGTCCTTCACACCTACACTTACATTGTTATTTCAGAACCATCGTTAGCTCATTCGCCTGACAGCTAATGGAATCGTCACTTCATTTGCATCATATTCTCAGCAGTGAAAAAAAATAAACCAAGCAAATAGAAAGTCTAGTATCCATTGAGTAAAATTATACGCCCTAATGGCAGCACTTACACAGATATAGAAGTAGTATAATACAGAGGTAACTATGTCATCATAAATTTTATGACTCAAGAAACTCAAAAAAGTTTTGAATGAAAAAATTTTATTTTTACTAGCTAAGTTGAAGTAAAGAAAAGCTGGCTAACCCTTTCACAGGCATCGGTCCCAGGGTGGGCCGCCTATTTGTGTTTTTATAGCCTGCCGACAGATACTGTGCTACATTGGAGAAAGGCCTGCTAGTTTAGACAACATTGGAGCTGTTTTGTGTTCGTAAGTTTGTTGCCTCAGCAAGATTACTGTGTTAGCCGCTTTATGATGCAAATACGATAGCGAAAATCATAACGACCCTCCACCTGTCAATGGAGTCCCATAAGTTCAGTTGTATAGCATTGTTCAGGTTTGTCAAAATATGTTGAAATAGATGATCTTACCTTGGTAGTCATCCAGAGCTAAAAGCCTGTCAACATTTCCAATCCGTAGAACAAGCAAGCTTGGACAAATGCCACTTAATCGGCTTTGAAATTGAGGTAGCTGCCGCGAGTCTTTAAGATTTTCCCTTTGATTAGCTTTTTTTACTCACGATGCAGAGCTGTAGATCTGTACCGTAACCCTTCAAAAACAAAGTGCGTGCACCCACTGGCTATTATGTGCTGATTAAACAGATCAATCCTGGCCTATATCAGCCTTTACTCCAGCTTAACAGTTTACACAGACAACCAGTGGTCTGTAACTTGTAAAAGACGGGTGAGTATGGTAGGCAAGGGTTATTTTTACGGGGAGGAATTATCTTAATGGTTTCTGACAAGGGGGAATTATGTTAATGAAGCAAAGGAGTTTTGTTTAGGAATTACCGAATCCTCCTCGCAGTTTTCTGTGCCTGATTAACAACAATTGCTAAGACTAATTGATAGGGGGATGTATTTTCGACAGCATTGTTCATTGATCACAACGTTATGACAAGAAGGACTGTGGGGGTCAGACCGGAAAACCACATAGCCTTCGTTCAACGTATTTTCTAAACGTCAGATATCCAAAACACAAATTACATTACCTCACACGCAAAAATACAGTCCATGTTCATAGCGAATGACTCACTCAACCAACCACTCAATCATTACGCACGTGAAAAAAAAAAAAACATTAAGACCGGGTGGGAGCCTGGGCGGGCCAGTGAACAAACTAGGTGGGCCAGTGCCGCCCTGGCCCATTACTGGCTACGCACCTGATGTGAGGTTATGTTCTAGAATGAAAGTGCTGGATGGGGATTATCACTGCAGAAATGTGACTGTGGGATTATGTTCTAGAATGAGAGCACTGGATGGGGCTTAGCACTGCAGAAATGTGGCTGGGAGGTTATGTTCTAGAATGAGAGTGCTGGATGGGGATTAGCACTGCAGAAATGTGACTGTGGGGTTATTTTCTAGAATGAGAGCACTGGATGGGGATTAGCACTACAGAAATGTGACTGTGGGGTTATGTTCTAGAATGAAAGTGCTGGATGGGGTTATGTTCTAGAATGAAAGTGCTGGATGGGGATTAGCACTGCAGAAATGTGAAATGAATGGTGCTGGGGGGATTTGCAGAAATGTTGTGGGGTTAGCTCTAAAATGAAACTGCTGGATGGGGTGCTGGATGGGGATGTTTTAGCACTGCAGAAATGTGACTGTGGGGTTATGTTCTAGAATGAGAGCGCTGGATAGGGATTAGCACTGCAGAAATGTGACCGTGGGGTTATGTTCTAGAATGAAAGTGCTGGATGGGGATTAGCACTGCAGAAATGTGACTGGGGGTTATGTTTTAGAATGAGAGCACTGGATGGGGATTAGCACTGCAGAAATGTGACTGTGGGGTTATGTTCTAGAATGAGAGCGCTGGATGGATATTAGCACTGCAGAAATGTGACTGTGGGGTTATGTTCTAGAATGAAAGTGCTGGATGGATATTAGCACTGCAGAAATGTGACTGTGGGGTTATGTTCTAGAATGAAAGTGCTGGATGGGGATTAGCACTGCAGAAATGTGACTGTGGGGTTATGTTCTAGAATGAGAGCACTGGATGGGGATTAGCACTGCAGAAATGTAACTGTGGGGTTATGTTCTAGAATGAAACTGCTGGATGGGGATTAGCACTGCAGGAATGTGACTGTGGGGTTATGTTTTAGAATGAGTGTACTGCCTTGTGTCCTTGATCAGCTGTTCTCACATGACTGTAATTGAATGAATATGGTTCATGGATTCCGGTGATTTGTCTGTTCTGTGATGGGGATCAGGTAGGCTGTTTAATTACAGCAGGCCCACAGCCTGAGTGAGAGACCCTTTCAGAAAGAGCTTCAGACATTTGTTAGTGTGTGGAAATTGCATACTCTTGTCAGAAATGCACATCTTCAGTGAGAAGCCGGGGAGCTGAAAGGGGCTACGCCTCTTTCCCTGTACTTGTGAGGACATTTACATTCATTCTGTACAGCCTTTCCCAAACCCTTACCATAACCAAATCATGCCTATCCTAAACCTAACCCTAACTGTCATCCTAACTTTAACCACTTAGCTGCTATCCTCCGTAATCCTCAATGAGGACCACCCAAAATCCCATCTCAATCCCAAATGTCCTCACAATACCTGTGTTTACTCATAAGTTGGTTTTCACAAGTATAGCTATAAAGGGGATAGGTTTAATGTGAAAGTTGGTAGGGACGCATGCAAGGTGGAAAAATTATGGAATAATCTGAGTGCAAATACTGCCTTTTCCATATCCTAATGAGTTTCTTTGCTTTTTATGATGCTAAGTGAGGTGCCTCCATAACTTTCAAAGATAGGTGCCATATTTATAAACTTGTTTTTATCCTTCAGCCCCGAATAAGGGGAAGATGGGTATTGCCGTCACACACGGCGTCCTTCTGTCCATCCATCTGTCCGTCACCATTTGATTCCATGCGAAAAACTGAAAAACACCATCACCAATCATCACCATTTTAAGTGAGGACATCGGGCTACAGTTACTACACAAGCCTTTTGATTTCGGCCACGATCCAAAATCAAATATGGCTGCCACAGCCGCAATCTTTAATTTCCATTCCGTGCGATAACTGAAAAACGCCATCACCGATCATCACAATTTTTGGTAAGGACATCAGGGTACAGTTACTACACAAGCTTATCGATTTCAGGTGCGAACCGAAATCAAATATGGCTGCCACAGCCGCCATCTGGAATTTCCATTCCGCACGGTTTCTTAGAAATGCCTCCATCAATCAAAGCCATTTTTGCTAAGTTGTTTGGCCTTGTGTACCTACAGAAGTCTATCGATTTTTACTGCGCTTGGATGTTCAGTATGGCCCCCACAGCCGCCATCTTGAATTTTGTATTCTGCACGATAACTTGAAAATGCCCTCATCAATCTATGCCATTTTTGCTCTGTTGCTTGGTCTTCTGTACTTCCAAAAACCTATCGAATTTGACGGCACTCGGATGTCCACTATGGCTGCCATACCTGCCATCTTGTATTTTGTATTCCGTAGGATAACTTGTAAAGGCCTTCGTCAATTTATTTTCATTCGAAATAATCCAGCGGCTGAGGGGTAACGCCCGCTTTGCAGGGCTATTTTTATGCCTCGGTGTGCGCATGCGCACAGCGAGCATACGGTACTTAGTCTGTGTATTTGTTTGTTTGTCTGTCTGTTACCATCATAACTGCGACAGCGTGTGCATCCAAGCTAAAGTAACAATGCCAACGAGTGACAAACACTGTTCTCTTGATTTTAAATGTGCCAGAATTTTGAAAAAGGATTCAGTTCATTTTTTGTAGCACTTCATGTTTCAGTATACACGTTTTGTGTACATAATGTTAAGCCACACCCACATGATTTTGGCACAAGGACCGCACTCTATTGACTGTTTATGTATTCAAGCTTGCTTTTATGTTACTGTACAACTATTGCACATCAGTAGTGGCTAAGCAATACACACCGAGGCATCAGCACCTATGGTGCTTTTATTTAATTTTGTATTCATATACTTTTGATTTGATTCTTGAGTGCAAGTTTACAACTGTAATTTATGTTATGAAAATTCATTATGAAGATAAACAATATTAAAAATGTGCTGTTATTCATTGTATGGTAAAATGTGTAACTTTCAACATCTGATGTGTTATCTATAGTCAAAAAAGAAACTTCACACTCGTTTGGAGGTCGATAAGTTGAACATACAAGAAAAGTGGTTTTAAATAATTATTTAATTCCATTCTGTACCCATTAAGGACAATGTACCATAAAAATCATGTTCATAATGTAACCAGTTCCACCGGAAATGCTACGGAAATGTAAGAGAGTAAAAATGGTAAGTTACAACTTGATGAAAGCATGTCAATAGCGCGTATGCCCTCCATGAGCGTTCACAACTGCGACGCAACGCGTCTCCTCATGGATTGAATGATGCGTCTGAACACAGCTTTGGGGATGCGTCGCCATAATTGAACCAACATGGCACCAAGTTCCTGCAAATTCTGTGGAGGGTTCCTTACTTGACGGAGCCTTCTGCCCAACACATCCCATACATGTTCTATGGGATTAAGGTCGGGAGACCTTGATGCCAGCATTCTAAGAAAATTCCGCGTTAAATTGGCCGTATGAGGTCTGGCATTATCGTGTTGGAATGTCAGACCTGGGCCATGAGCTGCCATGAATGGCAAAAGCTCTGGAATGAGCACTTGATCTCTGTACCCTGCAGCAGTTAGGTTTCCTTGAACGACCATCAGTCGGGAACGGGCAGGACCATTAAAGGCACCCCAAACCATAACACTACCGCCCCCAAAACGGTCCACTTCCTGCACACAACAGTGGGCGTTGCGTTCACCGCGTCTCCTCCAAACTCTAACTCTCCCATCAGCGAAGTGCAAAGTGAATCTGGATTCGTCACTAAAAACGACCCCATTCCAATCACGCTGAGTCCATCTCAGATGTCGTTGTGCCTAGAGAAGCCGTTGACGTCGGTGTAACTGGGTTAAAATTGATCCATGGTATGGCTGACGTGCATGGAGACGAGCAGTGCGCAGGCGATTACATATGGTTTGGGCAGTCACACGACCTCTAAACAATTCATTCCTAGTGGACGTTGCAGTGAGAAATCGATTACGCAAATGACGTAAGACGATTTGTCGGTCTTCTGCTTGGTTCGTCACACGTGGTCTACCCAAACGAGGTCGGTCTGCTGTGGTGCCAGTTTGTTGGAGACGTGTCTGAAGATCATGGATAGTCCGTCGACTGCATCCCATAACCCTGGCAACGTCAGTGACCGACGTTCCCGTATTCAGCATGCCAATGGCACGTTCACGTTGAATGTTTGACAGTCGTGGCATTGCAAATCAACGGATAATTGACTGTAAGAACTTGTTTTTCCGAGATGTCACTCTACCGTGCTAACGTGGGCTCAATTGCACGTGTCTCATAAGGTCACATGACTAGGAACACGAGGAAACATGCTTTTACCTTGATGTATGCTCGCACGTGCTGCATGCTTGTGCACGTCGGAGTTGCTGTGTGTCATGATGTCTTTGACAACGCATTTACCCCTAATAATAATAATAATATCTCTTGTATTAAGTTTCAAGAAAATATTTAGAAATTTATGAGTGTGAAGTTTCTTTTTTGACTGAGTATATGTTCTATTGTGAATAAAAAGTTTTGCAAAAGTTTTGCAGAGATTTGCAAATCATTGCATTCTGTTTTTATTTACATTTTACACAGCATCCCCACTTTTTTGGAATTGGGGTTGTTTGTATGTATTTGTGTGTGCACACGTGTGTGAGTGTGTATGTGTGTGTCTGTGTTTGTTGCTAATTTGGTGCTCAGAAAAACTTGAGCGACTCTCTATCCTGCAAAACCTGTTTGCCTGACCTGAAGTGAAATATCCGCGCAAACACAAACGACTCTTCATTTAAATTATCTCCCCTCTCTTTAATGTGCTGTGCTACGGCTTGAATCTCCCTCAGGAACAGTTCTGTGGAGTCAGCTTATGTAAGGGTGCTTGCTCCTCTAGCGATCGCGCTGGAGTATGGTTTATCTCTTACGTTTCACACAGTGAAATTAGAGGCTGCATTATCACCGTGTCACAGAAACACGTTTTTTTTTTTTTTTGGCTTTGTTTACTCCTATTTTTGGTTTGTGGGAACTATGCAGAGTCCTCTCTCTCTCTTGCTCTGTTCCTAAAAAAGTGCAAAATTTAATGCTTCCCCAATTATAACAGTCCCCCTGTCCAGGACCGAAACTCTCCTAATGTGTGTCACTGCAAAGTTTGTTTCAGAAAACAGAGCAAAGATGAAGTTCTTTCTGGAGACGGGTGGTGGGAGGGGATTCTATTTTGGGATTTTCCTGATATGGGACGGCAGCTTTTCGATTTACTATCAGCGTGCAAAACCCTAGAAATCTTAATTAGTTTTCTCCGAAACTCAATTTCATCAAGTATTCTCATTGCAAAGTTCTACTTCTGTTACTTTTTTTTCAGATTAATGGAATAAAAAGCCGGGACAGTTTTACACAATCCAAGGTTTGCTAGAGGGATGAGCCACATGTCAATAAGAATGTGAATTATCAATTTCACTCATCATGAAACGTGACTTAAAAATTTTTTTTTTTTTTTTTGCATGAGGAAGAGATTTCACATTTCATTAAATCTCTTGTTGTGGCAGGCACAGTATATGTTAGTGGGTGTCTGTGGCTACGCGGTGCCAAGACTTTTTTTGCCCCCAGAGAGGTTGAAAAGGTTGACAGCACTTTGCCAATGCAGACCTCAGCCACTGTGGGAAAAATTTATGAAGTATTTGGAAAGGTCAAATTACTAAATGACTAAATACTGAGTTTTAGACACCCCACCATGCCTCTCTGATCATTTAACATGAAGACCTAATCCAAATAGTCAAAAAACAAAAACAATTACTAGAGGTATACCATTGATGATACATGTTTCATGTTTTCTTCACTTCTTAGTGTGCGATACTGAGGTTCCTTATTAAATTTCAGGGTGAAATTTCCGACCATAAAGTACTAGTCTGTGTGGACCTAACTGAACTATGCATTCCCACAGGCATAGTCTACACTCTGAAACTGCCATGGGAGAGAAGTTGCTTGGAATAAAATTCAAAGTCATCTGAGATTACTGGCACAGCTATGCTTGCTTTGTTGCTTCCTGGGTCCTTTAAGGCAAAACCTGTTCCTATGTGCCCGTTTGTCTTAGATTTGGCTTTATTGCTTTGTAAAGCACACTGGGCTGAACAGGCGAGATAAGATCCTATTGTGGACTCTGACATTGCTTCCAGAAGGGTTTTCACTTCATCACTGGATTCTTAATGTTCTACTAATACCTTATACTGGGTATCGCCGGTGGTGGCTGGTGTGCTGCAAATTGAGGAGCCGCGCAACATCCCTTAAAGGGATAGTTCTCTTTTTTTTTGAAGTGGGGTTGTATGAGCTACAAATTGCCACTACTTACATTAGATGCAGTAGAAAGCTCTCTGATCTCCTCCAGGTAGCCGCACCAGCGCATAGTGCTGGGTGGAAATTTAGGCAATATACTGTTGTGAACGGGACCAGGGAAACAGCGTATTTTTGCAGCCTGAAAGAGGTCCTACTGGAAAATAATACACCATTTCAGTTGTACGCCATATTAAAAAGAATTACAGCGCTCTACCTGCTCGGAAAAAAACACAGTTGCTCTTGAACTAACCGACTGACGTATTCCATCGGAGTAAACTGCGCTCTGTAGCGATAAGCTGTTTGGGTCAGACTCTGAGCAGTTTGTGGCAGAGACAGCATTTCAATGACATAGAATTACGTTTCAAATTAAAAAAAAAAAAAATCCCTATAATTACCAGCACAGCAGATACACAGTATGTGGCTGCGTAGACCCTTTGCGATATCAGTTGGTGCTGCAATGTTATATTAGACTTTTTCACAGGTGTTTCACTCTCTTACCTGATGCATGGGTACAGCAGTGCTCTTCAGCGTGCACCGTTGAGATTTCCCTGAATGTAGCCTCACGAAATCCTCTTTGGAAAAATGACTACTGCAAACACAGAGCTCTTTTAGGGATACGGATGGCGTATCAATATCCATGTTGAGCGCAGCTAGCCACAGCCACCGCAGCGGAATGCGGTGGAAGCTGTAAGTGCACCAGGATACAGCTTTGCTTTCACGTCCAGGAAAGCAACACACACGGACCATTTTCGAAATATTTGCACAAGTTTAATGACCGTCCGACCTCGCAACCACAGGTCAGCCGCTTGCACGCTGGACGCGAAACGAATTTTTCGCAGGACAGATTACATTCAAAGTCAATGCGAAGACGCAAATACACACATTTCGCGTGTTTTCGCGTCTTTGCATTGACTTTGAATGTAATCTGTCGAGGGAAAAATTTGTTTCACGTCCAGTGTGCAAGCAGCTTTACTGTGACCCAAACAGCTGATCGCTACAGCATGCGGTTAACTATGATGCGCCGCACGGAGGACTACGTCAGTTGGTTAGTTCAAGAGCAACTGTGTTCTTTTCCAAGCAGGTAAAGCGCTGTAATTCTTTTTAATATAGCTTACAACTGAAATTGTGTATTATTTTCAAGTAGGACCTCTTTTAGGCTGCAAAAATACGCTGTTTCCCTGGTCCTGTTCACAACAGAGCATCGCCTAAATATCCACCCAGCACTATGCCCTGGTGCGGCTACCTGGAGGAGATCAGAGAGCTTTCTACTGCATCTAATGTAAGTAGTGGCAATTTTTAGCTCATACAACCCCACTTCAAAAAAAGTGAACTATCCCTTTAAAACTAATGATTGGTCTTTGCCTTTTTTCAACCATTCATTTAAATTAACAATATATAAACTGCCAAGCGATTCTTGAAATTACCCCACTCCTGTTCAGACACCTGCAAAATTTATATTGGTCTCAACACATCAACAATTTTTGGAGTGGTCTCTCTCTATTATAATAGAGGAATCAGTTAAAAAAATAGAGGAATATCCAAAGTGTGCCCCTGGAGATGCGAGGGTTTGAACAGGTGACATTTTAGCTTTTTTTTCCCCACATTTGGCGAATGTGGCAGGCCGAAGGAGGGCCCAGGCGGGGAACTGAACCCCAGACTCCCGGGTAAGAGTCAAATGCGCTGACCACATCGCCAAAGAGCCAGGCTCGTTGGCGAGGTAGCCAGGGCGCGTACTTATTAGGAGGCATTTCTAGTGACAGGACCCATCAACTGTCACACAAGTTACTAACTGCAGTTGGTGATGAATTCATGGTGAATTCAGCCTGATTTATATTCAGCAGACACAAATGAATGGAAAAAATGCCAGAGAGCCTATGCTAGGGTTTATATTGGGGGTGCTTTGGGGACCTAAACATAGAACTGCCTGAACAAAAGGCACTTTTAGTGTCCTCATAGCCACACAACCAAGAAAGATAAAGTAAAAAGGACTGCATTTCCTGATTAAGCAGTACAACATTAGCTTAGGTGCAAAGTTTCAAAGCTATAGGTGTAATAATTAAGTTCTGCCATGTTGAATACAAGAAAAATGTCAATTGACAAAAAAACTGACGGACAGTACCTTTAGAAAATAATTCACCAAAAATTCATTTTTGGTCCGAATGAGCTGAAATTTCGGATTTGTCAGTGATATATATATAAAGCTGCATACAAAAAATTAGCGAAATTGAGAAGGTGGTGGTGTGACCCATTTGATGATCTGACATGGAATTGCCCTATTGTATTCTTCTGATAACCTTTGTGGCTTCGTTAGAAAGGTAATTAAAGCCGGACACGTCTTTGCATTTGGATCCCGCCTTCCTTTATCCTGTTTTCAGTGCACATACAAATGTGCACTGCAAAACCATTACAGTTGTTCCCTTTTGTTAATTGTAAGTGGTGTAAAGTTCATTTCCTGTTTCCTATTCTTAATCGCTGTGCCGTACATTTAAGTTCCTGCTCCCTATTGTTAATTGTTAATGGTGTACATAGTTAAGCTCCTGTTTCCTATTGTTTGTGGTGTATATTTAAGTTCCTGTTTCATATTGTTAATTGCTGTGCCGTATATTTAAGTACCTGGTTTACGTTCCTTCCTTGCTGCATTGTTTCTCCTCAGTGTCTTCTGTATAATTGAAATCACTGAAATGACTGAATGATTGAAAACAGGTCGAGACTAATCATTAGTTTTATGGGATGTTCTGTGCCTCCTCTATTTTTTATCATGGGCCACCGTAGCATATTGCGTCATTGAGCAATCTACTGTGGTTTCTGCTTGTCCTATTTTTACTGCTAGGAAAACTGGAAATTATTTTTCTCTATCTCACTTTGTCTCTTTTAACTGAAGTGCTCATCAGCAGGTAATGAGTGTGCAGTAAATAGGTTAGATATAAGTATATCATTTCCCTGAGTGGTTCAACACTTTACCGTGGCAACTCAAGCAGAGAGCAAAGCAAAATACATTTCAAACCATGACTTTGAAATGACTGTGCTCTCAAAAGAAATAATTTTAGTGTGCTTACCTGCTTGCTATGGCTAATGATCTGTGTCACAGACCAAACTGTGTCACGCCTAATTAATAGGTAGGAATTATACTTGTTGGCTGCTCTCTAGCAGCGCTAATAGGCCCTTTAAATGAAGAGCGACCTATTTGTGTCAAGCTGAATCAATTAGATTGATGCCTGTGTGAAACTTTGAATTTCAGCTCAGAAGTAAATCGTATTTAAAGCCAAAACTATTTTTATATAATTTCCATATCAAGAAAACACACACACACACACACACCTTTATATCTGTTTTCACACATGTATCCATATGGTTGCATTTATACTGTATACACACGCACTGTCACAAGCCTTAATAATAACAGTAGCGTGCAGTGATGATCATACACTCAACAAAATGAAGATCAATCAGAAACCAAGTACTATTCAAGTATTTATTTCAAATAATATTGGATCATATAGATGAAAATAAGTAAACAGATTACAATATACAGTAAAAGCAAAGATAATGTCTTTTTGAGAGAAAAAGTCGATATCTAGCGTGGCCACCCTTTGATTTGATTACAGCATTTAATCTTTCAAGCATAGTTTTCACATATTTTCTTATTTCCTCACTTGCTAAACCATTCCATATTGTTTGAAGTTCATCCCAAAATCTTCTTTCGATGTTGCAACAGATTTGGTCAATCAGATTAAGGTGTGGACTTTGAGCAGGCCGAATCATAAATTTTATGTCACCAGATGTTTCTTTCCGACAGTGAAAATTCTTGCACAACTTAGAAGTGTGTTTAGGGTCATTATCCCATTGAAAATAAAAATCCCCAACCAATCAGTCTCTTTCCAGATGGCAATGTGTGCCTCACAAGGATGCTGTGATACTTTTTTTGACCCATGATTCCATCGATTTTTATGAGATCACCAGCGCCTTTCGAGCAGACTAAGGCTCCAACCATAATATTACCACCTCCATGTTTTACTGAGGGGGTTAAACAGTCATTTTTGAAACATTCTCTGACTCTATGGTGCATATAAGTTCTGCGTTTCTGTGAGAAAATTTCTAATTTTGATTCATCGGTCAAAAGGACTTCTTTCGAGTCCATTGGTGTCCTATCCTCGACTTTCTTGGCAAACTCAAACTCTTCAGCATCATCTAAGGATGCATTCACCACATGCATCTACAAACAATCTCAGAACTCCTTCCATCATGCCATCATGTTTAACACTGTGACACCGCTCAAAGTTCACGTCACCTTATATACTGGAACAACTGACCATCAGAGGTGATTTTGCAGAATAGTGTTTCCTCAAACCAGTTTTTTTTTGCATCGAGTAATCATGGAATGAGCCTTCAAACGTGCATTCAGGCTATGCAAGGGTCAAAATAAAAAATTGTGACACCTGTCAATTGTTATAATAAAAAAATCAATGTTTTCACTGTTTTTGTTCATTACCCATATTTTTATCTCAGTGTACTTGAGGGAATGATTTTTTTTTCCTCATTGCCTACAATAGTGTTTTTCAATACATTTTCATCTAAAATTAATGGAGAAGTTATGTATTAGGACCCGTTTTACCTGAAAGTGCTGGTGTAAAATCATTCCTGTACACTACTGTACGGACACTGTCATCTGCTGCAGGCCCACTGTTGTAGGAATTTTGATTTTATATTCCTGGTGTTACCTTCTCAAGAAAGAACTCAGACAGAGACAAAGGAATTAATATCGAAGCCAAAGTCAGTTTACTTTTTCTGCAGAAAAAGGATCCCCGCCACATGCGAGAACTCTCGTTACAGGCAAAAGCAAGGATAACCAACAAGGATTTTGCTGTGGTTTAAGTGAGAGTCCATCTTGACATCCTCCTCCCCCTCGAGCTGATTTACGCATCATGGTATCAACAGGAATGTTGCAGACGCACACAGCCCACGTAAAGCCGGCCCCGAAGTATGCATACGTCTTATCGTTCGGCATCCTAGGCTCTTCTTGTTCTCTTTTTCCTGAGAACACATAAACTTGGGAGAGAAAGAGAACATCTTGGCCCTGTCAGGACTGCATGGCTCCAGATAAACTACTATAAGCAATTACGCATTGTTCAAGTTTGTGGAAGCTACAGCTATGAAGGCCTAGGCTAATCAGAAACAGGCAAGAGTACACTACCATAGCCTAAGAAAAATTGAGCCAGAGCAAGCAAGGATAAACAATTAATAATAATTGAATGAACCAAATAATAATTAAATGAATCAATATAAAAATGATTCCACACCCACCGCATGCACAGTGCACTCATGCTTTCTGTACATGATGCATTTGGTCAGCAGAAAAACCCTTCTCTGTGACCCCCACAGCAATGCACATGTTTAGCTCTTCTGCTGGGGTCATTTACTGAGGGGTGTAGGTTAAATATTCCACTCATCATACCTATCAGAGTGCCCTGACCCAGATCTAAACCTGTCCACTCCTTCTGACAAGGTTATTCCAGTGGTGCCGTCAGCAAATCCAGACTCCTTACCATGAACTGGAAGGCTTCATTTTAGTTGCAACAATTTAAAAAAAAGTATATTGTGAATTTTTTTTTGTGACTTCTTCCCACTTTCAAGATAATGTTTATGGAAGAGATGTGCAAATTTGCCAGAGTAGATCTTTTCAACTGTTTTTGATCTAAGTAACCCGCCCATGAGGAGACGATCTTTACTGAAGACCCTTAGTAGAGTAATCTACTTTACCGTTATGTGGTGTGCAATACCAGAATCTTAGGAATTCAAGGGACCCCCATCTTGAGTAAAAAAAAATAGAAAACCCATAGTACTTTGTTGTAGTTCTGTTGGTGTTCATATCATTACAGAGTATTTTGTCTGAACCCTGGCAGACCCTTCCCTGACCTCTTGTTGAAAACTCAGGTGTTTCAGTAATAAAAAATTTCTCTTAAACATTTCTCTATTCAGAATTATTTTATTCCTTTCATGAATGATTGTAGGAAACCTGGGGGTAGGTGATTCCGGCTGCCATAATTGAATTTTAATAGCCTGCATGACCGCAGGGTCCTCATCACATATATATGATCCTAATGAAATATTAATCTCAATGCAGCAGTGTAGTTTTAATCTGCCCCTGATTTTTCTGTACTGTATTTTTAGACGTGTCCCCTTGCTGGGATTCCCCCACTCTGGGCTCGTGCTGGATTTCCAGTTACTTCCTTTTGTTAAAATTGTGTTTTACACCAGGAGGCTCGACAGCTCAGTGCTTAGCGTGGCTAGAGTGTTAGCATTTTATCCGCCAAAAAACGATCTTGTCACCTTCCCTTTCCTGTTTAGCTGTACCCAGGAGTCATGGTAGCGCCTGACTGTAGCAGACAGCAGAAAAAATGTGATGCGCAGATTTGGGGATGTAATCTTTAGAATAGCGTGATATCGTGCAGCCTCATTAATTAAAGCTGCTTTATTCTGGACTTTTTGTGGGAATTAAGGGATTTCATTGCGTATACAAACTGCTCCATGGAATTTAAACATTTTGGGCCTGAAGAGAATAGTTTTAGTGAGGGCATCCGGGTCATTTAAAGCAGGTGTGTGAAAATCTTGAGCCAAGGGCATTGTTGTTGCCCCATATGCACCAGGAGAGGGTGTTAACACGCTGTGCACGTGTGCGGATCATTTACAGATTCTATCCGCGGTGGACCACTATCACAGTCCTCTCCCTGTCCGGAATGTTCTCCAGCCCAGTACCGCCTTCATTCATCCAGATTGGCTCATTTACAGGCCAGGCAATGTATGACTGTCAGCAGGGAGTGATGATGTAACACATGTAATTATTTCCCTTGATTACCGCGGGTTTTGGTTTTTTTTTTTTTGAAAGGGATGAAGTGTTAGGAGCTCAATCTGTCTCGGTTTACAGTCACGCTGCGGGGTGTAGTTCGCTCTCGTTAAAATTGGAGTCTCAAATGTGCTTCCTCTGGCTCGCTGTCAGATTGGAAGCAGTGTGATACAGTGCCTTAAGATGTGTCACAAGAGGGGGAGTTAATCTGCATAACACACACAGATAACCACATATTTTTAGACCCAGACACAAACACACACACACATCTTCAGTACACACTTTGCAGCATTAATGAACAAAATTCTAAGTGATGCAGTATTCTGAGTGAGCTGATGAAAGTTGTGATAGTCCTGTCAGAAACGGGAATGCACTCCTCTGTTACCCTGATGTACTGTATAAAGTAGTCACATACTTAGTCATATACTCACATACAACCCCTTTGCGCAGCATACAAATAATGCCATTTTTTTCCTGTTATGCATGAGCCTATTTAGGCTTTATAACTCGGTAATTGTGTCACAGAGACTCTGGAAAATTATTCCAGTGAAGCAAAACATTTGAAAATTCAATTACAGAATTATTTAGGAATTAAATTTCAGAATTACGGACGCCGGCGTCTATATCTGTGCAAAGGGGTTAAATAAGTAAATTTGCAAATGTACTAAGTAAAAAATAAATTATTCCCTGATGTCCAAACATATGCCTGGTGTTGGCAAATGAGTAAAATTATCCATCCATCCATCCACCCATCCATTTTCTGCCACTTATCTGGGGCTGGGTCATGGGGGTAGCAGACTAACCAGAGAGGTCCATGCGTCGCCTCCCCAGCCACTACCTCCAACTCTTCCTGGGGTACTCCAAGCTGTTCCTAGGCCAGCCGGGAGATATAGTCCCTCCAGCGTGTCCTGGGTCTGCCTCGGGGCTCCTCCCAGTTGGACATGCCTGGAAAACCTCTACGGAGGGAGGCGTCCAGGAGGAGCTGACTGAACCACTTCAACTGACTCCTCTCAGCAAGGAGGAGCAGAGGTTCTACTCTGAGCCTCTCTCGGACAACCGTGCTCCTCACGCAATCTCTGAGGTGAGACCCTGCGGAGAAAGCTCATTTTAGCCGCTTGTATTCGTGATCTTATTCTTTTGGTCACGACCCAGACCTCGTGACCATAGGTGAGAGTTGGAACGTAGACCGACCAGTAAATCGAGAGCTTTGCCTTTAAACTCAACTCCTTCTTCAACGCAACAGGCCGGTACAATGCCCTCCTTACGGCAGATGCTGCACCAATTTGCCTGTTCATCTCACGCCCCATCCTACCTTCACTTGTGAACAAGAGCCCAAGATATTTAAACTTCTTCATTTGGGGTAACAACTTATCCCCCACTCAGAGGGGACAATCCACCTTTTCCCAGCAGGGAACCATAGCTTTAGATTTGGAGGTGCTGATCCTCGTTCCGACTGCATCGCACTCAAATGTGAACTGCTTCAGTGTGTGTTGGAGGTCACACTGCGATGAAGCCAACAGGACCACATTATCTGCAAATAGCGGAGATGCAATCCTGAGGTCACAAAGCGCTAACAAAACAAGCTAACTTTCACCTCACCTGCTGTCGTCACAGCATCATCCTCCACGCAGACATTCAGAGTTCATCTCCCTCCTTATCTCTATCACTCCGTCCCTCTCTCCCTCCATCATTCTGAGAGTCATACTCACTTCCTCCTGACTGTTTTTGCTGGCTGGCTGGTCTTCCTCTCCTGAGAAGAGTCTGAAGTTGGGAATCTAACGTTTCTGTAAAAGTGCACATAAACACGCTTTTGGAGAGCTGGGGGTGGCTATTCCGCAAGTGTCCTTTCTTATTGCCATTATAGGTACAAGGATTTAGAATTTTCCCTCATGTAGGGCATCACATGACATGTCTCTCAGACACATGAAGCGAGGCTGAGAATGTCACCTCGAGGGTTTTCCGTGGAGCACAAATTCTACAAATAGCAAGTGCTGAAGAACAAATGGCAGAATTTTTTTTTTTAGAACGCTCGTGTGGAGAGGTTTTTTTCAATCATACATATGATTGAAATTGAAGTTAATTTACTGTAGTGGGTACTGTGCGAAAAGCCCACAGGTGTTTAAAATTATACCGATATTTCAGTCGTAGGATTTAATCCCAGAATTAACTCTATCTTTATAAAGACCCTGTAGTAAGAGTGAACTGCTTCTCTCACAACTGAAGAGTATCAAAGTTGTCTGATTCTTAATCAAGTTGCAAGTTGGAGCTCAGATCTTGACCAAGCAAAGGTCTTTGTCCTCAAAGGGCAAAGTGACTCCACCTCACCCTCTACAGGGCAGTTTCGGCACTGCAGATGTTTGGAGAATCAGATCTTTTTGTGTCGATTTAGAGCACTGTTATTGTGTTGGAGGCTTCAGTGCCTGGTGTGACCCATAGCATTAGCAGTTTCCTGATACACCTGTCTGATCCAATACACATCAGTTAGGGCTCTTCACCCCTGAGTGGCAGGGAACAGGTCCGGCTGTGTTTCCGGTGTGTTCCTGTCTTGGCTGCTTCCAGGCGGTTTGTGAGATGTGCCCTGATTGGGCGATCTGTCTGTTCTTATATTACTGTGCAGTTTCACTGTTTGGCTGAATGCGGTGAGGTTCTGCGGTGGGTTGAAAGGTGGATTTTTTTAAACCCCGGTGTTAGCTTGGCCCATTTCGTGAGATACCTGCCTCTAGTCCTGTGGAACATCAGCAGTATTTCTGCTGACCTTAAAATCAGCTACTGATTTAGACCCATGAAACCAGGTGAGATGAGTTCGTTGCAAGCAGGCAGTGGCTTTTAATTAGCTAATTTAATACATTGAAAACATCTATAAGCTGTGGAATTCTCTTGGAGTCAGACATGCTCCCTCCCTGCGGCTAGAGGCAATAGCATCAGCATCTATAACATCAGCATCTACAGCATCCACTGTCACGTTCCCAGACACGACCAGGGACTTTGGTCCTCACCAGTCTAGTAAATCCTCTGTTCTAATAATGGCTGAGGTCCCTCCTGTCAGTCAGAGCCCTTGTAATCCACCCAATGTTCTTGACCCCAGCATTATACACATCTAAAGCACTGTGATTGGACACTGAGATCAAAAATAGGAGGTTGGACTTGTGGTGATACGTAGGAACTTAATATGAACACAGGTGAGATATATGTTTAGCTAATGACTGAATATTGTAACAGCAGCTGCTGGTGCTGTGCATGTAAAGCATTGAGGGAGCATTTTTGTCCTGAGCAATTCTGTATTCGTTGCAAAAAGTGAAAGGACAGTGTTCAGTTTATTTCTTTATGTGCTTTGTTTAGGTTGTATATAGTGCATGTTTTCAGAATCACTCCGGGTTGATGATTTCAGGCTAATCAGTTGAGTTGTAAGTTTAGACTACAGCACCGCTACATCTCCAGTGACTTAAAGACTGTATCCACAGTGGGGGGCCATATTGTGTGGTGTGTACCATTAGCAACAAGCTATCAGTCGCATTATTATAATTAATACATCTGTCTGTGTTTAGTGCCTATTATTCTAAGAGTATTTTCATTTTAGCTCTGCAAGTAATTCATATTAATAATACAACTGTGCTTTGAGATGTTTTATGTGAAGTTCTTCAATTTGACAAATAATGTTTCCACATTACAATTTTTCTTGTTTTCAATTCAGATCTAAAGCATGGAGTTATGAAATTATGGTCAATAATAATAAATTATGTATAATTAATGCAATGGGAGTTATATACAAATCAATGGAAACATGCTCATTAATAGCAGCTTTGTTCAGCTCACAGTGTACTGTTTTTATTGAGACTGGTTCAGGTATGGATTAGAGCTGTATTTCTGTGGTTCTTAGTCACTGTCCTACCAACTATTCATCTGTCCCTGTCGGAGAGATTTGACTTGCAGCCCGAGTTCTCAGGGCTGGACAGGGAAAATTATTCAGGCCAGCAAATATAGCGAGAAATACAGCCCCAGTTAGGCCACCTTTCAAGCGGGGTCAGGAGTCCCCAACCAGAAAAAGTTTGGTTAAATACTCCTCCTTCTGCATCCTGGAGAATTTTAGTGCATGTGAATCACAAAAACTAATGAGCCAACAAGATTATTACAATGTACTGATAGAAACCTCAAATAAAACCAAAGCTGCATATCATAAAGGAAGGAAATGACATAAGAACTGACCTTTAACCAATATTTATTAAATAATAAATAAAATCAAATGATCTTTTATATAATTTGTTATGTAAAATATTCGTACTTTACACAAGTCACTCGATGCTGGGATAAACTCTGAATAGAAATGAGTTGTTTAGATAGTAAATGGATGTATGTATAATGTAAATCTCACACTGTGTGTAATGCCAGCACCTCTCACCCAGGTCTGCATTAAACGAGCCCTGTTCTCACATAGACGCCGCACAGATGACTCAGTCTCTTATGGTGTTTTTTCCAGCTGTTTTTAGCTTCAAGAAAACATACATAGGAGCGTCCCTGAAGCGTTAAATGAAGCTCATGAACCACAGAGGGGTGATGCCTGCTCTGCCATAATTAAAGAGCAGAGACCTTTGTACTGTGGAGATAGAGGTAATTAAATCATAATTAGCACAGGCCTCTTTAAAATAGCATAGATCTCACAAGCTCATCAGCTCGCTGTTCCGCAAGACGCAAGGCTGAAGGTCAAAGCTATATTAGAAGGTGTAGAGGACAGATGTGTCTTTATATGACTGGGAAAGACGGGACAGATTCAGGACATTTACAATTCAGCTTTTTTCTGCATTGTCCAAGTGGCCTGCAGACCAATCAAAAGAGGCCACTCGTCACTGTAAAACCCTGTGATTGGTAGAAGTGACTGTGACATCATTGGTATAACATGCCATAGGCCTGTTTCAATTGTGCAGTAGAGAGGGATCTCTGCGTAACACCACCAAAACAGCTCTCTGAAGTTATCGGACTGGTGTTCCTCATTTTTTTGATTATCAGTGTCTTTCCGTCTATCTGGGTGATTGACAGCAGCCATTTTGTGCCAGAATGTTTACCTCCTATCTGCTGAGGTGTTGACAGTGGAAATTACTTGGCCAGGCTAACCTGGGCAGTGATCAGGAGAGATTCACAGAATCCATCCAAGATTCAGGCCTGGGTCCAGAGTAAATACCTTATCTGCAGTCTCTCTTCTCAAAATTCAGAAGCCCTGTATTTTTCATCCTTTTATTTGATTGATCCGCTGATTTTCACAGCTGCTTTCATTAGATATGAATATACTTTGCCGCATCGACCCAACTGTTGAATATATTCATTGCGAATGACTTTGTTTTCCCGATAGAGCATGATTTCGTTATTGCTTTTGTCCATGAAGATCACGATCAAAATTAAAAAGGATCTTTTCAGGACTATACCTACTTGTAAAACCTATGGAATTATGAGGTATAAAATGCATGCCACTTTTAATTTATTGAAATTAAATACATGGATATGAACCCCAGTGATGCCTGCAGTTCTGCAGAATGTGTCTAGTGGTCACACATTGAATAGATGCCTCAGAATATAGCACTCAATACTGATTTTAAAATGAATAGATAGAGTGAGCTTGAGGTGACATCACAAATGGGGGCTGATATCTGGAATGGGGTTGGTCATTCCAGTCACATGACCTGCTGCTCAGCTGTAAAGACAGCCTGTCAAGTCATAAGGCAAGACTTTGGGCATAAAAAAACCATACCTCCATTAAGTCACATGGTCCGGGCATTACCCCATAGTGTGTCAGTGTTACCTCACATTATTTTATCCTCAGTGTAGGAGCTAAAAACATCCCAGACGAGGATTGACGATACTTGATTCTGCTTTTTGTGTACGCTGTCTACAATCATAGCTCATGAACCGATTAGTTGATTTTGTAACCAGAGGTGTAAAGCCCAGCATTGAGAAAGAAAAAGCCATGTTATGCATTTTTTCTTCTCTCTTCATAAACTTAGCTGATTTAAGTAATAGGCTGAATGATTATCAACAGGTTATTGCCTTAAAGGGAGGAAAATTACTGTCTGAACCACAAGTGAGGCATTTCACCTGCCATGTTTCCAGAAGGTCACATTTCAAACCTGCTGACCGGGCATAGTCGCTCTCCTCTTATGCGAAATACACAAGGCACCAGTGAGTGACTGATTACATCCATATCTGCACAGAGGTGAAAAATACCTGAAAACGTCAGTTCTGTGATAAAGACTGAGATTTTCACTGTCAAGATTGAGCATGATGTAAGAATGTGTAATCTCTGGCTGTTGAAATGCGATTAAAAAAGACTTTGTCGAACCTTATTGATATAATGAAGGTAATGGAGTCAAGGAACCGCATGATTTATTTCAAAAGTGCCAGAGTCAATTTTAACATTTCTGTAATGATAAAATTCATTCATCATTCAGTTCAGAAATCAGATGTTTCTGCTATCATGCATTTCAGGGATCAGGAACTGTTTAATGATGAAGTACTGCAATAAGGAAGTTCTGAATTAAGAAACTCTGGCAGTCAGTAGTTAGACCACACTGTCGTAATTAGCAAACGCTGCCCACACTGGAATGTGCTTTAGAGTAAACTTCTTGGCCTGAGCCACTTTCTTTGCCGTGTCTGTGTGAATAAACAGTCTGCACTAAAGCCCCATAATGTGCGAAAGCATCTGCCAAGCCAATAATGCGTTGAATGACTGTAACATTTGTGTAAATTGATGTGTTTAGCTTGGAAGGGAGCAAAGCAGGGTTAATTTTTTATATTTTTCACTCTCATTGAACAGGGGTGACGGAGGGTGGATTAATTCGCTGAGATAGTTCACGCAGCCTGGGGTCAGAGGGCAGGGGGCCCGAGAGATCTGTGCTCAGGGGTCGCGGGGCTCACGGCAGGGGGCATCGAGAGCGTTTAGTGTCTGTCTGTGAGAAACAAACAGAGATTCCAGTCACCTCTGCTGCAGTTTTAACTGAGACTGGCACTTAATATCACACAGAAGAAGACGGCTTAATTCATTCCAGTAAGCGATAGCTTCTCAATACTGAAACAAAAAATCAATTTAAGCCCATAATATTGCCAGTGAAGTCAGATATTATGATTCGTCTCAAGATTTTGCCAGCAGGTAAGAAAATTTTGCTTGCTTGCAAACCAATGCTCGGAAGAAATGAGAATACTCAACTAAGGAGAAAAAAATAAAAGGGAGTGGGTGCAGACTGTATTTATTGTTGTTAGTGTAACCTGTTACCTCTCCAGCATCACCAGATATTTCTGTTTATCTCTGTCTGGACACCTTTCCCTGTGTCTGTATTCTCTACCAATTATATCAGTGTCCGGCCCATCTGTCTTCTGTGGAAAAAACCTGCCCATGAAAGAGAAGAAAATGACAGGGGAAAATAATCGCACCCAGAGTGAGGGAGTACATTGGGAACCAGTCTGTTGATTCATCAGGACCTCAGGTGTTTGGAGTGTGTGTATTGGGGGGGGATTGTGGGGGTTGGATTGATTGGAGCTGTGGAGCCCATCGAGCGAGTTGCTCTGGTCCAGATCGGTTCTGACCCGGAGTTGGCCGGTATCCAGTGCAGGTCCGGGCCCAGAGAAGCTTGCTGTTTTTGGGGCTCATGATGAAGGGAAATGGGGAAATAAGGAAAACTGTGGGCAGGATGGAATTAGGTTAGGTGATGAGGGTCAGGTGATACACAGCTTGGAGGTGCGTATGCGTCAGATGAGCCCATTCTCATCCCAACGCGTCATATTTTGACGCTACCTGACCAAGCGTCGATATACGAGGCAAAAGGTCGCTTTTAGCGTCCTTTATTGACACCAGTGTAAAACCAACCCTACCCCCCTAACCCCTAACCCTTAACCTGAACCCTAACCTAACCCTCAAATAATGACGTCAAAAGCTTCCTTCTGCCTCGTATATCGACGCTTGGTCAGGTAGCGTCAATATATGAGGAGTGCGGGATGAGAATGTGTTGGTCAGACAGGTCCAGAAGCAATAAGGTGATAACATATTAGCTTGAGTTTTGGACATTATTTGAAGTATTCGAACGTATTTCATGCGCTAAAAAGCTCCTGGATCAGCCTTTGAATAACAATGGTATAAAGAGAAATGTCAAATGTTTGAAAAAAAATTTCACAAAAGTACATGGATGTAAAATATTAAAGTGGTTTGGAAACCTCATAGTTCAAACTTTGGGTCTACAGTGCACAGTAGAGGAATAGATGGTAAGTCATTTAAGACTGAAAGTAGTTTAAAAGTAAGTTTAACAAAAAAGTGAATGGCCAAAATTAATGGAGAATTTACGACTGGATGTAGACACTGGTAAGCACTATAGCATGGTCTCCTGGAGGCTAGTGAGGCACAGAGTGACAGAGAGATGGGCCTTAAAGGACACACTACAGTCCGTGTTTTACAGGCAGCTGAGAGAGTTGCTTGTTTTAAAGACCTTTATTTATGCAGGGGATACCCAGAGAGAAAATTTCTCTGTAGTTCAGAAATATTCAGGAGGAAGGTCTGATGGAACAGCTGAAGGTAGGGAGAGAGTCGGAGAGATACAGGGTTAAAGCTCCTGAAGAGGTTTGGGGTTAAGGGCTTTAATCAGTGGTTCAACAGTGAAGTTCAGCCCAACTTCATCTCTCTTGGTACAAGTTGGACGGCTGGGCTCAACTTTGGCAGATAAAAACATTCACATGGACTTGAAAAATATCTTTTTTCCTCTCTTGAGTACCATTATTATATGACGTAAGGATTCGCTCTCTCCTGATTGGTCGAGGCGAGTTCCGCCAGTCTCTGTTAACAGTGATATCCACCGTGCGAAAGTATGCAAGAGGTGAATATAACAATCCGAGGACCTGGAGCTAAATAGATTAGGCTTTCCCACAGGAGCTCTTGACGGTGTCCGTATTTTGTGTTGCTTCGTTCCTGTGAGGAGCTTTACGTTAGAGTTGTCGCCCCTCTCTTATTTTATATTTTCAGGTAGGGTCATATAATAAAACAGTTATTGACTTCAGTTATTGCTGAATCCAATGATTTATCCATCTTGGACAAGTGATATTCATCGAGGCGCATCTCCTCAACTGAAGTCAATAATTGTATAATATTACCTGATTCAAGATAGCTTATTGCTGAATTGGTGAAATTTTCGCTCTTAATCAGAAGATCTTGACATGATTCAACACTCCTCATATCATTGGCAGTGACTGTTGTGGGGCCCTTAAACAAGACCCTCCACTGCCAGATTTCATACTTTTTGGTCTCTCAGCTTTAAGTTGCTTTGTATGAAGAGCTTTGGATAGATTATGGTCACTTCTTACAAAGAAGGACTAAAACTGAACAAAAGATAAACAATTCAGAATCCAACCTATCGTTCACTCTTTGCAGCAAGTGTTTTAGACGCCTTATTCAAAACTTATTTACATTTCTTTTTTTCTCAATAAGAAAATGATATTATATACCACTGTAAAAACAAAGATTGCCAAATGACATGAGAGTTTTTCGACTTTTTTCCAGATTTTCCAATGCAGTAAAAAATATCACTAGTCAAGAAAAAAGTAGCCTTGAATGAGTTGATATTTTGCACTTAAGAGAAAAATTTTTGAATCTTATTCAGGTCACATGACTGTGTCAGTTTATATCCGATATTAGTTCGGGCTTACAGCAGCTGCTATGCATTTAAAAAATAAAATGCAGCTGAAATGGTGTTTAAAAAAAGAGGGGTACAGGATGGGATGATCGGCAGCACAGGCAGAACAGAGATGCATTGTGGGACAGAGGACATACCACTTTGGGTACTTGCCAGTTTGGGCGGTTGCCAGTTTGGGTACTTGCCAGTTTGGGTGGTTGCCAGTTTGGCTGGTGAGATGAGGAGACCCTGTGTACCTCTCGCTTACAAAAACAGTGATCATCGCTGAGACCTATCTCTGCCTGGCCTTTCAACAGATCGCACTCCGCTCTCGTAAACAATCTATCTCCCCCTTCGCTGAGATATCCGGCTCAGTGAACGGATACAAGCCGTTTGTGTTCCTCAAAAGCTGCACTCTTTTACAGTGACAGGGGAATGAATTACGGTGAGATCAAGTCTTCCATCTGCTTCAGTGTCATTATAATGCTCTTTATTGTCAAAACTGTAACAGAGCGCACTCATGCTCCCCCGGGGGAAAAGTGAAGAACAGGAAAAAAAATTTATCATAAAAAACACTGCTTTTTTTTTTTTATTGGCATACAATTTGAAAATGCTGTGAGTGCATGCTGGAAGTCATATGAAGAGCTACAGAATAGATGCCAGGCTGGATGCTATTATCAAGAGGTTTCTGTTATCAATTATCCCTAATGTTCATCTGTACAATGTGATTCCTGCCTCTTGACAATTGCTTGTAAATGTGTTGAAATGATTAATGTCAGGTGTGCATGATGTCAGGAAAGGCCTGGATTCTTCCATTACGGTGTAGATATGATTTTACTGGCAGTGAGAGGTGGAAAATGAGGGATAGATAAAGAGTAATGAGGTGACAGTGTGGTATCGGGAGATTACCCATGGAGGTATGTGCACCAGTACCCGGTGCTATACCATTTAAAGGGTGTAACTGAGCGTGTGCAACCACAAGCTTAAAAACGACTGGTGAGACAGAAATGGTCAGAGGAGTGATGTTTATAAGAATCAGTTGTAGCTTTGTGAAATAAGAAAGTGCAAGTTTAAGTTTGTCTTTGTTTGTGTATTATACTGTATGTGTATAGACTTGTGTGTCTCCGCGTGTTAGTGTATCTATGTATGTTGCGTGTGTGTGTTTGCGTGTGTGTGTTCTCGCTTTTCTGCGCTGGTGGGGTATACAACCTGACATATCACTCACCCCGTGTGGACGAATTTTTCCTGTGGGGACCAAGTCTGCAAGGGCACAAACATTGCAATCAATAGCTCAACAGCCTTAAGGATCCTGGGAAAATCCATTGGGGATCCCAGCAAAATCCTTAGGGATCCTTAGCATTCCTCAAGGATCCTGGGAAAACATATTATTTATTTACAGTATGCTTCATCGAACCAGAGAAGTCTGGTTGAGATTGAAATCTCTTTTTCAAGGGAGCCCCGGAGAAGGAGAGGATAAATTGCATAGCTCATTAGATCAGGGGATGATTAAGCGGCAGGTTGTAAATTTAGCCATGAAAGCAGGGAACCTGCTACTCATGTTAAAGCGTGGCATTGGTTCTTTTACAACCACAGTGAGTTAGGACCTCAGTTTAACATCTTATTCAAAACACCGTATTTCCCTCAGCACAGACTGCACTGAGGCACATCCCACCAGAGAGAAGATCGCCACCTACTGGCCCACCAACACCTGTTCCAGCAGCAACTTTGTTTTTCAAGATGGTCTCCCAACCAATTACTAATCAAGCCCACACCTGCTTAACTTCAGCCCCGCAGCTAGAGCAGATTGAGTTGTGGTATGGTTGCTGACGTGAATTCAGCAGACTACCTGAATGTATTGAATGACCATTAACCCATCAATAGACTTTTTAGTCCCCTGATGACACAGGCATATTCCAGGATGACAGTGCCAAGATTCATCGAGCTCAAATTGTGAAAGAGTGGTTTATCGAGCATGAGGAGTCATTTTCACACATGAATTGGCCACCTCAGAGTCCGAAGCTTAACCAATTTTCGATGTGCTCGAGAAGGCTTAACGGAGTGGTTTGACTCGCCCATCGTCAATACAATATATGGCAAAAAATGAATTCAAATTTGGTCGGAAATAAATGCTGTAACATTGCATCAGATTGTTGATACAACACCACAAGGAATATGTGCTGAGATCAAAAGCTAAAGGCAGCCCAACAAAAAATAGTGTGCGACATTTTTTTGGACAGGCATCTCAGCTTTGTTGTTAATAAAAAAACAGCTACAGCAACAAAACACTTGCACATTGACACCACTCAAAAAATACACTTTCAACTCAAGTCAGTAATATTTTAGGCCTACCTTTATTGAGGGTCCAGTTACACTCTATTTGCGTCAAAGATCCTGAGAATCATCTAAACAGGTGATGGAAAAGTGCTCTATGCATGCAGACTATTGTGATTCTGCTGAATTTCTTTTAAATGCAATGATGGAAATTACCTGGGCATGTGATGGAGTGCAATGCAAACTGAACATAAAAGGCTGTTATTCAGCTGAATTGCAAGTGGGATATTACAATCAAAACATACCACAAGACCTGTTGTCCTTTGTATATTTCTACCTATTTTTCCCTAAGTTTCCAACTATGAGCCAACGTTTTTATTGAAATTAAGCAAAATTTTCAGAATACCCCAGCATCCATCCATGGAAACTTTTTGGAAAGCTTCTGCCCCTCTACAACCCTAATGTATTTTATTAAATGCATAATAAAAGGGCGGTACGATTGAGTTCAAGACAGTTGAGAAATCAGCTGACTGGAAAAAGCTACTGTAACCTTGTTAATCCAAGTGCAGATAAACACACTGAGAGCTTCATGAACTTCTATCAAACAGCTTATCATCTCTGTAACAATTTAAATAGGGAACATTTTTTTTACTTTGGATAGGTTTAAGCATGGACTTGATTTCCTTTATCTCCTCAAGCTGTAAACGTGAGTTTTATTGTCTTGCATGTAACTACGTAACTGCAGAATGGCTGATCACTTCTCATATTAGATGTTTTCATTCGAAGTGCAAAAATTTTTCATTTCTCTGTATATTTTGATTTTACATTAAAGGCTCTGTGTTTAACCTCTTGTGCAGACAGTATGCACAATGCAGCAGCCTGAATGCACACTTACAGCACTTGAGGGAGCATCATGATAAATGCTTAGCCAAACACATGGAACACAAAAAACACCAATCACAGGTAATGGTGATGGGGCTCTGATTTTCAAATCTGATATAATATCCATACAAACACTCGAAAATATGATTTCATAGCGAGCGTCTGACTCGTATTTCCAAGGGGGTGTCTTACACTTGATGTTTTTGTTCTATTCAAATAAAAAAGAAGAAAAAAAGCAGTGCGCAGGATTGTAGTGTTCAGGGGCCTTATTTATAAAAATTTGCGTGGATTTCATACATAAATAATACTTACGCACAAAAAAATAAAAATGACATTTTGTGAAAAATAACCTAATTTATAAACCTATGGGTAAAATAAACTGCATGGAATTTTCATTTATTTAATCAGGATGGACTTGGAATTTATTGACATTGTGCATAATCTTAATAATTTCCCTTTTTTTTAATGTCAAGTTTGTTTTTATAAATCAGAAATCTGCAAAGAAAGTGACGTGCGTATCTTTTTCGTGCCTATGCACCGTTTATAAATGAGGCCCCAGGTGCTTTATCTCTTTGTGATCCTTGTGTTCTGCAGAAATGGTAAAATGTTTGTCTGGTATTTAGCTTTCAGAAAGTCTAAACCAAGACGGGGAGACCTCATGACTCCCAGAACTTTCATCTGAGCTACCTGCAGCTTCAAATTGTTTGGTAAGTGTCAAAAAGCAGTGATGTTAGGTTGTGGTCACGCCCTAACACCCCAAGATGGAAAAGAGGATGCCAGTGGAAAGAGTGGAGAGGAGGACCCACATTGAGGGACGTAGAGTTTATTAAATAATCAGTGAGGGAGAAACTAAACAAACACAAACATCAGGAGAACATGAAGGGCAGTGCACTAAACGCAAACGGGGAAACCAGACGATAAGGCTACCTGCCCAAGTGAGAGAAAACTAAGTCAAAAATCCTCTTAGATAATGAAATTAACTGACAGGAGACAGGTGAAGATAATCAGGAAAATGAACAACATATAATTGTATAATTGATGAAGGGCAGGGCTGCGTTCCAATCCGAAAAAATGCTTGTTTCATCGTGTTCACTCGCCCTCCAATCGAGGGGGGAATCCCCAAAAAATCCCGGATGTAAGATGGCTGCCACTTGTAGGGTCATTGCAATCCAGTTTTGCGGAGGGAAGGGCGCATTTTCATTTGCTCAAGCCCTCGATTTTCCTCCCTCAAACGAAGCCAACAACGAACATCCCTCCAAGCTTTGATATTGCCCAGAATGCTTTGCTCATTCTCCCTCGGGTAAAAAATTTCATGTCCGCCATTTTTTTCTGCTGGCAAAAGGAGGAATTATGGCAGGGAAATGACCATACCAATGTAAGAATTGTGTTCGAGTAGTGTGTAATTTATGACCGAGTTATGTGCAAATAGCAAAGTTTGGGGGTGAGGGGCATCGGTTTCACATTATTTTTAAGCATGTAACTTTACGTTCGTTTTTGCTGTAGCTAGCCTATAGCATCCGCGAGGACTGTTACGGAGCTTTATTTTCCCATAAAACAGTCGCACGTGCCGCAGCAATCAAATGAGCAAGCCGTCTTCTTCTTGCCATTAACATGCAATACAGACTCCGCGTGAACTAAACGTACAGGCAGCTAACTCAGTCGGCTCCAAGGTAACACAAACTTCCCGTTGGCTTGTTGACAAATGTCGAGATGCGGAAGAAATGCACGCAGGGTCGTTCCAATCCGATTTCCCACAACCCTCCTCCTAAGTCCCCTCCATTGCCCGCCCTCGCTCGGGAAGGGCTTACTTGCCTGCTACATCATTTGGAGGGCTCACTCGAGCGGAGGGAAGAAGTGAATGGAGTATCTTATTTCGGATTGGAACGCAGCCTTGCTAGCCAGGGTAATGGAATGCCCTAGGGGAGGAGCATTACAGTTGTCCTTTATGACAGCCTCCTGATAGTTTCAGTGTTGCCAACTTGGCGACTTTCGTGCTAAATCTGGCGACTTTCCAAAGCATCTTGGCGACATTTTTTGTGGAAAGCGACTAGCGACAAATGTAGCTACTTTTTCTGTTGTAATTGGCGACTTTTCTGCTTTTTTGGCGACCTATGTGAAAGCACGTTTCGCGTCTCCCACCTCTCCCCCCGGTCAACAAAATAAACCGCGTCCCCCCCCCCCGCTCAACAGTCGGACAGTCAATAGCTACTTTCCTTAATGAGGAGTTGGCAACACTGGATAGTTTACTTCAAACTGTTGTTTCTTGTTGGTTAGAGGTTTTAAAAAGCCACGGGAAAATACAGGTGTTTAAGGGGTTTTGTTGCATTGAGTTGTGTTGAGAGATTTTGTTAGGATTTTGCTACAGTTGTTCAATATACAATATAGATAGATAGATAGATAGATTTTCTAAAGCTTACCAGGTACTCTTTCCAATGTGTGAATGAGTTAAAGCATGTTTGTTTACTTATTTACTTATTTTTTTTAAAATAAGCTTGTAATTTGATTTCAGATGGTAGAGAGGCAGAGAAGCCAGCTGAATAAAAAAAGTGCAGGAAATAATAATATCTGGGTAAAATCATCAAGAAAAATGTTTCTGAATCTTAATCTTTATACTACATTTTATTGAAGTGTACAATCACAATGAGATGCAATACCAACTAGGCAGAATCAGAAGAATTGTACTTGTCAAGGCCATTTACATATAAAAGGCTGACTTGACACAATCATTCTCAATGAATGAAAAAGGTATTCAACGGCAGAATAAACAAACAGTGCCATACAATAAAAATTTTAAGGGCCACTTTGGAAGTAAGTGTTTTTAATAACGCTTTCAAATGTTATCCTTGGTTAATTTTATATGCATGTACCATTTATGTACTTGTATACATTTTTATCCAAATAAACTCAATCAATCAATCATTAATATTTTTGGATTTGTGAAAAGGGGGCTTCAGCACATCAACACCAGCAATAACTAATGGCTGCAATGACAACTTCAGCCAGTGGATGCCAGTGTTGAGCGAGCAAATTTTGAAATGTTTCAAAACATTTTGAAACAATGGTTTGAATGTTTTTTGAAATGTTTCGAAGCTTCAGATTTCCCATCCCTACAAACAGATCATTGGTTTACGGGAACTTGGCCCAGGAAATGTAGACCAATGTTCTGACACTGAATGAGCAGAAGTGTGGGACTCTTATACACAAGGGAGGTAACAAGCTAGGTGGGGCAACAGGTTTTATGGATAATCTAAACATGAACTGAGAGCGGTAAACACAAGAGGTAATTAACAATACAATATGGGAAACAATGAAAAAGACTAGTTTTCACAGGACATCCTTAAACAACAACGGCTCCATTCAAGGAGTGCCTAAGTGGGGAGAGATGGGAGAAAAAGATTAGTAAAAGAGATAGTTGCTAAATAACTGCAGAAACAAAGGCAAAGAACTGGGAAAGCAAAGAGGGCGGAGCAACAGATTAGTGTGGAAAGCGGAGAGAATCAATTAGTAAAGTTAGTGGTTCCTGAGATAATAATATTGCCCAAGTAGTGCAAGTTAGTTATTTAAATGATTAGAACATTAGTATGGATTTGTAGATAAACTAGACAAAACATAGAGTGTAAGTGGTATTAGTATTTAATCAGTAATTAGTGGTGAAGGAAGCAAACAAGACGTGAAGGAACTCGTGAAATACCGGAAACTTCTGAAATCACACCAAATGTGACAGCTCACAGACAGGGGCGTGCACTGGCTTGTAAACAAAGAGACATCACAGGGGGGACAATGTGCATGGAACTGGAAAATGCCAATGATCATGGCAGAAATCACAAAATACAACAGAATCAAAACGAGACAATAATCTAATGAACCGAGTGGAATAAAACATAAAACCAGAACATACAGAACCCAGATCACAACATTATCTGTAAGTGTCTTATATACTGTATTTCTAGCTTACCAAAGAATACCTGGAACAGATCGCCTCCAAGGAGTCTGATGCATCAGAAGCCTCTGTGAGCTGTAGTGAAAGTAGTGGTGATGTATATATTCCGTCAAAAAGCAGTTCGGAGGGATCTCACTATCTTTCGAGCAGGGTTCCATCGGTTAAACGGAAGAGAAAGAAAAGGTCACAGAGGACTTATAGTAGAAAGATATTGTCCAGAACTATTTCAGACAAAGATAATGGGAAATCAGAAGGTGAAAACTCTGACTCAAACCAGGAAAATGTGTCCATAATGAAGCTGCAAAAAAAGAAAGACTGTGGCAGAATTTACAGTAAAAAGCATAACTGCCTGAACTGCTCCGTGAAGTGCCATAAAATGGCAAGTCCCATAATCCGCAAGCACAATAAGAGAACCAGCTGTAGCAAAAGCCTGCACTTTTCCTTTGAATTCAAGGGAACAGAAATTGCATTTTGACCTCCCTAGAAAGCAAAGGAAATCAGACTCTTAATAATGCGGTCCTAAAAGCTGGTAGTGGTACACTAATCCCAAGTCAGCAGGCTGGGAAATCAGTGACAGCAAATGACTGCATGCACTGCATAAACTGTGAGGCTTTGCTTAAAAGAAAATCAGGATGGAGGCACATGTCCAGATGCAGGCTTTCACAAAAATGCCTCTCAACTAAGCCAGGCAAAAGTTGGACTCTCCCTGATGGTGTTAACAGAAAGGTTTGGGAGCTTGTGAGTGCTATGCACCAAGATGAAGTCACTAGCATCATCAGAGAGGAGAAAAACATTTTGAGACTTGGAGCACATTTGTATACAAAGCACGGACGTGACAAGACCAAACATGGGTACATTATGCAAAAAATGCGAGAAATAGGAAGAATAATTCAGCACTTGCGGAGTGCTGGCCGACAAAAACGAAATTAGGACTTCTATGTACCATCCAACTTCAACTTCATGGTGGAAGCCGTCATGGACGTGGCCAGCTTTGATGAAGACAAAAACATCTTCAGAGCTCAACTACATCCTTGGCTCTGAAACTTGGTCATGGTCTCAAGAAGATAGCTAATGTCCTGGAGTGTGAAGCGCAGATGGCTTAGTCTGACAATGAGGAATTTCTTAAGAATCTGGGGAGGAGCCGAGGTCTGTTTGAGGAAAAGTGGGATGTGTGTGCGTGCATCACATGCCCTCCAAACTCTAAAGGAGGGGAAATGGAATGCTCCTCAGCTCCTCCCTTTCACTGAAGTTGTAAAGACCATGCACATGCATCTTGATAAGTACAGACAAGAATACCGAAGCAGACTTAGGCCTCATCCACACAGAGACGGAGATTTTCAAAAACTATTTTTTGTTGTTTCTAAAAAATATCCCGTCCACACGGCATCGTTTCTAAAAACATCTGCGTCCACACAGACTCCTAAAATGACCCAAAATGCTATTGTAAATATTCCAGGCCTGTGTGTGCTCCGCCCTCTCCGTTTTTTGGTCAATGGTGATGCAGCACAACACACAGGCCTGGGGGCTGTGATTCTACCTAAAATAAACCAAAAACGCATGCTCCTGCCTTCTCCGGCCTCTCTCTCTCCATTCCCTTTTTTTTGGTTCAATTTCCATTGAAATGGCTACAGCTGGGCCATGCAGCCTAATTATTCCCCATCAGGCCTGGGGCTGTGATTGGGGATAGTTTCACGTCATCAGTTTTAAAAAACCCATTTTAATTGTATGTTCCTTGCTCCTCAAGCGGCCTGTGTCCTGCAAACTGGTGGCGTTTTGCAGTTTTCTCATTCTGGAACCCAGGTTTGCACAAAAACCCCAGGATCCTTTGGTCCTGACTATAAAAAAAGAAATAAACTTTTGAACACTGTCTCAGTGTACACACAAGGCCAAAACGATAAAATATTTATGCGTTTTCAAAAAATTAATTCTCGTGTGGACGGGCCCTTAAGAATGAACCAAACAAGTAAAGGAGAACTGGTCCAAGCTGGCTGGTTTGACCCTTTGTGAGGTGATCCTGTTTAATCGCAGAAGAGAGGGCGAGGTGTCAATTATGCCGCTTATTGCATTCACCCTCAGAGACACTGCAGGAGTCCATTCAGACTTGGCACTATGACTTTCACAGTTGGAGCAGAAATTTTGCCAGCATTTTTAGCGCATTGAAAAAAGAGGGAAAAGAAAGCGGAAGGTTCCCATCCTTCTAACGCCAGATATGCTCTCCTCAATGGGAGCACAGGTTGAGCATTGGCGGGCTTGTGGCGGACCTGATGAAAATCCATTTTCTTCTCTAGACCTGAGGCGGAGACACACTTACGGGGATCTGATGCCATCAGGCAGATTGCTGGGGGATGAGGGGCCAAGCGTCCAGAAACTCTGTCCTCAACCAAGTTGCAAAAGTGTGTGTCCACACTGTCCACAGTCCTAAGCTTGAGAGATAATGAGATGAACATACTTGCAAATTTTCTTGGCCATGACATCTGGGTCCACAGGCAGTACAATAGATAGTGCATTTTCATTTTAATTTAATGCTGGCATTCGTCAGACGCTTAAATGTAGAGCAAAGTCAGAGACTACATTCTTTTCTCCAGCCTGATTGGGCACTGAATGTTACTACATCAATTCCCTTTAATTTGGCAGAATCAAAACCTGAAATCAACTTGCTGAATTAAAAATTGATTCAGTCAGTGCAATGCCCAAGGGTTCAACAACTCTGCCCTTGGTAAGAGGCAAACATACAATCTTGCAAGAAATAACGATCTTAAAAGAGGCAATCTCAAAATGGATTTCCCCTTTTCTGACTTTTACAAAACACTAACAATAATATTGTCTGGCTGTGTTTGAGTGCGGTTAACTGTGTGTCTGTTTGTGCACTGCTGTGTGTGTGTGTGTGTGTGTGTGTGTGTCTCTATGCTTTCATGTGTCAGTGTGTATGTGTATAAAGGACCAAAAATGACATAACAACAAATAAATATATAAATAAATAAATGCAAAATGACATAACAAATAAGTATATAAATTAATAAATGCAGCTATAGATATTTAAATGCATAAATAAATTTTAAAAATCAATACATTTTCGTCGTGAACAGGGCTATGTCTGTATTTTTACACTTATTTATGTATTTATTTATTTATTTGTCTATATATACATTTATTTTTTTTACATTTATTTCTACATTTATTTACTTAATTATTTATTCCTACATTTATTTCTATTTCTACATTTCCACATTAATTTGAGGTGGGCGGTTCTAACATTAGTCTGAAGCAGGATTGGTTAGAGTGATGTGATCCTATCTACTACCTGGATTGAACTGGACTGGTACATGAGAGCTTTCGCTTTAGCTAGCTGCTGTGATGGAAAGTTTTGTGAGAGCCATCGCCAGTGACTTAAGGTCACTGGCGAATGATCTGGAAACGGTCAACCCACCGACTACCTACAATTTCGGCTGGGATGTGTTATGAATGACTTAGTTCAGCTCCACGCTGACATGGATGTGGAAGTTGACTCAGCCGTGCTGAGCAGTCTAGAAGAAGTCGTCCGCCGACTTGCCATCCTCTCGGAGTCAGAGGAAACGAGGACTGGACGTCCATCCTACTTTTTACCTCCAGAGCTGATAGGAAGCGCACCTCCATTGGGGCTACACTGCTGCAGACATTGCACAATTGTTCGGTGTCCGTGAGCGAACAATTTGGCGGAGGATGTCACAGTACGGAATAAGGTAATTTTAATAAACATTCTGTCTGGTTAAGCAATCGGCATAGGCTTCAGAAATCACTAAAACATATTTGGGAAAAGTCACTACAGACCTGTAGTTTTTCTGCTAACAAAGTTATTTACATAAGAAAAAGCCAAACGGTGTTGGAGAGAGTGGGGAGTTGCTACTGTTAGCTGAGCGGACTCCGCGGGGCATGTTCGCGATTGTTTAAGGGTTCATAGTCGAGCGTTAACACCGGTGTACCAATTTCCTCCATTTCTCATACAAATGCCCCATAATCAATTATACTTTCTCTGTACGCAGAGTCTTTGCAGTCATAAAAATGTAGCTTTGCGGACATGTCCGGCGTCCGCTTTGAGTCCTATTCCATCGCCTATTGAATGTCCATCCTGGAAGAGGATCCCTCCTCTGTTGCTTTTCATACAGGTTTATTTTATCTGTGAATCAACAATCTGAGTATAGAAGCTGCTATATTGCTGCACAGATTGTAGAGGTCAATGGAGGAAAATTTGTCTAATGGTAAGAGAGATTTATTTTAAGTAAAGTCAGTTTTATTTGTTGATGGAGCAAACAAATGACAGAACTAAGAGGTAGGCTAATTAGCTCGCTCCTGTGATCACTGTTTTGTTTGTAGTGTGGCATATTTGTTTTGTGTATGCTTGATGACCAGAGTCAACGATCTGTTAACACCTTTGGACAACAACGATCTGGATGCAACTGTAACGCAAATTATGCAACAGCAGCCCAACTGTGGATACAAAATGATGGTTGGGCACCTGAATGCACAAGGCATCCACATCAAGAGTAAGCAAGGCTGTCTTTATACTACATGGTTCAAGGCTGAGGATCAGATGGTGGCACAACTGTCACTGTCAGCTGCACATCTTACAACAGGTCCGCTCCACGCAGGCACTTCACTAACTTTATTTTGTGAGGACGGACCAGATGTTCAATTTGTAAACACTGACGTGTTGGATATAAACTCTGAGCACCAGACTCACCTTCGTTTATAATTTTTATGGAATTATAACTCGACCTAAAAATCTCCCGTCTTTAAAAAAAAGTTCACTAGCTAATGTCCTTTTCAGCAGGTTGTTTCACGCAAGCAAAGCAGGTGTAAATGCAGATATCAGATATGGGTCACTTCTGATAGAACATGTAAATAGATAGTCAAAAAAATCAGATATAGGCAACAAATCAGAATTGGTCATCAAGGCCTGTAGTGTAAAGACAGCCACTACCCATTCATTGTACTGGGGTAATTTACCAAAAGGTTGGGATTTGGGCTACTTGTGAATTTACTGTGATATTGGTAAAGGGTCAACTAGTACACCTAATTATGTGCCTTTTTTTTAATATTATAGGACAGCGTGTACAGGATTCCATGCAGCGTGTGGATCCTCGTGGAGTTTTGATGCGCACCCTTCAGCTAAACCCAAGAAGACGGTACTCAGTGCCCGCTCCGAACAGTTTGTGGCACATCGATGGACATCACAAATTGATAAGGTATCTAAAATTAGACACTTTTTACAGTGTTTTCATCTAAGATTTGAATTGATCCATGGTGGATGGATTAAAATACTACTTTAAATCAGAACTCTCCACAGAGCCATAAATTGAATAAATCCACCTGTTTAGGTGGGATGGTTTTAATAAACATTGCCACGGATATTATGTATGCGAACTGGAATTACGAGTGTTGACCTGGAACTTGATTCATCATGACTTAATTTGTGAGATTAATGGGAGTTTTGAGGGAACATGTTATATTTATGTCAATTAAAGATATTGGAAACACAGTAACTCAAGCTTCATTTTATCAGAGCTCTGTGTCGCACAGCCCAAAGCTTACACACAAAGAAAATGTAAGTTGTGCCATTGCTCTAAATCCATGTCTATAAATATATATTTCAGATGGCGTATTGTTGTGCATGGTGGTATTGATGGCTTTGGTCGTGTCATCGTATACCTGAGTGCGGCCGCCAACAATCGTGCAGCTACAGTCCTGAGAAGCTTTCTTCAAGCTGTTGATGCCTATGGTGTGCCAGCCTGTGTGAGGTCCGATAAAGGAGAGGAAAATGTTGACGTAGCACGCTACATGGTAGCAAACAGAGGACTTAACAGGAATTCGCATATTGCTGGCAGAAGTGTCCGTAATCAAAGGTAAGAATCTTTTAGTCAAACGTTTATTTATATGTAAAAACAAAGAATCCAACCAGGTGCTCAGCGGGAGGTAACAGGGCTGCCAACTTTCTACACAATCTCACGCATACGGTGTAAGTTTCATGCATTTTGAAGGCATATTCACCATAGTCAGCAATTATTCAACCAATGAATATTAATGAGATTCTTACATGTAATTAAAGTCCTTGTGAATGGAAGTTTCGGTTTCACTTACGTTACAGTGGATTTCACCATGAGTAACATGGAAGCGATTGTGACTCCAAACATTGTGCGCTTTTCCTCACTCAGAGGTTGGAAGCAATGTGTGTGTTTCATGATCGTTTAAATTGTTTAAACGAAATTAGACCATTTGAAACGTCTTTATGCAATTACATTGCTTCCAACCCGTGTAAAGACAAACGTGAGAATTCCAGAGTCATAATTGATTTCCACGTCTCTAGTGGTGAAATCCACCATAATGCATGTGAAACTGGTTAACTTCTATGCTCAAGGAACTCAATTTCACGTGAGAATCTCTTAAATACGCCTCAATTGAATAATTGCTGACTGCGGCATGGGAACGTGAATGCCTCTAAGAGGCATGAGACACACGGCGAATGCGTGAGAGTTGGCAGCCCTGAGGTAATCAGGAGTGAAGTCGGTGCTCTTGGATCAAAAGGGAAAAAAATCTAGAAAGACTAAAAACAGGGTAGATCCAGGCACTCGAAGGAGGGTATAGATTAAAAAGCCATTATTTAGTTCTTGCTAATAGTTGTCAACATGTTTCAGCCTTCTGGCCTTCGTCAGGACATATAAAACTAGTCACAGCAAATTGCTAAAATAGACACAGGTGTACCCGGAGCAATTAGTCTACACAATCAATTTATATATTTAATTAATTGATTAATAGCCAACAACAAGTAGGGCAACAATGCCCGAGTAGGTAGGCAATTAAAAATATAGCCTACATAGTAGGCAAAAAAATGCAGCCTAAGCAGCAAACACGGGAAAAGAAAACAAAAACAAAAAAAAACAACTTAAAGAAAACACACGAAGTCAATCTCTTCATTAAGACCAGGCTTATTTAGAGCATCCAAACAATGTATCCAGAAAGTTTCTCTCTGGTTGAGACTCCATTTACACGTGGCCAGCTATTTTCATAAACAAACATTTCACCATCTCCGTTTTCAAAAATAATATCATGCACACGTATCAGTTTTCAGAAAAGTTTTTGTTTACATGTACCCGTGTATATATGCCGTCAAGAGCATGCCAAACCTGCAGGTGGCAGTGTAACGAGAAGCTCAAGCCTTCGTTAGCCAATCAGAATCCCGAAAATAGCAACAACAGAAACTAATCATGATCATCCATGATCACCACAGCCAAATGAAAATGTAAACATAGCACTTTTGGCGCAGGTGCAAGTTCTGGCGCATACTGTGACGTCGGCTGCCTAAAACTCCGTTTTTCTCAGTTTACATCCAAACTTGCAACCAAAATTTCCAAAATCTCCACTCTGGCCGGAGTTTTTAGAAGGAATTGTTTTCAGAGGCGAATTCTCCGTTTGTGTGTTCAGAGGCGAATTCTCCGTTTGCGTGTAAACGAAGGGCACAAACGCAGGGCAATGTCTCCGTTTGTCAAAATAATCATGTACTTGTAAATGGGGGCTGTGTTTCATGATCCGATCTCCACCCCTAACAGGAGGGCTAATAAATTCCAATCCTATGATACGTAATAAAGAATCATTACTGTTATGGACCAATTGGAAATGTCTGGCTATCGGATAATCCTTGTTATTAGTTCTTATCGCGTACTTGTGTTCAGCAAGGCGATTACACAAGCAGCGTTTAGTGCGCCCCACATAAAATATATCTGGACAAGTACAGGTAAGGCAATAAATAACGTGAGTAGTATTAAAGTTAATAAAGTCATTAATCATATAAGTTCTCTTAGTTTTGAGATCATTAGAAGTCTTATTCTGTATAACATTGGCACAATGCAGACAGTGACCACATCTATAACAACCAATAGGTCTCTTAAACCACGTGCGGACATATCATTAGCCTGCTGGTCAAAGACAGTATCAGTATCGCGAATGCAGCGTAGCCGTTGAAATTGGCCAAAAGGAATACTGTCAACCAGATAGGGAAGGTGAAAAGAATCGGCTCGTAACAGAGTATTTCGCAACGATTTTTTTCTAAGTATAGTGGTATGCAGTTTACCCTCTGCATCCTTAGAGATGGTCAAGTCAAGAAAGTCTATGCTTTGCTGAGAGTATTCGATTGATAGTCGTATGTTAGGACTAAGTGAATTTAAGTATTCGTGAAAAGCATGCAATTGGGTCTCAATTACCATCTAAAACAATTAATAGGTCATCAATATAACGGCCATACCAAGTAATGCATTGATACCACGGATTAGTTAGATTCAATACATGCATTTTCTCCCAAAGACCAAGGTACAGACATGCATAATTTGGAAAAAAACAGGAGCTCATAGGAACCCCAATACATTGTTTGTAAATACCGTCAGTGAACATAAACACATTATTATACAAGATCCATCTGGTAAGTTGTAGTAAAAACTCAGTAGGAGGTCTAGCCTCACCCCTATTAGAGAGGAAATGTTTGAGGGCAAAAAGGCCTTCCTCGTGGTTGATGTTGGTGTATAAGCTTTCAACATCCATAGTGACCAAGTAATGTGATTGTAGTTTAGGAAGAGTAGATAAACTATTAAGTGCATCAGTTGTGTCTTCAATAATTGAGGGAAGTCCCTTGACAAAAGTTTCCAAAAACAAATCAACATATTTGGAGGCCGGTTCCGTTAGAGTACCGTTGCCTGATATAATAGGTCGGCCAGGGGGTTATCATAAGGCTGCTTATGTATTTTCAGCAGTAAGTAAAATGCAGCCAATTTAGGATGCTCGACCAATAAAAACTTAAGGTAACACTTTATAATAACAATCATTTATAAGATATTAGTAGACATTAGTAGATATTGAACTAATCATGAATAAACCATTTATATATATTTGTAAATGATTATTAAAGGAATGCCTCGAGAAGCAGTGGGTTACAGTGATTTTATAACAGCGGAGGGGCGTTCTAAGGCATGACGCGCAGCGGAGTGCCTTAGTGCCCCTCCACCGTTATAAAATCACTGTAACCCACTGCTTCAAGGGGCTTATTGCTTTTATAAAACGGTTACCCTACATATAGACCATTAAATAAACACACAAGAAAAATAATCAACAATTTGGTAATAATGCAACAAATAAAATTGAGAACTATTCGTTCTTTCACCAAGCAAGATAGAGTGGACAGAATGGTTGGCAAGCAACACAGACGCTAGGATTGCTTTTTCATCTAGCGCCATTATGTCACATCAGGCTATTTGGGCTTGTTAATGCAGATATAGTATGAAAGCAGGCTACTTGGAATGTCTCCTTCGGTCTCCAGAAGGCCCCGTTAAATAATTTTACGTTCGTTTCAGTTTCGGTTTTCTATTTTCCTGGTTCTCAACCCGCACCGATCGGCCATATCATTACAACTAGCAGCGAGAGTAGGGAACAAGATTGACTTTTGTCCTCCACACTTGCCGGTGTCCAGTAAATATGTTGAATTGTGCATTAGTTTGCTAGCCAGCTTGTCAACTAGCTAGTGTTCACTGCAATGGATATGGTTACCCTACACATAGCCCACTAAAATAAACACACAACAAAAAAAAAATCAACAATTTATCGCTAATACTAAAATAGCGAGCTAGTTAGCTAGTTAGCAAGCTAAAATTATATTGAACTCTGTAATGCAATAGCTAGCTAGGTAGATAGCCAACTGGTTAGCGGGTTAAAAGGCTAAACTTCACTAACACTGAAGTAGCGAGCTAAAAGTCTTGAAACAAACGTAACCTAACGAGTCAGTTCAGCGCCAAATAGTTGGTTGCGCGCAGGGATATTTTGTGCTGCGGTCTGCCTCAGATTGCAGTGGGTTACAGTGATTTTATACCGGCATGGAACGCGGCTCAGCCAATCACATTTAAGGATGGGAAGCACCCGTTTTATAATAAACCATTTATAACTGAAGTTGTACAACATTTATATATGATTTAGAAATTAAAAATGCTGCATCAAGATTGTTTGTACATGATTTATTCATCATCAACTAATGTCATTTAATATGTAGGAAAACATTTTTGAACGATTTAAGAAAATATTCTTTGATTAACTACATGTATTGAGTTTTTCATGGTTAATAAATGATTTGTTGAGTCAGTATAAATCATTTGTTAAGTCTTTGTTGCAGCCCAAAGCATTTCTGGAAAAATTATCAGTACCAAACTGTTTATTATCAAACCATTTCTATATATTTACAACTTATTAGTACATCATTTGTAAATGTGCTACTTTATCATTCATAAGTGATCTGTAGACCATTTTTCCAATATGATCAACCTTATTAGTAAATTATTTGTGAAATAGTGTAGATGTGTTAAAAAAACCCCTACTGTACTACCATTTGTTTATTCATGTTCAACAAATGATTTGTTAGACATTCATAAAAAATCTAAAAATTATTTGCAGATGTTATTATATCCCTTAATCTATAGTGAAAACTTTTCATTATTTACGATTGTCTGTTAATGTTTATAAATGATTTGTGGACCTTTTACTCACCCATGGGCGTAGGAACCGGGGGGGAGGGGACGTGTCCCCTCCAATATTGGAGACAGGCGCATTTGTCCCACCCAAAAATTACACCGCGGAGGAGAAAAATATTTGATTTTGAAATTTTTAACTTACGTATTTTTATTTTGAAAGCGCAACACAGCATCATGTCACTGGCCTGCCCCTCTCTCACGGCTCAGAGTTTTTGGGAGGCGGGAGACAGCAGCAGTCGTCAGCAGGCGGTCTGATGACAGAAACTCTTTTCATTATTTCCACAGTACTATAAGGGTCAAAGAATGTTAATTAAACCTGTTCGCTAGTTTCAACTTGCGAACTAAACCTGGTTTCTGCCACATGTTGGTTAGTAATCAGGTTGCTAGCAGTAGTAGCTAAATATAAGCCAGGTGGATATGTCAAATTATGAGGCTAATTTCAGTGGAGAAATCCCGCAAAGGCGCCGTTATTAATTAATTATTTTATATGCAGGAACCTCAGCAGGAAGCTAGAGAAACAGAGCAAGCTGTTGGGGATACAGGTGTATCAGGGCTTCAGGTGAGGTCATGATTATGAATTATAGGGAAAGCATTAAAGTTAGTCTCATGATGTTCAGCAAATATAACCTTTGAAAGTCAAAATGTCGAACCAACTTTGGCTCAGTAAGGGAAATGAAAGAAACACGTAATCGTAAATCTAACATGATCCAGTTCGATTAACGCTCGGTTTGCGGCTTGTCCAATTCATAGTCAGCGGTCCATTTTGAGGTGTTTATCATTGCTGCAATTGCGTTACCGCATATTAAGATGCTTAATAGAGAGGATTGCGAGCTGGCTTGCTAATGTAGTTTATATCCACTCACTTGGTATCAATGTCCAGGTTACTAGATCTGAGCGGGTTTCATGAGTGCGCTGATATGGTTTGCAGCTGTCAGTTAAGGTTGTGGCAAGTTTATGTTTGCGGCATCTTTGTATGAAAATTTTGGAGGCACCTTGCATAGCCTAATTTAAAAAATGGAGAAACACTCATTCAGATAATCTCTGTATACAGTAAAGGCAGTACCTGCACTCAGATTTACAAAAAGTTTCCAGCTTGCGAGCTACGGGCGCTCACATGACATACGTGTCCTATCAATTCTCACATTAAACCTACGCCCTTGGTCCCCCCAAATGTTAAACTCATTCCTATGCCCTTGTACTCACCTCTTATGAACGATCTGGCTTTTATGAATACAGATACAAAGCAATTACTTACTTGTCTTTTCATGTTTAACAAATAATTTGTTAGACATTCATAAAACATCTGTAAATCATTTGCAGATGTTATTATGTCCCTTAATCTAAAGTGAAATCCTTAACAAATATCAAATAATGTTTGCTAAAGGTTTGTAGACTTTTTTTATCACATGTAATAAATGTTGTAGACAACTTTTGGATCCATTCTTCTGATGATTTGCCATGAAACCATGAAAAACTCAATATATGTACTTAATCAAAGAATATTTTTTTAAATCATTCAAAATGTTTTCCTACACATGAAATAACATTAGTTGATGATGAAAAAATCATTTACAAACATTGTTGATGCAGTGTTTTTAATAATGTATAAAATATATATAAATGTTGTACAACTTTGTTAATAAATTGTTTAATAATCATTTACAAATGTATATAAATGGTTTATTCATGATAAGTTCAATATCTACTAATAACTTATAAATGTCTTGTAACTTAGGTTATAAATGATTTAATAATCATTTACAAATGTATATGTGGTTTGTTCATAAGTAGTTAATTATCCACTAATATCTACTATTATCTTATAAATGTCTTATAAATGATCGTTATTATAAAGTGTTACCAAACTTGAAATTCATCCTCATTAATCCAATAGTTATCCTTAGCATTTCGTAAGATATCATGGAATTGCACAGTTATCTCAGTTAGGGGGTTTCTTGAGAGTTTCTCATAATATTTGGAGTCAAGTTGGCGATTAGCCTCTCTGATAAATTGATCTTTAGATAAAACAACAGTGGCCCCGCCCTTGTCTGCCAGGCGGATAATTATGTCATTATTTTTAAAAAGTTCCTCGAGAGCTTTTCGTTCTCTGTCAGTGAGGTTACGTTTACAATCAAACTTGGTAGGTCTATCAAATTGTTTACTAATCTCAAAATCTACCTTCTTGGTAAAGGCAAGGCAAGGATTAGATACAATAGGAGCAAAAAGAGATTTCGGCCTAAAATTAGGTAGAGTGTCCATAGTTTCAGAGTCAATGAGAACAGATTCAGTGCCAGTAGTGTTAGGAGGGATAGGTATGGATCTATGCCCCGAGTTTTAGAAATGCCAAGTCTTAAGGTGCAGGTTCCGATAAAAACGAAACAAGTCTATTCTGGTGTTAAATAACGTAGTATTGTGAGTAGGGGCAAAGGACATACCAACAATTGTTCATTGCTGAGGTGTATGTTGGACAGGTTTACTACCAACGACTGTTCCTCCTTGGCTCCTCAGAACCCACGGTGGAGGCGCGGGTGGGGTGGGTGCCCCTCCGTCTACCGCGGCGCGTCTTCCTTTGCCCGGTTTTCTTTTGACGGACACCGGCCAATCCTCTTCCAAAAATTGTCCCGATCCGTTGAGGCGTTGGAGGGCCCCTCATCCTTGCTGCTGGTGAGATGGAAGGAAACATTTCTTGGGGGTCGCTGGCGCGCTGATGGGTCAGGTAGTCGGGAGGGACGGGGTGTGCGTAGCTGTCGGTCCCAGCGATATACCGGGCCACACTGGTAATCCTGTGTGTCCCTGTTGAATTTACGCAATTTAAGTTCCTTCACAGTGGTCTCCAGTTTCAGGATATCGTCCTGGATCTTCTGTTGGAAGGGGACTTATAAATCAGCTGCCATGGGAAGGGAAGATTCGATATCGGAGCTCTGGACCTGCAAGGCCTCCCTTTGTGTCTTGGCGTCCTCAATCAGCAGTGACATCAAGTCCATCGAACATTTAATCAGGATAGACTCCCACTTGTCGTGGAAGGGAATTTGGTGATGCGTAACCCCCTGGGAATGCGTTCTTCCCTCCAGTAATCCGATAAAGACACAATGCGCCACTTGAGTCTCATGTCTTTTTCAAGTAATTAGCATAAAAACTCATGTCCAGTTTTCATCAAATTGTGTTCAATGCCCATGTTGACCGAGTTCAAAAGAGAGTCTGCAATGATAATCCTCTTACCCTCCTCATTAGAATAAGAGTGGAGCAGCATGGTAAAAAGCTCAGGTAGAATTCACTGAACGTTATAAAAGTTATAACGGAGCAAACAAAAACTGGTTGAGGGCAGTCCCTGTGCTGCTCGGACAAACTAAGCAACTCATCCTCATTAATCCAACAGTTATCCTTAGCATTTCGTAAGATATCATGGAATTGCACAGTTATCTCAGTTAGGGGGTTTCTTGAGAGTTTCTCATAATATTTGGAGTCAAGTTGGCGATTAGCCTCTCTGATATATTGATCTTTAGATAAAACAACAGTGGCCCCGCCCTTGTCTGTCGGGCGGATAATTATGTCATTATTTTTATAAAGTTTCTTGAGAGCTTTATGTTCTCTGTGAGTGAGGTTACGTTTACAATCAAACTTGTAAACTGGTCTATCAAATAGTTTACTAATCTCAAAATCTACCTTCTTGGTAAAGGCAACAAGGCAAGGATTAGATACAATAGGAGCAAAATGAGATTTCGGCCTAAAATTAGGTAGAGTGTCCATAGTTTCAGAGTCAATGGGCCTCATGCAGCAACATTCTCTTAAATTTCTCTTATATTTTCTCTTATTTTTTGCTAAGAGAAAAAAAAAGAGAAATAAACTCAGGATGCACCAAACGCTCTTACCGTCCAAATCAGCTCTTACCCAGATGTGCAGAATGTTGAATCCCACTTGATCGTAAATGGAAGCGTGCCCGGTTGTTTCAAATTAGCATAATATGACACCCACTAAACACCATATAAGGGTAGGTGACGTGCCGTGTGCAAAGAGCAGACTGCTCATGGCTGCTCGAGGGCACTTTCACACTTGGTACGATTGTTCCGTACAGTCCACAGCACGATTGTCCCCCCTCCCCTCCCCCCCGCTGGACAGCTTTTCAGACTGGTAATATCGTAACATACCTGCTCGCATAGATCTCAAAATTCGATTCAGCGCGTTGCATTATGCACCTAGGTGGTTTTAAATAGGAACGATTTTGAATAGGAGATGCCAATATCTTTTGGGGGTTTTATTATTGAGAGGGGGGTTTAGAATATTAATATTGCGAATGCATATGCTGCGTGTCTCATAATTTGAGCTGCCAGACTTTTCGACAGCGTCCTGCACTTTGAAATATCGGTGCCACATTTCCTTTAGTTTGTCATGGCACTGATGTATTATTCTGTGATAACGAAGTGAATGTAACTACTTACGAATTATTTCATAAATCTCCAAATTTTTTGCTTGTAGTATCCCGTTGTGATTGTATGTTTCGGTCGCCTACATTTCGAAAGCACGCATTGAATTTCTTCGTATGAATGGATTTCGCCAGTGCATTTGTTTGAACAGGAGAGCCGTAACACACAACAGTAATCCTCCGTGCTCAAGCGCGGTTGCTTTCACATTTGGTTTGAGCAGCCATTCATCTGTCTCAGCAAACAGATCTGGCATAATCTCTATAGACCGCTGTCTGCGCAAGGCCTGGATGGCCAAAGCATCCAACTGCAATAGGTAAGCCATTCAGAAGCAGAATGCACGCAAGTATCCAAGGGTTTTTATAGCTTCGTCCTAATTAGGATCAACTGGCCAAACTCTTCAGCCAAAGAATTAAATAATAGAATCATTATAATTTCTCAAAAACATAAAACAATCAAAATGTGATTACATAATGCATTTTTAATGTTTAGGTTTTAAAACTTGTGTTGCCGTGCACTGGACAAGCAATTTGTGGACAGAGATAACAGTTTTCTGTCTTCTCTTATCTCGGTAAGAGTGCTCTCGAACTCTCGTAAAATTTTCTCTTACCTAAGAGAAGCGCAAAAATAAGAAAACATTGGTGCATCCCAGAAATCAATGGGTAAGAACAAAATAAGAAAAAATCGGGCATATGAACAAAAATAAGAGAAAATGTGTTCTTATATCGTTTCTGCATAAGGCCAAATGAGAACAGATTCAGTGCCAGTAGTGTTATGAGGGATAGGTATGGATCTATGCCCCAAATTATAGAAATGCCCAGTCTTAAAGTGCAGGTCCCTCTTCTATTGAAGACACGACTGATAAACTTAATAGTTTATCTACTTTTCCTAAACTACAATCACATTACTTGGTCACTATGGATGTTGAAAGCTTATACACCAACATCGACCACGAGGAAGGCCTTTTTGCCCTCAAACATTTCCTCTCTAATAGGGGTGAGGCTAGACCTCCTACTGAGTTTTTACTACAACTGACCAGATGGATCTTGTATAATAATGTGTTTATGTTGACTGACAGTATTTCAATCAGGAAAGACTAGAAAACAATGAGATATGAAATTTTAACAAAGTATTTATTTATGAACCAGAACTTATGCATGTTAGACCTTCGGCATTGAACAAATAAAGCATTTAGAGAATCTGAGGATTAGATGCTTCGTAGAGATGAATTTCCTCCAGGGTCTAAACACTGGTGGTGGTGGTGAGAGGCTGCTGCAGGGATGAGTCCTGGGACCGGAGTGGTAGGAGAGCTGAAGAGGAGTCTTGGCGGACCTCAGAGGATGGTGGTGGGGAGGAGGAGGGTTGCAGAGCATATCAAAGCGTTTGACAGCTGGTTAACTGCAGGGAGAGAGAGTACTTTTAAAATTTGACAGCTAGCGAATGATTGGTCCAGAGACTCGGAGTAGGATTCCGATTGGTTTATAAATTAGGCAGTGTAATTTTTGCAAGCAGAAACTATACAAAGGCATAGTAGGCCAAAAAAGAAAGTCTTCCTGCTTGAATTTTAAGCTTCATTTCAATCAGGAAAGACTAGAAAACAATGAGATATGAAATTTTAACAAAGTATTTATTTATGAACATGAACATGAACTTTGGTGGTTAGACCCCAGCATTGAACAAATAAAGCATTTAGAGAATCTGAGGATTAGATGCTTCGTAGAGATGAATTTCCCCCCAAAAAAGAAGAATTACCATACCTTAATGGACAGCTGCACCTATCCAAGAAACAAAAATAGCAAATTTAGCTAAATACATGAGCAGACAGATGTAACATACACAGGGGGAATTAGCCCATGGGATAAGTCCTAAACAGCCCAAAGTGAATGAGAAGGAAAAGTGATGTAAAAAAGAGAAACTGAAAAACAATATAAAAAGATTCAAGTTGGGCGATGACTAATCAATGAGCAAAGGTAACAATAAATGGTGCTGAGCAATGAGCTGCTTCAGGGGATGCTGGGGAGCTGATGACTAATCAATGAGGGATGCTGGGCAATACAGGATGGTGCGAGGATGCAATGAGCTGCTTGCAATCTTGGGGATGCTGGGCAATGAGCTTTGCAATGCTGGGGATGTTGGGCAATGAGCTGCTTGCAATGCGGGGATGCTGGGCAATGAGCTGCTTGCAAACGGGATGCTGGGCAATGAGCTGCTGGCAATGCGGGATGCTGGGCAATGAGCTGCTTGCAATGCGGGATGCTGGGCAATGAGCTGCTTGCAATGCGGGATGCTGGGCAATGAGTTGCTTGCAATGCGGGGATGCTGGGCAATGATGCTGGGCAATGAGTTGCTTGCAATGCGGGGATGCTGGGCAATGAGTTGCTTGCAATGCGGGGATGCTGGGCAATGAGTTGCTTGCAATGCGGGGATGCTGGGCAATGAGTTGCTTGCAATGCGGGGATGCTGGGCAATGAGTTGCTTGCAATGCGGGATGCTGGGTAATGAGTTGCTTGCAATGCGGGATGCTGGGCAATGAGTTGCTTGCAATGCGGGATGCTGGGCAATGAGTTGCTTGCAATGCGGGATGCTGGGTAATGAGTTGCTTGCAATGCGGGATGCTGGGCAATGAGTTGCTTGCAATGCGGGGATGCTGGGTAATGAGTTGCTTGCAATGCGGGGATGCTGGGCAATGAGTTGCTTGCAATGCGGGGATGCTGGGTAATGAGTTGCTTGCAATGCGGGGATGCTGGGTAATGAGTTGCTTGCAATGCGGGGATGCTGGGCAATGAGTTGCTTGCAATGCGGGATGCTGGGCAATGAGTTGCTTGCAACGCGGGATGCTGGGCAATGAGCTGCTTGGGCAATGCTTGGGATGCTGGGCAATGAGCTGCTTGCAATGCGGGGATGCTGGGCAATGAGCTGCTTGCAATGCGGGGATGTTGGGCAATGAGCTGCTTGCAATGCGGGGATGTTGGGCAATGAGTTGCTTGCAATGCGGTTTGATGAACAGCAGTACTAATATGCGATGCAGTCAAAATTAGATTAATACGTAAAATGGTGAGTAGCAACATGAAGCATGGAGAAGAGCGGAAAGTGCAGATAAACCACCACCAGTTATATGCATTACTTACCGGAATCAAGGTTTTAGAGACCTTCGAGCATCAAGGATAGAGGCAGCATCCGCCTTATATATGTAGAATAGGCAGATGATGATGTGCCCAGTTGCTGAAGGGAAGCTGTAGCGATCCCTTGGGATGCAGCTGTAGTTGCAGCACCTATTCTAAATGAATGCCCTGAATAGTACTGAGGGGAGATATTGCATTTCCTGAGAATTTTATTTAAGTGATAATTGAACCAGGATTTTGACATAGAATGACCATCAGGGGTCAAGAAGAGAGGAGACATGGAGTCTGGATGCGAAGGTATTTTAGCATAGCCTTGTAAGGACAAAAGGGGGGAACTAATACGAGCAATAATTATGGAGCAAGCACCCTCGCCTTAGAATGTTTAAGGTATAAATTAAAATAATTTGGATGAAACGATAAGTCTGAGAATGTTATGTCTCTACCAGATTAAATTCATTTGAAATGGTAGTAAATTCGCCCGATTCTTAAAAAAACCATAGAAAGCCAAAAGAAATACACTTTCTAGAAGATTTTCGACATACGGAGAAATAAAACCATTCGTGAAGGCTGATATAATTTCGTGCAAAATAGCAAGAGTTATGGGACGTCTGTGATCGGGAATAGACGGTGAACACTTAGAAATTCCTTTCAACAACAATTATATTGTGTGATTACTAAAAAGACTTGGAAAGGAGGGGTCATAGCATCTAGCGTGAAACTGAATCCCTGCAATCAAGCTGCGAATGTATGGAGGCTTGAAATGCCCGACGCCTGTGCAAAAACAAAAAAAAGGCGCCAGTATTAATCAGAACGGGTTTTAAGGGAATGCTAACGGACATACAAAATAAAGCTTAAAGTAGACCAAGCGAAATCATAAGATTTAAGGGTGGAAGCAGCTAAACCTTTCCTCATGTAATCCCGGCTGAGACTAAGTATTTTTGAATGGGTTCTCGTTTAGTACAGAACTAATTCGTTGAGAGGAGGAACCGGCGTGGGAAACTGGCTGGCGCCCGGACAGAGACTCTGGAAGGTCTGGAAATTGAAACGAGACAGAGAATCAGCTATTAGATTACACCGACCGGGCATGTGACGAGCAGTAATTATGAAATTGTACTTGACGGATAACCAGGTAATGCGTCTCATGAATGGCATGATATCATTTGCTGAAGAGCGGCCTTTATTGATTATGCCCACTACCGCCTCATTATCACGTAGAGAACGTTATGCGTTATGAAGCCATAAATGTCCCCAAACATGACAAGCGACAGCGATGGGGTAAATCTCGAGAGAGCGGAGGAAGAATTGCAATCTGATAACTGGCTTGGCCAAACACTGGCGAACCACCGCCTTGGTAGAACCCCCAAAACCTACAGAAGGAGCAGCATCCGTAAAAAAAAAATTCATCGAGTCAGAGGACTGCACGATGTCCTCATAAAAAAGAGATTCCATTCCACTCGTTAAGTAATCGAGACCAAAATTTCAAATCGAAACGCAGCCTTCATCCCATACAATGAAGTCGTGCAAATTTGGAACCGAAGAAGCCAAATCGAGCAGTCTGGAAATGAAAGAACGGCCTTGGGGAATGACCGCGCGATAGCAAAAATTCAGGTGCCCAAAAAGAGAGAGAACTTTCTTAGCCAAAGTAAAGGAGTGCGCGTTTGGCGAATGCGCTGCAATTTATCTGCGGGAGAGAAGCCTTCGTCTTGATGTGTCAAGAGTAATGCCCAGGAACTCCAATGCGGGGGCGAAAAGTTTTCGCCTGCGAGCGGAACGCCGAGGTAACCCGAACAAGCTTTCAATTTGGCTAACGATGAGCCAGAACTATCGCTTGGCGAATCAATTAACAGAAAATCATCCAGCAAATGAAGCACGCAGGGAACACGCAATTTATTCAACAAAAATCCAACAGAGGGCTTCAGATACTGAAATTGAAAATGCAAGGACTACTCCTGCAACCGAACGGGAGTCTTACTGCAAAAGTAGAACTTAGATTCCCATTTAATGCGAAGAGGTGCCATTGGGACGGATGTACTGGGACAATTTTGAAAGCGCCGGTTATATTCATTTCGACAGCAGAGCGCCCGACCCAATAACTTAATCATTTTAATCTGTGATCAATGGTGGGCGTAATGCAGGGGAAAATAGAACAGGGGGAATGAGATTATTGACACTCACAAAAGGACCAACATGCGGAGCAGACAAATCTACAATCAGTCTTTTTCTTCCCTGAGTATTTCCTAGTGGCTATACCGATGGGGTTACTACGAACACTGGAAAGGAGAAGAATCGAAGGGTCCAATTTTTTTGAGTTCCTTTCCAGCAGCCGGGAAACAGTCTCAGGATCCATCAGGGCGGACTGGAGATTCCTCGACAATTAGGAACACCACACCGACCTGAAATCCTTGAGATAGTCCCGTGAGCAGGTGATCCACGAAAACGGGTCGGGATGATCTGACAGCTCTGCAGCCAAAGCCTGGACGTTAACGGGGTTTGAAGGGTGCAGTTTCAGGATGTCTGAGAGCCGCGAGATTCAGCTGGCAGGTTTTCCCTTTTGAGGGAAAAACACTCGGCGAGGGCACACTGATCTCAGGTGCGCATCTTTGCAACCGCTGCAAATATGCAGAAAGAGGCAATTTGGGTAAGTGCACACGCTTTCATTGAAATTATTGCATATCGGCATGTTATTGAAGAACTCCACCTTACGGTCACGGACATCGGTCTTAAACTGGGATGAGGGCTGGGGTGGAGGCGGTCTTGGGGCAGGAGGCTGGAAAGGTAACTGAGGGCAGAGGAATCGGAGTGACCAAGATTCCTACACACATCTGACAGGAAATGACCTACGACCCTCCGATGAGCATGACCATTATTTCCATGTCCAGAATGGACCAGTTTAAACGAATGTTCGATTGTTCAATGAGTAGGGCAGATTTGCTGGCTAAAGCTTTTGTGATATTGATAGAAGATGTTCTTTCCGTATTTTAGATTAAGATCCCCTATCAGAGCCAGATAGCTGTCGAAGTTCTTGCCTTCGGTCCGGAAAAACTGAACAAATTACGTCCCTATAAATGCCAAAAAGCAACTAGAAATTCGCCAATGGATAAATCCCGAGCCAGGCGTGGGTCAGATGATTTGCAAATAGCGGTGAAATTTCAGTCATGCGATTTTTTGGTCACATTCGGGAGAGGAGAATGAGACTAATTAAATTAATGTATTTTCCCTGCAGGATTTTGGACCTTAAACGAGATGATATGTTAGCAGCGGATGAAATGAAAGGCCTACCCATCAAAGGCGCAGGGAGTGCAGAAGCCAGGAATGACCGGAGGCGGCGGGGCAGCAGGAGCAGGCTCAGACGGGGAAAAGTGAAAGGCAGAGATGTAGGAGGATGGACTGCAGCTGAGGTCGAGGCATGGGACGCTGATGTAGATGCGTTTCCCAGGGACTTGATATAGTCGTTCATATTGGATAATGCTCCCAGAATGGACTGCATAGTAGACATTAAGGCGTTAGGAATCGCCACGTCAGCGGAGGTAGCGGTTTGCGCGGCTGGAACAGCAGGGCAGGAGTGTAAGGCAGAGGAAGCGTTGGACGGCTTCTTTTTTGCTTGGGGAGCAGCAGTTTTTCTGGTTCTTTTGCGCCCGGGAGGGAGCTCGGTGGCTGGACACGCAACCTCTGGAGTTCCTTCCACAGGAAGCGGCGAACCCGGAGAACCAGTAATAGTAGCATGACTGGCCAACTCCTGAAGCTGGGACAGCTGGAGACCTGAGGCTGGAGTGACTCCTAGATTTTTTAAATGCGCGAGAGCGAGCTCACGCTGCGAAGATCCCGTATTAATGCGAAGGCTTCTGCGCAGACCCGATGAAGAATGGGCTGGATCTGACAAAAGCTCGCTGTGAGGAATATCTCCCTCCAAAAAAATGTCGTCGTCAGAATCAGACATAACGAAGGTAAACCGCAAAGTCAAGATGACGAATAGGTTGCAGAGCATATCAAAGCGTTTGACAGCTGGTTAACTGCAGGGAGAGAGAGTACTTTTAAAATTTGACAGCTAGCGAATGATTGGTCCAGAGACTCGGAGTAGGATTCCGATTGGTTTATAAATTAGGCAGTGTAATTTTTAAAGGGCAAGCAGAAACTATACAAAGGCATAGTAGGCATGCGCAAAGAGGAAGTCTTCCTGCTTGAATTATTCCGCTAAGCTTCATTTACAAACAATGTATTGGGGTTCCTATGGGCTTCTGTTTTTCTCCAAATTATGCATGTCTGTACCTTAGTCTTTGGGAGAAAATGCATGTGTTGACTATAACTAATCCTTGGTATCAATGCATTATTTGGTATGGCCGTTATATTGATGACCTATTAATAGTTTTTGATGGTAATGAAACCCAATTGCTTGCTTTTCTTGAATACTTAAATTCACATAATCCTAACATACGACCTTCAATCGAATATTCTCAGCAAAGCATAGATTTTCTTGACTTGACCATCTCTAAGGATGCAGAGGGGAAAATGCATACCACTATATTTAGAAAAAAATCGTCGTGAAATACTCTGTTACTAGCCGATTCTTTTCGCAACACCGATATTGTCTTTGACCAGCAGGCTAATGATATGTCCGCACGTTTCCTTATAAACCAGATGTGGTGGCCAAGGCGCGTAATAAGGCGGGCGCCCTGGACCGAGCTGATTTGCTCATTAAAAACGGGCCCAAACAACACACTACCCCCATTCCCGACCTTTTTCGTTACCCAATACAGCACTGCGGCTCGACATATCGAGCGCATTATGAAGGCTAACTGGGCTATCCTTGAGAGTGACCCTCTCTCAGACAAGTTTTTCTGACTCTCCCATGATTTCTTTCAGGCATGCCCCAACACTACGGGACCGACTGGTACACAGCTATCTCCCTCCAGACAAGAAGGAGACGTGGTTTAAGAGACCTGTTGGTTGTTAACGATGTGGTCACTGTCCGCATTGTGCCAATGTTATACAGACTAAAACTTTTAATGATCTCAAAACTAAGAGAACTTATACTATTAATGACTTTATTAACTGTGATACTACTCACGTTATTTATTGCCTTACCTGTACTTGTCCAGATATATTTTATGTGAGGCGCACTAAACGCCACTTGCGTGATTGCCTTGCTGAACACAAGTACGCGATAAGAACTAATAACAAGGATTATCCAATAGCCGGACATTTCCAATAAGTCCATAACAGTAATAATTCTTTATTACGTATCATAGGATTGTAATTTATTTGCCCTCCTGTTAGGGGTGGAGATCGGATTATGAAACACAGCCCCCGTTTACACGTACACGGTTATTTTGACAAACGGAGACATTTCCCTGCGTTTGTGCCCTCCGTTTACACGCAAACGGAGAATTCGCCTCTGAAAACGATTCTTTCTAAAAACTGTGGCCAGAGTGGAGATTTTGGAAAACTTCAGTTGCAAGTTTGCATGTAAACTGAGAAAAACTGAGTTTTAGGCAGCCGACGTCACAGTATGCACCAGAACTTGCACCTGCGCCAAAAGTGCGACCTATGTTTACATTTTCATTTGGCTGTGGTGATCATGGATGATCGTGATTCGTTTCTGTTGTTGCTATTTTCGGGATTCTGATTGGCTAACGTGGGCGTGAGCTTCTCGTTAAACTGCCATCTACAGGTTTGGCATGCTCTTGACGGCATATATACTCAGGTACGTGTAAACAAAAACTTTTCTAAAAACTGATACGTGTGCATGATATTATTTTTGAAAATGGAGACGGTGAAATGTTTGTTTATGAAAATAGCCGGCCACGTGTAAACGGAGTGTCAACCAGAGAGAAACCTTCTGGATACATTGTTTGGATGGTCTCAATAAGCCTGGTCTTGATGAAGAGATTGACTTCATGTGTTTACTTTGAGTTGTTTTTTTGTTTTCTTTTCCTGTGTTTGCTACTTGGGCTGCAATTTTTTGCCTACTGTGTAGGCTATATTTTTAATTGCCTACCTACTCGGGCATTGTTGCCCCTCTTGTTGTTGGCTGCTAATCAATTAAATATGTAAATTCATTGTGTAGACTAATTGCTCCGGGTACACCTGTGTTTATTTTAGCAATATGCTGTGTCTAGCTTTGTATGTCCTGATGAAGGCCAGAAGGCTGAAACATGTTTACCACTACAATCCAAATTCTGAAATAGTTGGGACAAAGTGTAAATTGTGAATAAAATCAAAACGCAATGACTTTCAAATCACACCAGCCAGTATTTTATTCACAATAGAACAGAGATAACATAGCAAATGGTGAAACTGAGAAATTTTACAATGTTATCCACAAAATGAGCTCACTTCAAATTTGAGGGCTGCTACAGTTCTCAAAAAAGTTGGGACAGGGACTTGTTTACGATGGTGTAGCATCCCCTCTTCTTTTTAACACAGAGTGGAGGCGTCTGGGTGTTGAGGAGACAAGTTTCTTGAGTTTAGCCATTGGAATTTGATCCAACTCTTGTTTAATAAAGGCTTCCAGCTGCTGGAGATTTTTGGGTCTCTTTTGACGGACTTTTCATTTAATTATGCACCAAATGTTCTCAATCGGTGAAAGATCAGGACTGCAGGCAGGTCAATTCAGCACACGAACTCTTCTACTACGAAGCCATGCTGTTGTAATAGCTGCAGTTTGTGGTTTTGCATTGTCCTGGTGAAATACACAAGGCCCTCCCTGGAATAGATGTCGTCTGAAGGGGAGCATATGTTGCTCTAAAACCTTTATATACCTTTCAGCATTCATGGTGCTTTTGAAAACATGCAAGTGTCCCACACCATCTGCACTAATGCATCCCCATACCATCAGAGATGCTGGCTTTTGAACTGAACGCTGATAACAGGAGGGGTGGTCTTTCTCCCCTTTAGCCCAGAGAACACAAAGCCCATGATTTCCAACAAGAATGTCAAATTTGGACTCTGATCACAGGACACTTTGCCACTTTGCTACAGTCCATTTTAAATGAGCCTTGGCCGACAGAACACGGCGGCGATTCTGGATCATGCTCAATAATGGCTTCCTTTTTGCATGATAGAGTTTTAGGTGGCATCTGTGGATGGCACGGCGGACTGTGTTTACCGACAGTGGTTTCTTGAAGTATTCCTGGGCCCATTTAGTAATTTCAGTGACAGAATCATGCCGGTGAGTGATGCAGTGGCGTCTGAGGGCCCAAAGATCACGGGCACCTAGTAAAGGTCTTCAGCCTTGTCCCTCAGCACAGAGACTTTTCCAGTTTCTCTGAATCTTTTGATGATGTTATGCACTGTCGATGATGAGACCTTCAAAGCCTTTTTTGCAACTTGACGTTGAGGAACGTTGTTTTTAAAGTATTCCACAATTTTTTACGAGAGGTTGCAGAGCCTCTGGCCATCTTTATTTCTGAGAGACTCAGCCTCTCTAAGACATCCCTTTTATAGCCAATCATGTTACACACCTGAGGCCAGTAAACTTAATTACTTGCTAAATGTTCTTTCAGCTGATTCTCTTATATATTAATTGCTTTTTCCAGCCCTTTTATGCCTGTGTCCCAACATTTTTGAGACCTGTTACAGCCAGAAAATTTAAAATAAGCTCATTTTGTGGATAAAAATGTAAAATATCTCAGTTTAAACATTTAAAATGTTACTTATGTTCTATTGTAAATAACATATTGGCTCATGTGATCTGACAGTCATAGCATTTTGATTTTATTCACAATTTACACTTTGTCCCAACTATTTTGGAATGGAGGCATTGCACTGGATGCAGAAACCATAGTGTAATCACGTGATCCCCGAAAGTAACCCAGGAAGATGGCTTTGATGGGATGGGAATGCATTATTATTATTATTATTTATTTATACAAAAAAAAAGTATTTCCTTGCTCTGAAAGGTTGCAAGTAGAACCGGATATTGAACCTCAGGTCCAAATGCTCCGCCTTATCCACTACACTAGCTAAACAGACTATATATTCACTGGTCGATTTAGCATTTGTATAGCTGTGCTGTGTTTGAACTTGAGCATATTGGTGCAAGGATTCTCAGTCATAAACCAGCTTTGAAAACAACAGTTGAATATTTAGCAGTTAATTGTAGTGAAAATTCAAAAAACAAACCATTTAAGTGATTATACTGCTGAGGTCTTCCAGTGCATAGCATAATGGCGAGAGGACTCTCAGATAGACTGGCTAAAACAATAGCAAGTGCAGATTTACCTACAAACAGCTTTTATGACAAAATATCAAAGGTAAAATTTTTTGCTCATCTCTGTAGCAATTAAAGTGTATGCCTGCTGTTCTTTGAGTGTGGTGTCAATTTAAAATGACAAGGCTTATATCGTTGGAATCTGTGGACTGTCCTTTTTCATTTGAGGTATTGTTTGTATGCATAGCACAAATTCAGTAGAAATGCTTGAGATAGAACATTGATCTTATTTAATGTTTTGCTCGATGCTTATTTACTTGCTTGGTCCTTGAATTGTGTTCAGTTTAGGTAAAAACGGTCATCACAAACTTTTCGCTGAGTTTCTTCGCTTTATGAGGATATGCCGCATGACGAGGTTGATTGAGGGTTGCTGTATTTTTAGGAAACATGCTGTATTTATTATGAATATATATTTAACAAATTCATTTCACTTTAGAACCAGTGTTTATTGCAACAAAACCGTTATGGAATTGGTACGTGAAGCAGCTTTTCTCGAAGTGCTCTGAGCAAAGAACTGAATGTTTTGTTGGTTTGTAAGGCTGTCCACGGTCAATTCTTCCTAATTTAACAACTACTCTTTCAAAAGGGCTTCATTATTTTGTGGAAACTGATGGAAACTTATTATGCCGTATTTTCCAGACGACTGAATGGCATTATTATTGGTGCAAGCAGCAGCAGCACAAGATTTCCCCATTTTCACTATGCTACGATCAACCTTGCGACGACCTCATTGGGGTTATACTAGCCAGTACTAAATAATGGCTTTTTAATCTATACCCTCCTTCGAGTGCCTGGATCTACCCTGTTTTTAGTTTATTTATATGTGTTACTTACTATATAATAATCGACTGAGAGTTCTAGACATAGCAGTCTGATTATCTAACTACAGACAATAATAACCTTTTTCGGACTACCAATCTATATAATACTTTTTGTGAAAGGGCAACACAAACTGCTTCTTTTTTTAAAGTAGCACTATGTGGTTTTTTCACTCTCAAATATATATTTCCAAGATCATTCTGGTGATACATCAAATCACAATAGGTTGAATGACACCTTTGTCATGGCTCGATCGCGCCAGCATCGCCTTCACTGGCACTACGTAACTTCGGGTTTTGGGTAGGAACCCAGGCCACCCAGGCTCAAAAAGAACTACAAAACTTACTTATTGCTTTACGACATACGTACCACAATCCCCCTCCCCCACGTCTCTCAAGACCAGCGAGCGAATGTAGAATGAAGCTGAGTTAGAATGAGGTAGAATTGGTTGTAATGGCTGCGGTGGAGGAAACTGGAGGAGGTAAGGGTGTTGTCAGAGGAGACATTTAAAAGAAAATGTGAAAGCGATAAAATAAGAGCCAGGACTAGGGTCAACATTGGACCGGCTTTCACTCGCTGGCGAGAGCTGAAAGAGGAGGAAGGATGTCCGACCGATGGCGACCTGGCATTGTTACTTTTGGACAAGTAAGTACAAATTGTTACCTTAATCCTTCATTCTAGATTTAGTTCTAGTGCATTTCAACTTGCTTTGTGTCAGGCTGTGTCATTGAAATCATTTAGTATCCTGTTTATGCTCAGTCAAATAATCGTCAAAAGGGATTTATCTATCTAGATGGTATCTGACATGCTAGCTAGTTGTCATGCTTTCGCTAGCTGACAAACATTGCTAAACTAGTCGCCAGTTGATCATGAATGTGTACTTCACTCCCGTATAGAGTACTACAGGTAGAAGATTTGTTGTGTTTAATTTCGGAAGGATAAGGTAATGATCTGGCTTGGCACGTAGTCATGTCTTTACAGGGATTTTCTGCCAATTCCCTGCCGCCCTTTTGTTTTATTGCACAAGCTAATTGGTTCTGTGCATGACGATTTTGTGGTCGGATTCTGCATAGGGACTGGCTATTTGAATAGCGACTGTGCATGTAAGCGACGTCCACTCACTTCTTAGCAGAGCAAAAATGAACTGATGCCGGTTAGGGCTAGGATTAATAGCAGCTGTGCATGTAAGCGACGCCAACTCGCTCAATTGCGGAGCAAAAATGAATCAATGATGGTAAAGTTAGGGTTAGGGGTTAGATTTAGGTTCACGGTTAAAGTTAGGGTTAGGGATGTTGGTTATGCTGCGAATAAGCATTGCAACAATGTTCATATGTACAGTTGCTGTGCAAATAGCCACAGCCCATTGATGTAGTGCGTTCCAGCCGTGTCAGAGCCCTTTTTTTCATCTGCAATGTCATTTGCCGTGTTTAATGAGCGCGAAGCCATGTTAATTCCGATGGATTTCGATTGACGGTCAGTTTGTGCATAAAATTGCTCTGAAAGTGACCGCAATAATGTCATTTGCCATTCTCATTGTCCTTATAGTTGTAGTGTGGACTTCGCCATCTACGTGAGTTAGACCGATTTTTAAGTCTCCCTCACCTGGTCTGAAGACATGGTTGACCGGATCACACATTACATGTCCTGCTTCAGAAAGTTTGCTGGTGTCATTGCCTTGTCAACAATTGCACATGCAGACAGATTTTACTACAGTTGTTACAGACAATACCGTTTATCAACTGCAGGGGGACACCGCGAGCGAATCCGGCGAGAACTACATAGTGCTGCTTTAAGGGTGAAGTTTAAACCTGCCCATTACTGTTATTCGCCATGCAACATGTTAAAAAAGAGTTTATATCCCCCTTACTAAACTGACCATGAGAAGGATCCCTTTATGAAGGCAATATTTACACGTCAATACACCACCTACTGGCAGACTAATTTTTTTTGGTTTTTCCTGTTTCCTGTCTTCGTGTTGGCAAACGATCGACTCTCAGCACCTGCAATGTGAGCATTTTTATTCCTCAATTTTTATATTAAAATAATTAGCCGTTTTAAACCCTCATAAACTTTCCTGAGACTATAGTTTCCGATTCCCTGGGAATGGAGGCGTTGCACTGGATGCAGAAACCGTAGTGTAAGTCACGTGATCCCCAAAGTAACCCAGGAAGATAGCTTTGATTGAATGGGGATGCATCGATTAATTATTATTTATTTATAGGAAAAAAATTTATTTCCTTGCTCTGAAAGGTTGCATGTATAACTGGATATTGAACTGCAGGTCCAAATGCTCCGCCTTATCCACGACAGTAGCTCAACTGACTATATATTCACTGGTCGATTTAGCACTTGTATAGCTGTGCTGTGTTTGAACTTGAGCATATTGGCGCAAGGATTCTCAGTCATAAACTGGCTTTGAAAACAACAGTTGAATATTTAGCGGTTAATTATAGTGAAAATACAAAAGACAAACCACTTTAAGCGATTATACTGCTGAGGTCTTCCAGTGCATAGCACAATGGCGAGAGGACTCTCAGATAGACTGGCTAAAACAATAGTAAGCGCAGATTTTACCCACAAACAGCTTTTAAGACAAAATATCAAAGGTAAGAAAATTTTTTGCTCATCTCTGTAGCATTTAAAGTGTATGCCTGCTGTTCTTTGAGTATGGTGACAATTTAAAATGACAAGGCTTATATCGTTGGAATTTGTGGACTGTCCTTTTTCAGTTGAGGTATCGTTTGTATGCATAGCACAAATTCAGCAGAAATGCTTGCGATAGAGCACTGATCTTATTTTATTTAATGTTTTGCTAGATGCTTATTTACTTGCTTGGTACTTGAATTGTGTTCGGTTTAGGTAAAAACGGTCATCACAAACTTTTCGCCGAGATTCTTCGCTTTAAGCGGATATGCCGCATGACGAGGTTGCTATTAGGAAACATGCTGTATTTATTATGCAAATTCATTGCCCCCGTTATGGGGGCGTTCAGGCTTAAGGTTAATATTTGTATAGAATATATTTAACACTAATTTCTTTAAATCTTCACTTTAAAACCAGTTTTTATTGCAACAAAACCATTGACTTACTTGTGAACTTCTGGGACGTGAAGCAGCTTTTCTCGAAGTGCTCTGAGCAAAGAACTGAATGTTTTGTTGGTTTGTAAGGCTGTCCACAGTTTCTTCAATTCTTCTTAATTTAACAAACTACTCTTTCAAAAGGGCTTCATTATTTTGTGGAAATTGATGGAAACTAATTTTGCCGTATTTTCCAGAGCGACTGAATGGCATTATTATTGGTGCAAGCAACAGCAGCACAAGATTTCCCCATATTCACTATACTGCGATCAACCTTTGCGTACATTTTGCTTCGGGGATCATGTGACCACCTACGTAACTTGCAACAACCTCATTCAAATTTTTTCCCTGCAATTTTCGCCGATCGCCATTCCATCAAGACGCCCGTGAGGTCAACCTTCTGACTCGGCCTGACAAACCATATCGGCACCTAGCTAGCATAAGTAACCAACTATGGCTGCTTCCCCTTGTTCCCCGACCTCTTTTCCCATCCTGTGTTCTGGATGCAGAATATTTCGTTACAATGCTTCCACCCTCAGTGGCACTAATACATGTAAGAAATGCATTGCTTATGCCTGTTTAGCTGAAAAGGTTCTGGAGTTGGAAGCTCGCATTGAGACTCTTCAGAATATTCGGACCAACGAGGAGTTCATTGACTCTTTTTCTGTCCAGCCTGATAGTTGCGCTGATGTTAGTTCTCTTTCGGTTTCCCACTCCATGCCTGCTGCGGTAGCGTCTCCGCAGCAGGACACTTTCTTAACAGTTAGAGGTAAACGGAGGGGAAAGAAACGCGCACAGCCATCTGCTCCCTCTCCTGTCGAACAATTTAATTTATTCGCTCCCCTCAAAGATCCACAGTTGTATGAACGAGTGCCAGAAAACACACTAATTATCAGTGATCCCATAGTTAGAAACGTTAGGGTGTTTAAACCAGCTACTGCAGTGAACTGTATTCCTGGCGCTCGCGTCACGGATATCGAAGCGAATTTGAAATTACTTGTTAAGGGTAAACAAAAGTATTCCAAAATTATTATCCACGCCGGCACCAATGAAGTTCGTTTAAGACAATCGGAGATTACGAAGAGTGGTTTTCAGTCTGTCTGCGCCCAAGCTAAGAAACTGTCGCGTTCGGTAACTGTCTCTGGTCCATAACTGATCCGATGTAGTGACAAAATGTACAGCAGATTAGATTCACTCAATCGCTGGTTGTCCGAGTGGTGCGCAGGAAATAAAATTGGCTTCATAGATAATTGGCAAACTTTCTGGCCCAGACCTGGCCTTTTGAGGAGGGACGGTGTTCATCCTTCTCGAGAGGGCACCGTCCTTTTGTCAATTGACTGTGCAATTGACTGCCAAGTATCAAATCTAGATTGCAGGCATTTAATACAGTTAGTCTCGATAAATCATTGTTTAGGTCAAATTTAATAGAGACTGCGTCTGTTCCCCGAATCCCAATAAAATCAAAAGGGGGGAAGAATTGTGGTGTCGTCCACAATAACTTGACCTTCATTGAAACAAACTATATCAACACCTGTATGAATACAAAACCCTTTCTCAAATTTGGACTACTTAATATAAGATCACTTAACTCGAAAGCAGCTCTTGTGAACGAATTAATCTCTGATTATAGTCTTGATGTACTATGCCTCACAGAAACTTGGCTGAAATCAGATGAAAACTCCTCTTTGAATGAAGCTTCTCCACCTGGTTTTATATGTGCTCAAAACCCCCGTCTTGACCGGAAAGGAGGGGGCGTTGCTGTTATTTATAATGACTCCTTTCACTCAGTGCCCAAACTGCAACATAAATTTGATTCATTTGAGGTACTAGTAATTAATTTTACATTGCTTGATTCAAGTATGAACTCCATCCCTGCTCAGCCTATTGCTCTGGTGATAGTCTATAGGCCACCCGGTCAATATTCTGGCTTCATGCATGATTTCTCGGAATTCCTTTCTGAATTATTTTAAGCTGTGACAGAATTGTTATTTTGGGTGACTTTAACCTGCATTTCGAGAGGGTAGATGATTGTTCAACATCCATCTTCACTAATCTTGTGGAGTTGGTTGGCTTCACTCAGAGTGTCATCGGCCGAACACATATTCATGGTCATACTTTAGACCTGAATTTAAGATTTGGTGTCGAGATTGCCAAGGTTGACATCCATTCACACAATCCCAGCTCATCGGATCATTTTCTTTGAACATCCTGTCTACAATTGGCCCTCCCTGTGTTATCAGAAACTAGGATGTACACTAGTCGTACTTTTACTGCCACAACGTCTTCACAATTCATTGAAGCACTACCAACTTATCTTGATGTTATGTCCGCTGTCACACGACAGCATCATTTCATAGTACTGTTTCACAACAGCGTTGCAGAATGTACCATGTTGGTTTACGGCACTTTTCTAAGTAACGGTTTACGGCTTGCTGCCATTTGCTCAGTCTGATATGGTGAAGTAAACAGAGCAGTCGCAGGCTAACCGGTCTCCAGTGTATGTTATTCCCGCACAAAACACTGGATTATCCAGTCAGCCCCCTCTGTATTGACGAAATGGCAGATAAGTTAGCTAATGCTCTCCGTAGTACCCTCGATGTAGTTGCTCCATTGAAATTTAAAAAGACTACTCAGAAGAAGAGACCAGCCCCATGGTACACTGACCAGACACGGATTCTAAAGCAAAAATCCCTTCAACTAGAACGCAAATGGCGCTCCACTAAACTCCAGGTATTCCATTGTGCTTGGAAAGAGAGCCTTGTTGTGTATAAGCTTGCTTTGTCTGTTGCTAGGTCTTCTTATTTTGCAAATCTTATACAGGAAAATAAAAATAACCCTCGATTCTTGTTCAAAACAGTGGCCAAATTAACAAACAACCATGCTGCAAGTACCCCTCAAATTCCAACCTCCTGCAGCAGTGATGATTTTTTAAAAATTCTTCAGTGGCAAAATAATTGGAATTAGAGAAAATATCATTGCTTCCCTTGCAGTTGGTGAAGGCCTTAACATAAAACCACATGCTATGCATTTAAACCAATTTAACAAAACATAACATAACATGAATGGCGAGAACAGGCCGTTCAGCCCAACTAGGTTCGCCAGTTTCTTTATACTATTGTGAATATATCACTTCAGATACTCAATGACTCAATGGTGTCTAGCTTTAAGTCAACCTGCTCTTGAAAACTCCCAAGGTCTCTGCCTCAACAATATGGTCAGGCAAGCTGTTCCACATCGAAATTACTCTTTGGGTGAAGAAATATTTCCGAATATCAGTGCTAAATTTACCTTTGGTCAACTTCCATTTGTGACCCCGAGTTCTACTAACAACACTTGGTCGAAGGAATCCTACATAATTCACTTTGTTAATCCCTTTAACATATTTAAAGACCTCAATCAGATCACCCCTGAGTCTCCTTTTCCTAAGACTAAAGAGATTAAGGATCTTCAGCCTCTTCTCATAGCTTTCATCTTTTATACCCGGAATTAGCTTAGTGGCTCTTCTCTGAACTTTTTCTAAAGCCTCTATATCTTTCTTAAAGTATGGTCTCCAGATGTGGTCTGACGAATGTGTTGTACAAAAGCATCACCTCCTTGGATTTGTACTCAATACTTTTGGCAATGTATCCCAGCATCCGATTGGCTTTTTTAACTGCTATGGCACAATGCCTAGAGCCTGTGAGGGTTTGGTCAACAATCACCTCCCAGATCTTTTTCGTGTGGAGCACATTCCAGTTTTAAACCTCCCATGAAGTAATCCCGTCTAATGTTTTTATTAACTACATGAACAACTTTACATTTCGCTACATTAAATTTCATTTGCCGCATTTCTGCCCAATTCTGGATTCTATCCAAATCATCCTACATCACTTTAGTGGACTCTAAACTATTTGCCAAACCCCCCAATTTAGTATCATCTGCAAATTTAATTAATTTGTTCCCAATATTCCTATCAAGGTCATTAATGTAGATGAGGAACAGCAGGGGTCCCAACACCGATCCCTGGGGGACGCCACTCCCCACCATACCTAGCTCAGATGAGATACCACTGACCACCACTCTTGTGTTCTGTCCTGTAACCAGTTTTGCATCCACTTCAGAATACCTCCTGTAACTCCAATGGAGCTCATTTTAAAAATTAGTCTCTTATGCGGTACTGTATCAAATGCATTCTGAAAATCCAAGTATATGATGTCATAAGCCCTGCTCTGATCATAAGTCTTGGTGGCTTCTTCAAAAAATTCCAGACGGTTTGTCAGGCACGACCTTCCCTTACGGAAACCATGTTGGCTATCCCTCAAGATATTATTACGTTCAAGAAATAAGTCCAGCTCATCTTTTATGATAGATTCCAATATTTTGCACGCAATGCAAGTTAAACTGACTGGCCTGTAATTTCCTGGCTCAGTACGGTCCCCTTTTTTATATATTGGAATTATATTTCCCTGCTTCCAATCATTTGGTATTTCTCCAGTTTCTAAAGACTGTCTGAAGATGGCGGATAGCGGCTTAAAGATGATCTCATTAACTTCCCTGAGCACTCTAGGATATAAGCCATCCGGACCCGCCGCCTTATCTGCCTTCAGTTTATGCAACTTGTCTAACCGTTATCCCTAACCTCGATTTCCGCTAAATAATCTTGAGCATTGGACATGCCCTCTGGCTGAATAAAAACCCGCTCTGAGGTAAAATTCTCAACAAAGTAACTGTTTAAGGTATCCGCAACAGCAATCCATATTTATTCTTTATGCACTTAACCTCCTCTTTGACTTTCCTTTTTCTGCTACAGTACTGAAAGAAGTGCTTAGGGTTAGTTTTTGCCCCCTCTGCAATTTGTCTTTCATACAGTGTTCTAGCATTCCTCAACTCTTTTTTGACCACAGCCTGCATTTTACAGTATTCAGCCTTAGTGTTCTCATTGTTATCCTTTATGTACATCTTATGAAGATTCCTCTTTTCCCTCAAACACCTATGAATAGCTGTGGTCATCCACTGAGGATTCTGCTTTTTCAGCTTACTTTTGGACACCTTTGGAATGAATTTGCATTGTGAATCAAGTAAAACCCCCTTAAATCTTTCCCACATCTCATTTACAGACTCACAGTCCAGGAGTGTCTCCCATTTTATTTCACTTAGATATGAGTGCATCCTGTCAAAGTTTGCTCGCCTAAAATTGAAAATTTTTGTTTTTGAAGACACCTTTTTAACTTCCCATGAAAAATCAAAATTAACAGTAGAGTGATCACTTGTCCCAGGTGGCTCCAGTACCTCAACATTGCTAATTCTATCTGGGTCATTACAGAGCACTAAGTCTAAAATTGCCTTCTCTCTTGTAGGTTTATTAACATACTGCACCAAAAAATGATCATTCATGACATCTAGAAATTCTTCTTCCCCCCTACCCTGTCCTTTCACCATTTCCCAGTCGATACCAGGATAATTTAAGTCTCCCATAATAATAGTCCCTCCTCCTCCACAAGCTTGTGTAATCCTCTTAAAGAGCATTTTATTGACAATACTGTCCAAAGCTGGCGGTCGATAGCATACTCCTATGTTTAAACTAGTCTCGTGTTTGCCAATGAGCCTGACCCAGATATCTTCACAGGGCAAGGAATGTTCAATTTCAGGAATTTCCTGCACATTTATGTTTTCTTTCATAGAGAGTGCTACACCCCCCCCTCACCTATTGCATCCATCCTTCCTAAAGAGCTTATAACCTTCTATATTATATTCATCTCCATCTTTTTCACAAAGTCATGTCTCTGTAATCCCAACTATGTCATAGCCCTCACTAATCATAACGGCCTCAAGTTCTGGAAATTTATTTTTTCTACTTCTTGCATTTAGATAAAAACATTTCAGGTTATCACGAATGCTCTTCCCCTTCGATTTCCCATGTGCCTGCTGCTCCAAGCCCCTCACTATGCTTTGTTGCTTTAGAAATATATCATCAATAGTGCATGTAACGCTGCCAGCTTCCATCAGGGCAGTCTGCATTTCCCTCTGTATAACACTCTCTAACCTCCCTGCCCCCTAAGTCCCTAGTTTGAATAACAGAGGGTTGATCCCCTGCACTATCTTAAAAGGACTAATGAAGCGGGGAGCCAACTACCGTGACTCCACTCTTAAGGGAAGGTCCCAAGTGGAAAGCCAAACTCTTTGGTCAACCCGATAAGATGGGGCCAAACAGTGCCTTCTATCCGCGGCGGTCTTCTGTTTCTGCCCAGAGTGCAACAAAGAGGAACGGACCCTGGTCCAGACCGACCGACAACGCCGAACAAAGTGATTGACCGAGGGAACTTCTGAATCCCTCTCAGTCTCTGGAAACAGCGGAGGCTGATAACCCAACTGAGCCTCAAACGGGGAACGGCCTGTGGAGGAGTTGCATTGTGAATTGTGGGAATATTCAGCCCATGCCAAAAAACGACTCCACGAGGATGGGTTGTCAGCTGAAAAACACCGAAGAGTATTCTCCAGCGACTAGTTGGTTCGCTCTGTCTGCCCTGTTAGTCTCAGGGTGGAAACCAGACAAAAGGCTCACGGTGGCCCCTAACTGGTTGCAAAAAGCATGCCAGAATTAAGCCGTAAATCATGAGCCCTGGTCAGAAACCACATCTTGAGAGAGACCATGCAGCCGGAACACATGGTCCACAACAAGAAGGGCCGTCTCCCAGGCCGATGGCAGCTTGGGCAGCGCGATAAAGTGGGCAGCCTTAGAAAAGCAGTCGACCACGACCAAGATGACAGTGTTGCCTTCAGAAATAGGCAGCCCCGTAACAAAATCTAGAACGATATGGCTCCATGGGCGCTTGGGGACAGGCAACGGCCGCAACAGACCAGAGGGGGGGAGATGAGAAACCTTGTTCCTAGCACGGATACAGCATGCCACCACAAATTCCCAGATGTCCGCAATCATGCTGGGCCACCAAAACGTCAGGCCAAGAACCGCTTGGTCTGATGAACCCCCGGGTGACCCGCCAGGCGAGAAGAGTGCCCCCACTGGAGAACTTGGGACTATACCGCTACCGGAACAAAGAAACAGCCAGGCGGCTCCCCACCAGGACCGGGATCGGGCCTCAAGGCATCCCGCACAATAGACTCAACGTCCCACTGAATGGGAGCCACAATCTGAGCTGCCGGAATAACCAGCTCAGGAATCGGATCGCGACCAGAGTGGTCGTAAATCCGTGACAAGGCGTCAGGCTTGATGTTTTTGGAGCCAGGGCGGTAAGTTAACATAATGTTAAAGCAATGGAAAAACAACGACCAGCGCGCCTCCCGGGAATTACGTCGCTCAGTCTGTTGGATCTATTGGAAATTTTTATGATCCATCCAAACCACAAATGGATGTTCAGCCCCCTCCAACCAATGGCGCCACTCTTCTAACGCCAACTTGACATCTAACAACTCCTGGTCACCAATGCTGTCATTCTGTTCGGCCGCCAACAACGAATGGGAGAAGTAGGCGCATGGGTGCAACTTATTGTCCTGAAGGGGACGCTGGGACAAAATGGCACCCTCCCCGACCTCTGACGCATCCACCACCACAACAAATGGGAGGGAGGGGTCCGGCAAAACGAGAATGGGCTCCGAGCTAAATCAGTTCTTCAACTCCTGAAAAGCAGCCTCAACTGCTGGAGACCAAGCAAACGACAAGGAGGTATTCTTCTTAGTGAGCGCGATAATGGGGGCAGCTTCCATGCTAAAATTACGGAAAAACCTCCTATAAAAATGAGCAAAGCCCAAAATCCGTTGAACCTCCTTGACTTTTTTTTTTTTTTTGAGGGGCAGGCCAATTCCTGACCACTGCCACCTTGTCAGGATCCATGCGGACCGACCCTTCAGACACAATGAAGACAAAAAACGAGACTGTCTTGGCATGAAAAATGCATTTTTCAGCCTTGACAAAAAGCTTGGCTTGAAGGAGGGCCTCGAGCACTTGTCTGAAGTGTTGTTTATGCTCTCCGAGAGTTGAAGAAAAAATCAGAATATCGTCAAGGTAGACAAAGACGAATTTCTCCAACATCTCTCGGAGGACGTCATTAACGAATGCCTGGAACACAAAGGGGGCATTAACCAATCCGAACGGCATGACCTCGTAGTGCCCGTCATGCGTATTAAATGCCATTTTCCACTCGTCCCCCACCCGGATCTGAACCAAGTTATAAGCATTCCGGAGGTCTAGCTTGGTAAAAAACAACGTCTCCTGCAGACGTTCAAACGCGGAGTTCATCAACAGAAGGGGGTATTGGTTTTTAATGGAGATATTATTCAAGCCCCTGTAATCAATACAGGGTCTCAGACCGCCATCTTTTTTGCCCACAAAAAAGAACCCCGCTCTGGCAGAAGCCGTGGAGGGCCAAATAAATCCATTAGCCAGAGCCTCCTGAATATATTCTCGCATGGCCCTTCGCTCAGGACCTGACAGCAAGTATAATGAACCCCTGGGGGGAGTGGTAGCCGGGTAGAGATTGATCTCGCAACTGTATGTGCAATGAGGAGGTAAAGTCGAGGCCCGTTGCTTGCTAAAAACCTCTGCAAGATCAGCATAATTGTTAGGAACATTAGGAGGCAGACAAAAGTTCAAAGCAGCCCGAAATTCTCACCCTGTTCGGAACCTGCCCCTCTAAGTCAGATTCCGAGTCAGAGAAATCCTCCAAATAGCAATCCTCCTCTGGCTGCCGCCAGTCAAATTGAGGATCCCACTCCAACCCCTCCTCCGCCCCTTTTTCTAGATAAGGAGGGTTGTGTGAGACAAACTCCTCAGAATCACTCCAGGCGTCAGCCTCCCCCATAGGTTGATGCCCGGGATGACTTGCCAAACTCTCCCTACAGTGGGACCTACAATCAGTGCCCCACTGGACGACTGGGTTATTCTGACTCCCCCAAAGGATGTGAGGCCTATGTTCCCATAGCCAAGAGTGTCCTAAAACGACAGGGAAAACGGGAAATGATCATAAAAAACCGGACCTCCTCACAATGACCACCAAAAGGGACGAACATAGTCAATGATTCAGAGACCTCGGTTATAAATCCAGTTCCCAGCGGGCGACCGTCCAAAGATCTTACATTGCGTGAATGTAAAACAGGGCAGATGGGAATGGAATGTCTCCTAGCCCACTCTGCATCCATAAAACAGTCCACGGCACCAGAATCCAAAAAAGCTTCAATAAATATTCTCTGTCTCCTCACAGTCAATTCTACAGGAATTAAAGTTCAGAAGGGAAATTGGGTCTGTCCCTCTAGCAGCCCCCATACGGATAGAGGGAATTGCCCTTTCCCTGAATCTCAGGGCAGCGTGGATGGATATGTCCCGGTTTGTTAGAATTATAGCAGATTATACGTCTGCAAACTGGCTTACGAGCCCGGCTCTCATATGAGCCATCAACCTGCATAGGCTCACCAGGAGTGGAAATTTCAGTGGGCGGAATTGGAGCTGTATGCACGCTGCGAGGAGCATAAACCCTGTTGTCAGCAAGAGCCAATGCTGTACGTTTCTCCCTGTTACGTTCGCAGATGCGATTATCAATTCGCACCACAGTACGAACCAACGAATCCAGAGAAACACAAGGCTCCAATGTAGCCAGAGCGTCCTTAACCTCCTCAGCCAAAGCGTGAACAAAAACTGTCATAAGAGGCGCTTCTGGCCAGCCTGTCTCTGTCGCCAAGGAGCGAAATGAGATTGAAAACTCCGACACTTTCAGAGCCCTGCCTCAGATGCATTAAACGTGTAGCCGCGTCCTAACCACAAACATCCTGATCAAACACCAATACCATTTCTCTAACGAGAGTCCCCACTGTATTCACGACCCTTGAATTAGATCGAATAAGTGGCCCGACCCAAGTGAGTGCTGTGTCGGTCAACAGGAATAAAATAAACAAAACCCGAGACTCTTCATTCACGAACCGTGAAGGCTGCGCTTTAAAAAATATTTCACATTGGGCAATGAAATCTTTACATCTTCCTGCCTCGGCTCCATATCTTGGGGGTAACTGGGGTTTTGGCTCTCAGGGAAGGTGTACGGATTGTGCTTGTGCAACATTCTGTGTGATCTGAATGGACAAGGCTCTAATACTCTCAGTGAGACTTAACAGAATGTTTTGTGTTTCTGCATGGCATTTGCCTGAAGGTGGACTCTCTCCACCAACTCTGCCTGCTGATTGTTCAGGCTAGAAAGACCCTTGCCATACCCAGAGAGAACTGCTTGTTGATTAGCCACAACTTTTTTTTACGCAGCCGCTACTGACGGCTCCGTGCTGGCTAGAGTGTTCTGTAATGGCTGGTAAAATTGAGAGGCCAAGTGCAGCGACCAGAGAGAGAACAAGCAGCACAGACACAATACAAACACAGAGAATTATACAGACCACCAGAAAGTACTCGCACTTCCAAAGGACGTATAATAGTCCGAAAAATGGAAGCAATGCGAGAGAGAAAAAAGTAGAAAAGGGAAAATTCCCAAAGAGGAAGGAACTCCAATAATAACTGGAAGATATAAAGTCACACAAATCCTGACTAGAGATATCTTTGGCTATAGTGCATAGGTACAAACAGACACTCTAGCAAAGGAGGCGTGGCAGACTTCTGGCTTATATGGAGTCCGGTGAAGTGCCGCCCCAGTTCAATCAGCCAGCTGGGTAAAGAATATGATTGAAAAGGAATTTGATCTCGTCCCGGGATGAGAGCCACAAAGAAAAGTCCAAACATATGCACGCCTCACAAACCATGACACTCCTACTATACTGGGGCCCTCCCACTGTACAGGGGCCTTCCTACTGCACTGGGGCCAGGAGGCATTCCAGTCTGCTCCATATCCTCTTTGGAGGGAGGCCCCCATTGTGATGTTAGCTCTTCATCCCTGCTATCAGATTGGCCGGCTCTGAATGAGGACTGACCCGCTGCATGAGCAAGGTTCCTCTGTTCACTGCATTGGTGGAACCGACAGAGAGGAATACAACACGAGAGAGATAGAAATAGTGAAAGAGCTTGTTTTGTATTAAGGCAGAGATTTCAAGGTTATTGATTGATTATGGTAAAGCCAGACAAATTAGTTTCTGAAATAGGAGGCACTTAAGACGAGAGCTTTTTCATCAGAGCAAAATTTTTCCCATTATCTGGCAACAGAAGTAAAGTATCAGGGTTAAGGAGAGGAAGGATTACTCTGCTGGCAACGTCTTAAACACCCCCCTTCCTGCTGCCACTTTCGGGACGCCTAATGCTCTGCATCCAAAAAAAATCTGCTATAGAGTGGATTCAGGCTGACCAAATGAGCCCAGAAAGCTTAATGGAAATTGAGGACCTAAGTACAAGAAGTACTGAAGTCACATTTTGCAAAAAATGAACTGACACCAGTATTAAAGCCACAATGGCCAGACAATCATCTGATGACAAAGATTTTGTAAAACCTCACAGCAATACCAACGACAGACACAGCAGGAGGTGAAGGCTCGGCGCGGTCTTCTTTGCTGGTGTGACCCAAATGAAAGCATTGATCAACATCTCTGTTCGTTAGAAAGGGCACAAAAGCACAACAGTTACGATTAATCTGACTCCATATTGTTAATTATGAATATAAAATTTCGTTATAAATGTGTTGAGTTTAGAACCATAATACCATACTTGGTCTTTTGCCAATTTTACACGATTGTGCTTCCGGACCCACACAATCGCAAAACCTTAGTTCGGGGAGCCTTGCATTGGCTAGCCAGCAACCACCGTTATATGCGAATACCTTTCCCTCGTGACAGTTACGAACCCGAGTCAGCTAGTATGATACTAGTAGTACCTATCGGGCTCCTTAAGGAGAATTTGACAAGAACCGGCGTATTACGCCCATGGGTCCTCTTAATCCAAACCTCCAGAGCCAATACCCCGCCAATCCCGTTAGCAGTCGAACGTGGCCCCCGTTCTAACTTACCAGAGCTCCCTAAAAACTTCATCTGCAACTGGCCTCTGACAGTAGGTCTCAGTCAGCACCCGTTTTCCCTAAGTATTTAACCGTAATTTCGACAAAAGAAACCAAGATGGATTTAAAATCATAAAAACCACACAAATTACAAGAAGATAATTTTACAAAAGAAAGTTTTATTAAACAAGTAGGTAGGTCCACATAGTAAATTAAATTAGTCCGTTACTTTATTTAGAACAGAATAATTGAATGCTAGAGTCTCTTACCAAACCTGTTTTGGCTACACACGACACACAGAGATGCACATATGGGAAGTGGTCTGCAATCTTCCATAAGTAAAGAGGCTACACATGCACTAAGGTGCGCGCGGGGAGAGATCGGATACGATCCTCCCAGAATGGATTGTCTCCCTTTGCTTTAAGCCAAATCACTTCTTTGATCCAGGTGGCATGGCTATAAATTACCTGGAAGGGAGGTCAAATCTGGATTTTGGGTTTGAGCCACTTGCAGGAGGTGATAAAACAATTTAGCAAAGCGAGAAAGAACCAAATGATTACCCGAGAGGATATTCTGCTTTGACCAAAATTTAGGGAGTTTCTAAAAGGGAATGAACCATAATTTCAATTAGAATGAAACATACTCCATTGAACTCCTGGAATTTTCCTGAGAATAACAATACCAAACATGTTACAAATATGTATTAATATGATGCAGTTGTCATGAAAAGCTCTTAAAATGAATTATTGCATAGGCAATGAGCACAGAAGTTATTGCATAGTAATATATTGAATATATGAGAAAGGTTTGACATCACTATAGTGTCTGAAAATTTAAACAGATGAATTAAGGTCCAGTTTCATAAAAGGAATGGCCAGGGCAGGGGAGAACTGTGAGGGTCACCCCCCTTGCATCGCCAGAGACCTGCTTATTGTGCCGGGCCGTTATAAATCCCCCCAGTCTTCCACAGACACAACCACAAACACTCCACCTTCCTTCGACACCCCTCAGCAAACGTCCTGGGAAGTCAACGACCCGCTCACCCTAAGGAAGGCCTAACAGTTTATTGTCATACTGCAGGCAACATCAGTCCTTTGAAGTTTAGGGTGAGCCTCAGTTCCCGGCCCCACCAGTTTGTCAGCCTTTTGCCGTGTCCCAGCTGGATTTTCCATCTTAGAATTTCTCTGAGGAATACTCAAGTCCTGTGTATTGGTGTGTTACTATTGTCAAATTCACTAAACTTTCATGCAAGAAGTACCCACAGTAGTGTGCAGGGATGATTATACACCACCACTTTCGCTGGCAACATCAAAAAAAGACTTCAGTTTACTGAAAAATTCAAAAATTGGACACCAATGGACTGGGAACAAGTCCTTTGGACCGATGAATCAAAATTTGAAATTTTCTCATCCAAACGCAGAACTTATATGCACCATAGAGAAGGAGAACATTTCAAAAATGACTGTTTAACCCCCTCAGTAAAACATGGAGGTGGTAATATTATGGTCTGGGGTTCAGTCTGCTCGAAAGGAGCCGGTGATCTTACAAAAAATCGACTGAGTTGTCTGCAAAAAAAGCTTTTACACCCCTCACTGTATTCTTGTACACATAATTTGATAATCATTTCCCTGACCCAAACACTTGTTTTATTTTCCTATAAGGCTTGCAGTAGAACTGAATAAGCATAGGTGAAAAAAAATACATGCAGAATGCCAGTCTCTGTGTGTCTGGAGGGATTCCAGGAGTCAAAAGTTCATTTGTTTGGAAGCGAGCCAAAGTCCAGAGAGTGCCAGTGTGTGATGAAAGGGAGCTTGCTTTGGGACCTAGTTCAGAAAATATACATGTATTTATCTATGTTCTACCCCAGCTGTTTAATTTTTTTTCATGTACCTCAAGTTCATTCAAGGCAGGCAGACACTGTAGACGCCATCCCAGAAGATGCACCTGCATAACCTTGACCTGACTCTGACCTCCTGTATCAAAATGATAGAAGTAGCCAGAACTTTAAGAGAAGACGAACCAAATTAGGTGGACTCCTAAGACATAAGAGCAATTAATTGTCAAAGTAGTTGGGCAACAGAATTTATGTCCTGTCATAAGTTTCAGATAAGGAGGCCAGAAGGGGTGATTAATGATGTCTGGACACAACTGTTTTGGGGACAAAAAAAAATATCATAAGAGGAAGATGAAACAGTACAAGACACGTTATGAAAGGTCGGATGTGTCAATCCTTCAGAAAAAATGACAAGAGTTGCCCAAAAATGGGAGAGATCTCTGGAGGAAAATAGTGCCTTTTGCCATTTTTTGGTGTGAGGTGATCACTGTCTTTTTGTGTGTGGGGTGTGTGATTCTTTTATGATCTGCACAGATCAGCCTGGGTTCTTGTACGTATTTTACTTCTTTTTTTAATTTGGCATCTCCAATCCCACCTGAATCTGGAATGCCCAATTGGTGAACTATGTACAAGGCTTGCTCGTATCGACCCTTGCTGCCAATTCAGGAGAGTGTAGACAGTTCGCATGGCTCTCCTCCGAAGCACGTGCCTGTCAGCCACCCTTCTTATACACTCATTGGTTGAATCTTCTCAAGTTCAGAACAAGGGCGAAAAGATACCCGAATTGGTTGAATCTTCCTGATGAAGTTGGCCAACAGGAGGCGCTAGAGCAATGAACAAAGCAACTATTATTTTCCCTCCCGGCAGTCCCTTCCCAATTTGCAACCCAGGCTAATAGCCAATTGTGCGCTTCTCTTCCTGCCGACCACTGCCGGTTGGTACGAGGCGGGGATCGAACCCGCGACGTGATAGTCACTTCTGCTTCGCAACGCGATGCTTTACCGAGTTACATATTTTACTTTTGAGTAATATACAATAAATCTACAGTAAATCATATCAGACTCTTTTGGTTTGTTTTCTGTTATTAAGGTAAATTCTAATTGGTGTGGGGCAGGCCTACAGTCAACTGGCCCTGACTAAAAATGACAGAAATTTTTTTTTTCCCAAAGTCATGGATCAACCGAAGTCTCACAGCATCCTTGTGCGGCATGCATTGCCATCGGCAAAGAGACTGATTGGTCGGAGATTTATTTTCAACAAGATAATGACCCAAAACACGCTTCTAAGTTGTGCAAGAATTTGTGAGGATACGCTCAGGAACCAGAAGAGAGAACCAGTGAATACAAAAATGGAGGCTTTATTTCTGAAGGGGGGAAAACCCCCAACAGAGCAGGCAACGGTACAATGTCCACAATCCAAAAAATCAGAATCCAAAAGGCGAAATCCAGAACCGTAAACAGGGCACCAATAACAAAAAAATCGTAGTCAGACAAAAAAAGAGGTTCGATACACAGAGAATGTGGCAAAGTACAGGAATAGGCAAAAATCGTAAAAAACAAGGACGGTCCAGTCAGAAAGGTACTCACAATGAAGACAAGGGCGAAAAAAAAAGTGTGCAAAAAGGGGAACGTTTGATAAGGAAGTGCTGAGAGAAGACTCCTAATATACACTCATGGGAAGTCACATGCTTAACAAGACACAAGTGCAAGAAGTCAGACTGATATGAGGGAGAACCTAATCACATGAAATAGGCAACTGCCAAAATGCGGACAGGGATCACGAGACAATCCTATGACAAAACATACAGCTCCAGTTAGGGAGTTCTAACGTGCACAGATAATGAGAGGCAGGACAGAGTGGAGCAGGTGCGGAGGATCTGCTGAATTGCAGCAAAGACTAAGTGAAGGCAAGAGGCGGAGACTAGAACTAGTGCTGAGAGCTTGTTAATCACGTGCAGCTATACAATCCCTAGTGCTCGTTAGTAAGTTAGTATTATATACAATGTTAGTCTGGGTTAGTAACTATAACAAAAAAAAATTGTTAGTATTGGTTAGTAAGAGAAAAGAGAGGCGAAGGAAGCAAACGAGATTGGAAGGAATGTTTGAAACCCAGAAACCATGAAATCACCTAAGCATGTGACACGCAGGACTGGGGAGAAGCTGTAACTTAACAAGAGACCAGACAGGGGAGACAAAGTGCAATGAAGGGCATGGCAAAACATGGACCGGACAACAGAAAGGTGGATCGGGAATAGCAAAAACAAAAACATGGCAAAGTACAAAAACTAAACAGAACATGGCAAAACCTAACAGACATAATCATAAACATAACAGGGCATGGCAGAAACATAATGAACATGGCAGAAACAAGACAGACAGAGCAGAATCATAACAGAATTATGTCAGTCGGAAAGAATCATCTGGTGATATCAAAGTTATGACTAGGCCAGCTCAAAGTCCAGACCTTAATCCATTGAGTAAATCTGTTGTAACATCAAAACAATCTCTTTGAAATGAATTTCAAACCATATGGAATGGTTTAGCGAGTGAGAAAATTAAAAAAATACGCAAAAAGTATGTCTGAAAGATTAAATGCTGTAATCAAAGCAAGGGGTGGCCAACTAGATATTAGCTTGGTCTCTCAAAAAGACATTTATTTTTGTTTTAACTATATATTATCATTAGTTTACTTATTTTCATCTATATGAGCCAATATTACATGAAATAAATAGTTGAATAGTAATTAGTTTCTGATTTATCTTCATTTTGTCAAGTGTATAATCAGTAGAATAGCTTAATAATAGTAGTGTCAAATAGTTTAGTGTTTTGTGGAACAGTCTAGAAAATTCTATATATTTCTCAACTATTCCAGAAAGTTCTAGTTACCACTGGATAGTACTGGCACAAGACTAGAAATGATTTCATATGTATTGAAGGTTCTCAAGCAAGACTATTACCTTAGGAGCACTCACCTCTTTAAATTCTTTTAAAAGATTTTTACAAACTGCCCTGAAGAAAACATGCTGCTGTTTTACATAATCTGTGATATTGAGGTGGAATGTGTTACAGATATCTTGGTTATGGCCTGTATGTTTCTGCTTTAACTATTACCTATGTGCTGCTTTTATGCATTGTATGTACTGAAATGTGGTTTTCTTTCTTTATTCTTTTATGTTTATAACTATTTATGCTCCGATCTTGACCAGGACTCCCTGGAAGAAGAGATCTTGTATCTCAATGGGACATTCCTAAATGGCTAAATAAATAATAAAGACAGATATCAAGAAGACTGGAAACTTCTAGAAAGTTATTTTGGGTGTACTGTATGAACATTTGTGGACCTGTGAGGCAGTTAATCTTAGATTTTGCCGTTCTTGGACACATTACAACATTTATTCAGCAAATCTTGGATTCAGCAAAGCCTGTGTTTCTTACTCTACAAAGTCACCCGTACAGTTTTCCTTCTAAACTACATCAAGGGACTCAGAAATTCTTGGATTTCTTGGAGATTTGTGGACTTTCTTGGATATCTCCTTTGGGACCATTCCATCATAGTATTTCGACATTTTTTAGGATTACCTTGGACACTGTATCACACAACTGGGTGGATATGAACCATTTACTTCCATATTCTTTATTCGTTTGTCATCTTAGTTTTAATATAGCAAAGAATTTATTGTGAATTGAGGGACTTCTTAGTAAATACAGTTTTAAATCAGCACTTCAGTTTGTTTGTTGACAATAACAGATTCTCGTGTGTATATAATTAAAAGAATTCCGGTACATAACACCTGCTACATGACATAACAGTTTTAATTGGCATCTTTAAAATTTTTATATCAACATTTATAACCTCTGGAGTAAGAACCCTTTCAATGTTTGGTGAATTTGTGATTAATTTTATTAATAATAATTAACTAATTGATGAATTTAGTGCTAAAAGTACATGTCCAAGTCACATGTTCACACCCCGGGAGGTGAGGATTGGGAAAAAATCTTTTTTAGTTACCCATGATTTCTCAATTTTATCAAAATCAACATTTTGTGTCTTAAGTACTTTTAGCACAGGAGCTTGTAATTAATTCATATGAATACATCTTGACCAAAATCTCAGTATCTGTGTGTTATATGTGTGCAGGACTAGGAAAAGGGGTCACTTGGGATTTTTTTCCCTTTCTGAGATTAAAGGGGTATCTCAGTGATATCCCAGTGATAGCGATATCCCAGCACTACTGTACTGTCAATTTACAACCCTTTGCTGTGCCCAAATTCATCCAATTTTTTTCTCAAAATGAAAAACTTGGATCACTCTTTGATTTTGTTGGAAAATCCCAATTTTCATAAGTTGACCCAAGTGACCCCTTTTCCTAGTCCCGCACACATATTGTCACATTTGAATTAATGGGGCCTCAAGGATAGGGGAAGTTGGAGACATCGTCTTGCTGTCGGGCCCAGATGTGTCCTCATATACTTTACCGTGCTTCTGAACCAGATGACATCTAGCACAGGGGCGGATCCAGGGTAGTTTCTGTAGTTTCCGGAACTCACTCAAACACCTCATTGATTGGCTGGAAACACTTTCATTGTGTTGGAACTCACTCAAACCTCATTCTGATTGGCTATTCATGTCGCAAACTACTCATGGAAACTACTCACTTCAAAACCTGGATCCACCCCTGTAGCGCAGTATTGAGCCTGGTCTTGAAAACTCCAGAGCCCCTGTTTCAAGGCCAGCAGTTCCAAACTGCGACTCCTTTCCGATGCCTGAATTAATCTCCCTTTAATTCAGCTCTTGTGTTCATGCCCAGCTGGCAGACCGCAGATTGAATGAAACTGCAGATTTGGTGTGCCTGACCGTGACACCAGCAGTAATCCCAACAATCAGGAGATCAGGTTGAGCAACACGGATATCTGAACACGACTACGGATGAAAGGCTGGGAACAATGCATACGATGGTTACATCTCTCTCTCTGCAGCCATACTGTGATACAGCTATTACACCTGACTGCACAGAGGCAAAGAGAGGAGGATCTAACATGAATCTTACATTATCACCAATACCTAACACTGTGGATGAGAGAGAGAGTGAGGGAGGGAATGAAGGAGAGTGAGAGAGGGAAAGAGAGTGAGAGACATCCTGAGATTTTGCTTTGATCTAAAATTCACCTCAGTGCGGGCTGATCGCTGCATCACACTGAATCTCACTCCGCCTGGTTTCCCGCAGGAAACACCAAGCCTCCCGCCAAGCCGCTGCGCTAACTGACAGAAACCCGCGGCAGCATGGCGAACAGCTGGTGGGAAACAGATTCATCCTGCCGTCTCTTAAAGGCTGTTTATTAAGCGGCTCGGCTCAAAATGAAGAGCGACACCGCGATGGAAGAATGCCGAATCATCCTGCGACTCTGCTATAATTGGTTGGATGCCTCCATTTGCAAAAAACGATCAATTTTCAAGGCCGCACATTGGGCTAGTGCTCGCCTTGTCTTAACCCTAGCCGAAATCTGCCTCCCTACCCACAGCTGACCCCTCCATTGCGATATCAAAGAAAATGGCCACCATCGACAGTAAAATCTCACACCCGACCTGACAGGCTGAAGGTGGGGACAGCCCCTTCAAAAGATCGTCAGTTCATAACATCATAAAAGCCCATAAAAACACCATGCCAGAACCCACAGAATATGCCTGCTCATTCCAGTCACCACCCCAGATAGAGATGTGGCTTATTCAGACGTTCTCAGGACAGATACCATCAAGATTAATTAAATTCAGGTGACCCATCAATGCAGAGGAGGCTGGTCGACTTGAAACTGGGCGTTACTGGCACTATTAAGACAGAGGCTAAGTCAGGAAACACAAATGTTTTAATATTTGTTGGTTTTTCATTAAAATTTTATCAACTGTCCAGTTTAATAGAGACAAGTGCTCAGACAACACCAGCCCTACCCATCACATTCCTGCTTGAAGTTTGAAACTGGCACAACTCAGCCGTGCTTTGATTGGTCACCTCAGCTGAACCAATCATAACAGTCCCTGCCCTGAAAACATTTCCAAGAGCAAAACTCCAATCTGCATCACCACTACTACCTTTTAGCCCAATATTTAAAAAATTTCATCAATATATATTCACATTAATATATTTATGTATAAATAGGCTATATGTCTCCAGGTAGTATGTGTCAAATCCAGCTGGTGCACCAGAGTGACCTTCTGAGCACTGAAGTAGATCTCACAGCCACTTAGCTTGAAGGACATTAGATGTTAGCCCAGGAGATTAATGGACAGGGGTTACCCCTCTCGCCTTGGATTATGAGACTGCTGAGATGACAGGAGAAGCTTTAGATGCTGGGTGATCTGCATTTTGGGCCTGTGAGACAATAGCTACTGAAAAAATCTCAGAGAGGCCACAGCTGAACCTAGTTGATGGGCAAATTGGGTTACTGTTTTAAAACAAACAAACTAGAGGCACTCGTAGAGTGCAAACCTCCGCCAAGGCAGCACAATCCAAATCTTCATGAGTGGGAGCAAAGTTGAGTTATCGCGTGTCATACGATTTCAAGATGGCTGCCGTGGCGGCCATATTGTTTCACTGATCGCGGTGAAAATCAATAGGGTCCATCCTTGATGTAATAGCAATCCACCCACAAAATTTCAGACAAATCCGTGCAGTTCTTTTTGAGTTATGTTGTTCACAAACAGACAAACAAACAAACAAACGGGGCGAAAACATAAACTTCGCCCCAACTTCGTTGGCAGAGGTAACAAACAAAAAAAAATGAGAGCTGGACTCCCGAGAGCCCATACCTCCACCAGCATAGCTGGATTTGAACTTTGGCCAACATCTCAGCTGCACTTTGGCCTAGATATGCCAAAAAAAAATCACTTGTTCCTCTGGTGCTACTTTAACATCCAGCAAAGTTTGGTTAAAATCTATGCAACCGTTTTTGAGATATCCTGCTAACAGACTGACAAACAAATAAATAAATAAACAAACGGGAGCAAAAACATAACCTCCTTGGCAGAGGTAACTAGGAACAGGACTGTGTGCCTTCTGAGTGTGGTTTGCTGAATTCAAAACAGGTAGAGAGCAGAGCACAGAGGCCATACAATAGGGAAGGGAATCGCTGCTCAGGAGGAGATGATGACGTGGGGTTTAAACTGCCACCAGCAAGCAGAAATGGACCGACATTTGCAATGCACCCTGCCGTGTTTCCAATTCTTCATGCTCTTGTCTTACCTCCACAGTACCCACTTCCTTATATACATTCCATATTTAGAGCTGCTGAAATATCGCTGGCAGCAGCGCGAACGGAGTTCTGACAACAGCAGAAAAAAAACAACTTTAAAAAGGAGGGAAATCAATTCATGCTGGTTATTTTCAAGCAGCAGTGGTTCCTGCCAGAGAATATCTAAGAGCCTTCTTTTTCAGCTATATTTTTTTTTAGATGTATTCGACCACTCGCTAATGGTTTTGTACACCTGATTTCAACGCAATTGGGGAGAGTCGGCATTTGAAATGAGAGGAGAGAGAGAACTTTGCAGGAAGAGGGGATGACGAGAAATGAGACATAACAATGCCAGCAGACATGATAAGCCAAACAACAGCCTGCTTCTCCCCAAATGAAGGTGGAACTTAGCTGGATTAGGTATTGGACAGAAGGCCACTAAGGAAAACCAATAAGCAAGTGCCAGTCTTCCTGGAAGTAGTAAATAAGGCACTGGACCAGAGCGTTGATGGGTACACAGTACTGTAAGACACACAACGTCCCCTGAGTTTTTTATCAAACGCTGCAGGCCCGGTAAAGCAGAAAGGTATCACACCTTAACGCTGACACCAAACAACCGGACACTAAATCACTGAACAGCTGTCTAAGCCAGTCCTGGTCCTAGTCCTAGCTCTCACCTCATGTCCTCAAGTCATCAAAATCCAGACAACCCTTTACCTGGCACTGTTGGCTGACTTAACATGTTTTTAATATTGTCAAGAGCCTTGTCTTGCCATGCAGATGCAGCGACGCAATGTTTAAGCAGGCCAGAGCAGCCAGTCAAAAAATTAAATGCCATTAATGTTGAAACACTAATGCCTATGTTTTAGTACCGCTACACTGATGCACAACACACGCTGGGCTGACCTTTGACTTTTCTCATCCCAAAGGTCAGATCCTTCAAAAGTAGTGAGCAGATGGCTCCTTAAAGCACGTGAGTAAGGCCCGGAGGTCAAGGACGAGACCTACAAGCAAGGATACATGGAAAAAAAAAAAAAGCCACAACATGCTGCCTGCTTCACAGAACTGGCTTTTGTTAAAAGGAAAATGTCAATTAGACTCACTATTTCGTTTTGGTTTTCTTGATAATGATATTTTCCCTTTCGAGAAGAAAACAGAAAAATATTTTTTTTTTTATTTTTGGTGCAGATAGGAAAACGGAAAAAAATGAAATTTTGATTCGTTTCCCCGTTTTTTGTTTGCCAGATGAATTTGAATAATTGAATGAACAGATGATACACGGACCTTGTAACCCTCTGAGTTTTTATTCCCAGTGTGTTTGGCGTTTGAGAATGCTTTATTTATAGGAAAATTTAGCTTCAATTTTTCAGTCCCTGTTTATTGATGTCTTCATTGATTCCAATTATCAGAATATGCCTTTGGAAAGACCAGAGTTCTGTGATTTATCGGAATCGTTTCATGATGCTCAGGAAAAAAGGATTAGATGCGAGCCAGAAAACCGGGAGATCACATGGCGACAAATGCAAACAGTAGGCAAAAATTTAAAAGTCAAAAAACAAGCAGAGATCGAAACCAGAAAATCAGATAGGCAGACAAATCTAAAGGGGCAGGCCAAAAATCAAAGTCAGGCAGAGGGGTGTCACAGAATCACTCATTACAAACAGGCATACTGGGTGCTCAGCTCTGAATGAAAAAGATCAATGTTATAACAAAGACTAGACTGCAGAGTGGGACTTTATATACACAAGGGCGGTAACGAGCTAGGCAGGGCAACAGGTGTGAGGGATAATCTAAATGTTAACTGAGAGGGGAAAATACACAAGATAATTAACTTTATAAAATGGGAAACAATGATAAAGACCAGCAACCTGTTGCACAAAGGCGGGATAAGGGATTAGCCCAGGATCAGCATGGGATTAGCCTGATCTCAAGGCCCATTTCAGTTGCACAGAGTGTTTGGGCTAGGCCATGGCACTAGTTACCATGGAAACAAGGTCTGTGGAGCTATCCAGCCCCAGAGCAGGCTCAACGACAGGCTAAGCTCCTGCCTCCAGCCAATTTCACCTTACCTCAGACAGCAGTCATCCAAATTGAAAATAAATGTCCTTAACAGTCATTCTAAATTGCCCACTACACATTGCTATCTCAATTATAGTAGCAGACCTGCCAACATGTACGCATTTTGATATCAAAGTACGCTGGTACGAGTTGATGCTATTTAAGTACGCATATCGCTCAATCTCGCTTTTCCCCGGTTTCAGTTTATGCGTCAGTTTAAGTTGACACTCTCATCAGTTGATGTCCGGTGAGCATAGGCGTGTGCAGAAAGGAAATATTTCGACCAATCAGAGAGTGCATGTGCCCTACCTGCCCTCCCATCTACGGCCCTCTCGGAAAAAACCTTGCTTCGAATTGAGTTTAGTCTCATTCCCAAGTTATAGGCTGCAAACCCTCTTCACCACACCTCTGGGTAGTCATCATATGTTGAAAATACACCCAATTCAAACATCGGTGAAATGGTAAATTCTACCATGGATGCAGCGAATCCTGTATTTTGATTAGTTAATACCAGGTATTAATCCTACAGTAGACTACCTGGCGCTGCTTGAAGAGCTGACGTTCAATTATAAGGCCGTTTCACTGCGCATTAATCTCATTGTCACGCAAAGCGAACGCCATTTACTTTAGTTTGAGATAATTTCACTTTTATTAGGTTTTTGTTTGCACTGCAGAAATACTATGAAACGGCCTAATTTAATGAAATGTAACTAACGAAGTTCGCAAAAGGCTTACTGTCATTCTGTGTAATTTTCCACACGATTGCCTCCAAAGGCAGTATTGATATGCTGAGAGTTTCAAATGCACCACTAATGGTGCTTTTCCACTACGTGGTACCGGCTCTACGTTACTCTACTCGGTACCGGATACTTTTCTGGGAGGTCATTTGCCATGAGTGGATAGTACTGCCTCTATGAAGCTGGTCATCATAGTGGCGCAGCACTTGCAGTCGATTTTGTTAAAGATTTTTGGGTAACACTTTATAATAATGATCATTTACAAGACATTTATAAGATATTAGTAGATATTAGTGGATAGTTAACTCATCATGAACAAACCACTTAGATACATTTGTAAATCATTATTAAATCATTTATAACTTAAGTTACAAGACATTTATAAGCTTTTACTTGATATTGAACTAATCATGAATGAACCATTTATATACATTTGTAAATGATTATTAAACAATTTATTACTAAAGTTGTGCATTTATATGTTTTGTACATTATCAAAAATGCTGCATCAACATTGTTTGTACATGATTTATTCATCATCAACTAATGTTATTTAATGTGTAGGAAAACATTTTTGAATGATTTAAGAAAATATTCTTTGATTAAGTACATGTATTGAGTTTTTCATGGTTTCATGGCATTTCATAAGAAGGATGGATCCAAAAGTTGTCAACAACATTTATTACATGTGATGAAAAAGTCTACAGATCTTTAGCAAACATTATTAGATATTTATTAAGGATGAATAGGGTACACTTTAGATTAAGGGACATAATAACATCTGCAAATGATTTATAGATGTTTTATGAAAGTCTAACAAATCATTTGTTAAACATGAAAAGACAAGTTAGTAATTGATTCGTTTCTGTATTCATAAAAGCCAGATCATTCATAAGAAGTGAGTAAAAGGTCCACAAATCATTTATAAACATTAACAGACATTTGTAAATAATGAGTAGTTTTCACTTTAGATTAAGGGACGTAATAACATCTGCAAATGATCTATCGATTTTTAATGAATGTCTTACAAATCATTTGTTAAACATGAAAAAAACAAATGATACAGTGGGTTTTTTTTAAACACATCTACACTATTACACTAATAATTTACTAATAAGGTTGATCATATTGAAAAAATGATCGACAGATCACTTATGAATATTAAAGTTGCACATTCACAAATGATGTACTAATAAGTTGTAAATGTATGGAAATGGTTTGATAAACAGTTTGGTATCGATGATTTTTCCAGAAATGCTTTGGGCTGCAACAAAGACTTAACACATGATTTATACTGACTTAACAAATCATTTATTCACCATGAAAAACTCAATACATGTAGTTAATCAAAGAATGTTTTCTTAATTCGTTCAAAAATGTTTTCGCACGGTGGCGCAGTGGTTAGCATTGTTGCCTCACAGCAAGAAGGTCGTGGGTTTGAATCCAGCCTGGGGCCTTTCTGTGTGGAGTTTGCATGTTCTCCCCGTGTTCACGTGGGTTTTCTCCGGGTACTTCGGTTTCCTCCCACAGTCCAAAGACATGCATATCAGGTTAATTGGAGACACTAAATTGCCCAAAGGTATGAGTGTGAGAGTGAATGGTCTGTGAATGGTGTGTGCACCCTGCGATGGATTGGCAAGCTGTCCAGGGTGGGTCCCTGCCTTTGCCCGTAGTCAGCTGGGATAGGCTCCAGCTCGCCCCGCGACCCTAGTGAGGAATAAGCGGGTATAGAAAATGAATGAATGTTTTCCTACACATTAAATAACATTAGTTGATGATGAAAAAATAATGTACAAACAATGTTGATGCAGCATTTTTAATAATGTCTAAATCATATATAAATGTTGTACAACATTAGTTATAAATGGTTTAATAATCATTTACAAATGTATATAAATGGCTATTCATGATTAGTTCAATATCTACGAATATCTACTGATATCTTACAAATGTCTTATAAATGATCGTTATTATGAAGTGTTACCGATTTTTGTGTTCAAATCGGGACGCGCACTGTATTGTATTTTCTGAATTGAATTTTATTTTCTGTTTGACATTGTCATGTCCAATTCAGTTGCACGTAAAATTGCATACCACCTAACAACGCAAAGCAGTGAAAACCGTAAAAGGCGTGGAGAGCGAATGTATATTTCACTCTGAATTTCACGGCAAAACAAACAAATTGTTAAAGTATGGGATAATTAAGTGATCATTGCAGAGCAGAGTTCCTCGTTGCAAATCCGCAAATCGCAGGATACGGCAGACCATCAGAATTAATCGCTTATGGTGCATCATCTCATTTGTGATAACTTTAAGAGAAAAATGATTCGTCAACACCCGTCATGTTATTTTTCTGCGCGATTTTATTAAAACGAGGCTAGATAACAGAACTTTCTCAAGGGGAATTAGTTAGGGAACATAACTGGACACAATTCCGTCACTTAATTTTGCCACGAACGAGGTCACAGGCAAAGAGAAATGCATTTCATAAATGCAGCTTTGATGAACAAGCGAAACCGTGTTTGAAAGGTAAGGCAACGCACAGTGTATCGAACAAGTTGCCTAAAACAATATAATTTGATGATTATAATAACTACGCTAATCTTAAAACTCATCAATCTAACTTGAATGAGATGTCCAGAGGTCGGAGTCATCTTCCGCAGTGACGATCCACTCTGACCAATCAGTGGGCTGCGGTGTGTCGCGTCAAATTTTAGTACCTAGTACCCTGTCGGCTTTTTTTGGAATCCCAAGAGAGCAGGTACCAGAAAAGGTGGTACCAGGTACCAAGTAGTAGGTACTTTTTCCGAATGGAAAAGCAAAAAAGGCGAGTAGAGCCGGTACCGCGTAGTGGAAAAGCGCCATAAGACGAGAATGTTGGAAAGTTAAACAATGCAAGTGTTTAATGCATGGCAAATTTTATTTGTTTTTGTATTTTTGCACATTCATTTATTTTTTTGATTTATTTATTTACTGTGAATGTCCTCAGTTTACTTTTGTTTCTGGTATCATTTTTGCACAGTTGTTCAATGTTTTATTTATTTACAATGAATGTCCTCTGTTGACTTGCATTTCTGGCAACATTTTCAGTTATTATGGACTATGGATTACGCAGTTATTTTCTGTGTAACTAAGAAAAGCAAAGCACTACATTTCAAATTCATTTTTACTAGTGGTTGACCATAAATCCGCTGGCTGTTTGTAGTAAATTTTATCTATATGCAATTTTATTTGGCAGTACTTGTACCAGTCGGGTGGGAGGTGATGGGTTTGGGGGGGGGGGTCGTCGGGTCAGGTGGTACTCATAAATTTTCTTCAAGGTTGGCAGGTCTGTAGTAGGCCCAGAGTAATTATCGTAGAAAATTATGACCATTGATGCCAGCACAATAGCCAGTATTCAATTATTATATTCAAGTCACCATCACAATTCAGTCAATCCCCCTTCCATGTCACATTTTTAGAATCTGTCATTATCAGATTTGTCCTTATTCCCCAAGCTGAGACTATCATTTCCAAGTCAGTTTGGTCGTATTGAGAGAGAAAAAAGTGTAGCTGAAGTGTTTCAGCGCATGTTAAATCGCTGCGGTAACCCCCTTCGTACAGCACTGAATTGGTGGGGTAACTGCTACTTGTCTCCGTCCTATTCAGACTGCGACGGGTAAGGTAGAGTCGTTACCTTCGCACCGGATACATGTGCTATCTCACTCGCTTGGCAATACTGGAATCAAAAATTTTCAGGAGGCTCCTTGACATTATTTTCTGACGTTAACATTTGACTTTTTAATTTGAATATGCCTCCATCAGAAGTGATTAAAAGCAGAAAATAGAGCTGCCGGATAGCTCACTCGTTAAAGAATCTCGCTGCAAAGCAGAAGTGACTATCATGGCGCGGATTCGATTCCCGCCTCGTTCCAGCTCATTTCAGAGTAGCGCGCAATTGGCCAATGCGCTACAGGGATGCAAATTGGGAAGTCTGCCGGGATAGGGTTGTAAAATAGCAAGTTCTTAGGCGCCTCCTGTTGGCCAGACGGGTGCTCGTTAGGAAGATTCTAAGCTTGTTCATGTTCGGGTATCCTCCGCCCTCGTTCTGAGCTTGCGAGGTTTCGACCAATGAGTGTATAAGAAGCCGTGGTGATGGGCGCATGCTTCGGAGGAGAGCCGCGAGCTGTCTCACTCTCCTGAGTTGGCAACACGGGGTCGCATATGCGAAAAGCCTTGTACATAGTTCCCCAGTCGGACATTCCAGATTCGGGTGGGATTGGAGATGCCAAATTTAAAAAAAAAAACAAGAAGAAAATTAAGTCGACTGGTCTGAAAACATCTTCTAGATCGGACAAAAAAGGGCTTCTAGCAAAATTGTAGTGCAGTAAAACTCGCATACAACGGATTCAGTTGGACCAGCTAATTTTGTCCGTTATAAACTAAATCCGCTATATGCATAAACAAACAAAATCCGTTATAGGCATAAGACAGATTATATGCGTATAGCAGTTATTATCCGTTATATATATATGTATGAATTTATATGTATGCTATGTGTATAAAGATCGGAACAACTTCATTCTGACGTGTTCATACCTACTTGATGTCTTCATTTAGTCCGTCTTTGCCCTGACACAATGGATAACAGGATTATACTGCGTGTTGCTACATCTGAAATAAATGAAAAAGACTAAAAACTAAAGTATGTAAATAAAACCGCGCCAGTTTCAGTGTCCGCGAATGCACTGTTATAAACTTGTACCTTTTTTGCCAGTTATTTTAACTGTAATATAACAATAACTAATAATAGTTTAAAACAGTGGTCTGTCCATGTTAAGTGTAAACCACAATTAAATGCGCGCAGGACTCCACTTACAGTTAGAATAACAAGCAGACAATGCGTTAATTTAACTGTTAAATTCACTCAGTTTATAACAGTGCAGAAAAGCCAAACTTCATTTCGTTGCTCTTTTGCTACTGCGTATGCGCATGGTGCAAATAGGGTTGCCACCTTTGAGAACTAAGAATAAGGAATAAGGGGAGACTATCCGGGAACGCGTACACAAAAATACTTTGACATCATCATGAACTAATATGCTTTTTATAAATCCTTTTAAATTTTATATTACTAAATTCACTAAATGTTCATAAATTTTTGGCACGGAGTTTGCATGTTCTCCCTGTGTTCATGTAGGTACTCCAGTTTCCTCCCACAGCTCAAAAACATGCACCCTATACGTGAACTGGTATGAATGTGTGAGTTAATGGTGTGCGCACCCTACAACATATTGGTGAGCTGTCCAAGGTGCGTTCCTGCCTTTTGCCTACAGCTGGCTAGGGTAGACACCAGCTCCCCGGCAAAATTGATGAGCAGGAGGCAGCTGAGATAATGTGTGGATATTACATCAATACAATAGGCCACTGCTTCTCAAACCTCTCCTGGAGTACCACTTGTCCTGCATGTTTTAGATCTCTCCCTGCTCCAGCACAGGTGATTCAAATGATCAGCTCATTATCAATCCATAAAACTGCATGATAATGAGTGGATCATTTGAAGAACCTGTGCTGGAGCAAGGAGAGATCTAAAACATACAGGATAAATGGTACACCAGGAGAGGTTTGAGAAGAATGGAAATATTCATTGTTTGTCAATTGCGTAGAAAAATAAACTTCACATTCCATTCTTTTCGCATTCAACAAAATATATTCATAATAAAAAATCAAGCCCAGCCGCCAATTAGCAAGGATAAGAGCTTCCACAAATTAGCTCAGCCTCTTAAGATTTAGCTTTCAGCAACAACAATCTGCATATACATCAAAAGCTGGGGCAATGTAGATAACAGCTGGCACAATAACAAATTCTACTGAAAGATACCTTGGGCTAAAGGCAAAATTTTTCATCTTGTACGAAGACAAAATCATGCGCCAATTCCTCAAGTAAGCTTGCAAGTTGTCTGTCACATACAGCTAAGCTGTCCAGTTAGGGGCTGAGCTACATAATACTGAGATAATCATGCTAAATTAGCCTTTATCTACTCCACTGACCACGGTCATGTTTTCTTCTTCTGACCTTTTAATGATTTTTTTTCCCTCTTTTGAGACTCAGGCGGATATTCCTTCCTCAGTGAATTGTCAATAGTGCGCAGAATCCACTTCAAAAAACTTGCACGTAGCTACTTTCGCTCCTTGAGCAGTAGACACAGGATGTTCTATTTTCAATTGACATAGTTAACTAGGTCCGCATTTGAGGTTAGATATTGCCGCGGACTTAATTGATCATCCTTCAGGAGCCTCCTTAAAACTTGGGTCCCTGATTTACCTTTCCAACAAATTCAGCTCTGGACACGTATACTGTAGCTAAGTTGAAAAAAAGTAATCATTTTACCCAAAATTTAATTTGTTTAACTAATGGCTACTCTTGTTCAGGGCTGTAACCAGGATTTATACCAAGGTCCAATAATGCCCCCCCCCCCCCGCGTTCCAACCACTACATTGTTTTGTTGCTAATAAGACATTTATCTCCAATAACCTCTTCAGGAACACATTGAATGGTGTTATGTATGAGTATTTTATATAAAGTACTGTTATATCATTTGTAAATGGAGATTTGTTACATACTATTTGTGCTGCCTTACTGGTCAGCTATTGGTTTATTTTGTTCATCATTTAGCACCCTCTGGTGGTATGTCTGTAGAAAAACATGATCTGATGCAATACCACTTGTTTGTGATGAAATAGACTAGTGCTTTTTAGAAGTTTCTGGCTTCTTCTTGCCTGGAGGGGGCCGGATCACCCAGGTCTCCTGTAGATCTTTCCACAATGTTCCTAGTCTATATAAATGCTGTGATTTTGTTCAATGGAGGAGAGTTTTTGTTTGGCATCAGAGTTACATAGTGGCAAGAGACTGTTATTATAAGATTACAGTGGATTATTTGTAGAAGTTTTTTTTTTACCTAATCAGTGAAGAATAAACTTGTTTAAGTTGTCATTGCTGGTTCTCTTTGTTGTGATTTTCAAGTCATAACAAATTGGAGGTTCCACCGAGATAAACCATTCTTTGGATCAACGATTGGATTCACCAAAGATTAAAGCTGAATTATTATTTTAAATCTTGTGACTATTTGATAAACCAGCAATCATGACTTTTGATGTTGAAAATTTTTTGAAAACTCCAACCCAGGAATCAATTGTGCTGGCAAAGAAGAAGGACTTGCTACAAATGGCCTCAACCCTTGGATTATCTGATGTGAAATCATCAACGAAGAAACAAGAAATATTCAACATTTTGGTGCAACATTTTATCGATGAAGATATCTTTGGGGAAGAGCCAGCAGAATTGATTAAAGATGTGGAATTGTCTGCAACAGAGCTGCAAAGACTTGAGATTCAGCTACGCCTAAAAGAACTAGAACTGGAAGAAAAGGTTGGAGAAGGAGAGAGAACTGAAAGAAAGAAGGTTGGAGAGGGAGAAAGAACTGGAAGAAAAAAGGTGAGAGAAACAACTAGAACTAGAAGAAAAAAGGATGCAGTTTGAACTGGAAATAAAGAAAATAGAAGCAGGTACTGTATCAAAATCTTTTGGACTTTCTGATCATTTTTATGTGGTTAAACACATCAGACTTGTTCCTCCCTTCCTAGAAAATGATGTAGACCAATACTTCACCCATTTTGAAAAAATTGCTGAAAATTTGAAATGGCCAAAAGAGCATTGGACAATGATGTTACAAAGTGTTCTTACTGGTAAAGCTAGGAAAATCTATAACCAGTTATCTGTCCAACAGTGTTCTGATTATGATTTTGTCAAATCTGCCATTCTGAAGGGTTATGAATTGGTCCCCGAGGCTTACAGGCAAAAATTTAGGAATTCTCGCAAGGAAGCCAGTCAAACTCGTGTTGAATTTGGCAGGTTGAAGGAACAGTGGTTTGATCAGTGGTGTAATTCCATGAAAGTTGAGAAAGATTTTGACAGAATGAGGCAACTTATTTTGGTTGAGGAATGCAAAAGGTGTATCCAGCCTGATATCAAGACTTTCCTTGAGGAGAAACAAGCCAATACTTTGCAAGATGTTTCCACCCTAGCTGATAGTTATGCATTGACTCCTAAGTCTTCTTTTGTCCAAAAATCCACTTTTTCTAAATTACAAAGCAAGTCTCAGTCCAGTAAGGCCACTTCTGAGAGGAAACCTTCCAGTGAGAAGCAATCCTCTGATTCTTTACCTTCTGTGTCTTGCCAATACTGCAAAAAGCAAGATCACCTTATTTCTGAGTGTTATGCTCTCAAGAAAAAACAACAACGAGAAGAAACCAAGCGGACTGCTTTCACTAAGAGAGAATCTCTTGTATCAAAGGTCAATTCGCCTGATCTTCTACCTTCTGTGTCTGATTCTGTTATGGAGGGTTTTGAGCCATTCATCACCGATGGTTTTGTCTCACTTTCACATGATTTTTCCTCATCTGCTCCTGTTCGAATTCTAAGGGATACTGGGTCTTCCCAATCTCTTATTCTTGCAGATATTCTGCCTTTTTTGGACAAATTGTCTACTCAGGCTAATGTCCTTATTCAAGGAGTAGAATGTGGTTTTACAAGTGTACCTCTCCATAATGTTCATCTCAAATCAGACTTGATCTCTGGACCTGTTACTGTTGGTGTTAGGTCTTCTCTTCCTTTCAAAGGTGTTCATTTGCTTCTTGGTAATGATCTTGCTGGGGATAAGGTTGTGCCCTACCCTGTTGTAACTGACACTCCTTTGATTTATCAAGAATCTGACTCTATAGAGGAGGAAATTCCAGACCTCTATCCTTCATGTGCAGTTACTCGTTCTATGGCCAAAAAGGCTACTCAAGATGATGCTGACCTGGACTTCAACCTGGCTGACACCTTCATTGGGCAGTCTTTTCATCAGGAACCTTCCAGTCCTGAGATGTCTGGGAAATCTTCAGACTTGTCCTTGTCAGGTCATTCTAATGACATTCTGTCTCGGAAACAATGCATTCAGGAGCAACAACAAGCTGGTGATCTAGCGCATCTTCTACCACAGGCTGTAAGTGAACAAGAGGTGACTCAAGTTCCTGTTTTTACTACAACAGTGGTGTGCTTATGAGAAAGTGGCGTCCACCTGATGTTTCTGCAGATGAAGAGTGGATGATCACCCATCAGATTGTTCTTCCAAAGTCTTATCGTCAAGAAACTCTTAGTCTGGCCCATGACAATCCTATGTCAGGTCATTTGGGTATCAAGAAGACCCTTCAAAGTGTCAGGAATCATCTCTTCTGGCATTCCATGAGGTCTGATGTACAGGAGTAATGCAAATCCTGTCATACTTGTCAAATGGTTGGGAAGCCGAACCAGAATATTCCAAAGGCTCAACTTAAGCCCATTCCTGCTTTTGAAGAACCTTTCAGTCGGATCATCATTGACTATGTTGGACCATTGCTAAAGACTAGATCTGGTTGTGAGTACCTACTGACTATCATCCTGAGGCAATTCCACTTCGCAACATCAAGGCAAAGACTATCATCAAGGCTCTTACCAAGTTTTTCTGCTTTGTTGGTCTGCCTAAGTCTATTCAGTCTGATCAAGGGTCAAATTTCATGTCTGGCATATTTCAACAAGTTATGCATGAGCTTGGTATTAAACAATACAGGTCATCAGCTTACCATCCCGAGAGTCAAGGTGCTTTGGAGAGGTTCCATCAAATCCTGAAGAACATGATAAGGACCTACTGCCTTGACACAGAGAAAGACTGGGATGAAGGTGTCCATCTTCTTCTGTTTGCTGCCCGTGAAGCTGTTCAGGAGTCTCTTGGGTTCAGTCCTTTTGAGCTTGTTTTTGGGCATACAGTCCGTGGACCTCTGAGGCTTCTGAAGGAAAAGTTGTTAGCTGAAGATGATGTCCCAATGAACTTGCTTCAGTATGTCTCTGACTTCCATAATCATCTCTCTAAAGCTTGTGACATTGCTAAGTCTAATCTCAAAGAGGCTCAGGGCAAAATGAAAGCCAGATATGATCTTCATTCCCAAGATAGAAGTTTTAAAGCTGGTGACAAAGTCCTGGCGTTTTTGTCAGTTCCTGGAAACCCTCTAAGAGCCCGATATTTCGGCCCTTTCACTGTCCTCAAAAAGGTCAGTGATCTAAATTATGTCATTTTAACCCCTGGAAGGAGGAAACAAAAACAAATGTGTCACATCAACATTCTGAAAGAACACATTGACAGAGACACTCAGCAAAAGCCAGTAAATGTGGTAAATACAACTGAACTGGAAAATTCTGAAGAAGATTGTGACTGCCCCTGAACCTGGTCCAGCCAAACTTGAAAATTCAGACATTCTTCAAAATATTGACAGCAAGTTGTCCCACCTGGACCCTTTTCGACAACAACAGCTAAAGCAGCTCATATTTGAATAAGTCACATATTTCCTGACGTTCCATCAAGAACTGAAATGGTTTACCATGATGTCATCCTACGGGATGGTGCCGGGCCTGTGGAACAGCATCCTTGCAGAGTGGTTCCGGAGAAGCAGAAATGCCTTGAACGGGAGGTCGGATGCCTGCTTGAAGATGACTTTGGTGAACCAAGTAAAAGTGACTTTTGTAAAGCTACAGTTCTTCACTTAGGTCATATTTTAGGACAGGGTCAAGTCAAACCAATTGATGCAAAAGTAAAAGTTATCACTGAATTTCCTGAGCCTACAACTAAAAGACAACTAATGAGATTTATAGGGATGGCTGGCTACTACAGAAAATTCTGTAAAAATTTCTCTATCATTTCTGAACCTTTGACAAATTTACTGAAGAAACATGCAAAATTTGTTTGGGATGAAAAATGTCAAAATTCATTTGACCAACTGAAAGCCATCCTCAAAAACGCACCAGTTCTCTTATCTCCTAATTTCAAAAAGGAGTTCAGAGTTGGCTGTTGATGCCAGTGATATTGGTGCAGGCGCAGTTTTACTGCAAAAAGACAATGATGGAGTAGATCATCCTGTTTGTTACTTTTCCAAAAAGTTTGATAAACATCAGAAAAACTATTCAACAACTGAAAAAGAATGTTTGGCACTTGTTTTGGCTTTACAACATTTTGAAGTCTATTTGACTTGTTCAGCTACTTCCATCAAGGTCTTCAGTGATCACAATCCCCTCACATTCTTGCATAAGATCAAAAACAAGAATCAAAGATTACTAAGATGGAGTTTACTTTTGCAAGAGTATGATTTGGATATTTCTCACATTTGGGGAAAAGATAGTGCATCTGGAATAACACTTTCTCGCATGTAATTTTACTTTTCTATTTGATTGTGAAAATTGCACTGGTTATTATGTATATGATTCTTATAATGATCAAAGATACTTTTTGTGTAAAGTTTCAAGATTGTACTGATTATAAAACCGTGTTAATTTTAACAAAAGAAAGCTTTTAGCAAACCTTTCTTTTCTTAAAGAGGGGAGGTGTTATGTATGAGTATTTTATATAAAGTACTGTCATATCGTTTGTAAATAGAGATTTGTTACATACTATGTTGCTGCTTTACTGGTCAGCTATTTGTTTATTTTGTTCATCATTTAGCACCCTCTGGTGGTATGTCGGTAAAAAAAACATGATCTGATGCAATACCACTTGTTTGTGATGAAATAGACTAGTGCTTTCTAGAAGTTTCTGGCTTCTTCTTGCCTGGAGGGGGCCGGATCACCCAGGACTCCTGTAGATCTTTCCAGAGTGTTACTAGTCTATATAAATGCTGTGATTTCGTTCAGTGGAGGAGACTTTTTGTTTGGCATCAGAGTTACATAGTGGCATTAGACTGTTATTATAAGATTACAGCGGATTATTTGTGGAAGTTTTTTTTCCCTTATCAGTGAAGAATAAATTTGTTTAAATTGTCATTGCTGGTTTTCTTTGTTGTGATTTTCAAGTCACAACAGTGGTAATAGTTGGACTGTAGCAACAGACTTATGTGTTTCAGTTGCTGACTGTAGTGTAAATAAACAGAAGGTAAAACATAAGTAAGTTTACAGTACTTAGGTTTATTGCGTGCATGTGTGTGTGTTCTCTGAGGGGGTGTCTGACTTTCTGTGAGTCTCTGTGTGTAGATGGAGATGGAAATTTCTTGATGGCCTCTAATCCAAAAGTTAGCCATCCAGCTCTGGGCCATGCTTCTCCTGCATCCATTGAAATGACCTCTAACTGTAAGGATAAAGAACACACAAATATTGAAAACAAATATTCATACAGCACTTGGAAGAATTATATACAATACATTTTACCTTGTTTGTACCTTTGATCAAAACAAGTGACTATTCTTCTGTGGCCAGAGGCATCCCACCTCTTGAGGATTCTCAGGGGATCTACCTCCAGGTTTCTGCGGACATGCATAAGAGCAAGGCCAGAGAGTCTCTCGTTCCCCATGCTAAATCGAAGCCAGGTTTTAAGGCGCCACAGTGCAGAAAAAGACCTCTCACATGAGCATGTTGTCGCAGGCAGCGTTAGATAGATGCGAAGGATGCACTGAATGTTAGGATAAAAGTCCATGTCAATTTCCTTTAATGTCTCCTGGGCAGTGTCTGGGACTTGTCCTGTGTGATTTTTGAAACGATACTTCCATCTGTTAACTTCCTGCTCTGCAGCTTCAGGTTGAGGCAGGCCCTCTTTGTACCAAGAAAGAAAAGCGCTCTCTCTTTCCTCTGTCAGCTGTGGAAGAGCTTGGGGCACAAGCAGGCCTGCTAGCAGTGCTGGCTCACTGGACTGAGCAAAGCGGGTCCTCAGTTCTTCAGTCACATAATCAACGAACGAAAGGAATAAATTGAGCCTGAAATGTTCTGCAATTGAATCTGCAGGTTCATTGCCTCTGTGTTGTTGTTTAACTGATACCCTCTTTTTCACAGGCACAACATCAATGGTCTTGGCCATCTGCACTGCTTGTTCATATGTTGTTTTGAATCTCTCTTCAGTGCATAGACTCTGTATGACTTCAGCAACCTCTCCTCCCTCCTTGTAGGCACTTAGTATGTCCACATTTGGAGACTGCAGTTTAGTGGTTAATGGCAGGATGTAGCTGAGGATTTTGTGAATCACTGCTGCAGTGACAAATGTATCAAAGGATTCCATGCTGGCTTTCAAGCTTTTGGCTTTTTCAGCATTGTGGCGTGTTCCCTCATTTTCAGTGTCTTCGGTGCAGCATGAACAGCGCCAGCCTTTGATATGAAGGCACCCACTGTCTTAACTCGGGACCCCCACCTAATGTCTGACATCAATGGGATTCCTCCTCTACTCCCTTCCCCTTGTTCCTGAAAATCATGGTCTTGCAGCAGGTTCTTGTTGGTAGCTGAATTTGAGAAAAAAACAGCCATCTTCTCAATAATTCATAAAAGCGGAGGAAAACTTCGATGCAGTTTGGGAATTAAGGAAGCGAGAGTGAACTGTGCGCTTTTCAACTATGCAAATAACGGGGAGGAGCACATCAAAGATTAGGCAGCGTTGATCTGAAATGCACAGGTGCTGCATGGTGAAATTACTTAGACTCAAGCCGAAGCGAGAAGACGAGATCCAATATGTGGCCATGATCTTGAGTGGGACCACACATGAGTTGCACAAAATTGAAACACTCAGTGACGCTTAGAAATTCTGAAGCTAGGGGATTTGATGCCACGTCAATTTGCAGATTGAAATCACCTGCAATGATGACTTTATTGTATTTTAACACAAGAGAAGATAAAAGATCTGAGAACTCCGAGAACAAACAATTATTTGTGTAGACAACAACACAGAGAATGGGGACGTCATGGCTGAAAATAGAGAACATTAATATCTCAAAGGAAGTGAATGGACTAAGCAATACAGGGGAACACCTCCACTGTTTTTTAAAAATCACAGCATTGCCGCCACCATGGTGAGATTGTCTTGGTGCGCTCATAAAATTGTAGCTCATAAAATTGCGTGCAGTTGTTTTGGAAATTAACAGAAGACGGGTTCAAACTCCGTTTCTGTTTCCAACGGCTGTTTAAGGGATGAATAGCGATGAGGAAATGTATCTAATAGTGGCTAAACAATATCATATTACGATGTTGAAAATAAGAAATGTTTAAACGAGCAACAATCCCTGTAATTGTAGCTACAACCGGCGTAAGGTGCTAGTGATAAGCAGGACTATGAAAAGTCATAACTCAATGCACACGGGTTTTGTTCTACTGATTATTTAGAGAAAGCAACGCGGTTTGACGCACCGACGCATTTGATAGACTTCTTTTGCAATCACTGTACTCAACTCAACAAAAACACAACAAGAATCCTGTTTGTCTCTAAAACTAATACCTAAAAATCATCAGAAACTACTTGGTCAAGTACATACAAACTGAGACGATAATCCCACAATGATTCAGTATGACTGATCTTCCATCTTTGGTACTTTCCACAGGAGGAAGCTACATATTTTACTCAAACATTTATATTTGCGGTTTGCAGTCATCGCTTGCGATGCTGAAATCACAATGATAACGCTAATGTTAGCTATGGGAAATTTGCATGGTAGCAATAGATAGCCACCAGCTTGATAGTTCGCAGCTCCACAGTGACACAACAAACTCAAAAGTACTGTAACGTTATAAAGAGAAAACAATGTGTAACGTTTCTTACTAGTCCAGCAGTAACAGGGCCAAGGCAGCATCGGTTGGACATCCCTCCTCGTCTTTGAGCTCATGCCAGCGAGTGAAAGCCTGGCCAATATTGATCCTTGTCTGGGCTTTGATTCTGTTCCTCTCTCTCTTTCGTTTTTTAGTCTCCTCAGACAAAACTTTTAATTTATTTGGTTTTCTTGCTGCTTCTGCCATGATAGCAGTAATCCCACATAGGTGTTCGCATTGACTTCCGTCTTTTTAACAAATGAGGAAAGGGGGAAGTGACGTATGCCGTAAAGCAGTCAGCACATTTGTAGTTTTTTGTGTGGAGGAGTTCCGACCATCCACCTCGAAACTGCATAGTGCCAGTGAAAGTGATACAGACGCCCTCGGGCCATGACAGAGGTGTCATTCAACCTGTTGTAAGTCGATGTACCATCACAAAAGTTCTGAAAATATTATATGAAGGTTGAAAAGTTACTTAGTGTTGCTTTAACATTTTGCAGTTTAAATGACATTTCTAAGTAAAAGTATGACAGAGTAAAAAATAGCAGAAAATAGCTGAATCTACAGAATCAGCAGAAAAATGGCTTGATTTAATAGGACCCAAAAAATGACATTTAAAATGAAATATCCCAAAAACTAAATCAAAAGTCAAAAATCTGTACAGATACAACATAACTCAAAACAAGCTGAATTTTTTAAAGTTAAAACGGAATCAATAGCTTAAACGGTGTAGGAGGAGTTAGTTGGCCAAATTTAGGCGGAAGAAAAAAAAGAAGAAGAAGTAGTAAGAGAATAGAGTGAGCTGCTTCGCTGAAGCAAGCACACAATTAGATTGCACAGTTAAAAAAAAAAAATCCTAGAACAGGAGATGGAATTCAGGGAAAATGCAATTCAGGGACCAAACCTTAGCTACATACTGAATCAAAACCTTAACTAGCCCTCAACTTGATGCTGGACTAAACCTGAACAAAACCTTGACTTGATACTGGATCAAACCTTAAACAATACTTAACTTGATGCCAGACCAAACCTTAATTAACGCTGAACTTGATGCTGAATGTGATGCAGGCTTAAAGGTGCACTATGCAAGTTTGTTTACTTTCTGCGCTATTATATTTTTGTCTCAATTTGCCGACATTTCTCCACGATCCGCTAGCTGCCTGCCCCTGAATTCACTGTAAAAAAAAAAAACCCCCGGCTCTGGCGACCACACAGGGGTCAGAAACTGCAAATAAACACAAGGGGCACAGGCTGTGCCCCATAACATAGCAAACCGTCCCGGCCAATCACCGACAAGAGTTGACAGTTATGGAAACATGGGAAGGAGGGGACTATGGGGTCCGTGTAACGTTTATCAGTTCAATTTTTTCAGTGACGTGATCAAATTGAACAATGCAAAATTGGTTGCAATATTTCCTTTTTGCATATTTTTAACCTGAAGTTAAATAGAAATTTGGATTTTTGGACTCGTTTTTCCAATTTTCTATTTTAGTATATGCTCCTTTGAAAATAATGAAATCGCAATATGGATGCATGTAAGAAAACTGGATTACTTTCTAATTTTCTAATTTTCACTTGAGGGAGTGACATGATCTTGAGAAACGTCAGCAGGAAGTCACTAATGCTAGGGCCAATCAGTGGCTAGTGCTCGCCCTTCTAGTGATTAAGATTAATCGATTGCTAATTTACCAGTTTGAGCATGGCATCTGACCACAACGACAATTTTACCATTTTTAACAGTCAGTTTAGTTTGCACCGTGGCACCAGACGACTGACCATGACGTCGAGGGACTTGTCTGTCGGACGTTTGGAAGCAATATTTAAGGTAGCGTTACGTTTAGCTAGATAGTTTAGGCCTACCGAGTTCGCTAGCCAAGTGTGTGTCAAGCGCAGTATTCAGTAGCTAGCTTGCTAACGTTGCTACCAACCGGCCATGTGCTTAAAAGTTATTTTTTCTCCATCGATGATAATGGCGGACGTTGACGCAGTATGAGGGCAACTTCAGCAACTTGGGGTTTCGTAGCTACATTCTGTATGTGCAATTCTATAAGTTGATAAAATGTTACCCCTGTTCCAGTTAAGCCTTTTCACACATAAAATTAGCTAACGTTAGCTATGTCCAGGTTAAACTGAGAAAGGTAGCTTAACTCCTTGGCCGATATCCAGTAATTAGCTAGCTAAATCAAGTAGATATAAGCTAGCTAAATTAAAATTGTGCTTGACTATTGAGCACCCTGGGCTGATTCGGCATGACGTTAGTTGATTATTATTTTTTTTTTTATGACAGATGGAACTGCAGAGCATATATCTGGAAGATGAAATCTCCCAGGAAACCTTTTTTCCCTGTCCTAGCGGATGCTTTCCTACCGTGGAGATGCGCGAAACCATAGAAACGGTGACAAGACGAAAGTTAACTGTGCCCAGCAATGTCTGCCCTGGATGCTTATGAGGGTGTAATTCGTAGGTTAGTGGTGGAATTGGGTTACACTTGTGGAGAGGTCAAACATGTATTGGAGACGCAGTACGGGATTGAGAGGGGAGCAAGTGTCAGTTCCATTTATCAGTTCTGTGCAAGGCATGATATACATCGCTTTGACCCCGCGCGACTTGGGAGGGAAGGTGTGAATGCTGTCGTCTCATCAGCTGTCTCTGCTTGTGGCCCAGTGTGCGGAAGGAAAGTAATGACTGGGGCGTTGCGTGCTGCTGGATTCAGGTTGGGGAAGAGGAGCGTCAGATGTGCATTGGCACAAATGACCCCAGTCTATACACAAATGAGAAGGGAAGGAACTGCAAGACAAACAAATCCTCACCTTTATTATGCAGAATATGCTGGCCATAAATTACACATGGACCAAAACGAAAAACTGATAGATTTTGGTGTGACTGAGGTGGTAGCATCTGATGGTTTTAGTGGCAAAATATTGGGCTTTTCAGTGATGCCGATCAAGAACAACCTAACTATTTACGATGAGGTCTACAGAGACATCTGCCTGAAATACAGCTTAATTGATCAGCTGAGGTTTGATCACGGCAGAGAATTCTATCTGTGCTTATATCAGCAAGACAACATCCAAGCCCTTCACACTAACACTAACAGGCCTCCTTACATCCAGAGCCAATCCAGACAGAACCATGCTGCAGAGAGAAAGTGGGTTGAAATCAACGCGCGGATAAATTACCCCATCAAGCATGCACTGTGCAACATGGCCAATGATCGTTTACTGGACATTGATGACCCATGCACAAAGTTCTGCGTCTCCTCATTTGCAAGACAATGCTGCACCACTGGTCTTCAATTCTTCATTCCGGCGTGGAACTCTCAAACGTTACCTGGGAAAGGCATTCCAGATGTTTTGTTTGCAAACAATCAGAGGACTGCGACAATCACTGCGGATCTTCTCCCCCCCGCTCACGTTTTAGCTGCAGAATACATCAGGAATGGGGGAAGCCTTACCCATCCCACGGCTTTTGGGGATGACCCTCTTGACGGCTTGCCAGGCCTGCAGCAACCGAGGGATGGCCTTTTCAGAGCTTATTATCCTGACTTTGAGAGCATATTTTCCAGTGCGATTGTTGGTCATAATAATATGTTTAAAGATGCCCTTCTAACATACGTTGACATTACTCAGATTGGAACCGTGATGGGAATTAATGGCAGATAGGCTACGAGCTGCACTTGATGCGTTTGATTTTTTAATCATAAGTCTGAACATTAAGGAACTTCTCAAAAGGCGGATAGCTTAGCGGTTTTATTTCATTTTACATGAACTAAAAAAAAATTTTAGTAGAATAACCAAAAAATAAAATGTAAGCCGACTTATGTTTTTGCATATAGCTAAGTGGTATCGTCTTTTTTAAGTTATAGTGGTGACATGTCACCTTGATTTATGTTGCATCTTGATTGTGAAAATAAAACATATGCTATTTCCTGTTAAACTGTGCACGTATCTTTTTCAACAGGCGTAGGGCCTTAGAATGCTAAACGTTTAATCATAGTGTGATTGTGCACAATAAATCACGAATGAATGATCTTTCTTGTCATTGTACAGGTACAGATACAACGAAACTTAGAAGATTGTTGTCAGAATAAACTTTTATTGAGTGTATAAAAATATAAAAACACTGGTGTTACAAGACAACACCAACAAACATTTTATGTTCACATTCCTTAACATTTTAGAATGCAAACATTTCAGTATATTCTATTGAAAATAGAGAAACAGTACTGTGCAACTTATTACAGGTACTTATTACAAACTTGTACCTTTCAACCACAAGCTAGTCGACAAAAAACAATTTTGTTCATTTTTTCAACAGCAATTTAAAAAAAAAAAAAAAAAAGCTGCTTTGTCTGTGTTGCAGATTACTGCAGCTTTGACAGAACCTCACTCAGGCCCCTCAGGAAAACCATCTTGGTTGAGAACTGCGTTGCCTTGCACAGAAGACAATTATCGTTGTCTTGAAGGTAGGTTTGGATGCACTCCCCACACCCTGCAACTTGCCCACAACATGCAGTCATCATTATAACAGAGGAGGGAATGCTAGTACACATCCTACATGCCAGGCTCTCTCGCAGGCAAGCTGTTACCTGTGAACTGGCTGATAGATCAGTGACTCTCTGACAAATTGTGTCAAAAACATCAAGTTTTTGGACAACTTGCCCAAGAGCAGCCCTAACCTGGTTAACCTGCGCAGTCAACTCATTGCACTTTTCTTCAAAAATCTCTTGCAAGCCTGTTTCTGGCTTCTTGAGCTCCACCTTGAGGGCTTTCTTCTATTCCCTGCAGACTGTCCAGCATGCTCTTTTCAGGGGCTTCAACTCTGTGGATATTGTGAGAATCAAAGGCTGTAAACAAGACTGTAGTTTGTCATTTATAAATGCGTTTACTTGCAGGCTGCAAACACCTATTTTACTCAGTCAATTGACAATTTTGAGATTACAATTTTAAGAGACAACACACATGCACAGCAAATAAAATACCTTCTTTTCTTAGATGGCACATCTGGTCTTTGGAGCTTCACCAAATCGCTGCTTTTGATGGAACAGATCTTGCGAGTCGGGGCCTTCCAGAATTCCACTTCTAAAAAGAAACATAATTGCATAAGCCATCAGCTATATCCATTTCAGTGGATGGATGTCACATTAGATACATACAGCTAGAGTCTACAATGAGATGTATTATTATAGTACAATTTTATTAAAAAGTACATATTGAATAAAGATTATAATCACTTAACTGAAAAATGCACAATGTGAAGAACCCCAAGACAATAACTTTAATCAAGTGTCAATAACATACCTTTTGTTTCAGCTGTGTCAGCAATAACAATACCCTTGCCGTCACAGATGATGAAGCTATCTGCAGAATTGATGTACTCTTGCACAGTACTGGCCGCAGCTTGAACTGCTGTTCCTTCACTGACATTAACATACACTGAAGCTGACAGAGACAGTAAAACAGTCATTAGTTTCACAGCATCACATCTGATATTTACAGTGACAACTTTTGTAAACCGAAACATACTGTATGCAGTTATCTTCCCATTGTCCTCAACGTCAGCAACATAGATCTGTTTCCTTGCAGATTTATTCTTCCTCAGGGGATTTTGGAAAACAGCACTACTAGGCTGTGGTAAGGATGACCTCGGGCGGTAAGGTGGGAGGTGTGATGGAGGTGTCTTTATCATAAGGCCTGGCTCCGTGTGCTTGATCGGCGTGATGTTCATGGACTCCTTGTCAGAGCCACACACTGTGAAGGATCCTTGGTTGCGCATCTCCACGGTAGGAAAGCAAAAAAAGTTTTCCCCGGAGATGTCGTCTTCCAGATATATGCTCTGCGGTTCTATCTGTCATTAAAAAATGATCAACTAACGTCATGCCGAGTCAGCCCAGGGTGCTCAATAGTCAAGTACAATTTTAATTTAGCTAGATTAACTCCACTTGATCAGGGTTTTCCCCAGCCTGGAGAAGGTGGAAGGTGGTAACTGTTGCCAAAGGCAACAGCCGAGCCGCGAAGCGGTGAGGAGGGGTGGGTGCGGGGGGGGTTTCCCCCCTCCTGCCTAGGGGGGGTTCGGGGGTCCTCCCCCAAAAAATTTTTGAAAATTGGAGTCCTCAAAACAGCATTCTGGTGCATTTTGGGACCCTTGTTATAAATTATTTACCTGTAATCAGTGGCTCAATAACAAGTAGTTTTTGGTCCAAAATAGTTTGAACAGGGATCAGTTTACAAAACTAACTTGTGCAATACATTAACCAAGAAACTTAACCAGTGTTGTGTTTACCTAATTGTGATTTAATAATCATTGCTTTTACTAACACATAAAGGCAACAATATGACAACTGTACTTTCATTTTAGTAATAATCAAATTATAGGAAGATGAAAATGTTTTATCTCAAGAATCAAAATCACAAGTTTGACTGTAGTGTATTGTGGCCTTTAACCAGTCTCTTACCATGCATGAAGTACCTAGTCAGCAACTGCATGTATGGGTTCTCCTGGGATAAAAGAGAATACCTGACACATGGGTACCTGCCTTGCCGGGGCTGTCAGGCTCATGCTTTTCGAAAGGGTGCCTTGCTGACCACAAGTTCTTAGCTTTTATTTCAGGACAGAAATGGACACGACAAGGCTTGAAGCAGCTCCGAGCTCCTTTGATTTCTATTACAAGCATTTATACAAAAAAGTTTATATACCACTTTTTGATTGATTTGCAATATAGGCGAGCCATAGGTAATTTAAGATTCGCATTTTGGTAGAATTGCCTCGCAAATAATTCTGGAGTATCAGTCATGTGCACCAATATTAACAAAATACTTGACTACAAATTTTATCATTTTAAACAAAGAAAATAATTTAAAGCCTACTTGCATACATAAATATTCACACAACCCTTGCCATTGTCTCTGGGCATCCAATATAAATCCTTTGCCTAAAACTAAAAGACAAGACAAGCATTTATCCACTATCATGTACACTAATTTGGAAAAACGTTTTCTCACCTGTGAAATGCCTGCTGTGTAGATTGCTGCACGTACTTAATGCTCTTCCTGACATTTGTCAAATTGACTATCTTAATTGTGCAGTATCATAAAACACTTTCTTCTACCACACTCAATCATTCAATGTACTGACACATCAAGAATATACGCTATACGGTGATCGTATTAGCGCGGCCGCTAACGAGGGCGATATTATTATTAATGTAAGATTTTAACGGTCTCTCATGTTTATCGGTACGTCATGTGTGATGCCCGTGGATCGTAATTGTCCCAAAACACTGGGCAAATTTATTTTAAACAACTGATCTTGCTGTGGAATGAAACCACAATCGATTTGCTAAAATCTGTATGTTAAGATACTGCCTTTCACATGCAGACCGACCTGTGTTTGACTGGACTTCAAGGGGAGCGCTATTTACGCTAATCAGCTCAGCTGTCAACAAGTTGCGAAAACGGTGAAAGCCTCTGGCCTGGCACCGGCATGCTAAATCCCCAGTGCTCAGGCTGACTGAACAGAACAACACATATGAGTACGTCCCTTATTAACGATAGTAGTCTGGACACCATGCTTCTATGGAAAATAACGTTACAATGTTATGAAAATTACATCGAAATTTTGCCGTCACCGCAAAAATTGACAGCTGATCCATAGAGCGTATTTTGCATTCAAAGTCCGTAGACACTACGGGAAAAAAAATCGTAGAAGTAAACAGGTCTGCTGAAGACATCTCAATTTATAAGCCGATAAAATGCTAGATTTCACTGAAAATTAATTCTTAATTACCTTTTTTTTGTCACAAACTGAAGCATGTTCAGTTGTATGTTGTTCCGTTTGTTCGACATCGTTGGATACAGGTATTTGTCATCCAAGTATGTCGCTCTCCTTTCCCGTGACCACGAGGTCCTGACCACGATGCCTTGACCATGTGGGGGCTTGACGGTGCGTGAAAGCGAGGCTGCACGCATTCCGGAAACATCGCGCCAGAAACACAATCCACTGTCAACGACTCAACAGACACTGATCGACACTGTGATAATTTAATGTTTTCGCGTTTTCTGAAGTCAAAATAGCATCGACACAATATGTAGGAAAACCATACATGTCAGTTTAAGCTGTGTACAGGTACATGTTGACTAACTACAAAATCATAATGACGCTTTTTTTTTTTTTTTTTTTTTTGAGAAAGGCGGCAATTTTAGACAGGCGGCATGAAAGTCGGAGGCGGCACGCCTTTCAGTTGAACATATGGGGAAAACCCTGTTGATTTAGCTAGCTAATTACTGGATATCGGCCCTGGAGTTAAGCTACTGTTATTAGGTTACCCTGGACATAGCTAACGTTAGCTAATTTTATGTATGAAAAGGCTTAACTGGAACAGAGGTGACATTTTATCAACTTATAGAATTTCACATGCAGAATGTAGCTACGAAACCTCGAGTTGTTGAACTTGCCCTCATACTGCATCAACGTCCGCCATTATTATTGATGGAGAAAAAATAACTTTTAAGCACATGGCCGGTTGGTAGCAACGTTAGCAAGCTAGCTACTGAACATTGCGCTTGACACACACTTGGCTAGCGAACTCGGTAGGCCTAAACTATCTAGCTAAATTTAACGGTACCTTAAATATTGCTTCCAATCGTCCGACAGACAAGTCCCTCGACGTCATGGTCAATCGTCTGGTGCCACGGTGCAAACTAAACTGACTGGTTAAAACGGTAAAATTGTCGTCGTGGTCAGACGCCGTGCTCAGTCTGGTAAATTAGCAATCGATTAATCTTAATCACTAGAAGGGCGACCACCTGCACCAGAGCCACTCCCTATGGTCACTCCCTCAAACGAAAATGAGAAAATTAGAAAGTACTCCAGTTTTCTTACATGCATCCATAGAAAATTGGAAAAACGAGTCCAAAAATCCAAATTTCTACTTAACTTCAGGTTAAAAATATGCAAAAAGGAAATATTGCGACCAATTTTGCATTGTTCAATTTGATCATGTCACTGAGAAAATTAAACTGATAAACATTACACAGGCCCTATGGGAGGGAGGGGTGAGCTACCTCTGTTTTGTTTGAATTCGAAAGTCAACAGAAATGATGTCAACAAACTTGCATAGAGCACCTTTAACTAAACCCTCCCACTCCCCTCCTGCCAACTTTAAGGCGGTGAGGTGCAGCAGTGATGAAAGGCACTATCTAATCACAGAGTGCGCAATGTCTGTCTCGACATCTGACATCCCGCTCCATGGTATTATCTTAAGATGGAACTAAAGGATCTGGAAGAATGGAAAAATAACAAATAACCAAAAAAAGAATGTACCGTAAAAGCGAAAAAAGGAGGTCCACACAGCAAAAAGAGCTCCAATGCAAAATTTTTGTATTGGAGCTCTTTTTGGGTTTGATTAAATGCCAGGCGCTCGGGAACGTGCCATTGAGAAGATCCAACCCAAATTCACAGCACAGGGGACGTGTTGCATTTACATGCTGGCAATCGACCTCTTCTTCTTCTTCTTTTGTCTTCTTCATGTGCCCAGACCGCTGTAATGTTTTTGTCATTTCTTTTACAGAATGATAATCACGTCCAGAAACATGGACAATGAAACAACTTCATACTGGCAAAGACTAAAACTTTGGACGTGACCCTGTGACGGCCCTTGTTGGCCTTGATTGCCTGTCCTCTAATAATCCTGTCTCTTGGAGTTGCAGTTGCCAAGTGTGATTGGTGATTGGAAGCTGCTGGTGCGATACCTGGCACCTGGAGATAAAAGCTTCACCTCCAGCATTCAAGCGCAGCTTGCTCTCGCTCGGCTCAGCTCTCATCCTCCCACCAATGTTTAACTTTGGTTTGTTGTTTGTTTCCTTCTTTTTGTATTTTGGTTACTTAAGTTTTACGAATAATTTATTCTTATTTTCATGGCACTCTGCATCTTCCTCCACTTTTGTCATGGTTTCCGAGCCGGAACCATGACAACCCAACCAATTAAACATCCAGTCGCCAAACCAGTCAGGCAATCAACCAAACAATTAACCAAAGAACCAGACCACCAATCAAAAGATTCCAGCAAGATAAAGATGCTTCTGATTTATCCCCACAGTTAAATTGAATGATGATGAATGTCGATGCCAGTTTGCGAGAGATAGCATTGCTTGTATCGTTGAGCAGTATTCTGTCCTGAATTCCCCACTGTCTAAACCCCACTCTATCCCAGCTCCCAGCTCATCGAGTGACCATTTACTGGCTAATTAGTGGTTACGATTAAGCTTTTGGTGACTGTTAGGTTATTAAATGTGCTTAATGTGATTTTTGTCCAATAAGATCCCAGATGTTAAACAAACTTTAACCCTTTGAGCCGAAAGAGAACCCACCCCTTATGCCCCCTCCCCCCAGTGTTGTCCTCCTCGTTTCCTGTGAACTGTGGATGTAAGTTAGTAGATGCCCAATCAGGGTGCGACATAACATTTTTCAGCACTTACCCAGTCGGGCAAGCAAATGTTCAAAAAGTTGCAAAACACTGGCCTGAAGACAAATTTACTTGCAACAAAAAAAAAAAAAATACAAATACAGCACTATAACACATCGCCTAGCAAGTCACATGTAAGTTATAAAACACAAAAATTACCGAAAACATTGCTTGAAAACCAGCTTTTTTGGAGAAATGAACCTCTTTTATTTCACTTTCATCTCTACTTTTGTGAGCATGTCTTGTTTTAAAACCATCTAACAATTCTTCTTGCCTGTCTGTTACTGTTATGATTCTGCTCTTTCTGTTCTGATTCTGCCATGTTTATTATGTTTCTGCCTTTCCCTGTTATGTTTATGATTATGTCTGTTAGGTTTTGCCATGTTCTGTTTAGTTTTTGCATTTTGCCATGTTTTCGTTTTTGCCATTCCCAATCCACTATTCTGTTAGATTCCGGTCCATGTCTTTGTTCATGCCCTGCATTGCACTTTGTCTCCCCTGTCTGGTCTCTTGTTAAGTTACAGCTTCTCCCCAGTCCTGCGTGTCACATGCTTAGGTGATTTCATGGTTTCTGGGTTTCAAACATTCCTTCCAATCTCGTTTGCTTCCTTCGCCTCTCTTTTCTATATTACTAACCAATACTAACAGTTTGTTGTTTTCGTTAAAGTTACTAACCCAAACTAACATTGTATATAATACTAACTTACTAACGAGCACTAGGGATTGTATAGCTGCACTTACTAATTGATTAACAAGCTCTCAGCACTCGCCCTGTTCTAGTCTCCACCTCTTGCCTGCACTTAGTCTTTGCTGCAATTCAGCAGATCCTCTGCACCTGCTCCACTCTGTCCTACCTCTCATTATCTGTGCACATTAGAACTCCCTAACCGGAGCTGTATGTTTTGTCATAGGTTGTCTCATGTTCCCTGTCCGCGTTTTGGCTTTTGCCAATTTCATGTGATTAGGTCCTGCCTCATGTTCCCTCCTTTGTAATTAGTCTGATCCTCATCACCTGATCCTAATCATAGCATGTGACTTCCCTTGAGTGTATTTAAGCTGTCTTCTCACTGCAGTTCCCCGTCAGAACGTTTCCTCTTGCTTACCTGTGCTGCTATCTTTCGCCTTGTATTCATAGTGTTAATCTTCTGACTGGACCGCCCGACTTACGATTCTTGGCTCTGCTCTTTTGTACTTTTGTCTGCATCTGTTTTCGAACCTTTTTTGCCCGAGTACGAGTCTTTGTGTTTGCTGCCCTGGTAATGGTTTGGATTTCGCCCTCTGGATTTTGGCTTTGCTTCTCTGACAAACCTGTGCCTGTGTACCGAACCTATTTTTTGCCTGACCACGAGTACTGTTATTGCTGCCCTGGTTTTCGACTCTGATTCTGCCCAACTGGATTGTGATTTTTGGATTGTGGACTTTGTACCTTTGCCTTCTGCCCTGCGGGGGTTCCCCCCCTCGCTTAATAAACCCTCATCTACTGCATTGCTTGGTTCTCGCGTCTGGTTCCTGAGCGTATCCTCACAGTACGTTCTGACCAGCATGGAGCCAGCGAGTACCCATCCACTGCAAGCTGCAGTAGAAGAACAGGGCGCCCAGTTGGAGTTTCAGCAACGGCAGCTACGGGCCATGATGCAGCACATGCAGACCATGACGCATCAGATGACGGATCTCACCCGCTCCCTGCAGAGTGCACTACCCATCCGCACTCCCCAACAACCTGTCACCACCATGCCTGCTCGGTGTCTGTTCCTGCCTCTGCCCCACCCACTCCGCTCCATGAACCACGACTACCTCCACCTGAGAAATACGATGGTGATCCGGGATCCTGCCGAGCTTTTCTGACTCAGTGCAAGCTGATTTTCAGTTTGCAACCTACCACCTTCCCTCTGAGCAAGCTCGCGTAGCATACGCCATCACGCAGCTAACTGGCAGAGCGAAACAGTGGGCAACATCAGCCTGGGAAGCGGGTCTACCTTGTATTCAGTCATTCCACCTTTTTTGGAGAGGAGATGAAAAGGGTGTTTGACCGTTCCAGACATGGGCATGAGGCTGGGGGAGATTCTCCGCATCCGTCAGGGGTCGTTCAGTATCGGATTCGCCATTGAGTTCCAGACCCTAGCTACCAACAGCAGGTGGCATGAGAGAGCTCTCTATGACGCATTCATCTTTGGGCTGTCCGAGCAAATCAAAAGACGAGCTAGTGCCACGTGACCTGCCCGAGAGTCTGGAACGTATCATCGACATGGCCATCCGCATCGACTCCTGCCTGGAGGAACGTAGACGGTCCACCTACAGAGCCAGCCCCTCCAAGCCACCGGTGATGATTCCACCTCCGCCGCAGCCTGACTATTCCAAGCCTCCCTCCGAATCGGAACCCATGCAGCTGGGTCGTACCAGACTCACTAGTGAGGAGAGAGACCGCAGGCGTAAGGAGCAGGCCTGTTTTTACTGTGGCAAGGGGGGGCACTACATTTCCCGGTGTCCCAGTAAAAGGCGACGCCCACTAATGGGGAGAGGAGCGGTAGTGGGCGTTATTCCTGTGGATCACTCCTCTAAAAACCGCACCTGTTTTTCTGTCTCCTTGAGTGGGCTGGGGAGGAAGGAAGACTACTGCCCTGATCGACTCAGGTGCGGAGGAGAACCTCATCGATCAAGAACTAGCCCGAAGTGGGGCATTCCCCGTGAACCGGTCTTCCCGGATCGAGTTGCCAGCTCTCTCAATGGCCAGAAGATTGGCCACATCACCACGCCTCCAGCCCGATTAAGTTGGGTATTTCTGGCAATCACCATGAACTTATTAAACTCTACCTCATTCAGTCACCCCATGCCCCAGTCGTCCTCGGCCACCCATGGATGGCCAAACATCTGCCAGTAGTCGACTGGGAGAGACATGAGATTAAGGGGTGGAGTCCCAAGTGTGCTCAGACCTGTCTCAATGATGCTCAAGATCATGTTCCCGTTTCTCCTCCAGAAGACATCCCGAACCTGGAGAAGGTTCCTCACGAATACCTGGACCTCAAGGAAGTATTTTCCAAAGCTCGCGCCACCAGTCTACCCCCCACACAGACCATATGATTTGCCGATTGAACTCAAGCCTGGTACTATGCGCCCAGAGGTCGTCTGTTCTCCCTCTCACACCCTGAAACTCTTGCTATGGAGAAATACCTTAGTGAGTCACTCGCTGCGGGCATCATTCGCCCTTCCTCATCACCCGCCGGAGCAGGATTCTTCTTTGTGGGCAAGAAAGATGGATCCTTACGCCCCTGCATTGATTATCGAGGACTCAATGAAATCACCATTAAAAACAGATATCCCCTTCCCCTCATGAACACCGCCTTCGACCTCCTCCAGAAAGCTAAGATTTTTACTAAGTTAGATCTACGCAATGCATATCACCTGGTCCGTATTCGTGAAGGAGACGAATGGAAGACTGCCTTTAACACCCTACCGGGCACTGGGAGTATCTGGTCTTACCTTCGGCCTCACCAACGCCCGGCAGTCTTCCAAAATCTTGTTAATGACGTCCCACGTGACATGATAAACAAATTTGTATTTGTGTACCTTGACGATATCTTGATTTTTTTCCAAGTCACAGGAGGACCATGTTCAACACGTCCGACGAGTACTCAAGCGCCTGTTGGAGAATCGTCTGTTCGTAAAGGCTGAGAGGTGCGAATTCTCCGTACAGACGACCTCCTTCCTGGGGTACATCATCTCGCCTGACACCATCCAGATGGACCCCGTGAAGGTTGAGGCAGTCACCAACTGGCCAAAACCCCTGATAAGTAAGTCACTACAACGCTTCCTGGGCTTTGCCAATTTCTACAGACGTTTTCATCCGCAATTACAGTTCCATTGCTGCTCCTCTCACTGCACTCACCTCTAGCAAGGTCAAGTTTTTATGGTCCGATAAAGCAGATCAAGCATTCCATGAACTCAAGTCCCGTTTTACATCTGCCCCTATACTAACCATCCCCGATTCCAAGCTCCAGTTCGTGGTGGAGGTTTACGCCTCCAACGTGGGAGTTGGGGCTGTGCTGTCTCAGAGGTCTCCCAAGGACGGCAAGATTCACCCCTGTGCTTACTTTTCCCGTCGCCTAAGCTCAGCCGAGCGAAACTACGGACATCGGCAACCGGGAACTGTTAGTCGTTAAACTGGCCTTAGAGGAGTGGAGACAATGGTTGAGGGTGCCGAACTTCCGTTCCTGGTCTGGACGGACCATAAGAATCTGAGTACCTCCAAACGGCCAAGAGGCTGAATCCCCGACAGGCCAGGTGGGCATTGTTTTTCTCTCGGTTCAATTTTCACCTTGCTTATCGCCCAGGCAGCAAGAACGTTAAACCGGATGCTCTCTCCCGATGTTTTGAGACGGACAAAGACCTTCCCAGCCCAGATACCATCCTCCCCAAGGAGACCTTCATTAACGCCATGGCTATGGACATTGAGTCGGAGGTGAGAGACGCCCAAGACGGTTCTGCTGCTCCTAGTGCTTGTCCTGACCACTGTCTATTCGTGCCTGCCAATCTGCGCCCCCCGGGTCCTGGACTGGGGGCATTCTTCCAAACTCTCGTGTCACCCAGGAATCAGGAGAACCTTGGACTTTATAACACGTCGCTTCTGGTGGCCTGGAATGAATGATGACGTCCAGAAGTATGTCTCCGCCTGCTCGGTCTGTGCCCAAGCTAAGGTATCACACCAACCCCCTCACGGCCTGCTACAACCCCTATCCACTCCACACCGCCCTTGGTCACACATAGCCTTAGATTTCATCACTGGTCTTCCCCCTTCCAATCACTTCACCACCATCCTCACCATAGTTGATCGTTTCTCTAAAGCTGTCCATTTCGTTCCCCTCACCAAGCTCCCATCCGCCCATGAAACCGCCAACCTCATCATCCAGCACGTCATTAGACTACACGGCATCCCTACTGACATCACCTCAGATCGCGGTCCTCAGTTCACAGCCAAATTTTGGAAATCCTTCTGTAATTCAATCGGCACATCTGTCAGTCTTTCTTCCGGCTTTCACCCTCAGACTAACGGCCAGACCGAAGCGGGCCAACCAGTGTATAGAGACTGTCCTAGATGCCTGTGTCTCAAGAACCCCTCCTCCTGGAGCCATCAACTTCCCTGGGCAGAATACGCCATAAATAGCCACACTTCCGCTGCCTCTGGTCTCCCCCATTTCAAGCATGCCTCGGCTACCAACCCCTTTTGTTTCCCCTGCCAGGAGGAGGAAGTTGCTGTTCCATCAGCCTGTGTTGTGCGCCGCTGCAGACGCACTTGGAGGACCACTCGGGAGGCGCTGCTCAGGTCGGTTGCCCGGATGAAAGCCCGAGCAGACAAGAAACGCATCGCTGCCCCATCTTACCGACCTGGGCAGTTGGCGTTTGGCTGTCCTCCAGGGACATTCCCTTGAGGGGGGAGTGGGGGAAAATTGTTCCCAAAGTTCCTTGGCCCCTTTACCATAGAAAAAGTGTTTAGCCCCACTGCTGTTCGCCTCCGTCTGCCCCTGTCCATGCGCCGCATTCACCCTACCTTCCATGTTTCTCAAATTAAACCTGCTGTTTCCCACCCCCTTTTCTTCTGGTCCTGATCCCCCACCACCCACCCAGTATCATCGACGGAGGCGAAGCCTACACAGTCGAACATTGTTGGACTGTCGTCGACGAGGTCATGGATACCAGTACCTCGTCGACTGGGAGGGCTACGGTCCAGAGCACCGTAGCTGGATTCCTGCCCGCTACATCCTCGACAAGTCCCTAATCACGGACTTCCATGCTCGCACCCCAGACCAACATGAGGTGAAACGCCAGGAGGCGTTTCTTAAGGGGGGGGTACTGTTATGATTCTGCTCTTTCTGTTCTGATTCTGCCATGTTTATTATGTTTCTGCCTTTCCCTGTTATGTTTATGATTATGTCTGTTAGGTTTTGCCATGTTCTGTTTAGTTTTTGCATTTTGCCATGTTTTCGTTTTTGCCATTCCCAATCCACTATTCTGTTAGATTCGGTCCATGTCTTTGTTCATGCCCTGCATTGCACTTTGTCTCCCTGTCTGGTCTCTTGTTAAGTTACAGCTTCTCCCCAGTCCTGCGTGTCACATGCTTAGGTGATTTCATGGTTTCTGGGTTTCAAACATTCCTTCCAATCTCGTTTGCTTCCTTCGCCTCTGTTTTCTATATTACTAACCAATACTAACAGTATGTTGTTTTCGTTAAAGTTACTAACCCAAACTAACATTGTATATAATACTAACTTACTAACGAGCACTAGGGATTGTATAGCTGCACTTACTAATTGATTAACAAGCTCTCAGCTTTTCGCCCTGTTCTAGTCTCCGCCTCTTGCCTGCACTTAGTCTTTGCTGCAATTCAGCAGATCCTCTGCACCTGCTCCACTCTGTCCTACCTCTCATTATCTGTGCACATTAGAACTCCCTAACCGGAGCTGTATGTTTTGTCATAGGTTGTCTCATGTTCCCTGTCCGTTTTGGCTTTTGCCAATTTCATGTGATTAGGTCCTCCCTCATGTTCCCTCCTTTGTAATTAGTCTGATCCTCATCACCTGATCCTAATCATAGCATGTGACTTCCCTTGAGTGTATTTAAGCTGTCTTCTCACTGCAGTTCCCCGTCAGAACGTTTCCTCTTGCTTACCTGTGCTGCTATCTTCGCCTTGTATTCATAGTGTTAATCTTCTGACTGGACCGCCCGACTTCTGATTCTTGGCTCTGCTCTTTTGTACTTTTGTCTGCATCTGTTTTCGAACCCTTTTTTGCCCGACTACGAGTCTTTGTGTTTGCTGCCCTGGTAACGGTTTGGATTTCGCCCTCTGGATTTTGGCTTTGCTTCTCTGACAAACCTGTGCCTGTGTACCGAACCTATTTTTTGCCTGACCCAGTACTGTTATTGCTGCCCTGGTTTTCGACTCTGATTCTGCCCAACTGGATTGTGATTTTTGGATTGTGGACTTTGTACCTTTGCCTTCTGCCCTGCGGGTTCCCCCCTCGCTAATAAACCCTCATCTACTGCATTGCTTCGTTCTCGCGTCTGGTTCCTGAGCGTATCCTCACAGTTACCTTTACTTGCCTTGTGTGAATGTGAAAAATAAATTTAAATCTTACATACTAATCCCCAGGCAGTGACAAATCACAGAAAGTGCAGAAATACAGAAAAGAAGAATCAATAGCTAAACGATTGTAGGAGGAATTAGTTGGCCAAATTTAGGCGGAAGAAAAAAAAAAGAAAGAAAGAAGTAGTAAGAGTGCTTCGCTGAAGCAAGCACACAATTAGGTTGCACAGTTAAAAAAAATCCTAGAACAGGAGATGGAATTCAGGAAAATGCAATTCAGGGACCAAACCTTAGCTACATACTGAATCAAAACCCAACTAGCCCTCAACTTTGATGCTGGACTAAACCTGAACAAAACCTTGACTTGATACTGGATCAAACCTTAAACAATACTTAACTTGATGCCAGACCAAACCTTAATTAACGCTGAACTTGATGCTGAATGTGATGCAGGCTTAAAAAATTGCGATGCAAGTTTGTTTACTTTCCTGCGCTATTATATTTTTGTCTCAATTTGCCGACATTTCTCCACGATCCGCTAGCTGCCTACCCTTGAATTCACTGTAAAAAAAAAAAACCCGGGCTCTGGCGACCACACAGGGTCAGAAACTGCAAATAAACACAAGGGGCACAGGCTGTGCCCATAACATAACAAACCGTCCGCCAATCACCGAAAAAGAGTTGACAGTTAGGAAACATGGGAAGGAGGGACTATGGGGTCGTGTAACGCGTTTATCAGTTCAATTTTTTTCAGTAGCGTGATCAAATTGAACAATGCAAAAATTGGTTGCAATATTTCCTTTTTTTGCATATTTTTTAACCTGAAGTTAAATAGAAATTTGGATTTTTGGACTCGTTTTCCATTTTTCTATTTTTAGTATATGCTCCTTGAAAATACTGAAATCGCAATATGGACGATGTAAAAGAAAACTGGATTACTTTCTAATTTTTCTAATTTTCACTTGGACGGAATTGACATGATCTTGAGAAGCGTCAGCAGGAAGTCACTAATGCTAGGGCAATCAGTGGCTAGTGCTGCGCCCTTCTAGTGATTAAGATTAATCGATTGCTAATTTACCAGTTTGAGCATGGCGTCTGACCACGACGACAATTTTACCATTTTTTAACAGTCAGTTTAGTTTGCACCGTGGCACCAGGCGACTGACCATGACGTCGAGGACTTGTCTGTCGGACATTTGAAAGCAATATTTAAGGTAGCGTTACGTTTAGCTAGATAGTTTAGGCCTACCGAGTTAAGCTAGCCAAGTGTGTGTCACGCCAATATTCAGTAGCTAGCTTGCTAGCGTTGCTACCAACGACCATGTGCTTAAAAAGTTATTTTTCTCCATCGATGATAATGGCGGACGTTGCGCGGTATGAGGCAACTTCAGCAACTTGGATTTTTTAGCCACATTCTGCATGTGCAATTCTATAAGTTGATAAAATGTTACCCCTGTTCCAGTTAAGCCTTTTCACACATAAAATTAGCTAACGTTAGCTATGTCCAGGTTAAACTGATAATGGTAGCTTAACTCCTTGGCCGATATCCAGTAATTAGCTAGCTAAATCAAGTAGATATAAGCTAGCTAAATTAAAATTGTGCTTGACTATTGAGCACCCTGGGCTGACTCGGCATGACGTTAGTTGATTATAATTTTTTTTTTTTATGACAGATGGAACTGCAGAGCATATATCTGGAAGATGAAATCTCCCCAGAAACCTTTTTTTCCCTGTCCTAGCGGATGCTTTCCTACCGTGGAGATGCGAAACCATAGAAACGGTGACAAGACGAAAGTTAACTGTGCCCAGAAATGTCTGCCCTGGATGCTTATGAGGGTGTAATTAAGTAGGTTAGTGTTGGAATTGGGTTACACTTGTGGAGAGGTCAAACATGTATTGGAGACGAGTACGGGATTGAGAGGGAGCAAAGTGTCAGTTCCATTTATCAGTTCTGTGCAAGGCATGATATACATCGCTTTGACCCCTCGCGACTTGGGAGGGAAGGTGTGAATGCTGTCGTCTCATCAGCTGTCTCTGCTTGTGGCCCAGTGTGCGGAAGGAAAGTAATGACTGGGGCGTTGCGCGCTGCTGCATTCAGGTTGGGGAAGAGGAGCGTCAGATGTGCATTGGCACAAATGACCCCAGTCTATACACAAATGAGAAGGGAAGGAACTGCAAGACAAACAAATCCTCACCTTTATCATGCAGAATATGCTGGCCATAAATTACACATGGACCAAAACGAAAAACTGATAGATTTTGGTGTGACTGAGGTGGTAGCATCTGATGGTTTTAGTGGCAAAATATTGGGCTTTTCAGTGATGCCGATCAAGAACAACCTAACTATTTACGCTGAGGTCTACAGAGACATCTGCCTGAAATACGGCTTAATTGATCAGCTGAGGTTTGATCACGGCAGAGAATTCTATCTGTGCTTATATCGGCAAGACAACATCCAAGCCCTTCGCACTAACACTAACAGGCCTCCTTACATCCAGAGCCAATCCAGACAGAACCATGCTGCAGAGAGATAGTGGGTTGAAATCAACGCGCAGATAAATTACCCCATCAAGAATGCACTGTGCAACATGGCCAATGATGGTTTACTGGACATTGATGACCCATGCACGAAGTTCTGCGTCTCCTCATTTGCAAGACAATGCTGCACCACTGGTCTACAATTCTTCATTCCGGCGTGGAACTCTCACACGTTACCTGGGAAAGGCATTCCAGATGTTTTGTTTGCAAACAATCAGAGGACTGTGACAATCACTGTGGATCTTCTCCCCCCCGCTCACGTTTTAGCTGCAGAATACATCAGGAATGGGGGAAGCCTTACCCATCCCGCGGCTTTTGGGGATGACCCTCTTGACGGCTTGCCAGGCCTGCAGCAACCGAGGGATGGCCTTTTCAGAGCTTATTATCCTGACTTTGAGAGCATATTTTTCAGTGCGATTGTTGGTCATAATAATATGTTTAAAGATGCCCTTCTAACATATGTTGACATTACTCAGATTGGAACCGTGATGGGAATTAATGGCAGATAGGCTACGAGCTGCTTTTGATGCGTTTGATTTTTTAATCATAGGTCTAAACATTAAGGAACTTCTCAAAAGGCAAATAGCTTAGCGGTTTTATTTCATATTACATGAACTAAAAAAAAAATTTAGTAGAATAACCAAAAAATTAAAATGTAAGCCGACTTATGTTTTTGCATATAGCTAAGTGGTATCGTCTTTTCTAAGTTATAGTGGTGACATGTCACCTTTGATTTATGTTGCATCTTGATTGTGAAAATAAAACATATGCTATTTCCTGTTAAACTGTAAAGCGTATCTTTTCAACAGGCGTAGGGCCTTAGAATGCTAAACGTTTAATCATAGTGTGATTGTGCACAATAAATCACGAATGAATGATCTTTCTTGTCATTGTACAGGTACAGATACAACTTAAAACTTAGAAGATTGTTGTCAGAATAAACTTTTTATTAAGTGTATAAAAATATAAAAACACTGGTGTTACAAGACAACACCAACAAACATTTTATGTTCACATTCCTTAACATTTTAGTATGCAAACATTTCAGTATATTCTATTGAAAATAGAGAAACAGTACTGTGCAACTTATAACAGGTACTTATTACAAACTTGTACCTTTCAACCACAAGCTAGTTGACAAAAAACAATTTTGTTCATTTTTTTCAACAGCAATTAAAAAAAAAAAAAAAAAAAAAAGCTGCTTTGTCTGTGTTGCAGATTACTGCAGCTTTGACAGAACCTCACTCAGGCCCCTCAGGAAAACCACCTTGGTTGAGAACTGCGTTGCCTTGCACAGAAGACAATTATCGTTGTCTTGAAGGTAGGTTTGGATGCACTCCCCACACCCTGCGACTTGCCCACAACATGCAGTCACCATTATAACAGAGGAGGGAATGCTAGTACTCATCCTACATGCCAGGCTCTCTCGCAGGCAAGCTGTTACCTGTGAACTGGCTGATAGATCAGTGACTCTCTGACAAATTGTGCCAAAAACATCAAGTTTTTGGACCACTTGCCCAAGAGGAGCCCTAACCTGGTTAACCTGCACAGTCAACTCATTGCACTTTTCTTCAAAAATCTCTTGCAAGCCTGTTTCTGGCTTCTTGAGCTCCACCCTTGAGGGCTTTCTTCCATTCCCTGCAGACTGTCCAGCATGCTCTTTTCAGGGGCTTCAACTCTGTGGATATTGTGAGAATCAAAGGCTGTAAACAAGACTGTAGTTTGTCATTTATAAATGCGCTTACTTGCAGGCTGCAAACACCTATTTTACTCAGTCAATTGACAATTTTGAGATTACAATTTTAAGAGACAACACACATGCACAGCAAATAAAATACCTTCTTTTCTTAGATGGCACATCTGGTCTTTGGAGCTTCACCAAATCGCTGCTTTTGATGGCATAGATCTTGCGAGTCGGGGCCTTCCAGAATTCCACTTCTAAAAAGAAACATAATTGCATAAGCCATCAGCTATATCCATTTCAGTGGATGGATGTCACATTAGATACATACAGCTAGAGTCTACAATGAGATGTACTATTATAGTACAATTTTATTAAAAAGTAAATATTGAATAAAGATTATAATCACTTAACTGAAAAATGCACAATGTGAAGAACCCCAAGACAATAAATTTAATTAAGTGTCAATAACATACCTTTTGTTTGAGCTGTGTCAGCAATAACAATACCCTTGCCGTCACAGATGGTGAAGCTATCTGCAGAATTGATGTACTCTTGCACAGTACTGGCCACAGCTTGAACTGCTGTTCCTTCACTGACTTTAACATACACTGAAGCTGACAGAGACAGTAAAACAGTCATTAGTTTCACAGCATCACATCTGATATTTACAGTGACAACTTTTGTAAACCTATACATACTGTATGCAGTTATCTTCCCATTATCCTCAACGTCAGCAACATAGATCTGTTTCCTTGCAGATTTGTTCTTCCTCAGGGGATTTTGGAAAACAGCATTACTAGGCTGTGGTAAGGATGACCTCGGGAAGTAAGGTAGGAGGTGTGATGGAGGTGTCTTTATCATAAGGCCTGGCTCCGTGTGCTTGATCGGCGTGATGTTCATGGACTCCTTGTCAGTGCCACACACTGTGAAGGATCCTCGGTTGCGCATCTCCACGGTAGGAAAGCATCCGCTAGGACGGGGAAAAAAGTTTTCCCCGGAGATGTCGTCTTCCAGATATATGCTCTGCGAGTTCTATCTGTCATTAAAAAATAATCAACTAACGTCATGCCGAGTCAGCCCAGGGTACTCAATAGTCAAGTACAATTTTAATTTAGCTAGATTAACTCCACTTGATTTAGCTAGCTAATTACTGGATATCGGCCCTGGAGTTAAGCTACCGTTATTAGGTTACCCTGGACATAGCTAACGTTAGCTAATTTTATGTATGAAAAGGCTTAACTGGAACAGAGGTGACATTTTATCAACTTATAGAATTTTACATGCAGAATGTAGCTACGAAACCCCGAGTTGTTGAACTTGCCCTCATACTGCGTCAACGTCTGCCATTATCATTGATGGAGAAAAAATAACTTTTAAGCACTTGGCCGGTTGGTAGCAACGTTAGCAAGCTAGCTACTGAACATTGCGCTTGACACACATTTGGCTAGCGAACTCGGTAGGCCTAAACTATCTAGCTAAATTTAAGGTTACCTTAAATATTGCTTCCAATCGTCCGACAGACAAGTCCTTCGACGTCATGGTCAATCGTCTGGTGCCACGGTGCAAACTAAACTGACTGGTTAAAACGGTAAAATTGTCGTCGTGGTCAGACGCCGTGCTCAGTCTGGTAAATTAGCAATCGATTAATCTTAATCACTAGAAGGGCGAGCACCTGCACCAGAACCACTCCCTATGGTCACTCCCTCAAACGAAAATTAGAAAATTAGAAAGTACTCCAGTTTTCTTACATGCATCCATATTGCGATTTTATTTTTTCAAAGGAGCATACACAAAAACAGAAAATTGGAAAAACGAGTCCAAAAATCCAAATTTCTACTTAACTTCAGGTTAGAAATATGCAAAAAGGAAATATTGCAACCAATTTTGCATTGTTCAATTTGATCACGTCACTGAGAATATTAAACTGATAAACGTTACACGGGCCCTATGGGAGGGAGGGGTGAGCTACCTCTGTTTTGTTTAGAAGATCCAACCCAAATTCACAGCACAGGGGACGTGTTGCATTTACATGCTGGCAATCAACCTCTTCTTCGTCTTCTTCCTCTTTGTCTTCTTCTTCATGTGCCCAGACCGCTGTAATGTTTTTGTCATTTCTTTTACAGAATAATAATCACGTCCAGAAACATGGACAATGAAACAACTTAATACTGGCAAAAACTAAAACTTTGGACGTGACCCTGTGACGGCCCTTGTTGGCCTTGATTGCCTGTCCTCTAATAATCCTGTCTCTTGGAGTTGCAGTTGTGATTGGTGATTGGAAGCTGCTGGTGCGATACCTGGCACCTGGAGATAAAAGCTCCACCTCCAGCATTCAAGCGCAGCTTGCTCTCGCTCGGCTCAGCTCTCATCCTCCCACCAGTGTTTAACTTTGGTTTGTTGTTCGTTTCCTTTTTTGTATTTTGGTTACTTAAGTTTTGTTAATAAATTATTCTTATTTTTATGGCACTCTGCGTCTTCCTCCACTTTTGTCATGGTTTCCAAGCCGGGACCAAGACAACTCAACCAATTAAACATCCAGTCACCAAACCAGTCAGGCAATCAACCAAACAATTAACCAAAGAACCAGACCACCAATCAAAAGATTCCAGCAAGATAAAGATGCTGCTGATTTATCACCATGGTTAAATTGAATGATGATGAATGTTGATGCCAGTTTGAGAGAGATAGCATTGCTTGTATCATTGAGCTGTATTCTGTCCTGAATTCCCCACTGTCTAAACCCCACTCTGTCCCAGCTCCCAGCTCATCGAGTGACCATTTACTGGCTAATTAGTGGTTACGATTAAGCTTTTGGTGACTGTTAGGTTATTAAATGTGCTCAATGTGATTTTTGTCCAATAAGATCCCAGATGTTAAACAAACTTTAACCCTTTGAGCCGAAAGAGAACCCACCCCTTATGTCCCCTCCCCCCAGTGTTGTCCTCCTCGTTTCCTGTGAACTGTGGATGTAAGTTAGTAGATGCCCAATCAGGGTGCGACATAACATTTTTTCAGCGCTTACCCAGTCGGGCAAGCAAATTTTCAAAAAGTTGCAAAACACTGGCCTGAAGACAAATTTACTTGCCCGAAAAAAAAAAAAAAAACAAACAAAAACAACACTATAACACATTACCTAGCAAGTCACATGTAAGTTATAAAACACACAAATTACCAAAAACATTGCTTGAAAACCAGCTTTTTTGGAGAAATGAACCTCTTTTATTTCACTTTCTTCTCTACTTTTGTGAGCATGTCTTGTTTTAAGACCATCTAACAATGCTTCTTGCCTGTCTGTTACCTTTACTTGCCCCGGGCCTTGTGTGAATGTGAAAAATAAATTTAAATCTTACATACTAATCCCCAGGCAGTGAAAAATCACAGAAAGTGCAGAAATACAGAAAAGAACACATCTCTGGCTCTGCCACTCTGAAAATATTTCAGTCAATAACTCAAAGTTGTTTTAATAAGGTCAGAAAAAAGTTAGATTTTATAAAACACCGTCTAAAGTGCAGATTTTTTTAAAAAACGTGTTTTCTGTGTATTGTGCTGACATGCTAAATCAATGACAAAGAGAAAAAACTAGACTCTGCGGTCTCTATTCTTGGTGCATTCCGCCATGGTCATATAGGAGCCAGCTTCCGGTCATGGCTAAACCAGTGGGCAAAATGCATAGAAAACATAGTTAACACACTTGTTCAGATATAAATGATCTCAAAAAAATTTCTGTGTGTATATATATATATATATATATATATATATATATATAAGGTGCTATTGGGCACTTTTTTCAAATAAGGACACTTATAAGTGAAAGTTGTCAGGATATAACCAAGATGATCAAAATCAGCCGAAGAGATAATCAAAAACTGTAGTTTTACTGATATTTATGGATAAATATTTCATTTTACCTGATAAATAGATAAATAAATAAATGTTTGCCTGATTTTGGTCATATTGGTTATATCCTGAAAACTTCAACTTCTAAGTATGTCCCTATTCGAAAGTGCCTCATAGCAGCCTTATTTTTATTTATTTATTTTTAGATTTTTTTTTTTTTTAAATGGGGCAGTTCACTGTTTACAATGCGTTTTGCCCATAGATATATATTATAGAACACTAGATTGCTGATAGAGTACGCTCAAGTGAAGCATCTGATTATTGCTTGGAAGTTTTCGCTGTTATAAGAAACGTCGATGAATGTCCGTATACGTTATCAAATTACTCTCTGGTCTCCTCACTTCATTGTACCCTGGTTGAGCATATTTGCCATCAACCGAATTGTTTATATTGAATCATATGGCTTATGCCAACGTTGTTAAGAGGAAGCGCTAGTTAACTCTAGCTCCTCCTTTAAGCCCCTTTCACAATTGGGTTGCAAGCAGTTCACGACTACCCACCTGCAACACTTTGCCCCAGTCGCTATTTGTTCATCGGTCTACATTACTTTTTCCTGCGTTTGAAAATAGCCGGGTTTAAGGCCGGAGTAAGCAGTAGCCCCTTGTAGTTTGGCTTCCCATAAATGGATCAATGACGCCATCTAACATTTCTTGCCAAATTAATAATAATAATAATAATAATAATAATAATAATTGTTATTATTATTTGTAGTAGTAGTAGTAGTTGTCACTTCTAATGTTACATTTCACATTTATTTTCAGGTTCTAATCAATACGTTCTGCAACATGATCAGATTTTTGGCTCGTCCATCTGATCATAGCCGTTCTTGATTTTGAGATCCAGTAGACAAGGTTTTTCAGAGAGTTGTAAAATGTTTTGAAATGTTTGTTGCCCGATTTGCTGCGTTCCTATTCAGAATTGCAGTATTCTATATTTTGTGGTGCTAATGGGTTATGGCTGTTTATTTTTACTCCACAGTCAAACTTCATTTGTAGCGCACTGAAGTGCGTGTTGCGCATTGAATTGAATAGACAACTACTGCGGCTCTTGTGTCCGCATCTGTTCCTGTACGCAGCTGTTTTGAAGAATATTTGAGCCCCAAGTCTTCTCTTTGAGGCAGCCCCCCCCAAAAGTGAGCTCCCCCGAAAGCCACGGTATAGTTCGCTCACTGCGTTTATGCATATAGCTGATTTCGCTGATAATGGACAAAATGAGCTGGTCCAATTGAATCCGTTGTACGCGAGTTTCACTGTACTGATGGAAAAATGGTATATAGGTAATATGCTGTTGGGATTGTCAACCCTGCCATGGCCCTTAAGTCGGGGTACGTTTTGCTTGCGGCTGTAAAATTGCTGCGCGAGTGCAAACTGCTGTCTAACACAATGTGTAAAATTAATTCAGGCAACCCTATGCTCTCAGTGGTAATTGTATGTGATAAAGGTATATGTCTACTCTCTGAATACCAAATATCATGGTCATTGGTGGAATATTTGGTGAGTTATACGCATTTCTCTATACCCTTGCTCATCTAAGTCAGAAACACGAAAACCTACTGTTTGCCTATAATCCATCCAGCGGCCTATAACTAGTGATAATAAAGTTATTTAAGCCTCCAATCAGTGTTATAATTGTATATAAGTGATGTCCAGAGGTATATCACCTGAAATTAGAAACCCTACAGTGATTTTTTTCCCTCGGGATCCCGTCGCTGCTGAAAAAAAGAAATTCTGGTCTGCAAATACCTGAAAAATGTTATAAAAACCTATATCAAAACTCAAAAATCTCCTAGAAACACTCCTTATGGCTTAAAAGTATGTAGCCTAGGCCAGTGTTTCTCAACCAGGGGTCCGTGGACCCCTAGTGGTCCTTAATGTTACTGCAAGGGGTCCGTGAAAATAAAATATCTTTTTAAAAAGATCCTATGATCCTTATAGACATAGCATTATCCCACTCAAATGTGACCAAGACCCTTATTTACCTGCAGAAGGAAATGGGACTTTTTTCTCGAATACCAACCTCTGTGTTTCTTTTGCGGAGAGGTACTCTCAAACCACACCATGAAACCTGCACACCTGCAGCGGCATCTAAGCACTAAACACCAATCGTCAGTAGGCAAGACTGCTGAGTTCTTCACACGAAAATTGTCCGAGTTCGCGGGAGCGAAAAATCACATGCATGCAGCTGTTTTGTTACATAAGTCCCATATACACATGCTGTTTTGTTACATATGTCTCATATACACAGGCTGTTTTGTTACATATGTCCCAAAAACACATGCTGTTTTGTTACACATGTCCCAGAAGCCACTGCATAAATGTGCTGTTTTGTTACATATTTCTGGAAGCGACTGTATAAATATGCTGTTTTGTAACATATTTCCGGAAGTTACAGTTGAAAGTTCATATCTGCCTCCAAAAGAGTGAATAAATATGCAAGATATTCAATAATGAAATTTAAAATGCAGTTTCTGCAGTTTCAATAGAATTGGTTCCCCGATCCCCCAGGTTGGGGGGGGTTGGGGGTCCTCAAGGTTGATCAAAAATATGCAGGGGGTCCCGGACCCCAAAAAGGTTGAGAACCACTGGCCTAGGCAATACCAAGCCAGAACAGGTGTCTATTAGCTCAAAATATCGGTCAGAAACCAAATCTAAGTCAGAAACCAGTCAAAGTGTACCAAACTCAACCGGACTGACTTGCTATTGCCATAATACTTAACGAATAGATAGAATAAGAGTCTCAAGTAGATAATTGATCACTTACCAATGGAAGATGCCACTTGTAGGCTGGTGGACAGGCTGCTTGACAGTTCTTTTTTTTCTTAATTTTGGGTCCTAGGTTCCCTAGCCTGAGCCCTGGGAGTTTTTTATGATGATTGCATGTTTCTGTCTTTTAGTTATTGTTATTTTGTTGTAGGTGTTGTCTGGTGTCCCCGACCACCTATGCATGTTATTTGAACAAGTTCATGACTGATTGGCCACCGATTGCGGCCACAGCGGCCGCCCACGCCCCGCGTCAGTTTCTGCCTGAGATCCCGGTTTCTGACTGAGAGCGTCAGCCACCGATATTTTTCGATTAAATCTTCCTGAGATCCCGCATGTTATTTCTGACTGAGGCGTGGGTCAGTTTCTGCCTGAGATCCCGGTTTCTGAATGTCGGGCCTCCGACCTCCGACCGACACCATCATTATACAACCCCAATTCCGAAATAGTTGGGACGAAGTGTAAATTGTGAATAAAATCTAAATGGAATGACTTTTAGATCACATGAGCCAATACGTTATTTACAATAGAACATAGATAACATTTCAAAAGTTGAAACTGAGATATTTAACATTTTTATGCACAAAATGAGCTCATTTTGGAGTTTTTTTTTTTTTTGCCCTAATGCACCATATATTTGCTTCATCCTGAAGAATTATTAGGGTGTAGGGACCTTTTTTTATTTTTCTAGAGTGCTAAATGTAAAATCTAAGTCAGAAACCAGTACCTTGTGGACAATTTATTAAATGTCACCGCAATACACAAAACGACGATAGGGACGTATGCCGACTGTCAGACATAGCCTCCACGTCTATTATGCACAGAATAAAAATAAAATAAAATAGAACACACTTAAATATAAAAAAAAAACAAATTATTTCAATTTTTACCTGGACATCAAAAAAGTGCCATTTTTGGCCACTTTTCCAACTTTAAGGGCAAAAAAGACAGGGAAATATTTATCGCTGACTGACAAAAGTGGGGTGTTCCAAGTTGCTCTTGGTGAGCTCTATCCATTCATGGTGGTTCTGGAATGATCTAAGTAAAATATAAGATTTGCTAGCCTGTGGACACATTTGGGGGGGGTGGCGCACATTTTGTGAGCCTGGCCCATATATATATAACTAATGATATGTTAATTAAGCATAGGCTTGGCTAAAAAGGTTTGGTTTCAGCCTGCTCTTGAAGACAGAGAGTGTGTGTGAAGCCCGCATTTTTCTCGAGAGATTGGTCCATAAAATTGGCACGATGTAAGAGAATGCTCTGCTTCCAATAGTAACTCTGGATATACACTGCCCGTCCAAAAAAAAAAGTTGCACACTCAAATATTTAGTTGGAACCCCTGTGGCTTTGATTACAGTGCAAATTCGTCTTGTCATTGTTTTGATAACCATATGCAATGCCAGAACATTTATTTTCGATCAGAAATGCCATAATTTTTGGCCGAGATCTTGTCGTCTCGACAAAATGATTGAACCACAAGGTGGTCTTTCTTGAGCACATCCCAATAACTTTTGATGTGTTTAAGGTCAGGACTTTGTGGTGGCAAATTTGTCTGTGAAAATGATTCCTCATACTTGTTTTTCTCATTCATGGTTTTCTTTGCTAAATACAGGCCAATAACTTGCCTGTTCTAAAATACTGTAACATCTTTTCCACCAACAAGGGATGTGTCTTCCGACGTGATTTTATAAGAAATGAGTAGCAACGCGCTTCATCAGTCAGGGTTAAAATGATTATTGCCAGCTGAAACATATTAATAACCGCAATAATGATCCAATCATAGAATTTGTTCATTTATTTCCAAACGATGACTTTTTTTTTGGATGGGCAGTTGTATTTGGAGTGAAAAGCCCAAAAAAAATGTCAGTGACCCTACATCACAGCAGAACCTCCGAAAGGGCCAGAACCTCACAAAATGGCGGCACCTAGGACCCGCCCTAAACTCAAGGCATTCAGTAAAACATTTTTTGTAAACCAACGATCTGGAAAATTACATTATACTTTTACAAAGGTGTAACAGGTAAAGTTTTGCGATCACATCTTTGGTATGCTTTAAACATACTTCACTTCTAAGTAAGCACACATCAATTCTCCACAAGCAAGTGTTCCTAAAATGGGAGTTCTCCGCAGTTCACAAAATCACTTCCAATGTGCCAAGGAACACACGGAGGGATCTCTTATGCTCCAGAGTTGGCCTCCTAGCTGTTGTCGATCATGGCCACCAGCTCATCGATGTAGTCGTCAAGATCCATCAAAGGGTCCAGCTCCATCTCCATCTCCCTATCCAGTGGATGGCCGGTGAACTCATTCATCAGTTCATCAAGCTTGTCAAGAGGGGCGGAGCTACAGGCATGAGGCGTCGCTGTGCTGTGGCGGCTTCTCTCAACAGTGGCTGTGTTCCTGTTGATGCGCAGTATCCTCCTCTTCAGCGGAGCAGAGGGAGGAGGTGGCACCTCTTCGGCCTTCACCTCCTGCGCTTTGGCTTGTGTCCGAGCCGCCTTCTCCCGGAGGATCTCCTCCAGCGTCTTCACTCGGATCTCGCTGGGCTGAATGGCGGCCTTCTTGGCTGGGACCTCCCACTGACGAGGCGCCTCCCTCCTCCCCCTCAGCTCCTCCTCCTCTCCTCTGGCCAGCTTCCTTTTCCTCTGCAGCTGGACTACAGCGCCACGCGTGCCGGCCTCGTGTGCCGGGCCCTGTCCCTCGGACCTGGCCGCCTTCTCCTGTCGGATCTCCTCCAGTGTTCTGTTGCGGATCTCACCCACTGCCTGCATCTCCTCCCCTGCTGGGGCTGAGAAATCCACAGAGGGGTCAGTCTCACATTCCCAAGGACATTATTACAACTAATCACAACTGTAATCTCCAGAGTAAACGAACCAAAATCACAGCAGCCCTTATAGCCAAGGCAAGACCAAAAACCACCGAGTGGAGAAAACACAACTTGATCAAAAATGGCATATTCGCCGACAACACAATACAATTTGCAAAACTAGTACAAGAAAAATAAAGTGTTCTGGATCCATTTCCATTACCAGTACAGCAAGCAACATTGCACTCAAATTCTTTTAACCTCCTACTGAGACTCAAAGCACATTTGGTGATGAGGGAGAATCTCACTCAAGCCCTCTCAAATACTGAAATAATCAGGCTGCAACTATATACATTTTTTAAGGTACCTGCTTTTGGGTCAGTCAGATATTACCACGAACATAAAAGCATAGAGTTGCTAAAATAGGTTTATTTGAGATTGTTCAATGCTGAAATACTCAGCAGTATTTGAAGAGGCAGCTAATCTTTTGCAGGAACATAGTCCTCGTGCAGTGATTACAGATATCACCAAATTCAGGACATATGCCATTGCATAATAAATGAACCCAGTGTTACTTGGTTATTTAGTTAATTACCAACTATACACTGTTGCGAGTACCACAGGTGACGCTTCACAAACTAGTAGAACCCATATCAAGTTTTAAAACTTGATATTTGATAACTATTTTAACAGATGAAAATAATTCCTTGGTAGGTCTTATTAGATATCCAAATCACAAAGGAGTTTTAGCTCTTCACGGTGACACAGTCCACATATAAACACACCGCACTGTGTATTCAGCCTCAGTTGTACCTTTTCTTTTGAAGTTCTGCTCGACAGGAAGGGCCGCCTTTCTCTCCCCGAACTGTACAGCATGTCTTTTGATTGGCTCCTCATTCTGCAGACAGGCATCTGCACAGAACCATTGGAGTGTTATTAGCATTAAACCTCAACCTTTAACCTCTAAACCCTAACAGCCTTGAAAAAAACCTGCAGTACAGAAATCAGAGGACAGACTTATTACTTCCCCAAATGGTTCAGTGCCGGCAAGTCTTACACCCTCCGTGTACGATTCCATTAAATGCATGTGCTGGTGAGACTATTCATCAACAACCAAAATGTGATGCATTTAAATTTAGACTGTATCACCCAGCACGAGCACACACCACTGCATACCCAGCTGCACACTGACCCAGCGCTAAGACATTTCTAACACCCCTGCGTTCATTTAAGTGCATACCTTGGGTGATGGTAAAGCGCAGGGGCCGTATGAAAAACCTCCAGATCTCTTTCTCCAGGCTAGAGTCTTTGTAGCGCTGATTTTGGGGAGACATCCCTCCAGAGCGCTGGGACAGGCAGGCAGCAGTCTGACCTTAATGAAGGAAGCAAGTGTTAACATGGCTCTCAATTCACCACCATTTTATCCTAACAAGTCAGAGAGTTACAAATAGACAATAAGCTGGTCGGAGTTCCCAAACAACAAGCACATCAGGGTAACAATAAATAAATAAATAAATAAATAAAAAATAATGTACTTGCAATAGTTTACTCTTATTATCACTAAAGAAGTAAAATATACCATTTTTTGTAGGACTGAACAATTAACTGCATTTACGATGTAATCCCTATGTAATACAATTTTAAAATCGCAAAAGCCGCATGAACACACACACCTTCACCTGACATTCTGGCGAGAGCAGCAGTCTTCATGAAGAAAACAACTTGCGACGTTATGCGTGTATTAAGGCTCTTTCCACTCGTACACGGATTGTCTCCTAACCGGATATCTTACTCCCTCCGTTTGAAAAGAATAAAAAACGTCTGTCCACAAGACCTCGTTTTACGAACTATTTGCGACGGCACGAAAACGTAAGAATGACCACAAATGCTCGAATCTCCAATTCTCCGACAGTAGGTGGTGATAACGTCTACATTTTTACAGAGCCCTATATATACGGCTCTGCATTTTTAGAGTCCAATGCCTGAGGACGTCACACAAGGTAAAAGTGGACTTTTGTAAAATGTGCTGTGACGCCATCGTTTCCCGAAACGTCATAGAGGCGCCAGCTTCTGGTCATGGCGAAACCACAGTGAACACTAGATTGCTGATGATGTCATGTTTACATTATCCAAAGAGAAGCACCCGGCCACTATACTAATACACCCAACTTCTTCATAAAAATGAATGATTTCCTATGAGGCCAATTTCAAATAAGTCAATATGAGTGTTAAAATGCTGAGATGTGCGGCTGCCTTTTGCTGCAATATTTGTTTGAAGGGCTGTAATAAAACGTTAAACGCAAATTTGTCACTTTAATAGAAAAAATCGCGTTCGCATGCTAGCTAGCTAATTAGCCGTCCCATTGACTTGAACAGACCGCTGACTAAAAGCAAACGCTAGCGATTGATAACGGTCACCAGCGAGCTACCTTGGTACCCTTACCTTCGCGGGGACTGTATTGACTTAGCAGTTAATAAAATTAACAAGGTGGCTAACAAGCTAGCTACTTGTACTTGACATTCAACGACAATACTTCTTACCTGCATAATATTTAAAACAGTGGACAAGTCGCTTTGTCTGTTTGATACAGAGTTTCAAAAGACTAGGCGGGGAGAAAAGGCTTGGCTGTTAGGAGTCAGAAGGAAAAACTTGTCTCTGTCCCCTCGATCCGCGCTGAGCAGTGATCATTTTTGAAAGCAGTGTTTTAACGGGACAGGGGCAAAGATGAAGCTTAGTAAAGCTCCTTTCTCAATTGGGGTGCGACTGCTTGCGACAATTTGGTCGCATGATCGACCAAAAAAAGCGTCTCCCGCAATTGATCGCAAAAAGCTTTCGCAAATGCAACAGACAGTCGTACAACAAGGGTGACTAGAATCTCATACAGTCTTATAATGGTAGCACAACGTTGCAAGATTTGATGCAAATTGTCAATCAACAGTCTCATAGTCGCATCACAAACGCAACCGAACGCAAGACTCTTCTCTAGACATCCCTAGCTTACGTGCGAGTTTGCAACGTTGTACACTAGTACTACTGTCAGTGCGACCAAATGCGACTAGGTTGTTCGCATACGGTCGAGTCTTAATTTTTAACATGTTCAAAAATCAGACACGGCCGGTTCCGACCACTAGTGACTCTGCAATGACTGCGATACCTCGCAAGACACCCAGCGAGTGCTCGTGCAACACTGCTAAAAAAGTGTTGCAGGTGGTTCGTGTTCGTGAACTGCTTGCAACCCAATTGTGAAAGGGGCTGAAAGGGGAGCCAGAGTTAACTAGCGCTTCCTTTTAACAACGTTGGCATAAGCCATATGATTCAATATAAACAATTCGGTTGATGGCAAATATGCTCAACCAGGGTACAATGAAGTGAGGAGACCAGAGAGTTATTTGATAACGTATACGGACATTCATCGACGTTTCTAATAACAGCGAAAACTTCCAAGCAATAATCAGATGCTTCACTTGAGCGTACTCTATCAGCAATCTAGTGTTCTATAATATATATCTATGGGCAAAACGCATTGAAAACAGTGAACTGCCCCATTAAAAAAAAAAAAAAAAAAAATCTAAAAAAAAATAAATAAGTAAATAAGGCTGCTATGAGGCACTTTCAAATAAGGACATACTTATGAGTTAAAGTTTTCAGGATATAACCAATATGACCAAAATCAGGCAAATTTATTTATTTATTTATTTATCTATCTATCTTTATCAGGTAAACTGAAATATTTATCCATAATATCAGTAAAACTACGGTTTTTGATTATCATTTTACCTGATTTTGATCATCTTGGTTATATCCTGACAGCTTTCACTTATAAGTATGTCCTTATTTGAAAAAGTGCCCTATCGCACCTTATTTTTATATATACACAGAAATTTTTTTCGATCATTTATATCTGAACAAGTGTGTTAACTATGTTTTCTATGCATTTTGCCCACTGGTTTAGCCATGACCGGAAGCTGGCTCCTATATGAACATGACGGAATGCACCAAGAATAGAGAGCACAGAGTCTAGTTTTTTCTCTTTGTCATTGATTTAGCATGTCAGCACAATACACAGAAAACACATTTTTCAAAAAAAAATCTGCACTTTAGACGGTGTTTCATAAAATCTAACTTTTTTCTGACCTTATTAAAACAACTTTGAGTCATTGACTGAAATATTTTCAGTGGCAGAGCCAGAGATGGTTTTTTTCTGTATTTCTGCACTTTCTGTGATTTGTCACTGCCTGGGGATTAGTATGTAAGATTTAAATTTATTTTTCACATTCACACAAGGCCCGGGGCAAGTAAAGGTAACAGACAGGCAAGAAGCATTGTTAGATGGTCTTAAAACAAGACATGCTCACAAAAGTAGAGAAGAAAGTGAAATAAAAGAGGTTCATTTCTCCAAAAAGCTGGTTTTCAAGCAATGTTTTTGGTAATTTGTGTGTTTTATAACTTACATGTGTCTTGCTAGGTAATGTGTTTTAGTGTTGTATTTGTATTTTTTTTTTTTTTTTTTCGGGCAAGTAAATTTGTCTTCAGGCCAGTGTTTTGCAACTTTTTGAAAATTTGCTTGCCCGACTGGGTAAGAGCTGAAAAAATGTTATGTCGCACCCTGATTGGGCATCTACTAACTTACATCCACAGTTCACAGGAAACGAGGAGGACAACACTGGGGGGAGGGGACATAAGGGGTGGGTTCTCTTTCGGCTCAAAGGGTTAAAGTTTGTTTAACATCTGGGATCTTATTATACAAAAATCACATTAAGCACATTTAATAACCTAACAGTCACCAAAAGCTTAATCGTAACCACTAATTAGCCATTAAATGGTCACTCGATGAGCTGGGAGCTGGGATAGAGTGGGGTTTAGACAGTGGGGAATTCAAGACAGAATACTGCTCAACGATACAAGCAATGCTATCTCTCTCAAACTGGCATCGACATTCATCATCATTCAATTTAACTGTGGTGATAAATCAGCAGCATCTTTGCCTTGCTGGAATCTTATGATTGGTGGTCTGGTTCTTTGGTTAATTGTTTGGTTGATTGCCTGACTGGTTTGGTGACTGGATGTTTAATTGGTTGAGTTGTCATGGTCCCGGCTCGAAAACCATGACAAAAGTGGAGGAAGACGCAGAGTGCCATAAAAATAAGAATAATTTATTAACAAAACTTAAGTAACCAAAATGAAAAAAAAGGAAACGAACAACAAACCAAAGTTAAACACTGGTGGGAGGATGACAGCTGAGCCGAGCGAGAGCAAGCTGCGCTTGAATGCTGGAGGTGGAGCTTTTATCTCCAGGTGCCAGGTATCGCACCAGCAGCTTCCAATCACCAATCACACTTGGCAACTGCAACTCCAAGAGACAGGATTATTAGAGGACAGGCAATCAAGGCCAACAAGGGCCGTCACAGGGTCACATGCAAAGTTTTAGTCTTTGCCAGTATTCAGTTGTTTCATTGTCCATGTTTCTGGACGTGATTATTATTCTGTAAAAGAAATGACAAAAACATTACAGCGGTCTGGGCACATGAAGAAGACAAAAGAAGAAGAAGAAGAGGTTGACTGCCAGCATGTAAATGCAACACGTCCCCTGTGCTGTGAATTTGGGTTGGATCTTCTCGATGGCACTTTCCTGAGCGCCTGGCATTTAATCAAACGTACGTCACGCTAATAAATTATTTTTGCATTGGTGCTCTTTTTGGTGTGTGGACCTCCTTTTTTCGCTTTGATGGTACATTCTTTTTTTTTGGTCCAGCACCCATGCTTAATGTGCTTTTCCGTGATGTGCGTGTTGCCTTTTTGACTCTGATTTAATCAAACCCCCACATATTTCGAACAGAAGATTCATTTCGCACAAATGAACGGCCATCTTGTGGAAGGCATCCTCCTGGCATCTGTCCCTTGGCCGGCTGGGCGTAAATTCAGGTCTATCCAACAGATCAATAGCCGCTATTTTCTGGTGTGGTGGCATCTCACTGTGCGTTTCATTTGGTAAGGAAGACACCGTGACCCCTTTTTATAAACTGCGGGTTTGTAAACTGTGGATTTCCTTTCAATGTTTACAATATAAGATCAGAAGATTGCATGTACAGTACTTCCCATCAGCTCAGTACTATACATTTTGTGCTCTCAAATTGCTTTTATCTGATCATATTCATCTTGATGGGTCGTGGACCAGGAGTGCTACGCGGGATCACTTACCTTTTAGATCTTTCCCAGAGCCAGTTCACTCAGTGTTTGTCAAATGTGCCTGCAAGAGAAATGTCCATTGCAGACGGTGGTGTCACGATGTCAGGTAGACAGCCCAGCAAGCCTCTCCTGGATTGGCTACCAACCCTGCATTCATTTGTGTTAAGCAACAACAGGTGTTGTGATTTGACTGTGTATCGGTTGCTGTGTTGACCCTCTGTATCTGCTCAAAAGACTTGCGTGGCTCATGAAGAGCGATGTCGATATATGGTAACTGTGATTCGCAAGACAAAAAAACAAATTCAGATCCTGCTCCATTATGGTTAGTGAGAGAAGAGTGTAAAATGTGCCATGGTGTGTAATATCGTTGCATGAACGCCCCGCCCATTGAATAGTCCAGCCACACTTTTCTCTCAATAACATCGAATGGGCCCTCACCATTCCAACCCAGGGAACACGGGACGGGCAACCATGTCACATTATCTTGGCGAGCCTCCTTGTTATTTGTTATTTTTCCATTCTTCTAGATCCTTTAGTTCCATCTTAAGATAACACCATGGAGCTGGATGTCAGATGTCGAGACAGACATTGTGCACTCTGTGATTAGATAGTGCCTTTCATCACTGCTGCACCTCACCCCTTAAAGTTGGCAGGAGGGGAGTGGGAGAGTTTAGTTAAGCCTGCATCACATTCAGCATCAAGTTCAGCATTAATTAAGGTTTGGCATCAAATTAAGTATTGTTTAAGGTTTGATCCAGTATCAAGTCAAGGCTTTGTTTAGGTTTAGTCCAGCATCAAGTTGAGGGTTAGTTAAGGTTTTGATTCAGTATGAATTTAAGGTTTGGTCCCTCAATTGCATTTTCCCTGAATTCCATCTCCTGTTCTAAGATATTTTTTTTAACTGTGCAACCTAATCATGTGCTTGCTTCAGTGACGCAGCTCACTCTATTCTCTTACTTCTTCCTCTTCTTTTTCTTCCGCTAAATTTGGCCGACTGACTCCTACACCATTTAAGCTATTGATTCCGTTTAAACTTTAAAAAATTCAGCTTATTCTGAGTTACATTGTATCTGCACAGATTTTTTGATTTTGATTTAGTTTTTGCGATATTTAATTTTAAATGTCATTTTTTGGGGTCTTATTAAATCAAGCCATTTTTCTGCTGATTCAGTAGATTCAGTTATTTTCTGCTATTTTTTACTCTGTCATATTTTTACCTAGAAATGTCATTCAAACTGCAAAATGTTAAGTTACGCTTGTATAATTTCTTAACAGTTCAAATTTTTCGTAATTTTTTTTTTTTTTAATTATAATTTTTTAAAATATTTTTTGTTACAATAAATTCTGGGAACTCACAGTGTGGTGACGTCACTGTTAGAGTGGAGAACAGCTGGAAAATCGTCAAGAAGTCTTTGCTTAAACTTGCTCTAACTCCCACAGTTTTCACTCCACATAAATACTTTCATATACAAGTTGTAGCAAAAGTTGTGCTGGTCACGAAAATGTAAGTATGTGAGCAATCAGATAGACGGTTTCGGCAGTATGAGCCGAAAAGCAACAGGAGCACTAACTGAAACTCCATTAACTCCTATATTAAATGCAACAAGAAAATTCCGGTAGGGAAGTCGAAATACGCAGTTTTTTAACTTGCTTATGTTCCCACATTTTTGGCACTACACGCACAATTTTGACATTTTTCGCTCAGCAGACTCTCCTCTTTAGTATGGTGCCTCCATTTCGCAGATTGGACGGACTATCTTTGAGGTAGGAGTGGGAGTATTTAAGAGCCATTTCATGAGAAAATGGCACTTTTTGAAGAAGTTGAGGATTTGACCCCCCTGGAATTGAATGAAGCTTGGCACATAGGTAGATATGGGTGTCTCACGGAAAAAGCCAAAATTTTAGGTCAATATCTCATTAAGTCTGCCTGTGGCGCCACCAGGAAGCCACTAAAGTGGCTCAGTTTTGCTTTTTACACCACATTTTACATCAATTATTATGACTTAAGGGTACACAGTACCAGATGTGTTATACTTTTATCATGACCTGTGACATTTGAAGTCTGGATAGACATCAGCACCACATCAGCGCCAAATTGGATAACTATGTTATTGAGACTGAATTATTTGAGAAATCACAGTAAAAATTGAAAATGGGAATGGGAATAAAATAATATCCCAGACACATACCAATCAAGAATGCTTTATTATGTGTTTACTCACAACAAAACTATCATTTTCAGTTAATAGTACCTTGGTATCTTGCTGGGTAAGTGCAATGGACGGCCAGAAAGATGGTCGAAATTCATTTTTGGTGCCTGTTTGCCATATATTTTCTCTGTAACCCAGATTTGAACTGTGAGGGTAAATGCTGTTTGTTGTGCATTTGGAGCTCTATTTTTGGGAATACCAAGCATTTCTTTGGTAGTATCTACACTTTCAAAATAGACAGAGCCAAAGTTGGAAGAAAACTCAAAATGGACCATTTCATAGCAGATTGCACCTCTGTTTAGATGGCATTATTGTCTTTACCCAGCAAGATAGAGATCTGAAATTCTTTGGATATATAGTCCCTTTGGGGTACATTACAGCATTAGTAAAATCTCAATGGTAGTATTTTCAGTGTAGATGATATTAAACATCAAAAGTTGGAAAATTCACCTCCAGGGGGCACTGTAGGCTGGATGCAAGTACTGGCCATCCCCAGCAATGTACCAAAGAAATTGTTTTTGAATTATAATGCACACAGCTAATTTTCTCAAGGGTTTAGCTTGGTACTATTCTGGATGGACAGCTATCTGACCAAAGGTGGTGCTCTACTGTTCTATCGACCTAATATTCCATATTCCGAGACATATACCAAAGTTCTGTCTTTTGAAATACACAAAGTATATGCACAGTTGTTCATAAAATTTGTAATCCCTTTCAGGCCTGGCGCTATAACAGGGAATAGGCATATGGAGAGAAACCATGTCTTCAGTTGCCAATTACGATAATTGGAAAACGCGTCAATAAAGGAAAATGATTGAGAACTTGCCAGGACTAATTCTTGTCATAAAGGGACATGTCTGTGCCCCCCCAATTCCCTGTTCTATTGCCGGGCCTGATCCCTTTGGTATAAAGCTTGTTTGGTTGTAAACTGGTGGTGACTGTGACTGTTACAAACGCACAATACATGGGCTATTACCAAGTACGGGTACAGCGCGGTCATAGTTGTACAGCAAATTATAAAACCAGTCCAAAATTAATGACCAGTATATGACCAGTCCAAAATTTTTAAATGCCAAAAAATAACTAATGTAAAAGGCGTACCACCATAAGTACGAATTCAGACATGCATCAACAGTATACGTACACTTACATAAAATAACAGTTCAAAATTTGAACTCTAAAAAAAGAATCTTCGTCACACAACTGTGTACAGGAAGACAGAATGTATAGTACAAAAGATAAAACTGTTTTATACTTTTCATGTTATCTAAAGTGAAATGATGTCAACACAGCATGCGACTAGCTCTATCCGTCAGTCTGTTTTTGGAATTCAATTGTGGGTTGGCGGCACCTGGTGGTGCGCACCAGAGGTGCTCCTTGGCCTTGGTCCTGAGCAGCTATCCATGGCCTTCTTCGTTCGATCCGGGTTGATGTTACCAGCAGAGCCAGTCGAGCCTGAGGCAAGCCGTACTACACTGCATCCTGGGTCTTTACAGGGCTGCTTACAGGCCGTTGATAGTGAGCTTGTCCGTCTCTGAATTAAATAGGGGGCTGCAGCCCATATGGCGCAATAGTTGCGCCAACACCCATGGCTTGGTACGCACAGAAATTGGAAGTCTGTAAAAGAAACCCCGCCCTCCCAACCAGCGGGTATCCCATAGGCTAGACATCATGGGCAGGTGTTGGGAATGAAGGCATGCAAGTTACCACTACAAATGAACTGCCCTTTTCTTGGCAGGGTGCTGCTTGCTTGCTAGGACCTCTGTGCCCTTTTTAATACCCAAGCACCATACCCTAAGGAAGTCCTAGAATTAACGCTGAAGCCTGCTCACCAGTCCTAATAATAAAGCAAAATTGCGGAGAATTTGTTATTTTCTGAAAATGGACCAACACCACAAAACTGTACACTGTACTGACTACTGATAAATGTTTTGCATGTTGACACAAGGCTACAATCACCACCAACATTCTTCTCCAATTTACAACTAACCCATGCTTTTTATATGTCAAAAGACAGAACTTTGGTTATGGGAAAATTTTATGTATAACTGTGCATGTACTTTATATATGGGAGACCACGAGAAAACCAAAAAGACAGAACTTTTGGTATATGTCTGGGAATATGGAATATTAAAGGTTCTTGGAATATTACCTGGCTCTTTAGAGCCACTAATCATCCCCTTTGGTAAGATAGTTGTCCATCCAGAATAGTACCAAGCTAAACTCTTCATCTTTTTCAGAGAAAACTAGCATATATGCTAAACTCTTCATCAGAGAACAATTCAAAAAAAAAATTTATTTGGTACATTGCTGGGGATGGCCAGTATTGGCATCCAGCCTACAGTGCTCCTGGGGGAGAAATTTACCGATGTTTGATGATGAATACCGTCTACATTGTTAATACTACCATTGAGATTTTACTAATGCTGTAATATACCCCAAAGGGACTATGTATCCAGAGAATTTCAGGGCCCGTATTCACAAAGCATCTTAGCGGTAAAAGTAGGTCCTAACTGCCAGATTTAGGAGTAACTCCTAAAAAAAAATGGGCGTGTCAGTCGTAAATTTAGGACTCCTAATTATTTTTACTAAGTGTTATTCACGAAGCATTTTAGGCCTAAAAGTAGCTCCTAAGTCTGGGAGAGCTTAAAAGTAGTGAAGAGGACTCCAAACTCACTAAAACCTATTCACAAAGAATCGGAAAATGGCTGCTGCTGTTGAAAGATGGAATGACTAGGAAATTCTGAATGATGCGCAGTTGTTGAAAAGATATCGGATCGACCAGGAAGGGATTTCATTTGTTGTTGACTTGGTGAGGGAGAGAATTACGTCTCTAACCATGAGGAACAACCCAATAAGCCCCGAAATAAATGTTTGACAACACTTCGTTACTTGGCCACTGGAAAAATGCAAGTTTGCAACGCAGACAATTTAGGGATTTCACAGTCATCTATCAGTCACTCAATTCACACACAATCATTGCGCTCAGTGAACCCCATATCATCTGACAGTTTATCTGGTTTCCAATGGACATTCGCCAACAACACAGAATCAAACCCAAGATGAAGAGGTATTTGTAAATAGAAAAGAAGTTAATTCCATCAACACCCAGATAGTATTTGATGCCGAATACAATATTTCGGACATTTTTGCGAAATGGCCAGGATCCACACACGACTCGCATTTTAATGGAAAGCTGCTTATGCCAATTATTTGACAGGCATTATGTGCCTGCGAGATGCCGCTTTCTCGGGGACAGTGGCTTTGGTGCTGTACCTCCTCCTGCTATGCATGAATTATTTTATTAGGCTGTTGAGTGAGGGTTACATTTAATAGATCATCATAATAATACCAGCCTATGTCATATTTTGTAAACATATTTAAACTGTAGGCTATAAATTACAAACCAAGCTTAGTATGCTTTCCTGTTTAAACGACAGCCCGTTTATAGGCTGCAATCTCGGACCTCCCCTGTGATTGCAGCCCATATCACCGCTTCTCGCAGTCATCTGTCGTCCGAGGATTTGCTGTTCACCCCCGAGCCAAATTTCTATTTGATTACATGCTTTCGCTCCAACACCAACTAGGCCAGCAGCAGTAACTGGTCGTAGCTCCAGTCGGGCTTTCATGTCTTTTTTGAACTTTTATCCATGACAGTTTAGGGCAAACAAACTTGAACGGCTCGACATTTAAATGATCGCAACATATTCTCATTGGGTAATAAGTTGCCAATTATTGGGAAAGTGACGCATTTTATTATTGACTCGTTTTATGCTATTGGCAATTTTACAAATATCTCTTTCCTATGTATGTTTATTTGCCTAGAGCGTGATATGTGGGGACTGCGCATAGTGCATTTTCAGGAGTGCTCAACATGTTATTATTTTATGGGACAAACCAGCCGCTTGGACTATTTCCTCATTTTTTCCTCCATGGGTTGTATGTGGGATATTTTTTTCAATGGGCCGCCCTGTCACCAAACCAATCACCGTGCTCACTGTCCCAAGACTCGTGCATGAGAATTGACGTCATCCATAGCAATGGAGATTTACTCCCACCTATCTCAGAGCTACTCCTATTTTAGGAGTTACCAGTTTTCTTAACTAACAGTTGCTCTCAGCTGCTTTGTGAATAACTTTTAAGATTTTACTCCCACATAAAATGTTTTAGCGCGACTTAGGAGTACTCCTAGCGGTAAGATAAGATGCTTTGTGAATACGGGCCCAGATCTCTATCTTGCTGGGTAAACAAAATAATGCCACATAAACAAAGGCGCAATCTGCTCTGAAATGGTCAATTTTGAGTTTTCCTCCAACTTTGGCTCCGTCTAGCTTGAAAGTGTAGATACTACCAAAGAAATGCTTGGTATTCCCGAAAATAGAACTCCAAATGCTCAACAAACAGCATTTACCCTCACAGTACATATCTGGGTTACAGAGAAAATATACCGCAAACATGCAAAAAAATGAATTTCGACCATCTTTCTGGCCGTCCATTGCACAAACACAGCAAGATACCAAGGTACTTTTTACTGAAAATGATAGTCTTGTTGTGAGTAAACACATAATAAAGCATTCTAGTTTGGTATATGTCTGGGATATTATTTTATTCCCATTCCCATTTTCAATTTTTATTGTTATTTCTCAAATAATTCTGGCTCGATAACGTAGTTACCCAGCTGTGGTGCTGAAGTCTAACCGGACTTGAAGTGTCACAGGTCATGATAAAAGTATAACATATTTGGTACTGTGTACCCTCAAGTCATGATAGTTGATGTAAAATGTGGTGTCAACAGCAAAACTGAGCCACTTAAGTGGCTTCCAGGTGGCGCAATCGGCAGGCAAAGTGAGATACAGACCTAAAAATTCGGCTTTTGCTGTGAGACACCCATATCTACCTATGTGCCAAGTTTCTTTCAATTACAGCGGGGTCAACTGCGCACCGAATGTCGATTTCTCATGGAGTGGCTCTTACCAGACGCATTAGCTCAAATCTCGTTTGGACCAAATTAACTCAAATGGCTCAGAGTGACTAAGCGAAATTGTGGCATCGCGGTATTCAGGTTCAATTCTGCCCTCTGCTGGACTTTTTCCCGGCATCAGCATTATCGTCGTTCGGATTAAGATTAATACAACTGTTAGACAAATCTCATTCTTCTGCGTCAAAGTCAGTGAAAGAATTTTCGGTTTTGTTGTTTGTACAGTCGCTCCAAGAGAGCACATTGAGGGCAGCAACAACCGGTCTTTTTGCAGGGCGGGTCCATGAGAACACATTTTACAGTAAAAACTGCAAAGCATAAAAGAATTGCTCGAGCTTCTACTCCAATATATACAAGCAAGTGTTCGCACTAGCTAGATATATTTACGATTGTATCTAAAACAGGCAAAATAATGTTGTCAAAATAGAACCTGTCAAGTACAGAAAAATGAAAGTGATGTCCCCAGTCGCTATTTGTTCATCGGTCTACATTACTTTTTCTTGCGTTTGAAAATAGCTGGGTTTAAGGCCGGAGTATAGCAGCCCATAGTGGACAATATTCAAATGAAAATGTAATCCCACTATTGCATTATAATTTTCCACTTATGAATGAGTTATTTGAGACAATATTACATTGAAAATGCATTAATTCAATTCTCACTTTCATTTTCACATACACATATGGGAAATCTATGACTATATTCAAATGATAATGAAAAGCTGTTTGACATTTCATTTTCAAATTCATGCTCCGCAATACAGTGGACAATATTCAAATGCAATAAGCAAAACAGCACCCCCAGCCTGTTGCATTTACATTTACATGTCAACACGCTCTTTTAGCGTCAACTTGAAAATGCAAATGCTATTTTATCACTTTTTGAAAATGATATTGAAAATGGCATCCACACCAGCAGCCACTATTGTCGATGTTTTGTCCAGTGTAATTGCTTACCATGAACATAATCCAGTTTATCTGGTCAAGCACCAGATTGGGTAATATTACCCGCATTTGGGGGAAAAATTTAATTTTTTTTTTTAAATTTTTTTGGGTTAAAAAGGGGGGCGGGTTTTTAACGGGGGGAAACCTTTTCCAATTTTTTCAAAAAAAGAAAATTTGGGCCGATGGGTGTTTTTTTGGGGCGGAAAAAAAAAATTTTTTTAATTTTGGCCTTTTTAAAAGGTTTTTTTTTTTTTTTTTTGGGGCCCGGGGGGGGCCCCCCCCCCCCCCCCCCCCCCCCCCCCCCCCCCCCCCCCCCCCCCCCCCCCCCCCCCCCCCCCCCCCCCCCCCCCCCCCCCCCCCCCCCCCCCCCCCCCCCCCCCCCCCCCCCCCCCCCCCCCCCCCCCCCCCCCCTTTATTTTTTAAATTCCCAAGGGGGGGGGGGAAAACCCCAAGGGCTCCCCCCTTTTAATTCAACTACCTGTACAGCCCAAAGACCCAGGATGCTTTAGGGTTGCCTCGGCCGATGGCTCTGGGTAAATCAACCCGATCGAACGAAGAAGGCCGGATAGCTGCTCAGCCCAAAGGCCCAGAGCATTTTTGCGCAAAAAGGGCCCGCCAACCCCAAATTAAATTTCCCAAAAACAGACTGAGGATAGAGTTGGTGATGCTGTTTGAATCATTTCACTTTGAAAAAAGGGGAAAAGATAAACAGTTTTTTTTTTGTACTATACATTCTGCTTCCTGTACAGTTGTGTGATAAGTTTTTTTTTAGAGTTCAAATTTGAACTGTTATTTTATGGTAGATATGTTGATGCATGTCTGAATTTTACTTATGGTGGACCCCTTTTTACATTAGTTATTTTTGGCTTTTAAAAATTTTTTTCGGTCATTACTGGTCAAAAATTTTGACGGGTTTTTATAATTTGTGTAAACTATGACCGTTTGCCCGTTTTTTGGAATACCCCTGATTGTGGTTGAACATCAATCACCACCAGTTTAAAACCCAAAAACAAGTTTTATCCCCAAAGGATCGGGCCCGCAAAAAAGGGGAATTTGGGGGGGGAAGAATGCCCTTTTAGACAAGAATTATCCTGGCAAGTTCTCAATCATTTTCCCTTTATTGAGGGCCCAATTATCGAAAAACAAGACATGGTTTCTTCCATTGCCTATTCCTGGAGCCCCCAGGCCGGGAAAGGGGATTAAAAATTTTTGAACAACTTGCATTTTTTTTTTGTTTTTTTAAAGACAGAATTTTTGGTATAGCCGGGGAATATGGAAAAAGGGTCATAGAACAGTGGGAGCACCATTTTTCAATAGTTGTCCATCCAGAAAGTACCGTTAAACCCTTGGAAAATTAGTGTGTGATTATAATTAAAAAAATTTTTGGTAATTGGGGATGGCCAGACTTGCATCCAGCCAAAAGGCCCCCCTGGAGGTAAATTTTTCCAACTTTTGATTTTTAAATATCACTACACTGAAAATACTACCATTGAGATTTTACTAAGCTAATTCCCCCGGACTATATATCCAAAGAATTTCAGATCTCATCTTCAAAAGACAATAATGCCCCCTTAAAAACAGGGGGCAATCTGTATGAAAGGGTCCGGTTTTTCTTCCAACTTTGGCTCTGTCTAGTTTGAAAGTTAGATATACCAAAGAAATGCTTGTTTTCCCAAAAAAAGAGCTCCAAATGCACAAAAAACAGTTTTCCCCACAGTTCAAATTGGGTTACAGAGAAAATATATGGCAAACGGGCACCAAAATGATTTCCCCATCTTTCGGCCCATTGCTTTTAACCCAGCAAGATACCAAGGTACTATTAACTAAAAATGATAGTTTTTTTATTAAACACATAATAAGCATTCTTGATTGGTATGTGTCTGGGAAAATTTTTTATTCCCTTTCCCCTTTTCAATTTTTACTGTGTTTTCCAAATTTCAGTCTAAAAACATATTATCCAGCCCTGATGTGGTGCTGATTCTATCCAGTTTTCAAATGCCGGCATGATAAAAATAACCTTGGTTTGGGAAACCCTTTGTCATAAAATGAAAAATGTGGTGTAAAAAAACTGAGCTTTTTTAGTGGTTTCCCTGGGCCAACAGACTTAATGAGATATTGCCCTAAATTTTGGTTTTTTCCGGAGAAAACAAAATCCCCTTGTCCCGTTCATTAAACCAGGGGGCAATAACTTTTCAAAAGTCCCATTTTCATAAAAATGGTTTTAACATCCCCACTTACCTCAAAGATAGTCCTTAATCTCAAAGGGAGGCCCCAATTTTTAAAGGGGAGAGTCTGCTGAGAAAAATGTAAAAACTAGTGAAAAAATGGGGCATAAGAAAAAACTTTTTAATTTTCCCCACCAAATTTTTCTTGTTGCTTTTTAAAAAGGAGTTAATGGAGTTTGTTGGTCCTTTGTTTTTCGCCCATATTAAAAACCCTATCTGATTGTCACATACTTACATTTTTGCCCACACAACTTTGGCAACTTGAAGAAAGTATTTATGTGGAGGAAAACTGGGGGAGAAAATTTTTAAACAAAGATTTTGACGTTTTTTCCAGCTTTTCCCCAATCAACAGTGACGCACCAATGTGAGTTCCCAGAATTTATTGAAAAAAAAAAAATTTTTTAAAAAATTAAAATTTAAAAAAAAAAAAAAATTAAAAAAATTTGAACTGTTAAAAAAAACGCGAATTTTAACATTTTGCAGTTTGAATGACTTTTTAGGTAAAAAAGACAGAGTAAAAATAGAGAAAATAACTGAATCTACTGAACGAGAAAAATGGTTTTGATTTAATAAGACCCAAAAAAACTTTTAAAAATTAAATATCGCAAAAACTAAAAAAAAAATCAAAATCTGTGGATAAAAGTAACTCAGAATGTGAATTTTTTAAAGTTTAAAGGGAATCAATAGCTTAAATGGTGTAGGAGCCAGTGGGCCAAAAGCGGAAAAAAAAGAAGAGGAAGAAGTAAAGAATAGAGGAGCTGCGCCACTGAAGCAAGCACAGATTAGTTGACATTTAAAAAAAAAAATATTTTAGAACGGGATGGAATTGGGGAAAATGCAATTGGGGGCCCAAACCCCAACTTCATACTGAATCAAACCTTAACAACCCCAACTTGATGCGGGACTAAACCTAAACAAACCCTTTTGACTGATACTGGATAAAACCTAAACAATACTTAATTTGATCCCAAAACCCTTTAAATTAAATGCTGAACTTTGTGAAGGGATGCGGGCTTAATAAACCTCCCACTCCCCCCCGTATTTTTTAATGGGCAGCAGTGATGAAAGGCACATTAATCACAGAGTGCACAATGTCTGTCTCAACTGACATCCAGCTCCAGGGGTTTTATCTTAAGATGGAACTAAAGGATCTAAAAATAAAAAAACAAAAAACAAGGGGTCCCGGGGAATGTGACATGGTTTTCCCCCCTGTTCCCTTTAAAAAGGTGAGGGAATGTTAGAAAAGGGGCTGGGGCTATTCAATGGGGGGGCTCATGCAACGAATTTCACACATGGGCCCTTTTCATTTTTTCTACAACCATAATGGAGCAGGATTAATTTGTTTTTTTTTCTTGTAATCGAGTACCATATATCCAAACGCTTCATGAGCCACGCAAATCTTTTTTAGCAGAAACAGAGGGTCAACACAGCAACCAAAACAGTCAAATACAACACCTGTTGTTGCTTAACACAAATGAATGCAGGGTTGGAAACCGGGGGCCTTTTGGCGCCCACCGAAAAGACACCCCGCCTGAAGGGCATTTTCTTGCAGGGACATTTGACAAACACTGAGTGAAACCCCCGGAAGATCTAAAGGGAGGATCCCTGTAGACCTTTGGGCCAACCCCAAGATTAAAGATCAGATAAAAGCACTTTGAGAGAAAAATTTGGGGCGAAGACTGCACATGCCTTTGATCTTTTTTTTTTAAAAAAAGGAAATCCCGTTTTAAAAACCCGAGTTTATAAAAAGGGGGCACGGGCTTCTTACCAAATGAAACGCCAATGAACCCCACCACACCAGAAAATAGGGTTTTTGACTGTTGGGAAAACCTGAATTTACGCCCGGGGACAAAGCCAGAGGATGCCTTCCCCAAGATGGCCCTCATTTGTGCAAATGAATCTTCTGTTCAAATATGTGGGGTTTGATTAAATCAGAGCAAAAAAACCAAAAAATCCGGGGCCAAAAATTTGGGCCAAAAAAAAAAAATGTACCATCAAAGGAAAAAAAGGGGGTCCACACACCAAAAAGAGCACCAATGCAAAAAAAAATTGTGACATTTATTAAATGCCGGCCCCGGGAAAATGCCATCGGGGAAAACCAACCCAAATTCACAGCACAGGGACGGGTTTCATTTACATCGGAGTCAACCCCTTTTTTTCTTCTTTTGTCTTCTTCATTTCCCAACCCTGTAATGTTTTTTTTCATTTCTTTTTGAATAATAACAGCCCAGAAAAATGGACAATGAAACAACTGAATACTGGCAAAGACTAAAACTTTGATGACCCGGAGGCCCCCCTTGTTTGGGCCTTTTATTCCTTTCCCCTAATAACCTTTTTCTTTAGGGGCCCAAATGTGATTGGTGATTCCTTTGGGCGAACTGGCACCTGGGGATAAAAAACCCCCCTCCAGCATTCAAGGAGTTGCTCCCGCCAGCTGTCATCCTCCCACCAGTGTTTAACTTTGGTTTGTTGTTCCCTTTTTTTTATTTTGACTTAAGTTTTGTTAAAAAAATTCTTTTTTTATGGCACTCTGCGCTCTTCCCCCACTTTTTTCATGGTTTTGGACCATGACAACCCAACCAATTAAAAAAATCCAGTCCCAAACCAGTCGGCAATCAACCAAACAATTTTAAAAAAGAACCAGACCACCAATCATAAGATTCCAGCAAGGCAAAGATGCTTTATTTATCCCCGTTAAATTGAATGATGATGAATGTCATGCCAGTTTGAGAAAGATAGCATTGCTTGTATCGTGGGGCAGTATTCTGTCTTGAATTCACGTCTAAACCCCACTCATCCCGAGCCCCAGCTCATCGAAAATGACCATTTAATGGCTAATTATGGGTTAAGCTTTTGTGACTGTTAGGGGTTTTTAAATGTGCTTAATTTATTTTTTTTATAATAAGATCCCAGATTTTTAAAAAACTTTTAACCCTTTGAGCCAAAAAGAACCCACCCCTTATGTCCCTCCCCCAGTGTTGTCCCCTGCTTCCTGTGAACTGTGGATGTGTTAGTAGAGCCCAACAGGGGGAATAACATTTTTTTAGTTTTCCAGTCGGGCAAGCAAATTTTCAAAAGTTGCAAAACACTGGCCTGAAGACAAAATTTATTGCCCCAAAAAAAAAAAAAAACCAAAAAGCACTAAAAAACATTACCAGCAAACACAAGTAAGTTATAAAAAACAAATTTCCAAAAAAAATTGCTTAAACCAGCTTTTTGGAGAAATGAACCTTTTATTTCACCTTTTTTTTACTTTTGGAGATGTCTTGTTTTAAGACATCAACAATGCTTGCCTGTTGTTACCTTTACTTGCCCCGGCCTTGTGTGAATGGAAAATAAATTTTTAAAACTTAATACTAATCCCCAGGGAGGACAAACCAGAAAGTGCAGAATACAGAAAAAAAAAATCTCTGGCTCTCACAAAAAATTTCATCAATGACCAAAGTTGTTTTAATAAGGTCAGAAAAAGTTAGATTTTATGAAACACCTAAAAATGCAGATTTTTTTTAAAACGGGGTTTTTTTGTATTGTACATGCAAATCAATGACAAAGAGAAAAAAAAGACTCCCTTTCTTTCGGCATTCCCATGTTCATAAAGGAGCCAGCCCGGGCATGTAAACCAGTGGGCAAAAAGCATAGAAAAAAAAAGTTAACACACTTGTTCAGATATAAAGACAAAAAATTTCTTGTATATATAAAAATAAGGTATAGGGCATTTTTTTAAATAAGGGCATACTTATAAGTGAAAGCTGTCAGGATATAAAAAGATGATCAAAATCAGGTAAAAATAATCAAAAACCCTAGTTTTACTGATATTAGGATAAATATTTCAGACTGATAAAAAGATAGATAGATAAAAATAAATAAATGTTTTTTTTTTCATATTGGTTTTATCCTGAAAAATTTAACCATAAGTATGTCCTTATTTGAAAGTGCCTCAAACAGCCTTATTTATTTAAATTTTTTTTTAGTTTTTTTTTTTTTTTAAAGGGGGTTCATGTTTAAAGCGTTTTTTCCCAAGATATATATTTAAAATAGATTGCTGAAAAGAGTACCCAGAAGCATCTAACTTGGTTTTCTGTTATTTGAAACCCATGAATGTCCGTGAAAAGTACAACCTCTGGTCTCCCCCTTTATTGTCCCTGGGCATATTATCAACCAATTTTATATTGAATCATATGGTTTTTGCCAACGTTGTTAAAAAAAGGGAAACGGTTTAAATCTCCCCCCTTTGCCCCCCTTTTAATTGAAGCAGTTCACGAAAAACCACCGAACACTTTTTTGGTGCTGCACGAGACCGCTGGGGGCTTGGAGGTATCGAGTCTGGAGTCCTAAATTTAAGAAATGAAAAAAAACTCCCCTGCAAAAACCATTTATTTTTCGACTGACAGTAGGGACTAGTGTAAAAGTTTAAAAACCCCAGAAGCTAGGGATGTCTAGAGAAATTTTAGCCGGGGTTTGGAGCAAAAGATTTTGTTTACAATTTGACAAATTGCAACGTTTTGCCACCATTTATAAGACTGAAGATTTAGTCCCTTTTTTGTACGACTGTCTGTTGCATTTGTTTTTAATCAATTGGGGGACGCTTTTTTTGGGCGATCATGACCAAATTGTCCGACCCCAATTGAGAAAGGAGTTTACTGTTCATCTTTGCCCTGTCCCCAAAAAACTGTTAAAAATCACTGCTCAGGGTGGATTTGAGGGGCAGAGAAAAATTTTTTTTCTGACCCCAACAGCCAAGCCTTTTTTCCCCCGCTTTTTAAAACCCGTATCCAAAAAAGTTTTTTTTGTCCACGTTTAAAATATTATGCAGGTAAGAAGTATTGTCTTAATGTCAAACAAGTAGCTGTTGTTAACCTTGTTAATTTTATTAACTGTTGTCAATCAGCCCCCCCGGAGAAAAAGTCCCAATATCCAGACAATATCAACCCCAACCCTTTTTTATGTTGCTGCAAGGGGACGCTAATTAGCTACGGGAACCCCGGATTTTTTATTAAAGGACAATTTGAACGCTTATTCGCCCCCCAAAAATTTTTTGCAGAAAAAGGGCCGACTCTCGCTTTTTAAACCATATTGGGACTTATTTGAATTCTCATAGGAAATCATTCATTTTATGAAGAAGGTGTATTAACAGTGCCGGTGCTTTTTTGGATAATGTAAACATGACATCATCAGCAATCTAGGTTCATTGGTTTCCCCAGACCAGAAGTTGGCCCTATGAGTTTGGAAACGTTTGGGCCAGTAACATTTTAAAAAAAAGTCCACTTTTACCTTGTGTGACGCCCTCAGGTTTTTGGGACTTAAAAATGCAGAGCGATATAATAGGGCCCTGTAAAATGTAGACGTTATCACCATCACTGTCGGAGAATTGGGATTCGAGCATTTGTGTCATTCTTACGTGCGTGTCAAGAATAGTTCGGAAACGAGGTCTTGTGGACAGACGTTTTTTATTCTTTCAAACGGAGGGAAAGATATCCGGTTAGGAGACAATCCGTAGAAAGTGAAAGAGCCTTAATAACGCATAACGTCGCAAGTTGTTTTTCCATGAAGACTGTTGCTCTCGCCAGAATGTCAGGTGGGTGTGTGTGTTCAGCTTTTGATTTTAAAATTGTATTACATAGGGATTACATCAAATGCAGTTAATTGTTCAGTCCTAAAAAAAATGGTATATTTTACTTTTTAGTGATAATAAGAGTAAACTATTGCAAGTAATTATTTTTATTTATTTATTTATTTATTGTTACCCTGATGTGCTTGTTGTTTGGGAACCACCAGCTTATTGTCTATTTGTAACTCTCGGGCTCGTTGGGATAAAATGGTGGTGAATTGAGAGCCATGTTAACACTTGTTTCCTTCATTAAGGTCAGACTGCTGCCTGCCTGTCCAGCCCTGGAGGATGTCTCCCCAAAATCAGCTACAAAGACTCTAGCCGGGAGAAAAGAGATCTGGAGGTTTTTATAGCCCCTGCACTACCATCACCAAGGTATGCACTTAAATGAACGGAGGGGTGTTGGGAAATGTCTTAGCCTGGGTCAGTATGCAGCTGGGTATGCAGGGTGTGTGCTGGGGGGGATAAAAGCCCCAAATTTTAAAAATGCATCATTTTGGTCGGTGATGAATAGTCTCACCAGCACATGCATTAAATGGAATCGCAAACGGAGGGTGTAAGACTTGCCGCACTGAACCATTTAAAGTAATAAGTCTGTCTCTGTTTTCCCTGTACTGCGGGTTTTTTTTCAAGGCGTTAGGTTAGAGGTTAAAGGTTGGGGTTTTAATGCTAATAACACTAATGGTTTTTGTGCAGATGCCGTCTGCAGAATGAGGGGCCAACAAAGACATGCTGTACGGTTCGGGAGAGAAAGGCGCCCTTCCTGTCAAAAGCAGAACTTCAAAAAAAAAAGGTACAACTGAGGCTGAATACACAGTGGGTGTGTTTATATGTGGACTGTGTCACCGTGAAAGAGCAAACCTTTTGTGATTGGATATCAATAAGACCTACCAAGGAATTATTTTCAACTGTTAAAATAGTTATCAAATTTCAATTTTTAAAAACTTGATATGGGTTCTCTTAGTTTGTGAAGCCACCTGTGGTACTCCACAGTGTATAGTTGGTAATTAACTAAATAACCAAGTAACACTGGGTTCATTTATTATGCAAGGGGCATATGTCCTGAATTTGGTGATATCTGTAATCACTGCACGAGGACTATGTTCCGCAAAAGATTAGCTGCCTTTCAAATACTGCTGAGTATTTCAGCATTGAACAATCTCAAATAAACCTATTTTAGCAACTCTTGCTTTTATGTTCGTGGTAATATCTGACTGACCCAAAAGGGCAGGTACTTAAAAAATGTATATAGTTGCAGCCTGATTATTTCGGTATTTGAGAGGGCTTGAGGAGATTCTCCTCATCACCAAATGTGCTTTGGAGTCTCAGAAAGGGGTTTAAAAGGAATTTGAGTGCATGTTGCTTGTGTACTGGTAAGGGAAAAATGGATCCAAAACACTTTATTTTTTCTTGTACTAGTTTTGCAAATTGTATTGTGTTGTGGGGCGATCACCCCCTTTTTTTGGATCAAGTGGTGTTTTCTCCACTGGTGGTTTTTGGTCTTGCCTTGGCTAGAAGGGCTGCTGTGATTTTGGTTCGCATCTGGAGATTACAGTTGTGATTAGTTGTAATAATGTCCTTGGGAATGTGAGACTGACCCCTCTGTGGATTTCAGCCCCAGCAGGGGAGAGACGGCAGCGGTGAGATCCGGGACAGAACACTGGAGGAGATCCAACGGAGAAGGCGGCATCCGAGGGACAGGGCCGCACAGAGGCCGGGCACGCGTGGCGCTATAGTCCAGCTGCAGAGGAAAAGGAAGCGGGCCCAGAGGAGAGGAGGAGGAGCTGAGGGGGAGGAGCAGGCCCCGGGCAGTGGGAGGTCCCAGCCAAGAAGGCCGCCATTCAGCCCAGCGAGATCCGGGTGAAGACGCTGGAGGAGATCCTCCGGAGAAGGCGGTGGGACACAAGCCAAAGCGAGGAGGTGAAGGCCAAGAGGTGCCCCTCCCTCTGCTCCGCTGAAGAGGAGGATACGCATCAACGGGAAAAACCATGGGGGCCACGCGGAGCCTCACGCCTGTAGCCCGCCTTGACGAAGCTTGATGAACTGATGAATGAGTTCGGCCCCCAATCCACGGGATAGGAGATGGAGATGGGGCTGACCCTTGATGGATCTTGACGACTACATCGGCGAGCTGGTGGCCATGATGGACAACAGCTAGGAGGCCAACTTGAGCATAAGAGATCCCTCCGTGTTCCTTGGCACATTGAAGTGATTTGTGAATCGAGAACTCCCATTTTAGGAACACTTGCTTGTGGAGAATTGATTTTGCTTACTTAGAAGTGAAGTATGTTTAAAGCTACAAAGATGGATCAAAACTTTTCCTGTTACACCTTTTTTAAAAGTATAATGTAATTTTCAGATCGTTGGTTTACAAAAAATGTTTTACTGAATGCCTTGAGTTTAGGGGGGTCCTGGGTGCCGCCATTTTTTGAGGTTCTGGCCCTTCGAGGTTCTGCTGTGATGTGGGTCACTGACTTTTTTTGGGGTTTTACCCAAATACAACTGCCCGTCCAAAAAAAAAAAAAGTAACGCTTTGGAAATAAATGAACAAATTCTATGATTGGATCATTATTATGGGTTTTTAATATGTTTCAGCTGGGAAATCATTTTAACCCTGACTGATGAAGCGCTGTACTCATTTCTTTTAAAAAACACGCCGAAGACACATCCCTTGTTGGTGGAAAAGATGTTTCAGTATTTAGAAAGGCAATTAGGCCTGTATTTACAAAGAAAACCATGAATGAGAAAAACAAGTATAAAGGGAAACATTTTCACAGACAAATTTGCACCACAAAGTCCTGACCTTAAACACATCAAAAGTTATTGGGATGTTCAAGAAAGACCACTTGTGGTTCAATATTTTGTCGAGACGACAAGATCTCGGCCAAAATTATGGCATTTCTGATCGAAAATAAATGTTCTGGCATTGCATATGGTTATCAAAAACAATGACAAGACGAATTTGCACTGTAATCAAAGCCACAGGGGGTTTCCCAACTAAATATTTGAGTGTGCAATTTTTTTTTTGGGCGGCAGTGTATATCCAGAGTTACTATTGAAGCAGAGCATTTCTTACATCTGCCCAAATTTTTTGGACCAATTTTCGAGAAAATGGTTACACAATACTTTGCCTCAAGAGCAGGCTGAAACCAAACCTTTTAGCCGCCTATGCTTAATTAACATATCATTAGTTATAATATATGGCAGACTCACAAATGTGCGCCACCCCCAAATGTGTCCACAGGCTAGCAAATCTTATATTTTGCTTAGATCATTCCAGAACCACCATGAATGGATAGAGCTCACCAAGAGCAACTTGGAACACCCCAATTTTGTCGGGTCAGCATAAATATTTCCCCTGTCTTTTTGGCTTAAAGTGGAAAAGGAGCAAAAATGGCACCTTTTTTTTATGTCCAGTAAAAAGTGAAATAGTTTGTTTTTTTTTTATTTAGTGTGTTCTATTTTTTTTTTTTTTTCTTGCATAAGACGGTAGGCTATGTCTGACAGTCGCATAGCCCCTATTGTCGCTTTTGTGTATTGGTGACATTTAATAAATTGTCCACAAGGTACTGGTTTCTGACTTAGATTTTACATTTCGCACTTAGAAAATAAAAAGGTCCCTACACCCTAATAATTCTTCAGGATGAAGCAAATATATGGTGCATTAGGGCAAAAAACTCCAAAATGAGCCTTTTTGTGCATAAAATGTAAATGTCTCAGTTTCAACTTTTGAAATGTTATCTATGTTCTATTGTAAAAAACGATTGGTCATGTGATCTAAAAGTCATTCCATTTAGATTTTATTCACAATTTACACTTCGTCCCAACTATTTCGGAATTGGGGTTGTAATGATGGCGCCGGGGCGGGGGTCCGACATTGACCATAGCCCACGCCCCAGTCAGAAAAACCGGGGTCTCAGGCAGAAACTGACGCTGGGCGTAGGCCGCCGGGCCGAATCGGTCCCAAACAGTCATGAACTTGTTCAATAACATGCATAGGGTCGGGGGCACCAGACAACACCTACAACAAATAACAATAACTAAAAAAACAAAACATGCAATCATCATAAAAACCCTAGGGCTCAGGCTAGGGGAACCCTAGGACGCAAAAATTAAGAAAAAAAAAACTGTCAAGGCTGTCCACCAGCCTACAATGGCATCTTTCCCTTTAAGTGATCAATTATCTACTTGAAAGACCTACTCATTATTAGGTTAAGCTATTATGGCAATAGCAAGTCAGTTTCGGTTGAGTTTGGTACACTTTGAAGGTTTCTGACTTAGTCGGTTTCTGACTTAGATTTGGTTTCTGACCGATATTTTGAACTAAAGAGATAGTACTGCCTGTATCGTTGAGCAATATTCTGTCCTGAATTCCCCACTGTCTAAACCCCACTCTGTCCCAGCTCCCAGCTCATCGAGTGACCATTTACTGGCTAATTAGTGGTTACGATTAAGCTTTTGGTGACTGTTAGGTTATTAAATGTGCTTAATGTGATTTTTGTCCAATAAGATCCCAGATGTTAAACAAACTTTAACCCTTTGAGCCAAAAGAGAACCCACCCCTTATGTCCCCTCCCCCCAGTGTTGTCCTCCTCGTTTCCTGTGAACTGTGGATGTAAGTTAGTAGATGCCCAATCAGGGTGCGACATAACATTTTTCAGCACTTACCCAGTCGGGCAAGCAAATGTTCAAAAAGTTGCAAAACACTGGCCTGAAGACAAATTTATTTGCCTGGAAAAAAAAAAAAAAAAAACAAATACAACACTATATCACATTACCTAGCAAGTCACATGTAAGTTATAAAACACACAAATTACCAAAACATTGCTTGAAAACCAGCTTTTTTTGGAGAAACTAACCTCTTTTAATTCACTTTCTTCTCAACTTTTGTGAGCATGTCTTGTTTTAAGACCATCTAACAATGCTTCTTGCCTGTCTGTTACCTTTACTTGCCCCGGGCCTTGTGTGAATGTGAAAAATAAATTTAAATCTTACATACTAATCCCCAGGCAGTGACAAATCACAGAAAGTGCAGAAATACAGAAAAGAACACATCTCTGGCTCTGCCACTCTGAAAATATTTCAGTCAATAACTCAAAGTTGTTTTAATAAGATCAGAAAAAAAGTGAGATTTTATAAAACACTGTCTAAAGTGCAGATTTTTTTAAAAACGTGTTTTCTGTGTATTGTGCTGACATGCTAAATGACAAAGAGAAAAAACTAGACTCTGCGCTCTCTATTCTTGGTGCATTCCGCCATGGTCATATAGGAGCCAGCTTCCGGTCATGGCTAAACCAGTGGGCAAAATGCATAGAAAACATAGTTAACACCCTTGTTCAGATATAAATGATCTAAAAAAAATTCTATATAAATATATATAAGGTGCTATAGGGCACTTTTTCAAATAATGACATACTTATAAGTGAAAGCTGATATTTTCGGATAAATATTTCCGTTTACCTGATAAATAGATAAGTAAATAAATAAATAAATGTTTGCCTGATTTTGGTCATATTGGTTGAAAACTTTAACTCATAAGTATGTCCTTATTTGAAAGTGCCTCATAGCAGCCTCATTCATTCATGTATTTATTTTTAGATTTTTATTTAATTTTATTTTTTTTTTTGTTGTTGTTGAATGGGGCAGGACATTGTTTACAATGCGTTTTGATCATAGATATATATTATAGAACACTAGATTGCTGATAGAGTACGCTCAAGTGAAGCATCTGATAATTGCTTGGAAGTTTTCGCTGTTATAAGAAACGTCGATGAATATCCGTATACGTAATCAAATAACTCTCTGGTCTCCTCACTTCATTGTACCCTGGTTGAACATATTTGCCGTCAACCGAATTGTTTATATTGAATCATATGGCTTATGCCAACGTTGTTAAAAGGAAGCGTTAGTTAACACTGGCTCCTCCTTTAAGCCCCTTTCACAATTGGGTTGCAAGCAGTTCACGAACACCCACCTGCAACACTTTTTAGCAGTGTTGCACGAGCACTCGCTGGGTGTCTTGCGAGGTATCGCAGTCATTGCAGAGTCTAGTGGTCGGAACCGGCCGTGTCTGATTTTTGAACATGTTAAAAATTAAGACTCGACCGTATGCGAACAACCTAGTCGCATTAGGTCGCACTGACAGTAGTACTAGTGTACAACGTTGCAAACTCGCTCGTATGCTAGGGATGTCTAGAGAAGAGTCTTGCGTTCGGTTGCGTTTGTGATGCGACTATGAGACTGTTGCTCGACAATTTGCATCAAATCTTGCAACGTTGTGCTACCATTATAAGACTGTATGAGATTCTAGTCACTCTTGTCCTACGGCTGTCTGTTGCATTTGCGAAAGCTTTTTGCGATCAATTGCGGGAGACGCTTTTTTTGGTCGATCATGCGACCAAATTGTCGCAAGCAGTCGCACCCCAATTGAGAAAGGGGCTTTACTAAGCTTCATCTTTGCCCCTGTCCCGTTAAAACACTGCTCTCAAAAATGTTCACTGCTCAGCGCGGATCGAGGGGACAGGGAAAACTTTTTTTCTCCTGATTAATAGCTAACAGCCAAGCCTTTCTCCCCTACTTATCTTTTTGAACTCTGTATAAACAGAAAAAGCGACTTGTCCACCGTTTTAAATATTATGCAGGTAAGAAGTATTGTCGTTGAATGTCAAGTACAAGTAGCTAGCTTGTTAGCAACCTTGTTAATTTTATTAACTGCTAAGTCAATGCAGTCCCCGCGACGGGAAGAGTACCAAGGTAGCTCGCTGGTCACCGTTATCAATCGCTAGCGTTTGCTTTTAGTCAGCGGTCTGTTCAAGTCAATGGGACGGCTAATTAGCTAGCTAGCATGCGAACGCGATTTTTTCTATTAAAGTGACAAATTTGCGTTTCTACGTTGTGAAACGTTTTATTACAGCCCTTCAAACGAATATTGCAGCAAAAGGCAGCCGCACATCTCGGCATTTTAACGCTTATATTGACTTATTTGAAATTGGCCTCATAGGAAATCATTCATTTTTATGAAGAAGTTGGGTGTATGAATATGGTGGCCGGGTGCTTCTCTTTGGATAATGTAAACATGACATCATCAGCAATCTAGTGTTCAATATGGTTTCGCCATGACCAGAAGCTCGCGCCTCTATGACGTTTCGGGAAACGATGGCGTCACAGCACATTTTACAAAAGTCCACTTTTACGTTGTGTGACGTCCTCAGGCATTGGACTCTAAAAATGCAGAGCCGTATATATAGGGCTCTGTAAAAATGTAGACGTTATCACCACCTACTGTCGGAGAATTGGAGATTCGAGCAGTTGTGGTCATTTTTACGTTTTCGTGCTGTCGCAAATAGTTCGTAAAACGAGGTCTTGTGGACAGACGTTTTTATATTCTTTTCAAACGGAGGGAGTAAGATATCCGGTTAGGAGACAATCCGTGTACGAGTGGAAAGGGCCTTAATACGCATAACGTCGCAAGTTGTTTTCTTCATGAAGACTGCTGCTCTCGCCAGAATGTCAGGTGAAGGTGTGTGTGTTCACGCGGCTTTTGCGATTTTAAAATTGTATTACATAGGGATTACATCGCAAATGCGGAAAATTGTTCAGACCTACAATAAATGGTATATTTTACTTCTTTAGTGATAATAATAATAATAAGGGTAAAATATTGCAAGTGCATTATTTTTTATTTATTTTATTTATTTATTGTTACCCTGATGTGCTTGTTGTTTGGGGAACTCCGACCAGCTTATTGTCCATTTGTACCTCTCTGACACGTTAGGATAAAATGGTGGTGAATTGAGAGCCATGTTAACACTTGCTTCCTTCATTAAGGTCAGACTGCTGCCTGCCTGTCCCAGCGCTCTGGAGGGATGTCTCCCCAAAATCAGCGCTACAAAGACTCTATCCTGGAGAAAGAGATCTGGAGGTTTTTCATACGCCCCCTGCGCTTTACCATCACCCAAGGTATGCGCTTAAATGTACGCAGGGGTGTTAGAAATGTCTTAGCGCTGGGTCAGTATGCAGCTGGGTATGCAGTGGTGTGTGCTCGTGCTGGGTGATACAGTCTAAATTTAAATGCATCACATTTTGGTCGGTGATGAATAGTCTCACCAGCACATGCATTAAATGGAATCGTACACGGAGGGGGTAAGACTTGCCGGCACTGAACCATTTGGGGAAGTAATAAGTCTGTCTTCTGATTTTTGTACTGCAGGTTTTTTTCAAGGCTGTTAGGGTTTAGAGGTTAAAGGTTGAGGTTTAATGCGAAATAACACTCCAATGGTTCTGCGCAGATGCCTGGCTGCAGAATGAGGAGCCAATCAAAAGACATGCTGTACGTTTCGGGAACAGAAAGGCGGCCCTTCCTGTCGAGCAGAACTTCAAAAGAAAAGGTACAACTGAGGCTGAATACACAGTGCGGTGTGTTTATATGTGGACTTCGTCACCGTGACGAGCTAAAACTCCTTTGTGATTTGGATATCTAATAAGACCGACCAAGGAATTATTTTCAACTGTTAAAATAGTTATCAAATATCAAGTTTTAAAAGTTGATATGGGTTCCACTAGTTTGTAAAGCGTCACGCTGTGGTACTGGCGACAGTGTATAGTTGGTAATTAACCAAATAACTAAGTAACACTGGGTTCATTTATTATGCAATGGCAAATGTCCTGAATTTGGTGATAATCTGTAATCACTGCACAAGGACTATGTTCCTGCAAAAGATTAGCTGCCTCTTCAAATACTGCTGAGTATTTCAGCATTGAACGATCTCAAATAAACCTATTTTAGCAACTCTATGCTTTTATGTTCATGGTAATATCTGACTGACCCAAAGGCAGGTAGCTTAAAAAATGTATATAGTTGCAGCCTGATTATTTCGGTATTTGAGAGGGCTTGAGTGAGATTCTCCCTCATCACCAAATGTGCTTTGAGTCTCAGTACGAGGTTAAAAGAATTTGAGTGCAATGTTACTTGCTGTACTGGTAATGGAAATGGATCCAGAACACTTTATTTTTCTTGTACTAGTTTTGCAAATTGTATTGTGTTGTCGGCAAACACGCCATTTTTGATTAAGTTGTGTTTTCTCCACTCAGTGGTTTTTGGTCTTGCCTTGGCTATAAGCGCTGATGTGATTTTGGTTCGTTTACTCTGGAGATTACAGTTGTGATTAGTTGTAATAATGTCCTTGGGAATGTGAGACTGACCCCTCTGTGGATTTCTCAGCCCCAGCAGGGGAGGAGACGCAGGCAGTGGGTGAGATCCGCAACAAAACACTGGAGGAGATCCGACAGAAGAAGGCGGCCAGGTCCGAGGGACAGGGCCCGGCACACGAGGCCGGCACGCGTGGCGCTGTAGTCCATCTGCAGAGGAAAAGGAAGCTGGCCAGAGGAGAGGAGGAGGAGCTGAGGGGGAGGAGGGAGGCACCTCGTCAGTGGGAGGTCCCAGCCAAGAAGGCCGCCATTCAGCCCAGCGAGATCCGAGTGAAGACGCTGGAGGAGATCCTCCGGGAAAAGGCGGCTCGGACACAAGCCAAAGCGCAGGAGGTGAAGGCCGAAGAGGTGCCACCTCCTTCTTCTGCTCCGCTGAAGAGGAGGATACTGCGCATCAGCAGGAACACAGCCACTGTTGAGAGAAGCAGCCACAGCACAGCGACGCCTCACGCCTCTTGCTCCGCCCCTCTTGACGAGCTTGATGAACTGATGAATGAGTTCGCCGGCCATCCACTGGATAGGGAGATGGAGATGGAGCTGGACCCTTTGATGGATCTTGACGACTACATCGATGAGCTGGTGGCCATAATTGACAACAGCTAGGAGGCCAACTCTGGAGCATAAGAGATCCTTCCGTGTGTTCCTTGGCACATTGGAAGTGATTTTGTGAACTGCGGAGAACTCCCATTTTAGGAACACTTGCTTGTGGAGAATTGATGTGTGCTTACTTAGAAATAAAGTATGTTTAAAGTGTACCAAAGGTGTGATAGCAAAACTTTACCTGTTACACCTCCGTAAAAGTAAGTTTAGTAAGCCTTGAGTTTAGGGCGGGTCCTGGGTGCCGCCATTTTGTGAGGTTCTGGCCCTTTCGGAGGTTCTGCTGTGATGTAGGGTCGTTGACATATTTTTCTGGGCTTTTCACTCCAAATATACTGCCCGTCCAAAAAAAAAGTCACCGTTTGGAAATAAATGAACAAATTCTATGATTGGATCATTATTGTGGTTATTAATATGTTTCAGCTGGCAATAATCATTTTAATCCTGACTGATGAAGCGCGTTGCTACTCATTTCTTAAAAAATCACGTCGGAAGACACATCCCTTGATGGTGGAAAACATTTTACAGTATTTTAGAAGGGGCAAGTTATTGGCCTGTATCTAGCAAAGAAAACCATGAATGAGAAAAACAAGTATGAGGAATCATTTTCACAGACAAATTTGCCACCACAAAGTCCTGACCTTAAACACATTAAAAGTTATTGGGATGTGCTCAAGAAAGACCACCTTGTGGTTCAATCATTTTGTCGAGACAACAAAATCTTGGCCAAAAATTATGGCATTTTTGATCGAAAATAAATGTTCTGGCATTGCATATGGTTATCAAAACAATGACAAGACAATTTGCACTGTAATCAAAGCTACAGGGGTTTCAACTAAATATTTGAGTGTGCGACTTTTTTTGGATGGGCAGTGTATATCCAGAGTTACAATTGCAAGCAGAGCAACCTCTTACATCGTGCCAATTTTATGGACCAATCTCCCGAGAAAAATGCCGGCTTCACACACACACTCTCTGTCTTCAAGAGCAGGCTGAAACTGTACCTTTTTAGCCAAGCCTATGCTTAATTAACATATCATTAGTCTCACTAGAACCCAATAAATGAATAAATATATAACTAACTACAAACTGGATTTGAGGTAGGTTCACATGGCATTGGAAGCCAGTGTTCAGTAAATCGATGTGTAACCGGTGGCACTGAGCATGCATTAACCAGGGAATATTTTCAGGTTGAAAATTTGCATAGCAATGATTGCTGTACAAACCCTGAAATGTAAACCACTCTTTCAATACTGCATAGCAGTGAATAAGGTCCATAAAAACCAAGCGAAGAGTTTTTTTTTTTTCCTTGATTTTTAGAGTATTTAATGAAAGAGGCATGTTGAATAAAAGAATTTAACAGATTATTCAGATTGTTAACTCTGCCTTTTATTATAAAAATAAGGAATTATTTATAACGCGGTCATTTACACCTGACTAAGTGGTACACAAACTAGCCAAGAAATTGAAATTACAAACATTATTGAATTAAGTCAGGTTCATGGTGCTAGACATAAGTACTGAAGACAAAACAGCTTTGTATCAGACCTCCAACAACCAAAAAACTGAACTTGACCAACACAGCACCAATAAGATATCTGTTATCTCAAATCTTTTTATTTATTAAATTTTTTTTTACAACTGAAACTTGCACCTGTGCGAAATTAACTCCCACTACGTTCTAATACTAATTAATAATCATTCATGCCAATAAAAGTATGAGACAAATGACACAAGCCCTTCAGTAAAACAGAAAGGAACTTTTTTCTTCATAATTACTGGCAAAAGATAAAAACTTCACATTTCAAAGCCCTTCAGTCGGCAACGTAGGACAAAGAGAAATCCCTTGCCAATTACTGACATGATCTAAAATGCGGTTTATCATTATTTTCAAAATACTAATTAAAAAAAGTATAAAATTGCTATTCACCAAAATTTGTTGCTTTTATTTTATCCAAGATAAGTTATAAAGTTCAGAAATACTTAGCAGTTCTTATGCAAAAGTTAACGTCAAATTATTCAACATCCATCAGTTTCACATGTGTTACAGTGGATTTCACAACTAGTAATATGAAAACCCAATTATGACTCCGGACTTCTTACGCATTTCAGCCACAGTTAAGAGTCGCACTATGGTGGCTGACAGGGGAAAACGCGCTGCAACGGCCAAAAACATCTCCTATTGGAGAAACGCGCTGCAAAAACAGAAATGATGCAAAGCCAAAAACACAAACCACAGAAGCAAATGCAAGACAGAAAAGTGCTGCATTTAGATATCAGCACAATGGAAGTACTCATAGTCGCTATGGGGAGCACCAACTAAAACAGCCTTTACTTCTGTTCTGAGCGAGACTAGCCGGCTAAGGCTTTCTGGCTAGCTAGCCAGCTACCTAGCTAATGTTAGTTTGTTTGCTTAGCTAGGAAGTTCCCTAACCTAGCTAGCCAACATTTTGGTGCACGGAAGTCGATGGAAAATGAAAGAATAAAATCCATTATTTTGCTATCTCACTTAGCTGAAATTGAACTGCAAACATTTATGTTATTCCAAATATAGCTACTCGCTAGCCTTAATTTGCTTGCTTAGCTTGCTAGTTCGCTAGCCTAGCTGGCCAACAGTTTGGTGCACAGAATTCAAGAGAAAATAAATTAATAAAAATTATCCATTATTTCGCTATCTCATTTAGCTACAGTTGAACTGCGAACATTTATGTTATCCCAAATATTACTGCTCGCTAGCTAGCTCGGTAATGTTAATTTGCGTGCTTAGCTAGCTAGTTCACTAGTCTAGCTAGCTGACAGTTATATTTAGTATAGCATAAATGCTCGCGGTTCAACTGTAGTTTAGAGAGATAGCAAAATAATGGATTTTTTTTGTTCATTTATATTTCACTCCCAAAGGCACTGGGACAGAGAATTTTTCTTTCAAAACTGACTTATTGGTCAACAAAAAAATTATAGATAAGGTGATTGTCTATGGTTTTGGTCTTATGTACTGAATTCTCCCATCTCAGTATTTATCACAAAAACCAAATAACACTGAATAAAAACACTTTCAGCAACAAATGAGTCACAGGACACAATATGCAAAGTTAATGTGAAATAACCCACCGTGGCGGGGCAGATAAGAAAAGCACTTTTGTTATTTGCCCCAAAGTTGGGCCAATCAGAGATTACTCCAGGACTTAATGTAGCCTGCCTGTATGATTGCTGCTGGTGGCTTGCAGTTGTCTTGGATACATCCGAGGAATATCAGAACATCAATGTCAAATTCTTGCATCCGCACAGACTAACGCGGAAGTTTCAGTGGTACATTTTTTGGGGGAGGAGGATCTGAAAAAAATGTACTCTTTGGACACTTGTGAAAATGTTCAGAATTGTGAATGACTCCTAAAAGTGGGCTAATTTTTGGAAGAAAATTGAAGAAAATGACAACTTTTTTAAATGAAGGTATGCTAGTTCCATCATGAAATTGATTTTGGTGGTAGTGTACATGAAGAGCTTTCCAAAAATATAGGTTTCATTAAAATTGAAGGATACCCACATCCTGAAAAAAGGGGTCAAAAAAGGGTCACCCCCCACAGGGAGGTAAAATAAGAGTCAGTTTTACCAAAGAACAATAAATGCTGCAGAATATTAATTGGTGGCTCTAGAAAGCTCTTAACCATTACTTATAGCTGTGGTGGGGTACTTTTGGAAGGTCAGTGGACAGTGGACAAAATGGTGGACAGTGCTCCAAATTTGTTTCACAGCAGGTAGGTTTGGTGAAAATTCTTGTTTGTACCTTTATTGTTTGTCAACACAGTTATGCATTTTTTTCCTTTAAAGGTAGCAGTGTTAGATGAATAACTTCTTTGATGATTTGAAGCTGATGTTTAAGAGCCATTTTTTTGAAGAATCAGGCAGAGGGTGATATATGATGGTCTCAGACTTGACTAAAATTTTTGTCGATGAAAGATGGTTGAGAAAATAGAAAAACTGCACATTTTTATTTGGCATTGCCCTTCGGTTTCTTTTTTATGGGGGCCAAAGGTTCCAAGATGAGAAATGAGCGCTGAAAATAATTCAGTTTTGAAATGCAATTTTTTAATTGGGCTGACAACAGCCCATTCATTTTCACATATGTCAATCTACTGTGTGTAGGGCTTGCATTAATCAGAAAATTTCTGTGGGCTGTCGAGGGCGTATCCTATAGGGGGCTCTGCAAGATGCTACTTTTGGCCATTTGAGCAGTAGTATCAGGGACATTTCCAAACGGTGCCCTCAACAGCCCAAGATGGTTTAATCTTAATATGATACCATGGGACGTCCTTTACTTAATCAGCAAACAAATTAAGCATGGGATGTTGAGGGCGCAAGAGTATAGGTGGCACTTTAATCAGGGAAAAATTGAAATGTCGCATTTTGGGAGGTCAAAGTTCTCCATGCGCCCTCATCCGATTTAGATGAAACCTTTTCTGTTGGGTAGCCTTATATGTCTGCTATTTGTGATGTGAAGATTACTCTGGGTTTCTGCAGGATTAACCCTTTCCCACCATCAGTTCTAAAGCACCTTTTGCAAAAACGGAAAAGACTACTCATTCATGTTAACTGAACTCTGGAAAATGTAATTGCCCTTCCATAGAATTGTCTTTGATATTTAATAACATTTATTTATTGGAGCAACATAGGATGTCATCGAAGCAACGTCTTTTTCAGGGACGTCCCTGCTTATTTCAGCAAGACAATGCCAAGCCACATTCTGCACATGTTACAACAGCGTGGCTTCATAATAGTGCGGTAATAGACTGGCCTGCCTGCAGTCCAGACCTATCTCTCATTGAAAATGTGTGGCACATTATGGAGTTTGAAATATGACAGCAGAGGCTCCGGGCTGTTGAGCACCTGAAGTCATACATCAAACAAAAATGGGAGAGAATTCCACCTACAAAGCTTCTACAATCAGTGTCCTCAGTTCCCAAATGCGTATTAAGCGTTGTTAAAAGGAAAGGTGATGTAACACAGTGGTAAACATGCCCCTGTCCCAGCCTTTTTGGACCGTGTTGTAGGCATCAAATTCAAAATAAATTAATATTTCCCAAAAAAAAAAAAAAAAATTAAAAGTTTATCTGCTTGAACAGTAAATATCGTCTTTGTAGTATACTCAATTGAATATAGGTCGAGAAGGATTTGCAAATCATTGTATTCTGTTTTTATTCACGTTTTACACAACGTCCCAACTTCATAGGAATTAGGGTTTTACTTGCAAACAAACGAATTTCAGTTTCCCGCCAAATGCTATTGTAAATGCATGTGGATCGTTTCTGACCCATGTGTGTAAACTAGTGGCTGCTGGTGAACTGGCTCTAGGGGAGGCTCGGAACCATCCCTTAAAAATAATGATTGGTCATGACCTGTTTTCAATCATTCATTTAAATTACCATTCCAAAAACTGACAACTCTCAACATTATCAGGTGTGACCAGTTTTAATTAATAACGCATACCTGTTAACTCTACTAGAGCCAGTTCGCCAGCCGCCACTGGTGTAATCTTAATGTAGAAATATAAAAGCTGTGCTTGCTCATAAAGCATGGATGTCGTTCGGCCTATTTTTGTTCCCAAGCCCCCCCCAAATGATTTGGAATTTTTTAAAAATAATAATAACAATATGAGATGAATAAATAAAATTATTATGGCTGGTAACGCGTTATTATTGCGTTAACTCATCCAAAGATTAACGCAGATAATTGTTAAATCTATAGTTAAGGCTTTTTTTTTTGATGAAAGTTTCGTTGATACTCAGCTCTGAATCCGGTTCCTAAGTCTGACGTAACGCTGTTTCCGGGTCCAAAAACAAACTCGGCTCATTGAAACTCAAAATCAAAAATGAAACAAGCGACGTACGATCTTTCTAATGTTTCCCAAAAGCACTAAGGCCAACTTAACAAAGCAGGACCACTGACTGTGAGTGGACAAACTACACTGCCCACAACATTTCAGGGAGCAAGTTTTTTTTTTAGATGATTTTTTTTGGGAATTTTTCCTTTATTCGATAGTTATACAGTGTAGAGACAGGAAAGTTGGGGAGAAGAATGGGGAAGACATGCAAAATGACCCGAGCCGGATTCAACCCAGGTCGCTGCCACAGCCTTTATGGTACATTTGAACCACCGGGGCGCCCCCATGGAGCAAGTTTTAGGCATTATATTACCCACAACAATTGTCTGAAAAAAAAATCACTAAAACAACTCAAACGAAATAGAGCTGTCCAGAGGGGACTCTAATTCAAGCAACACTTATCATTTTGAGGGATTTTTTTTTGTAGTTGATATGAGCTGCATTCAAAATGTTGCTTACTTAAATGTTGTGAGCAGTGTATGTAAGTTGTAAGGCTTCGACTGGATCGGTAGTAATTTTATGTTAATGCGTTAGCTAGCTTGGTTAGCAAGCTAACTGATGGGAGCGGGAGACGATTTCTCCCGGGCGTAGTATGTTAGTGAATCCACGGTATGTTATAAGTTTGTCAGCGGTGATACCAACAACAGTACTATTATTTCCGGATTCACAAACACACTACGCCCGGGAGAAATCATCTGCCGATAGGAGCAAGGTTGCGGTGGAGCTACGTGAAAATCTAGCCTTTTCATGCGGTTTTAATGTACGTCCGTAACAAGGTAGCTGGCTAGTAACATTAGTGCAGTATCCTTCAACAGACCTAGAAACGCAATACAAACATCCTTTGCGGAAACCGTGCCATGGTCAACATCCACCTTTTTTTTTGCCTTTTTATTTGCCAGAACAATTTTAAAAGGGGACACAAAATTATTTCGGAGGCACAGCACTGGCTACTGCATCATGGACATCAGGAGGTTTTTGAAGAGTAAAGTAAGTCAGCATCACTACTGGTTGTAGTAATTAGTTAACTTAAGCTAAATAAGAGCAGTGAGTCCTATTTATCTTTTAACTAGGTGCTCCCCGTTTTGTCAAATTGAATATTTGCTTAATTTGGCTTGACCTCTATAGTGTTAGCTTGATTTGATTTCTGTCACTTGTATCAGCACTGAAAACAAAGGGAGATCAGCTCGTTCACTGGCTTGTTATCATTATTACTGATGGAAAAGAATGATCCGCTATTAATCAGTGCACTACCACCCCTGTTGATATCCAGGCACAGACTGAGTCAGGGCCAGAGCACAAGGAGAGGGAGAGGCGAGATACCTCCATTGCTGAGGTGAGTCAAAAGGATTTGACAGTATAGAGTGATGCAGACAAGCTTATTAGAATTTTTTGGAAATCAGTTGGAATATTCAGGCAAGGTGCATCATATAAGGGTTATCTGATCACTTGTATTTAGGAGGAAGAGGCGAGATTAAAAAGTGGAGAGCGCCAAGAGATGTACATGAGTCAAATAAGCCTGACCCAAAATATTTCGGGGTTCTATTTTGAATTACTACATTGTAAGTTATTTAAATCAGTATTTTTGGCCCAAAAGGTACATCATAGGCCTGCACCACAAAGCTATTATAATGTTAACCTGCTAACTAGGTGAATTTTATCAATCACTCCTCAAACCTACAGTATGAGACTTATGACTTGTGCTTTTCATGAAAGGTGGCATGTGGCAGTTATATCGATGTGGAGAGCTTCTTGGTGGCAGTGTTTTGTGTAAAAACTGTGTGTACCATCAATATAATATAACTCCGCTTTGAGACTCAGGCCATTCATTATAGTAAAAATTATTTGAAGATGTATGCAGCTTATTGAAGATGTCGCTTTCAATACAGTCATTTTCCTCACTTGTTGATTTATGACATCAACATCAGAAATTCATTTTACAAAAGCATGCAAGCATAAGGAGATCCTCAAGTTTAGATACAGAATGAGTGTTAACAATTAAAATGGCAGTGCATTAGTCATGAAATTGATTTATGTATGTTTATGTGTGTTAAAGTTTTAATATCTTGTAATGGCCGGTGGAATACGGAGGCCAGGTGCAATGACCAGAGAGAATGAGAGTAGCACGGAGACAGTACAAACACAGAGAATAATACAGACCAAACGAAAGTACTCGCGCTTCCAAAGGATGTATAATAGTTCGAACCACGGAAGCAAAATGGGAAAGAAAAAGGGAGAATAAACTCCAATAATTAGAAGAAAGAAAGTCAAACAAAACCTGACTACAGATATCTTCGGCTATAGTGTATAGCTACAAACAGACACTCTAGCAAAGAGGCGTGGAGAACATCCGGCTTATATAGAATCCGGGGAAGCGCCGCCCCAGTTCAATCAGCCACCTGGGTATTCGATTGAGCAGGAATACGATATCGTCCCGGGACAAGAGCCACAAAGAAAAGTCCAAAACACATGCACAAACATCCAGAACCATGACATACACTGCCCGGCCAAAAAAAAAGTCACCGTTTGGAAATTAATGAACAAATTCTATAATTGGATCATTATTGCGGTTATTAATATGTTTCAGCTGGCAATAATCATTTTAACCCTGACTGATGAAGCACGTCGCTCCTCATTTCTTAAAAAAATCATGTCGGAAGACACATCCCTTGATGGTGGAAAAGATGTTACAGTATTTCAGAACGGGCAAGTTATTAGCCTGTATTTAGCAAAGAAAACCATGAATGAGAAAAATAAGTATGAGGAATCATTTTCACAAACAAATTCGCCACCACAAAGTCCTGACCTTAAACACATTAAAAGTTATTGGGATGTGCTCAAGAAAGACCACCAAGTGGTTCAACCATTATGTCGAGAAGAAAAGATCTCGGTCAAAAATTATGGCATTTCTGATTGAAAATAAATGTTCTGGCATTGCATATGGTTGTCAAAACAATGACAAGACGAATATGCACTGTAATCAAAGCTACAGGGGTTCTAACTAAATATTTGAGTGAGCAAATTTTTTTTTTGACGGGCAGTGTATCTTCAATATGCTAATCTGACTGGGGTCTACCATGCCTCCTGATTGACATTACATAATTGGGGATTTTACTATACCCAGTTAATTATCGAAAACATTTTAAAAGATGCCAGAATACAGGAAATGACATCTCTTCTGTTGCACGCATGCTTCTCCTGGGGGCTAAGCCTTTAAATTTTTAAGTCTTTAAATCCTAGTGATGTCCCTGGTATGGACCTTTTCACTTCTGATTAACCAGGGTTCAAGGGTCAAGCCCAAAGGATCCTGGGCCTTCTGTGATTATTAAAAACGTCTATAACTTTAAAACTTAGCGACAGAGACATGACATGATCCAAAGAGGTTTGAAAGAGGCAACCGCGCTATCAGGGAAACGCCGTGACAGTGGGCGGTCAGGGTCAGGCATGCTAGAAGTTTGTTTCCTGCATAATTTCAATGGCAAAATAACTCATTTATATACTGATTGAGCTCAACGAGGGGCATGTCTAGTCAGCAAAGATGGAGATAAAATTACCACTCATAATGAGCATGTGACCTAATACTGTGGCAGAGCCCATTTAAAAGCCATGCAATCTGTACAACACTCAATTACTACTGCAGCTGTCACAGACACTGGAGGGCACATACAGCAAGATTGATAGCATCTTCTGGCACTTCCTCCGTAATATTTACTCGCTTTTTAAACCACAGATGACATACCCCATCATAATTTGTTTTCCGTCATAATTTAAGTAGGCCTTTTCATGACAGACATTCGGAATGGTTTATTTCCATCTATTCAAGTGACGTGCTGTTTCGAGAAACACGAAGAAGTTTGTTTGCTGCTTATTTCACCAAACTCATCTGCTCCATGCTGCTTTGTGTTTCTCCCGTTATTACTCTGCTACCGTTATTTGCATGTATAATCACTCTGGGTTCCCAATAAAGTGATGGCGAAAAGATAAATTATCTGTGCACTCACTCAACTTTGAGGCAGGTGCAACAGAACCCACTACAGCGTGTGTACAGGCCTACTGTGTGTGTGTGTGTGTGTGTGTGTTGTGTGTGGATAATTTAACATCCTCACTTGCTATTGGAGTTTCAAAATTATCGAAAATGTTTTATGAATCCTGATCTTCAGGAGTAAATTAATTTTTTATTTCTTGTGCAAATGGGCATATCTAACTGGGCATAGATATTCATTTTTGAGAGTCAGCCACATGATAGACTGTACCATGTACCATCATAAAATTCAGCAATGGTGCTGTTACCTATCAATTATTAATATTAATGCATGCTGAATTTAATTTTGAGAACTGTAATTTCAAATTTCACATTTTTTCGTAATTATGCTTCTAGATATAAAGACAACTGGAAAATGATCAAGAAGTGGAAGAAAAAATAAAAGTGTCCGACCCGTCAGTGTAATCAGGAAATAAACCACCTTCAACAGCCCAAACTAAGGATTTTCCTTAACTAATAAGATTGTGTGACAATGAAAAATGAGTGGAATTTTTTGGTCATAGCTCCGGTCTCCTAAAGTAGGCGTTGCCCGAAGCGCATGCTCTCCATGTTCAGTATTATCAGCAGCTACATTGACAGGTGGTTGGACGTTAGATGGTTAGAAGGTGAGACCGATAGATGGAAGCAACATTTTTCCATCTTTGCTTGCTAAAAACACTCAGTTGCCGCTCTTGTTATAATATTAGCAATGCGGCTAGCGTAGTCAGCTAGCTAAATGGCCGCAAATTTGTTAATGGGGCACGGAAAGGAACACAAACCACTCTGCAAACAAAACGCTGGTTACTTGCGTAACCGTGGTTGTGTGACTGAGTGGAAGACCGCCAGAGCGGTGCTGAAAGCACTAATGGAAACATCCTCGCATCCGCGCTTCATTGAGAATCGCATTGAAAAGTTGTCATCTCGTGACCTCTGACGTGACCAGCCTATATATAGGCACCACCCACGTCATATGGGTCTCATGATCATTCCCACGCATTCCGAGTGACAAAAGACCCTGGCGGTCTTCCACTCAGTCATAGAACCACGGTTACGCCAGTAACCAGCGATCTATTTCCTTCACTCCAGACCACCAGGGCGGTGCTGAAAGCACTAGTGGAAGACGTATACAAACCTAGTCACGAGGAACATTGGCGCCATCTGGGAACACTGCAGCGGCATTGCCAGCAGAGGGGCAACATTCAGCCTGTAGTATCGAGCAAAGATGCATGCTGAGGACTAAGTCGCAGCCGTGCAAATCTCTGAGAACACCTCGAGAGCCGCCAAGGATGTTGCCACCACTCATGTTGAGTGACAATGAACAGCAGAGGGCACTGTACGCCCTGTGGATTGGTAAGCCTGGGTAATCACCTCCACAACCCAATGAGAGAGTCGTTGTTTAGACAAGGGGCTGCGTTTTTTGTGCCACCAAAACAGAGAAATAGCTGGTCTGTTCCAAGCAGTTGTGTGGTCCTGTCAACATAGAGACGGAGTGCTCTGACTGGGCAGAACTCTGAACGAATACTGGCTTGGTCTGGTGGCACAGCCGCCAGTGTAATTGGCTGGTTAACATACTGAGGGGCGAAGACTTCGGGGAGGAATGGCAGAGTCCCATGGCAGAGTCCGCACACAACAAGAGGGATTAAGATGATATGCCCCTTTTAAGAAGGCCACCACCAGCCGGTGTGACCCAAGTGAAACCTCAGCTTCCGCTGCCCTGTGGGCTGCTAATGCTGCTACATGCACTTTAAGCGTTGAGGCAGACCTGCCAAGCGCAAGCAAATGTTGTAAGAAATCCAAAATCTTTGGGACCGAACAGTGTAAGGGGTCAATACTGCGCTCTGATCACCACGCACTAAAGACCTTCCATTTACCCGCGTACAACCAGCGGGTGGACTCTGCATGTGCATTCATAAGTGTTCCTAGCCCCATCTGAGCATTCCAGGAGCAGCCCTGGGGACCCAAGGGCCACACCCACAACTCCAGTCGGTCGGGGTGGGGACGTTGAATCCTGCCCTGCAACTGCATCAGCAAGTTGGGCCTGTTGGGTAGCTGGCAAGACGGTCCCACTATTAGTGAGAGCAGGAGCTGAAATTATAGACTCGAGAGCCAATGAGGGGCGAATGGTAGCACTTGGTGGCCGTCCTCTTGAACGCGACACAACATCCTCCACAACAACGGCAGAGGAGGAAAAGCATAGAGGATCAGGTCGGGCCAATTGTGGGCCATCGCATCCTGACCCATTGCCCCTGGTTCGTCTCCCAGAGAGAACCACCTGGTGCAATGAGTTGTCTGACTGCTTGCAAATAGGTCGACGTCTGCTTTCCTGTATGTCCTCCATATCTGCTCCACCGCATTGGGGTGTAGTCTTCATTCCTCTTGAGACACTTTCTCACATGACAGAGCATCTGCCACACCATTGAGGCGATCAGGAAGGTGTGCTGCCTGTATGGAGAGGAGATTGTCCTGAGCCCACACCAACAGGTTGTGAGCCACTTGGAGTGCGGCTGATGACCTCGTGCCACTAGGATGGTTGATATAGTAAACCGTCGTGATGTTGTTGGTACGCACCAACACGTTTGCCTCTCAGCCCCTCCTGAAAATGACAAAAGGACAGAAGCACTGTTGTCAATTCCAGCGTGTTGATGTGTGCTGTGCGAAGTGGAGCTGGCCAAGTGCCACTCACGCCCTGGCGCCGCCATACCCCTCCCCAACCAAGGATGGAAGCATCCGTTCAGACAACTTCCCAGCGTCCTGGAGGGGGGCTGAGTGGGTGAGAAACTGTGATTGTGCCCATAGTCTCAGAGTGCGCACATAGTGGCGTGTGGTTCTCACCCGCACATGTCTGGCTCGCACTGAGCAGAGCCGCAGCTGGATCAGCCATTTCTGAAATGGCCTTTGCCACAGAAGGCCTAGCGGTATCACCGCTGTTGCTGCTGTGAGTTTGCCCAACAGCCGGAGGAGGGAAACATATTGCTGGGTGCCTCCAGCACGAAGGTGTCTCACCCCTGACACGATTGCTCGTATTCTGTCTGGGGTGGGACATGCCAGCATTGTGTTTGAATCCTGAGTCACGACTATGAAATGGGTTGACTGTACTGGATCCAGCTTGCATTTCCTTTGGTTCATCCAGAGCTGTGATTTGTCGAAGTAGCTCACGGGCGTGTTCCCTAGCCTGTTCAGGAGATGCCGCACAAACAAGCTAGTCGTCTAGGCACGGAGTGATCCTTATTATGTCCCTCTGAAGCGGCTCCAGTGCAACCTGGACACATTTTGAGAATACCCTAGTCACTAGAGAGAACCCAAAAGGCAGGACTTTGAAATGAAAAATCTTTCCCTTGAAAGAAAAGCAAAGAAATTGCCTGTGCTCAGCAGAAGTAAACTTAAAAGAACCCCCCTGGATGAACCACAGGGTCGACCGTTTCTATGGACCCTTTGTGTAATAATGTTTGAATCTCTTGAGTCAAGGCCTGTGCTTGTTCGGGGTTCCTGATGACTGTGTGTCTCAGCCCCGAGTGCATTGGGGGCCGGCGGCAAAACTGCAGGCGATACCCCTCTGAAAGGGTTTTGAGTAGCCATTGGTTGGATGTTATGAGACGCCAATGGGCTAAATGCCTGCTGGTGAAAACCCCTGCCGCCGGCCCTGGCTCGTCAACGCTCGCGTCTACGTTTGTCTGCAGACATGGGTGGGAGGCGCTGATGGCTGGTTGGGCCCGCCTGTGGGGTGGAAGGGAAGCTCACGCGTGGAGCAGCGCCTTTGTATCTAGCTGATGAGGCCTAAAGGTAGGCACCACCCCAACATGGCGGGAACGTGATTCTGTCACGGACACGCATCAGTCGAATGCCTCTTGTGCCACAGGCCCGAACACCTGCCCGGTTGCCAGCAGGAGATGTCTGAAGTTATTCCTGCATGATTCAGGAAGGGGAGACTGAGCGAGCCACACCTGCCGTTGGGCTTGAATCAGCATACCCAAGGCGGTGCCGCACTGATTGGCAATAACGCCCATAGCTTGGAATGCCAGCTCGGACGCCTCAGCCACTAGTGCGTCAGATGACTTACAGGCAACTGAAGAGTGCAGCATCACAAGTGTGTGTGCCAGCGAGTAAGCGACACAGCCAAGAAGGGCAGTGGAATTATACGCACGGGAGGGTAGCTCGTCTGTGCGGTGGCATTGTTAGGGAAATGCTCCTGCTCGCAAAGTGCCTCGTCCAGAGACACAATGAGCAAGGCAACACTTTACTCGACAGCCGGCGTGTTACTCAGGCCGACATTCTCTGAGTCTTGCATCGCCGCAAGCACGCAAGACATTTGGTTTGGGCGCGTAGATTTCGAGGCCGCCTCCAATGCCAATGCCACCATTGAAGTAAAGTCGCGACACTGCGGAATGACCAAAGTGGAGCGTTGAGCACGGCAAAGAAACATGTTCTCTGAGCCAACGGGTGGCGCCAGAGTGTCTAGCCGTAGACAGGCAAGCAAGGCCTTCAATGTGGTCTCCACGGAGCCCACCACTGAGGTGGACTCCTCAGACCGTCCAGAGTGAGTGTCGCTGTCAGAGTCTGGGGGCCCCATGTCTGAAATAACATCGCTCTGGCCCTCGACTGAGGTGGAGGTTTGACTGAACAAGGTGTCAAGAGGCAGCCACTGACATTACATTGTCCAGCTACCCCATAGATAGCTGCGTACCTGGGAGACCAGGCCTGGGACGTTGTGGAGTGGGGGACCCTGTTTGTCCATTTGCCGAATTTACTTGTGACCCCGCCGCAGGGGATGTCCTTGCCAGGAGAGGCAGGAGCTTCTCCCCTGTACTGGAGAGTTAAGCAACTTGGCATTCCAGACTGGAGAACTTCGACTTTTTTCGCTTCTCAGCCCGCTCAGGCGATTGTTTGCGCTGGGCTGGCTCAGTGTCACTGAGTAAAAGACTGTCAGCTGGTTGCTCCAACCCCACCAGCCTTGCCTCCCTCAGAGAAGGCGACATCATGGTACACTCTGGGCATGGTTCAGACAAAGCCTCCCTTAGGTGATCCAACCCGAGGCACTCGGGACAGTGGTTGTGTCCATCCAGCACATCCATTAGGTTGGGGCATGTAGTGCACCTGGCCGTGTCCATTTTGGTGTCTAGCTTATTCACACAATGAGGCCACCAAACAGGCACTGTTAGCTTGGCAACCAAGCAAGCACTTAAGTGAGACAGACCGGACTTCTGGTAACCTGGATAAAAGGTCAGTTTTTTAACATAAAAGCTACTGAACAGACTGGGCTACTCGAACACAAATGGCACCTGTTAGTCTGGCAACCAAGGCAAAGCAAGGATAGACTTGATTGAAACTGGCAAACAACTTATGGAAACCAGAGTTGAACCGTTTCGTTTTTTTTTTTTTTTTGTCACTATGAACAGATAAAAAACCGAGCTAGCTGACGGCAACTAACTGTATTCAGCTTGGCAACCAAGCAAGCACTTAAGTGAGACAGACCGCACTTCTGGAAACCAGGAGTTAAGGTCAATTTTTTAACGTAAAAGCTACAGAACCGACAGGGCTACTTCAGCACAAATTGCACCTGTTAGCCTGGCAACCAAGGCTAAGCAAGGATAGACTTGATTGAAACTGGCAAACAACTTCTGGAAACCAGAGCTGAACCATTTTGGGGTTTTTTTTGTTTTTTTTTTGTCTCACTACAAACTGATAAAAAAAACCCAGCTAGCTGACAGCAACTAACTGTATGGCCAGGGGTGCACCTAACTTTTTTGGTGCGGTTCTCAAGGGAGCACCTGGAGATGCTCCCTGGTGCTCACTCTTCACACAGCGCCCATCCTACAAGGTGTCATCATCGCAGCCGTCCTTTCCTGCAGAGCACTCAATACGCATGCGTTTTTCGCAAAATCAGCCCACAAACGAGGAAGTTGAGCAAAACAAAAAAATTAAAATATTTCTTAATGTATATTTACTTTTACTTAGAAAACAGTAAATCTTTCTTATGTTCAATTTCATCAAGCAAGAGGAGGATTTCTTCCTTTGTGAATGCTAACTTTCATGTCCTTTTCCCCTCCATGACCGATTGTCAGACACCGTGTTGCCACATGCCAATTTATTGGAGCAATCAGGCTCTGGATTGTTTAACTGAACAATGAACTGAGCAGACAAAGGTTAAATGAGTTTTACGTCATTATTAAACCTTTTCTTAATTATTTCTATTCTTGTGATCTTTCGTTGAAATATTTCTGTAAGCTAATTAAATTAAAAAGACACTAAATCAATTAAGTCATACTAATGATGATGACAATGTGTTTTTAAAATATTGTTATACTATTCAAAAAAAGTAGGGGATATTGGATTTACAAGTACCATGAAATGCAGATCATGAGGTCAGGAAGGAAACAAATGACATAAAAACATTAAGGAAACATTTGTCAATTTATTCAAACCCCTGTGTACAGTCAGTAAAGGACAGATTCTCCAGAATAAGGGTCGACACAAACACAGGGTCACACAGCAAATTTACCACCATTGTGAAACAGAGTCAGTAGCGGGTAAAACCCCTTGGTTGGCTATACAAGCTCGACCATGTGGCATACTCCTAACGAGACGCCCCAGGTCATTTTGGGGAACGTTATTCCATTCCTGTTGCAATGCTGCAGCAAGTTCTTGGACATTGGCAGGAGGTTGTTGACGTTGGCGTGAGCAAGTTTCCAAGCATGTCCCAGACATGCTCGATGGGGAAAGGTCCGGACTGAGTGCTGGCCATGGTAATGTGGTGATATTCTGCTGCTGGAGGTAATTTGTAACGATCCTGGCCCTATGATATCTGGCATTGTCATCTTGGAAAATGAAACGGCGGCATAACGACGTGCAAACGGCACAACATGGGGTGCCAAGATGTTGTCCCGGTAGTACTGCCCTGTGACACGCCCAGCAACAACATGCAAGTCTGTTCTGCCGGCAGCAGTGATGCCTCCCCACACCATTACAGATCCACCCCCATACGGATCATGTCTAATGACGTTAACGCCATGGAAACGCTCGTTACGCCGGGCGCCAAACCCTCCTCGCCTGTCAAGGAAGTCCACAGTGAACCTCGACTCATCTGAGAACATTACGTTGTTCCATCGGCGATTATCCCAGCGTTGATGATGACGACACCATTGAGTCTGGCCCTAATGTGACGATCCCTCAAACAGGGAATGACACGAGGACGTCGGGCGTGTAAGTGAAATCTGTGCAGACGATTCCTGATGGTCTGGCCACTCACTACCAAGCCAGTATCCCTTTGAAGTTGAGACCTTATCTGATTTGCTGTTACCATACGATTTCTCAAGACAATAGTGCGGATGAATCTGTCCTGAGCCTGAGTTGTTGCCCTTGGTCGACCGGATCGTGGTCTATCCTGAACAGACCCTGTAGCACGATGTCTGGACCATAATCTGCTGATGACAGACTGGGAAACATTCATTGCCCTTGCCACAACGACCTGTCTTGTGCCAACCTGTAGCATGCCAAGGGCACGTAACCTCTCCTCCTGTGTTAGACGGCGCATGGTCTCTGTTTAATTAACGACTTCAACCACTGATAATCTGATGCTTTCTCTTCAAAATTTTCCTTTACAGTGGCTCTAACCTTCCAATTCAGAGTCATGCAAATTTGTGGCACAACCCCCTTGATCATCAATAGCATCCCGTGCAGATCGTGAGAGTGTCATTGATGTGTTTGGGTGATGAATTTCTTTGGAAATGCTTCCTCAGTAAGGAACTATACAACATGGTTTCGTATCCCTTTGTATATGTGAAAATTTTGATCTCAAAATAAAATATCCCCTACTTTTTTTGAATAGTATATTTCAGTGTTGATTGGTTAAAACGAGGGACGTTTAATCTCCCAGCATCGATTTATTAACAACTAATGCTTTAGCGAGGACTCAAGAAACTCTCCGCAAAATTCCTCTTTAGGCCCGTCTAATGACTGTGTTTGAGAAACCCACGTAAGGAGAATGTGACGAACATGAGAGAATGTTCCTTGCTTAAGAATCTCTGTGCCACCCTCGTTAATCCTGAGATCCAACATAATCGGGAAACCCACTGCAGAGCTTTAAACAAGCATGGTTGCCAGTCAAAACAGCCTCTGATTGCTCTCAAGTCAAGAACACACAACCTTTAAACAAACAGCCTTTGGTCTACGGACGCAATCCAAGGGAACAGTGGATTGTTAATGGATGAGAATAGTTTTTTTTCAGTGCGGAAATGTAATACGAAAATGTAGATATTTATTATAGAAATTTTCCAATAAGGCACCGGAGTTTAAGGTAGGATTACGAAGCTTCTGAAAGGGATATGCATGCATTGGTGCTCTCGTTGAAATGGGGCAACGCATAAAATCTTAGCAAAAAAGTAAGTACTTCGCTTGTACCATTGCGGAGATTTTCAGAATTTAATATGTGGTGTGCTTTGATGTCTTATATGACATTGTCGATCGTAGAAGGTATTTTCAAAGCATTATCTAGCTAGCTCCTGCGATTTTTTGTCGCATTAAATTGCCCATGAACATAATGGAGGTTTCTGGATTTGGGCCAAGTTATGGTCCAGTTGCCTCCGAACCGGTCGGTCAAAAAAGTTTCTGATCGATAAAATTTCACAGAATCTAAATGGAAATATTAAAGATCACGTCTATTTCGTTTTTTAACAGTGTCTGACCAGTATTTGGTGTAAATTATAAGCCTACACCTTGAAAAATCGACCCGTATGCTTACAACCGTTCATGAAACGGATAATGTGCGCAGATCTTAAAACTTAAAAGATAAGGCTAAAAAGGCAGTTCCCGGCTACTCCATATTCAAATAGTACTTAGGAATACCGCAACAAAAGCCGACAAGAAGCGAGTTTTTTCTGGGACAAGTCAAAGTTCAGGCAGCTCTCTTGCTGAAACCGCATTCGGGCAGAAAATAACTGATGCGGACCATGCCGATTTTCCCCTGCTTTGATGGATTTGACGTTTTGCTAATTTGGGTGAAAGCTGAGTAAACTTTAAAAGCTAATAATTAATGAACACACTTGTCATAATGTCTTCGGTCTTACCAGAGATGTATGGAGAAAAATCCTAATTCAGTAGCCGAAGTAAACCAGTCAAAAATGCCAAATATGTTGGTACGCAATTGAGCTTCCCTTCAAGTTTTCTGCCGCGCAATTTCTATTTTTTCCGTGCATGCGCACCAGCGCACCAATTATGTGCACCACTGTGTATGGCATTCAATCGTGATCGGTAACTTTAACTTATCCCTGACCTTGGCAGCCAAGGTTCGGAACAGCCCAATCATACAATCATTTACCTTCGTAGCTTCACAACCAACAGCTCGTGTGGAGTTCAGAGTCCTGTGGATTCCCGCTGAAGAGCTCTTCAGCTCACGAGCTGCACAGTAGGTATGAATCCAATTCTAGTGTAGAATCTACAATTCCGTGAGGGCGAGAATGAAGAAGAGACCGATATGATATGGGTGGTGCCTATATATAGGCTGCTCACGTCAGAGGTCACGAGATGACAAGTTTTCAATAAGATTCTCGATGAAGCGCGGATGCGAGGATGTTTTCACTAATGCTTTCAGCACCGCCCTGGTGGTCTGGAGTGAATGAAATAGAATCTGAAGACAAACACAGAACTGTTGAATGAATAAACATTCCTTTTATTTTTCATTTGTAATATCCTCAGTTTTCTCTTTGAGCTAGCCAGCATGGTAATGATAGCTCACTTGGGACAGGAAGAGAGCAGTTGTGATGGCTATAGGTGCTATAAACCTTTTAGACCAGTTCATTTGTTTTTCTTTAAGTGTTTTTATCATCATTATTATTGTTATTATTATTATTATGTTTAAAGGATAAAAAAAGAACAATAGTAAGCATAGTGGAGAGAATTCACAATTCCCAGAAAATGACACTATCAAAATGAAAAGCAAAAATAGTGGGCAATGTCTGTAATGGGCACTTGTTGAGATGAATGTTATTTGACAGGTTAGACAAGGGTTATCTTTGAGATATTTCAATTCAATTTTATTTGTATAGCATTTTTCACAAAGACACTTTACAGTGCAGAGAAAAAATTAATTTAAAAAAGAGACTAAATAAATACATAAATAAAATGGGCAGTGCCCAGCCTAATCCCCACAATAGCAAATGAGGCAAAAAAAAAAACCTCCCAGTAGGGAGAAAAATCCTCAAACAGTGGTGAGAAAAAACTCCCCGGTGGGAAGAAATCTCAGGAGGAACCCGGCTTTAGTGGGAAGCCCATCCTCCGCTGGCTAAACTGAGGTTAAATCCTGAAGAGATGCAGCACACTTTCAGATCAGCTAAAGCCTGGGTCACCAGGACTACTCTCGGCCAAACAGTCACAGGTCACTTTAATTGGGGTGCGCTCAGTATCAGCAGATTTGTGGCCAAAACAAACAGCAAACGCTGATTGACACTTGGCACTTGTAAGCAGAGATGGGGACTTGAGTCACTGAGACTTGGACTCGAGTCGACTCGAGTCGCTGTTTTGATGACTTGTGACTTGACTTGACCAAAAATAAAAGACTTGAGACTCGACTCGGACTTGGAAGTTAAAGACTCGGGACTTGACTTGACTTGAGACACACTGACTTGAATGACTTGAGTGTTATTCAGGTCATGTTTTCAGTTTGAATATAAAATTAATAAATTTATTTAAAAAAAAAATATTGATTACCCGGTAGTAGCGCAGGCTGACAATGGCGTTGTCATGATTGGATCACTACCCTGTCAATCAGTCATGCCCTCTCTACGTACCTTACGTGTTTATTGGAGAAACATGCCCTCTTATATCAGATATAGGCATCAACATGTCAGCGGGAGGGGTACCGAAAGCCATCGTCTTCGGCTTTTTTTTTTTTTTTTTTTACCTTTGTGACGGCAAAAGATGAACAGCACAGTGCAAGACATACGGCATAAACATCTCGGACAGCCAGACGACAACTTCAAACTTTGTTCCTCATTTGAAGAGCCATTCTGCCCAGTAAGTGCTTGTCAATTATCTAATATTATCCTGTTAGCCTAGCTTGCAGGTGTTATGCAAACTTCAACCGCTGGTGTCTCGAAAGTAAAGCGAGAACAATAGCTGATGCTCTTGCCACCGAAGCTAGCCTGACTAGCCAAATCCATATTAAAAAAAAATAAAATAATAAATAATATATATACAGCCAACAAACCCAATAAAACGTCATTTTTGCTCATCTCGTTTATTAGCAGAATGGGATTACAAAATAGGCAATTAAACTTCACATTGCGGGTCATTCACTGGGCATGTTTGGCATTTTTGGCACAATTTTAATTGTTTTAGTGCTGGCGCATTAAAACCGTAAGCTACGTGGCTGAGTTGAGTGAATGCCGTTTATGTTCACACAGCTTTGAAATTAGTAAATTGCGATTTGAGACATTATATGTGAATTCACTTTATCCAGTTTATTTCTTCTAGGGATGCACCGATACCACTTTTTTTTAAAAACCGATACGAGTACGAGTATTTTATTTTGTGTACTTGCTAATACCGAGTACTGATACCGATATTTCTGAAATGTTTTCCAGGAAAATATAATGACAATTTCGGAGTACAGGTTTTATTTTCTTTTTATAACAAAACTAAAAGAGGCCAATATCAAACAATTCACACATGGCTATTTCCAAAAAAAAAAAAAGAGTAGGCCTAACTGCTAAAAATCTTTCTGTATTTAGACCTGACAAAAATCCTTTAAACTAGCACTGCCATCAAATGAGGCAAAACATTACTGAAGCTTGAAAAATGAAATGAAACTCACTGCATAGGCAAGGTAACACACCCAACTTCATAAAAAGTCAGTAGAACTATTAATTGGCACAGATAGTTTCTACACACATTCATAGGCATTCTCAATCCAACTAAAGTCAATAATAGGTTTCCAAGCGAACAAGGCATCACTTAAAGTGTGTGGTATCGCCATATTTCAATTACACAAATGACAAATGAAAAAGATTTAACTTAACCACAACTAAAATGTTTAAGGTAACCATATGTTACTAATATATTTGTCGTAAAATAAGAAGATTCACAATTCTAAGTCTCTGTGTGTGTGATTGTGGGTGAGTGTTTGTGCGAGCTCGGCTTGCTTGTAAATATTCAATAACTGATCCGGGTGTGCCATCTAGTGATAGAATATTGTAATTGCGTGCATAAATTTGCAGCTCCATGTCCGCTGACAGAAACATCTGCACAAAGCGCTTAAGATTCCCTGCCGAACACCGTTGTTCTTCTTAAACACGCCGCATCCAGATAATCCTTAAATGATGAATTATATACATATTTTAATTTGCAACGTGTAGTGAAGTGGCAAGTGTCAAAGTAACGAAGAAAAAGTATACTTTTTATCTTTTAAATGTAGTAGAGTAGAAGTCCCGTTAAAAAAAAACTCCAGTAAAGTACATTCATTCATTCATTTTCTATACCTGCTTATTCCTCACTAGGGTCGCGGGGCAAGCTGGAACCTATCCCAGCTGACTACGGGCAAAGGCAGGGACCCACCCTGGACAGCTTGCCAATCCATCGCAGGGCGCACACACCATTCGCAGACCATTCAATCTCACACCTTTGGGCAATTTTGTGTCTCCAATTAACCTGATATGTATGTCTTTGGACTGTGGGAGGAAACCGGAGTACCTGGAGAAAACCCACGCGAATACGGGGAGAACATGCAAACTCCACACAGAAAGGCCCCAGGCCAGATTTGAACCCACAACCTTCTTGCTGTGAGGCAGCAATGCTAACCACTGCACCACTTCTCGTCAAGTATTTTTTCTAACTTGCGTACTGTCTATTCCCCTTGACATGGAAGTCAGATAGACTATACAACATACTGTAGCCCCCCCTAGACATGGAAGTCAGATAGACAACATACTGTGAGCAGGCAGTTACCTTGCGTCTTACATTAAGTGGTATCGGTGCATGGTATTGGCAAATGTGGATGAGAACGAGTACGAGCATATGAGGAATCGGGCAGATACCCGATACTGGTATCGGTTTCGGTGCAACACTAATTTCTTCAGTAATTTAGTTATTTTTTTGTTTAGAATAGGCTATATACTTAACATTGTTCAAATCAAGTGAACTGGTTTATTCTGTATTGCGGTTTCAAAGGAAAAACAAAGCATCCCTTACGGTAGTCTGCTGGAATGGACTGTAACGTCAGCGGTTTTCTTTAAGTACGAATTAAAAACCCAACAAATTAATCAGTTGGTAGCAACAATGAAAACAAAAATTACTCTGATTGCACCCAATTCTTTATTGAATGTTATTTCCACTTTGTGTCTATTTGAGAGACCCGATCAGAGTCCATAAGAATTTTCGACTTACTGATTGTAATAATTTACAGTAAACGATATTGGGACTTAACTTCTCTTGTTCACAAATGAGATGAACCAGGTTTATTAAATAAATCATAACCTACGAAGTGGAAAGTGTTATGATACGGTCAAATACAAGCATCAGCCTATTGTGCAGTCATACTTTAACCTCGCAAGTGTAACAGGAGAATCGGTAAGCGGAGCACGAGTAGAAGGCACTGAACAGAGTTTCATGGTCACTGAAGGAGCAACAACTCCGAACAGCGACTGCACGCAATACAGGCAATACAGGAAAACAACAGAGTCAGGAGAAAAGTTGAGTGATAAACTTTCTCACAAACTCTGTAATAGAGCCCTTTTTATGATCTTCTGTTGTGACGCTTAAATCGTAGTGTAAATGGACGCTCAGATCTGTTGTGATTTATAAATCTTTATGATATCTTAACCATAATCAAACTGTTTTTCTGGGAGTTGGGGGCGGGACTTTGACAAGCGATCTCGCTTCTCCCGCGACCCTTTCGGTCATGATACATGTTGTGTTGAAATTGTCATGAAAGGACTATACAATCATGCCGAAATAAAAACAAACAAACAAATAAATAAATAAATAACAGAGTTTAAAATAGTTGAATCCTCGCTGGGAATCTATTTCTAAAAACAATAAGCTGTTACTTGTTTTTCTATGGACTGAATGTTAAAAATTGAAGTGTTTAGAGCTCTTGGAGTCTCAAGATGATACAGAGGAAACACATACAGATGTTTCTGATGCTCCATAATATGTTTATTCTTTCAGATTTTTATATGTTTGCCTTTTTTTGTTATTTGCAAGGCAACTAAAATATTTCAAATACTGTTGGCAGAAGTGAGGCAGAAGTGATCTTGTTTAGATGGAAAGCCATCAATAAATAATTTTAAGAATTTATTTCTGTTTTGTTTGATTCCGTGATGTATTTTACTGAATATCAGTAATTAGAATGCAAATCCAAATTACTGTCATATTTTTTAAACAGGTTGGATACATTGGCCAATGATGTTTAGATTACTGACTGTTACTTATACCTTGTCTTTTCACTTTCAGATCAGATTCTGTGGGTAAAATTGCAATAATAAGGTGACTTGACTTGGACTTGACTTGACCTATTACAGGACTTGACTTGACTTGCCCAAGAAAAAATGACTTGGGACTTACTTGAGACTTGAAGGTTAAGACTTGAGACTTACTTGAGACTTGCACATGTGTGACTTGGTCCCATCTCTGCTTGTAAGTAATCTACCCCAGTAAAAAAATCAGGGCAATCTTTCAAGCATAATATTCCATATGACATTCTGAACAAGCCAGTTTTTTATGTTTGCGACTCGAAAAGTGTGAGAACACTTTAATTCCAGTGTTTCTCCAATCATAGTAGGGCACATGTAAATTTCACTTAATTCCTGATATCTCATTATATATTGAGGCTCCATTCCAGCTCCTTTGATCATTGTCTTGTCTTTAATTTCATGATTTTAAAGACATAATAAATCTCATTGCTGTTTCAGATGCTTCGGAACCAAAGTTTAATTTGGGAACTTTGCTTTGGCTCAAAGGCTCAGCATCACCACCTCAAAAACACATTATTTCTAGACTTCTGCATTCCCACTGGTTACACCTTGTTTTAGGGTCCACAATATTTAGTACTTAAACTTTGTTAAGGACTCAATAACTCAATTCGTCTGACACTAATAGGTTGTGAGCCCATTTAGACTAATTAAATAGTCCCACCATTGAGACCCTTTGAGTTAGGGCCGCACCATCAACTATGGAGTTATTACTGCCAAAACCTTATTTACAAACAGAACACATTTTACAAATACACTATGATTCACTTAAAAAACAAAGTAATTTGCAAATACAAGACTGATTCACGTGCAAACAAAGCGTGGTTTGCAAATGCAAAAAAGATTTGCAAACAAACACTGGGTGGTTTGCAAATATAAAAATGACTCACATACAAACAAAGTGTGGTTTGCGAATTCAAAAACTACAGGGTGGCCCAAAAAAAAAAAACCACCAAAACATAGTGCAAAAACTAATTCACTTTAGTGAGATGGAGTAAAAACCCAACCAAATAGTTGATAAGACAAGATATTTATTTCATGTAGTTGATAAGAAATAAATTTGGCAGGACTACTCTCTCACTAAAGTGAATTAGTTTTTGCACTATGTTTTGGTTGGGGTTTTTTTTGCCACTCTGTATTTTCAAACAAACAGCATGGTTTGCAAATGTAAACTGTTTCACGTACAAACAAAGTGTGGTTTGCAAATCCAAAACAATTTGCAAACAAACTGTGTTGGTTTGCAAATACAAAACACCATTCACAAACTCAGATATTCTGTTTTACAAATACAAAATGTACCTATTACTAATACACAGCGCCTAAATTCGTACAAGAAAATATTTCCGACAAGTACAAAAAAATAATGTGACTTTTGGCACGTCTCTATCGGTGATATGGTGGTGCTTATTTTCTCACAAATGTCCAAAGGATTTTCATGCAAATGTCGAACTTCATTCATTTATCAATGCAGGCAAAACTATTCCTGCTACTCTAAGTTATTCGTCCTCCTTAACAGCAGGTGACGCTATGAGTACATTTCCTTGATCTCTAAATGGCACAACACCGGAGACTGTCCCGAAAGAATGGGGTAATATTCCACCAGACACAGCATGTAAATCAAACTAAAGATTTTGAAGGCAAAGGGTGGGCGGACTATTGATACTAAATATCACCTTATGCGAGGGCTCCTGAAATTTTGCACACCACTGTAAATTGGCTGATGATTTCCCTTGTGTTGTTGCCATTTCCACTTCCTGCTAAAATTCCACTCCCCCTCTCGTGCACGCACTTTCCGGCCATCCAACTTTGTTGGCATTCACGGCGACAACGGTTGCTTTTATTATGTGATACAAACATGATAATACGAATAATAAGAACGCAAATAAATAAATCATGACCGCCCATAAAACATTTTGGCGGGCTATTTGTGCCGTTTTATATTGTGCTACACAGACATCAATTTTATCTTAGCTAACATTATAACTTCCATGGTGGAATTACCATTTTATATCGTGCTACCTGACCTCAATTCTATCTTAGCTAACATTATAACTTCCGTGGTAGAATTGACGCATCCATGGAATGAAGCTTATTTAACTAAAGGCATCGCATTTGAATATTTACCTGACTAAACCAAATAAATTGACATGTTCAAATTATCCCACGTAAATACTCTACGGAATAAATTTTATACCAACAATAATAAAAGGAAATCAGTCAATATAGAGTGGTGTGCAAAATTCAGAAAACCTTGCATAAGGTGATATTTAGTATCAATAGTAGGCCCACCTTTGCCTTTAAAATCTTTAGTTAGTCCAGTGATTTCTGTACTTTCTGGTGGGATATTAACCCATTCTTTCAGGACAGTCTCCAGTGCCGTGCCATTTAGAGATCTAGGAAATAGTGCTAACCCTGTTGACTGGCTCTGTATGTGAGTAATGTATTTGTAAAGTAACTGAAAACATGACAGAACAGAGTGTGCTAACCCCTTTGACTGGCTTTGTGTATGAGTAATGTATATGTAATGTAACTAAAAACATGACAGAACAGAGCGTGCTAACCCCTTTGACTGGCCTCGTATGTGAGTAATGTACAGCACAGTGATGGCAGTGGAAGATGGCCTGAGACAGCAGTTCTCACACGTTCCTCACAGCTGGGAGGAGAACCGTGCGTCAGAGCTCTCATGCAGAGCGATATTTTGAGAAAGAGTGATTCTCCATCTTTCACCCACGCTGTACAGTAAAGACTGTTTTCTCACATTAGTGCTGGGCCTTCGTCACTGTAACACATACAAGCCCAGCACAGCTCACCCGCCAAGTTGATTTCCTTTCACACACCAAATCATCTGCTTCTATAAAAACAAAGAAAACACATTTCTGTGGATTTAACAGGGCATAGAAGACACATCCAGGCATCTGAGAGCTGCAGTCGAGCGCGTAAATTAGCCCTTTAGCGATTGATTGAACATAAAGTGGGAACAGATTGTGAGCCGAGAGGCTAAGGTTGGTTTGGCCGGTATCTGAAAAATTGTTGGTTTGAACCCTGCGCGTAACCACAGTGTGATTGGAGCAGCTGTCAGGCCCTTAAGTGAGGCCCATGACCCGATGTTACTTTAAGGGGGATCAGCTCCCTTGGTCTAATCAACTTTCAATTGCTTTGAACATCAGCACCACCAAAATAAATGTAATACATCCAGCAATGATGCTGCTCTGTAAACATGGGGCTCTGTACAGTGCTGTCAGAATGGCCGACCACACGATAATCACAGATGTCTCACCGATGAAGTCGAGTCAGCATGTTTGCAAGTAAAGCCAGGAACAAGAGGACAATAACAGTAGGGGGCGCTGCTCGTCATTGGGAGAAAGGTGCTGGTATTTTTCAGCCTCTCCTGATCACTGTGCCTGTTTACAGCTCTCAGCCATGTCGGCTCTCCTCTCTGAAACTGGGAGACAAACCTCACTCTAATTTCTGTGCACCGCATCTGCTGACACTAGATCAGGGGTGGCCAACCCTGGTCCTGGAGAGCTGCAGTGTCTGCTGGTTTTTAGAGTTACTCAGCACTTGATTGATGAATTAAAGCAGTTGATTACACACTTCACTTATCTCACCTGGTGTCTTAGGTTTAAATCTGGTGGAGAAAACCAAACTCAGCACACCCTCTGGCTCTACAGGACCAGCGTTATCCAGCCCTGGTCTATAAACTTTTATCTGTACTCTACTTCTAGTTTGTCTACATTACAACTACACTAAATATCCAACCACATTGACAAATCTTGGTTAACACGTAGACTGCTGTCACAACCTGCAACTCTGCTTAATTGGCTCTAGGAGTCTTGTCGGTTGTTCCTGCTTATTGCTTGATTGGCTCATTATTACCAAACTAAACCTGAGACACCAGGTGAGATCAGTTAAGTGAGTAATCAACTACTTTAATCCATCAATCGAGTGCTGAGTAACACCAAAAATCAGCAGACACTGCGGCTCTCCAGGACCAGGGTTGGCCACCCCTGCACTAAAGACTCACCAGGGAGAGCCGCTGTTGCCGTGGGATACCCGGGCGTCAATCAATCGATCAAAAAATTCCCTCAAATCAAAGAGCATTTCTGACGGCAAACTGTCACACGGCTCCCGCACTGTCACCCATTGCACTGCAGGGATATGGTGGTAAGGCTGTTTGACAGAAACTGAGCCGTGTTTCGACTGGGACGACACCAGAAACCATCCAAAAAGATGAAAATTCAACCAAAATTCAATATTTATCACAAAAAATGTAAAAAAATTTTTTTTTAAAAAACCATGAGTTTTCAAAAACTTCAGCCAGCAGGTATAGATCTGTGTGATGATCTAAGTTCTACATCTCATCAGCTCTCCTTATAGATGCAGGGAGGTCAGGCTGTTATGGGGGGTGGTGCAGTATAACTGTGGTATAACTGTGGGTCCGGTGCAGTTCTGGCCCACGGCCACTTGCTACCCGAACTCTGTTTTCATGGAGAAAAAGATGAACAGACTCAAACAGAGGCAGAGAGAGTCTCTAGAACAGAAAATACTGCAACAGGAACTCAAATAAGAATCTTCCCTCCTCCCTCTCAGTTCTAACACAGGGCCTCACTCACTTCAGCAGCGAAAATTAAGTGATTAATTTGCGGTTTTATGACCCCCACTCCCCCGGCGGCTCGATCTGTACCGCAGAGAGGAACAAATGCTGTCGACAGAGGAGCTTAAATCCAGTCCAAACATGCTGGCTCCTTGGGACCCTGCTCAAGTTCCCTCTGTGGCTGGGAGGAGTCTGATTTCCCACAATGCACCTCTCCCTCACCCTCTTCCTGCTCATACCCACAGGATATATATAAGAGGGGGCGGGACTTCCTGTACACTGTAAAATGCATTAGATTATATGTGCCTGTGTGATAGGAGAGAGAGAGAGAGAGAGTAGAAAATAAACTGGAAATGAGAGAGAAAAAGTGAGGGATTGACAGAGAAAGGGGAGTTTGAGATTGGAAACAGTTGTAAAATGGAAGCATTTCCACAGCAACATTACGAGTGAAGGGGCCTCACTATTGGCACTTGTTCAGGGATTCATTTTCTGCCAAGGAGAAGCAGGAGGATGAGAATGAAAGAGAGAGGGAGAAGGGGATGAAATAAATGAAGGGACAGAGACAGAGAGCAGCCCTGTGGGGACTGGTACAGGTTAAAAGTGAGACCCATCCATCCATTTTATTAAGGGCCAGGTCATGGGGGTGGTAGTTTAAGAAAAGTGGCCCAGGCATTCCCCTCCCCAGCTACATCTTCCAACTCTTCCTGAGGGACCCCAAGATGTTCCCAAGCCAGCCGAGAGATATAATCCCTCCAGCATCCTGGGTCTGCCTCGGGGCTCCTCCCAGTTGGACATGCCTGGAACACCTCTAAACGGAGGCCTCCAGGAGGCATCCAAACCTGATGCCTGAACCACCTCAACTGACTCCTCTCAATGCGGAGGAGCAGTGGTTCTACTCTGAGTCTCTCCCAGGTGTCTGAGCTCCTCACCCTATCCCTACGGGTCAGCCCAGCCACCCTGCAGAGAAAGCTCATTTTGGTTGTTTGTATTCGCAGTCTTGTCCTTTCAGTCACTACCCAAAACTCATGACCATAGGTTAAGGTTGGAACATAGATTGACAAGTAAATTGAGAGCTTTGCTTTTAAGCTCAGCTCCCTCTTCACCGCAACGGACCTGTACAACCCCCGCATTACTGCAGACGCTGCACCGATCCGCCTGTCAATCTCAAACTCCATTTTACCCTCACTCTTGAACAAGACCCAGAGATAAAATGAGACCTCCATCTTCAATCTCAGGTCTCTCTTTGGACATTTCTCTCCCCTGTCTGACCTTAGATTTGCAAAGCTCTCAGAAGATTTGTTTTCTGACTCCTCACTATGGAACATTGCCATTTACATCCACCCCCTACCGTTCATGTCAATCTCACAGCACATTGTGTAAAAATCACAATAAAGAATATGCATGTATGCTGCAGATATGTTAGCCTACATGCAAGTGTTTGTATACAACCTTTGACAATGAGTTACTGTCATTGCTACACAACCAGCTCAGTAATCGGCTAGACTAAGATTAACTCAACAAAACAATGAATGGAACGATGTGCAACCCTTAGCAAGCCAAGTATGGAGCGAATCTGTGCATCAAGTGCCAGACTTTTGCTAATCTGGGGTTATGATCTACACTTGACCTCTAGTGAGGGACAGAGCAGCAGTTCTGTGAGTATGAGTCACCAGAGAACAGAGAGGATTCTGGGGTTTGAAGTTCTTACCACTCCTCAGCTGGAGGGAGCGAAATGAAATAAATATGAGCCAAGAAGCGTTTGGAGAAGCTGTGGCCATGGATGTACTGAAGAGGGACTTTTCATTTCATTCATTCATTCATTTATTCATTCACTCACTCACTCACTAAAACACACATACGCACACATGTACACACATACTCTCAGACACAAACACAAGCACTCAGTGGAGTGCCAACACACTGACGTTACACACAAGAAATCACACATATTTATGTCCTGAGATAATCCTCTTATCCTGCCTTTGCTCAGAATTACCTCCTAACTCACTCACAGGGACAACATCCCTGCTGTAAACAATAGTCTCTATAAGTCATAAAGTTCCTGAACGCAGTAATCCAAAAATATTAACTACCTGATTAGTTAGAAAGATAAAAAGCATAAACTCCTATGAAACCTGGTATATGCTCACACTGATGCTCCTCTGCTGATACACTAGCCTGCACACAGCAGGAAATGGTTGTGAGGGGTGACATTTTTATTAAAGAAAGTCTGCCATGTTATCTGACTTTATTCAGACACTTCATTTTGTTGGCTGTCCGTGTGATGAAGGGAAAATTCTTGCACAGGACAGAGAGTAAGTCCGATGATGGAGATTTCAATCTGAGAAATGTCCCAGGGATGATATCACGCTTGAATTTTATTTTAAAATACATAATTTTTGCTGTCCGGAGAATACCTCATTTCTCTTGGACTGAAGTCACCCAAATCTTCTGCACCACATATCTCTCTTCCCCTTATCAATTTCTTGCCTCTGAGCTGATTCCGTGAGTGTGGACGGAACATTCCGGCACAGGGACACATTTAACATGGTGCTAGAGCCGCCTCAGCCCATCTCACAAGAGATTTTTCCGGAACATCAAGGAACATTCCAATTTCCCAATTAACAGGTGACAGTTTTGTTGAAGACTGCCATTCCATACAACTTTAGATTTCATTCCTGGAACACTGACTTATTTTTTGTCGCTGAACAACTGTTTAAAACTGCTGTTCTCACAATGATACAACTATCATGATCAATCTGTCTGTCTGTCTGTCTCTCTGTGTCAGTTAATCTGTCCCTCAGTTTGCTTCCAAATTCAACTTTAGACAATATATAAAACAAAAAGGCGTCAGCTTCTGTCAGATTCTATGACAGAAAGGAGTAAAAGGGCAGCTATACGTATGAAATATCACACTGTGTGTGTGTGTGTGTGCGTGTGTGTGTGTGTTTTGTAACTACATGCTCATGCTTAAATGAACACATTCCGAGATTTAGAATTTAAGTGATTTAAGTGAAAATAATCCCCAAACCTTCACTACACAGCTTGAGTGTCCGCTTATTGGCAGTGGGACAGGTACAGTCTTCAATTTTTCTTACTTGCACTGGGAAATCTTTTTTACATTTTAAACATGTTAAGCCCAGTGCAATCCATCTTACTTTCCCACCAAGAAACATTTTTTAGCGCACATTTTATTCACTGTCCCCACTGACAGCCACCAGAATTGGCTGCCAGGTTGTTGTTTTTTTTTTTTGTTAAATTACTCAGCAGTGAAGCCAAAAGTCCTTCATTTTATTTGCACCATTGACAAATTCATAACATGACATGAATAATTATTTACTGTTCTCTCTCCAGTGTGAGGTAGTCTGACGGCAGTCTGGCGTAAACACTGACACGATTTTTCACAATTCTGGATGATACTTTTTGCCTTGCTGTGATTAAAGGGTCAAAAACAGAGCCATAAATTCAACCAGCCGAGCAGGTTTTTATAAAACATCAAATAAACAAAGCCAGAGACAGGGGTGGCACAGAGGTGAGCAATCAAGACAAAATAGAAAACATGAACCATCAGAACCATGAAAATACTGTATGAGGGGAGGCAGGCGGAAGAGGGGAGAGCATAACTGTCCTTCCTTCACATCCTGTCACTCACCTGTTTGAGATCTTCCCCACCAGCTAGAATACCACAGTCCCTCCTTTCAAAGCAGGGCCAGCAAACTCCAGTCCCGGAGGGCTGCACGAGAGGCATCTTTTCAATCCGATTCTAATTAAGGCCTTGATGAAAAGGTGTTCGGACTTATTTTTTTTAATCAATCAGTGACTTAAATAAACTAACTGTGCTGTAACATACTGAAAACATTCAAATATTGAGGCCCTACAGGACTGGAGATAAGCAACAACTAAAAGACCTGACAGATTAGTGCCATTTGCTTCCTCAGTTAGAAAGCAGGCCTTAAATTTTAGGTTAATTCAATACCCTGATTTAGCAGTGCCCGGAATGTATTTTGTATATTTGAGTTTACTGTTTTAGTTCTATGTAAATTATGCATGAATGTTCATAATGGAATATCCTTAATAGAATTCTTCATTTCTAACTTGTAATAGCAATTTAATTTAGCAATCTCTTAATACAATCTCTGTAATTTTATAGTCTTAATGTAATTTATGCAAATTGTTCATTCTGTTTAGTTTTCTGTACGCCATTTTTTCACTTCAGGTTCAGCCTGAGAAAATAGTTATGGAGATATTTTACTCTATTATTTCTACTGAAGAACATACTAGAACATGGCAGAATATTCTAGAATATGCTCCGTTCTCCAGCAGCGTCCATTTATCCTTCAAGCCTCCAGTTGGAAAGTTGCGACGGCCAATCGAGTACTGTCTTACAAGGGGCTGATAAACTTCACTTTCGACACTGGAATGTTCCGGAGTGGATTACAAAATGGAAGGTGCACGGATACATTGGCTCAGTAGCATAGATCTCACGCGCAGCGCCGAGAGAATCCCTTGTTCTACACACCTGCAGTTCTTCATCTTTTATAACAGGACGGTATCGCATCAGGACATCTCAGACACAAAAAAAGCATCTCAGTTTAAAAATAGTTGATTTCTGTTCCTGACTTTTTTTTGTAATTTTTTCCTCAGAGGTCTGAACTCAAGTTTTATCAGGTGTAGTTTTGCATGGCGGCTCTTTCGTCGCTCTTTTTTGATCCATCAGGCACTGGGTCCCCCAGGACACTGTTATGTAAAGAGCGTAATGTTAAATGCAAGAAAATGGGGAGCTGTGCGCAGTGCGGAACAGGTCCTGTAGGGTCGCAGCGTCTGCAGGCCTCTTGCCAATCAGCTGCCAATTAATGCCTCGAGAATGAGGTGTGTGGACCCCTCAGTGCTTCTGAAGGAAAGGTGTGAGGATAACTGGCTGCAGCCGAACAAACGGTGATGAAGAGGCAGCCTGGACACTAAGGGTGTCGAATCGTATCTGAAAAGGGCCGATGTGTGTGTATTCTTTGGTGGTAGCCCAGCAATAACACACCTGATTCTACCCTTTGAAGTTTTGATACAGGACCTTGATAAGTTAATTGGTGCAGTCAGGTATTGTAGCACTTCAGCTAAAATAAATACCAGCACCCACAGTGGCCCTTTCTGGATAAGACTGGAGCCACAGTAAGGGTGTTTCACTGAAGAGTCCTGTCAGTTCAGGCACAGGAAAGAAATCAGTTGTAGAAAGTGAGCAGCTGTTGACAGGCAGGAATGGCGAAACCACATCTGAGACGGGCACCATTTATCAGGGAAAATAAGGAAAAGCTCTGGGCATGGGTCAGCATCTCTCCCGACCCTGACAGACCCTGTCAGCACCGCTTGGTGCCAGGGGCACGACCCTCTCCAATTCTACAACAGCCTTTCCTCACATGCTACTGGCTACTGCTTCTCTTACAAGTGCAGTCTGAGTTATTGTCCTGGATAGGGTCAGCTCAACATAGCATCCCGCACAAGACTGAAATTTTCTGATTGACTACAGGGTCGCCATTGCTCAATGATAATGAAAAAGGCCCTCAGACTGAATCGGTGGATGGGTCAATATTGCAACCCATGGCATACCATACCACATATACAAGAGATAGTCCAAGTGCGTAGACATTAGGGGACTGCATATGTGTAAGACGTTTATTTTCAGGAAAGAACTCAACATGTGATCATTACCTAAACCATAATGACAGGCACAGGTTACGTTAGTGGAACAGAGCAGAAAAAACATCTGATGCAATTTGTCAGAATGTCCTCCAATCATTTTTTCCCCAATTAAATAAATTGCACATTTAGAAGAACAAGGCGAAATTGGCTCCAGTACTTTTGGTTACCCACATAGCCATTACATCATAACGGCCCAGTTCTGCCCTGTCAAGCCAGACGGCAGTATCTGCAAATTTCTCAAAATTGGGAAATCCCGCCATTGACCCTCTACAGCACCAGCTCCATCTATTTTTAGTAGAGATTAGCCTGATCAATACACATGTACAGAGTTTTTGCATGTCCAAGTTAGCAGTATCTACAAAAGTAGGGCAGGAGGTAAAACTTTAAGGCCAATTTTCTCAGTTTCACTATTTTGCAGATACTGCCGTCTGGCTTGACAGGGCAGAGTTCATGTCTCATTATTTTAGACTTGTGATGTAAAAGCTCATATTCAGAATGCACACTGAATCATCACATTATCAGCTTCATGAACAGCGAAAATTTCTTCATTTAGAGCAGATGGAATGGTGGCAGCACTTCCACATTCCTCGGTACTCAGTGGTGAGAGAGAGAGAGAGAGAGAGAGAGAGATTTTAGACTCAATTTGTAAAAAGTGGTCCTGTAAAGCTGACTTCAGTGAATTTGAGCACTTAACTGCTCTGTGACCTTACAGTGAACAATATAATGTGATACAGGCTGGGTTAGAGACAAGCTGGCTTCATTCATGTCTGTAGCTGAGCAGCATTTTGAAGGACCGTGTGGGGTATAAATGAACAGAGGGGTTTAACAGCGCGTGAACTGTGAAGTTATAATGCTCAGCTCACGTGGTTCGTGGAAGACCGTTAAAATTTTAGGATTGTATGAGATGGAAAAAAAAAACAGCATTGCACAACTTTGCTTGATAGCTTTAGCTCTTTATTGACAATTGGGGAAAAAATAACTTCTTGTTGTCCAGTTGTGTGTGTTGGTGTGCCATTAACACATTAGGAGCTATTTTTACAAATTGACATTACCATATCTAGTGGTAAGATAGTATCATGCTTTAAAGACTAAACCATCAGTAGTTAGTAAATCAGTGATTCCCAGTTCATGGGGACCTAATGGGTATGAGAAATCACTGAAAGATGTGCTCTAACAACACATTCTCATCCCGGACTTGTCATATCTTGACGCTACCTGCCCAAACGTCGATATACGAGGCAGAAGGAAGCTTTTGGCGTCATTATTTGAGGGTTAGGGTTAGGGTTCGGGTTAAGGGTTTGGGGGTAGGGATTATGGGTTAGGGGGTAGGGTTCGTTTTACACTGTCATCGATAAAGGACGCTAAAACTGACCTTTTGCCTTGTATATCGACACTTGGTCAGGTAGCGTCAATATATGACGTATCGGAATGAGAATGGGCTTGCTCTAAATGTATAACTTACTCTTCCTGAGTCAGAGCAGCTAGGGAGAGACCACAGTCGGTGGAAGGTAATTAATCTTGACGAGGGTTAGACTGAGGAGCTTCAGAATCCAGCCGAGTTAGGAGGAGGTTCCTGGAGGAGCTTCAACTACATTAAAACATTGATCCCCCCCCCAAACACACACACACACACAGGCCAAGGTGGCAGTGCTGATAACCGCTATAAAAAACTCAAAATCCATCTTGCGAAGATGCGCTGGCGGACGGAGCGGGGAGAAATGTGCCTGTTTAAGATATTGGATTGTTTAAACTGCATTTTTATCTCTCCCCTGCCATGCCAGGTCCTTCCCTCTAACGCTTGGAATGATTTGAAAACGAACAGAAACACTAGGAGCCTGATGCTCCCCAAAATAAAACAATTTTCCTCTCCCCAGCATGAGGCGGCTGGCTAACTGTCGCCCGTCTTACCCCCGTTGCGCATCCCGGAGACTGGGCCTGACCTCTCCCGAATTTGATCGTCTGTGAAAGTAATACAGAGTCTGAAACCTGAGCTCGTTTGTGTATTTTTTTTTTGAAGAAGAAGAAAAAGTGATGGACTAGAGGAGGGAAACGAGTGGACCAGGCATAGAATCACACCAAATCTCTCTCTCTCTCTCTCTCTCTATACACACAACTGGGATACAGGAAATACTGCAGTATGTCCAAATTTTGACCCCGAGGGCACACCGCACAGACTGGGGTTGAGCTGAAGGCTGGTTATGCCTGACTCCGAGCTGTGTTCTGAGCTGTCACTTCCATTTGGCATCAACAGTGTGTTATAACAGCATGACAGAGTATGGGAAGTACGCTGGCTCTCACAGACAAATACAAGCTGTTTCTGTAATGTGTGCCAGCCAGTCAAACATATAAATTATACAAATCAGCATATTCGCAGGGTTTATTGATTGCATAATTAATTGTTCAATGGAGCCTATAATAAGTAATTGGCACAACTAATTAAGCACAATTAAACAAAATTGTCACTAATTTATCCAAGCGACAGAAGAAATATGTTGAATTAGCATCTTTCCTTTATAAACACAGGGCATCAGTGTAAATAGAGCCCAAAGCAGCATTTTTATGGTGGAGTCTGCAGCAGGCTAAATGAAATTCAGTATCAGCGCACTGCAGTTCAAGTCCAGCCTAATTTTCTCTGAAATTTGAAAAACTTGATATCGCTGCAGACTCTTGAGGACGATAGTGCAAGGAAACCTCCCACAGACACCCATCCATCAGCCTCTGAACTCTTATTGGACTAAAAAATGAGGGAATCCCTTTCGCTTCAGCTCCTCTATTAACAGAGGTCGGTGTTCTCAGAAATGACAGTTTACACTGGTGAAAGGATGAGACTGGAGCACTCGAATCACTTGCATGAATGGCACCTCAGTCTCGTCCTTTCCTCTTATTGGACTAAGTCTGTTGATCAAAGTAAACCAAAAAAAAAAACTTCACAAAGAAAGTCTTATTCATCTTTCGATATTATTTCATTGTCTGATGTAATCATTCTCTGCACAGAACAAATGCACAGTTGCGCACTATTAAGAGAAGGGCAATGGATAGGGACGCACCGATACCACTTTTTTGAAAACCGATACCAGTACAAGTATTTTATTTTGTGTACTTGCCGATACCGAGTACCGATACCGATATTTCTGAAATGTTTTCCAGGAAAATACAATGACAATTTCGGAGTACAGGTTTTATTTTCTTTTAATAACAAGCCTAAAAGAGGCCAATATCAAATGATTCACACATGGCTATTTCCAAAAAAAAAAAAAAGTAGGCCTAACTGCTAAAAATCTTTCTGTATTTAGGCCCGACAAAAAGCCTTTGAACTAGCACTGCCATCAAATGAGGCAAAACATTACTGAAGCTTGACAAATGAAAATTAAACTCGCTGAATAGGCAAGGTAACACACCCAACTTCATAAAAAGTCAGTAGAAATATTAATTGGCACAGATAGTTTCTACACACATTCATAGGCATTCTCAATCCAACTAAAGTCAATAATAGCTTTCCAAGCAAACAAGGCATCACTTAAAGTGTGTGGCATCGCCATATTTCAATTACACAAATGACAAATGAAAAATATTTAACTTAACCACAACTAAAATGTTTAAGGTAACCATATGTTACTAATATATTTGTAGTAAAATAAGAAGATTCACAATTCTAAGTCTCTGTGTGTGTGATTGTGGGTGTGTGCTTGTGCGAGCTCGGCTTGCTTGTAAATATTCAATAACTGATCCCGGTGTGCCATCTAGTGATAGAATATTGTAATTGCGTGCATAAATTTGCAGCTCCATGTCCGCTGGCAGAAACATCTGCACAAAAGGCTTAAGATACCCTGCCGAACACCGTTGTTCTTCTTGAACACGCCGCATCCAGATAATCCTTAAATGATGAATTATATACATATTTTAATTTGTAACGTGTAGTGAAGTGGCCAGTGTCAAAGTAACGAAGAAAAAGTATACTTTTTATCTTTTAAATGTAGTAGAGTAGAAGTCCTGGTTAAAAAAAAAAAAAAAAAAACTCAAGTAAAGTACAAATCCTCAAAAAAACTATTTAAGAACTGTAACGAAGTTGCCTACATGTACTTTGTTACTATAAACCTCTTGTGTGTATGCGCGTATGCCTGCATGTGATGTGATGACTATAAAGCTCTCTTTCTTGTATTTTTTCTAACTCGCTGTCTCCCCCTAGACATAGAAGTCAGATATTACAACATACTGTAGCCTATGCGACCGTGAGCAGGCAGTTACCTTGCGTCTTAGATGAAGTGGTATCGGTGCGTGGTATCGGCAAATGTGGACGAGAACGAGTACGAGTATATTAACGAGGTATCGGGCAGATAGCCGATACTGGTATCGGTATCGGTGCAACACTAGCAATGGGGGAATTCAATTTGAATGTGTTCACAGGGATATTAACACTGCGGGTTCATGACAATAGGCTTGTTTGAGATGAACTGCGCCTCGCCTGGAAAGTAGACGAGAGCAGGTGGCTGCAGCGGGGGGCGGTGACAACAAGCTGCAATCAAGTCGGACAGTTTCCAGCAGTCTTGAGAGAATATACAGGAAGTCACAGAAATACGTAAATCCTGTTGACCAAATCTGTAGGCTGCATCCCACTTACCAGAAATCTTTGCGCTGCTAAATACTTCAATAATTAAAACAGTGCAGTGTTAATATACAATAGACTATATGCAGTTCATGATCTGTGACATGAATCCCAATTAAACGTCACCATCAGCCACACGTTTTCTGTAATCAGACTAAACCTTCAAATCTGACAAATAAAATCAAACTCTCTCCCATTCAACAAAAGTAGAGAGTGTATAAACGTCATATTGTTGAGCCAACCTCCAAACCAATCAGCTGTTAGATCAGGTTAGAGCCAGGCAGTGCAGTCGGTGGAGAGCAACTGCAGCGCCTGGCTCTAAAAACTGTGGCCGCCTCGCTGTCACGATTTTATCGCCGTCAACTTTTGTAATCTGTCAGAGCAAGGCGGTATGAAGTCGGACACAAAACTAACCGGCATGCATTGTGTGCCGATCGCCGGTGGTTGAATCTGCGCAGACCTGGCTCATCTCGAACGAGCCTAATAGCATGAGTCTGCTAATGTTTCCTGTTTCCTGTTCCTGTCTTCACATTGGCACGTGTCCTATGCGTCTTCGGTAGCACCTGTAGTGCTGAGCGTTTCTATCCTATTTTCCCGTTAATATGAAGTAAGGTTTTTGAAACTTGTAAACCAAATCTGTGAGTTTTTCTGCCTTCGACGGAATACAATTGCAAATTTTGCGCTTTTCAACGGCCTGCACTTCTGCAAGACGCCCGTGAGGTGAACCTTGGACTTGGGCTACGCCGGCATCCTGCTCACGTCAGTTAACGACCATGATTGCTTCTCGTTGTTCACCGACCTCTTTTCCTGTCTTGTGCTCTGAATGTAATATGTTTTGTTATGACTCCTCTGCGCTTAGCGGCACTTTTATTTGCAAGAGATGTATCTCATATGCTAGCTTAGCTGAAAAGCTTTTACAGCTGGAAGCTCGCATTGAAACGCTGCAGAACATTAGGTCGAATGAGGAGTTAATTGATTCTTTCTCGGTCCAGCCTGAAACTAGTGTTAATGTTACTTCTCTTTCTGTTTCCTGTTCCTTACCTGCTGCAGCAGCTTCTTCACAGTGTGATGTATTTGTAACAGTTCGAGGTAAACGTAGGGGAAAGAAACTTGTACAGCCATCCAGTCCCTTTCCCGTCAAACTGTTTAATTCATTTTCCCCCCTTGGCTCGTCTACAGCCAGACGAACGAGTACCGGAAAAGTCACAAATTATTGGGGATTCCATAGTTAGAAATGTAAGGGTGTTTAAACTGGCTATCACAGTGAACTGTATTCCTGGCACTCCCGTGACTGATATCGAGGCGAATCTGAAATTACTCGATCAGGGCAAACGCAAGTTCTCCAAAATTATTATCCACGCTGGTACAAATGATATTCGATTACAAATTGGAGATCACAAAGAGCAGTTTTAGTTTCTAAAGATGTCACGGTCAGTGACTTTCTCTGGTCCATACCCGATCCGAAGTGATGAAATGTACAGAAGATTAGATTAGCTGAATCGCTGGTTGTCTGAGTGGTGTGCAGATAATAACATCGGTTTAAGTGGATAATTGGCGAATTTTTCTGGAGAAGACCTGGTCTTTTGAGGAGGGACGGTGTTCACCCATCTCGAGAGGGCACTGCCCTTCTGTCAAGAAATCTGGCCTACGATTTAAATTATTGTAGTTGACTTCCAAGAGCTAAATCTAAATTACGGACATTCAGCTTTGATAAACCGTTGATTAGGTCAAACCGTATAGAGATTGTGTCTGTTCCTGAATTCCAATGAAATTAAGAAAGAAGAATCGCGGAGTACGTCACAAAAACTTGATTTGAATTAACACTAACTGTATCAATCCATCTATAGATAAATATTCTTCTCTCACATTTGGCCTATTAAATATTAGATCCTTGAACTCTAAAGCAGCTCTTGTGAACGAATTAATCTCTGATTGTTCTCTTGATGTACTGTGTCTCACAGAAACATGGCTGAGACCAGATGAAAACTTTTCTTTGAATGAAGCCTCTCCACCTGGTTTTATATACACTCAAAACGAAATGTTATGAATATAACTTCTGTTCCCTGAAGGAGAGGAACGAGGTACAACACATATAGTATGGGATATCACGCCCTCGCGTGCCCTGACTGAAGACACCGCTTATTCACGCCTTTGATCTGTGATGACGTATGCAGGCCCGCTCGCCCACCATCACAGTCATTTCTCAGTTCGGTAGCGCTCTTCACCGAGCCCGGCTGTGTGGCGGGGCAACTAAAGGTTGTACCTCGTTCCTTTCACAGCTGTTTCAGTCGATTCACTCGGTACAACACATATTGTATGGGACATATATACCGCCCGGCAGAAGCTACCAAACCATATTCAAACCTCCATAGACCCAGTGAGCCACCGAAGGGGCAGTTACGTCCAAGAGGTAAAACCGAACAAAAGTTGACCAGCTTGCAGCACAGATGTCACTCACAGATACCCCTTTAAATAAAGCCCATGATGTTGCCATACTCCTAGTTGAATGCGCTCTCACGCCCTGAGGCAGTGAAAGGCCTTTGCTGTCACTAAGCAAGGGAGATAGCCTTCCAGTGAAAAGCCGCTGTTTAGACAGAGCTTTGCCTCTAGCTGGATTAGCAAAACAGACAAACAACTGATCACACAGACTTCTGAGTGCGGTCTATGTAGGCTTAGGACACAAAGAATGCAACTTCCTCTGCTCCTCAGATGCAAAAGGAGGAGGACAAAAAGCTCAATAGCTCAAAAGCCATAGAACTACAGGCTGTGATTGGGTAAATACGCCGTTTGGGCGTAGAGTAACCTTTTGTCTGCACTGAACTGGGTGCAGGATGGGTGCACAACAGAGCATGGAGATCACCCACCCGCTTTGCGGAGGTTAAGGCAAGAAGCAGTGCAGTCTTGTATGAAAAAAATTTCATATCTATTGACTGAATGGGTTCAAATGGGGGACCAGACAGAGCCTCTAGCACTAATGCCAAATCCCACGTGGGAATGATGGGCGTAACTGCAGGCCTCAGCCGGCGCACTCCCTTTAAGAAACGCAATGACCCCTCTCCGTCAAAAAGGCAGATATCGCTGCCAGACCTTGATTGTGGAAAATGATAGACCCTTTTCCAGCAGCTGCTGAAGGAATGTCAACACATCCACAATGGAGCACTGAAATGGGAGTACACCTCAGTCCTGACACCACTGCTCGAACATTTATAGGCGTTCGGGTAGATGAGGCCCTTGCATTTTGGATCCATGGGGGCAGACCCTTAGCTATTAAATTGGACCTTTCAATAGGTAAAGCCGCCATAGTTCTGGACAGGGATGGATCAGTTCCCTCCCGTCCCTGGAGGAGAGGGAGCTGCCAGGGGTGCCGCTTTTATTATCTCGGCATACCAGGGTTTCGCCCGGCCACTGAGGGGCCACCAGGATCAGGGACAGGCTCTGCTGACGCACCCTCTCCAGAACGGGCAGTATCATTCCCACTGGTGGGAATGCATACAGCAGTGTGTTGGGCCATGGGTGTGCGAGCGCATCCCTCCCTAACGGTGCGCTGTGGTCTGTTATAGAGAAGTACAGGGGACAGTGGGTATTCACCCTGGCGGCAAAGAGGTCCACTTTGGCCCTGCCAAAGCGATCCCATATTTGAGCCACTATGTCTGGGTGCAACCTCCATTCTCTCACAAGAGGCCCCCCTCTGGACAGAAGGTCTGCCCCCATATTCATGCGGCCCGGAACATGGGTGGCTCTGAGAGACAGAAAATGAGCACTGCACCACAGCAAGAGAGACTGAGACCGCTTTAACAGGGGAAGCAATCGGGTCCCTCCCTGTTTGTTTATGTAGGAAACCACCGTTGTGTTGTCTGTTCTGATCAAGACGTGCTGACCAGTCAGAACAGGGCAAAAATGCTTCAGAGCTAGAAAGGTCGCTAGCAGTTCCAGGTGGTTGATATGAAGCCTGCATTGTGCCAGACTCCCCTCACCGCCCGCACCGTTCATCAGGGAAGCATCTGTGGACACCACCTTCTTGAAAAAAGACACCCTCCCTATTGGGCAGCCCTGGCGTAGCAGACCGAAATGTATCATGCAAGAATGGGTTATCGTCAACCTTCTGGAGGTGAATGTTCTTGCTGGTCGGTGAGATCGAATCCAGCGCTGGAAGGCTCGATGGCACCACAGCGATAACAGAAGCCATCATGCCTGCTAGCTGTAAAATTGTTCGAAACGCAGTTTGCGTCCCAACTGAAATTGAGTGAGGCAGCGATGGAATTCTGTGCTCTGACAGACGTGCTCGGCTGGAAACCGAGCATATTCGAGCCCCAGAAAAGAGAACTGCTGACTCGATAAGCGAGCTTTTCTGAAAATTTACTGAAAAGCCCAGTGCTTGAATGTGCGACAGAACCAATGACAGCTGCGCTACGGCCTGCTCTCTGGAGTTCGCTATTAGACTCCAGTCAGGCATGCTGCCCCTCTCTCGGAGAGGACTCAATGCCGTGACACATTTCATGAAGGTCTGTGACAGGCGAACGGTAGCACCAGATATTAAGTAAGCTCTGCCTTCGAATGCAAACCTTAGAAACTGCCTGTGATCGGGATGTATCGCTACATGGAAGTGCCAGATCGATTGTTGCTAACCAATCCCCGTCCTGATAGCATTGAGAAACTGTCTGAGTGTTCGATTTTGAACTTGTAAGTTCAGACATTTGTTTAACACTTCTAGAATAGGACCAAGTCCCCTCCCTTCTTGAACAACAAAATATCGGCTGTACCAACCTTTGTTGGCTTCCGAAGGGGAACACTTCGTATTGCTCGCTTGGTTAGCAGTGTATTTAAGCACTGCTGCTGCTTCGTCTCCAACCACAGTGTTTACTATTGACCGGAAACGGGAGGTCTGACTTCGAACTGCAATCGGTAACCCGTAGCAACAGTTCTTTCCACCCACTGAGATGAAGCGCATGAGGGGAGGTGAGCAGCGAGCGGACTGACTTGCAACACACGTAGGCGAGGGAATGTCGCCCTCTAGTGGTTCTAAACAGCAGACCCCGAATTTGATTTGCTGTATTTTGGTTTTGCAATTTTTTGAACAACAAATGCACCGAAACTTTGTGTGCACAGGGAACAGGTGCTTGGGAGACTGTGTTAAGAATACATTTTGGGACTGGGCTCCCCGAACAAAACTTGAACGATTTGCAAAATAGAGGGAAGCAGTGTTCCCTTCTGTGCCCCTTCTGCATTCAGCCCCACTGCTAGGAGGAGTATGGTTTCTTCCTTCTATGCCCTGAATCCTTCTGTAGGCTGGGGCGGGCCTTTGCTCCAAGCCGACTGGCGTGGAGTTTGCCCAGATGTTTGAAGCTGCGCAATTGCGAACCCAAACTGGCCGATGGTGCAACCCTTTTGGGAGGCAATGGTGGACCAGTAGGCCTGCGTTTAGCATTCGGCAGAGCCTTTGGTTTCACATTCCGCCTGGGAATGATGTTGCGCAGATTCTGTATGCTTCTTAAACTCGAATTTTGCCTGAATGGCGTCGTCTGCAGACACTGGCTCATCCAAATAAACGGCTCTGTCCCTCTCCGAGAAAGAGTTGACCACAGGTGTCTGTGCCACGACTGAAGACCCCATCCCTCTGCCAAGGGAAATATGGCGAGACACTCTAAGAATGTAATCTGTAGTAACTCTGACTTCTTAAGAAGAGGTAACAGAGGGCTATCGGCAGGAACCAGAGAACCCAGTTCCGCCAAACACACTGCTTGATAAGTCTGAAGCATAGTGACGGAGCTCAGGGCACGAGCAGTGCCTGCCTGGGCTTAAATTTTTTTCAGCTGAGACGCCGAAAATCGGCAATGTTTGGACGGAAGAGTTGTTCCCACACTATGGTTGTGGGGCGGGCGAGAATAAGCAGCCAGGGATGGTTCCATGGGGGGATTAACTTCTCAGCGCCATCAAATCCGCATACTGTCCATAGCCAGGCACCGTGGGCGCCGTAAGACAGTGGTTTACTCCATGAATTAATTCGAGACAAAGTCTGGGAACATTTTTTTTCACCGTAGTCGGTTCAGGGGAAGGAAAAACCCGCGAATTTACTAGCTGGAGGAGGGAGGGCCACTCTACCTCCAGTTTTTCAGCAGCACGCCGGTACAGCGAAAGGAAGGATGTATTGTCCGGTCAACCCAAGCAGCAGCCGCGTAACTTGGCCCGATGACAAGGCTTCCTGTTCGTCCTCCGATAACCCATGCATGTCTAAGCCGATGTCCAGTACGTCATCGTCTTCATGGGGGAGCTGCCTGACCTAGCTGTAGCTGGCTAGGCGCCTCAGAGGGCTCGGCTCAAACTCAGCTAACCCTCAACAGACTCCATATGGTCAGCCCAGGAACCGGGATTTCGACCAAGAGCTCCTCGCTGTCGGACTCAGAAAACTGGGTCTCTTGAATCAGAGAGGAGGGGGGTCATATTGGGCGACAGCAGTCTTTCCCAGGACTTTTTCAACAAACGAGACCCGTCTTTCCAGGGTTGAGCTATGCGACAAAACGCACAGGCCCCAGGCTCATTCAACGCCCTTCTGGCGTGAACAATTCCCAGACAGACGGGACATGCCTCGTGCTTGTCCTTATCATGTAAAGAAAGGTTCTTCTTCTTTGAGCTCATTCCGAAACACAAACTCGAAACACAACACGAAATTAGCCTCATGGGCAGCCAAACACACCAATTAATACGGTGGAGGCTAACACCAACAGGGGCAGTTAAGCTAACCGAGCTGGCAGTAGCCTTTCGAGAGGTTCAGAAACCAACTAGCAGCAGCTAGCTAGTCTGGCTCAGTAGAGGTGTTCTTAGCGAGGTGAAGAGCGTAAGAACTGAGAAATGACTGTGATGGTGGACGATTTCGCATACGTCATCACAGATCATTTGCCTTTTTAGGCGTGAATAGAGGTGTCTTCAGTCAGGCCACGAATATCCCATACTATATGTGTTGTACATGAATCGACTGAAAGGGAACCCCCACCTGGGCCGGAGAGGTGGGGGCGTTGCTGCTATTTATAGTGACTCCATTCACTCAGTGCCAAAACTACAGTATCAATTTGATACATTTGAGGCTCTAGTGATGAATTTTTCAGTGCTGGATGCAGGTGTGAGCCCTGTCCCTGATCAGCCTTTAGCTCTGGTGACAGTCTACAGGCCCCCTGGCCTCTACTCTGCCTTTATTCAAGATTTTTCAGAATTCCTTTCAGACTTAGTTTTAAGCTATGATAGAATAGTTATTTTGGGTGACTTTAACCTGCACTTTGTCAGATGATTTTCTAACATCTGCATTCAATAACATTTTGGAGTCAGTCGGCTTCCGCTCAAAATTCTCATTTTCATGGTCATACTTTTAGACCTGATCTTAAGCTTTGGCATTAATATTGGGCAGGTCAAGATTCATTCACATAATCCCAGTTTGTCTGACCGTTTTTTTTTATCACCTTCTGCTTACAATTGACCCCCCCTGTATCGTTAGAAACTAGGATATACCCTGGTCATACGTTTACTGCAACAACTTCCACAAAATTCATTGAGGTTTTCCCATCTTATTTTGAGCATCCAGTCAGCCCCTTCTGTATTGACGATACGGCAGAAAATTTTGCTGATGCTCTCCGTAGTACCCTAAATGTAGTCGCGCCACTGAAATATAAAAAGGTTACTCAGAAGAAGAGGCCAGACCCATGGTGCACTGACCAGACACAGACTCTAAAGCAAAAATCTCGTCAACTAGAATGCAAATGGCGCTCCACTAAACTCCAGGTAATCCATGGTGCTTGGAAAGAGAGCCTTGTTGCATATAAGCATGCTCTCTCTTGTGCAAGGTCCTGTTATTTTGCAAATCTTATACAGGTAAAACAAAAATAATTCTCGATTTTTGTTCAAAACCGTGGCCAAGTTAACTAACAATCATGCTGCAAGTAACCCTCAAATTCCAGTCTCTTGCAGCAGTGATGATTTTTTAAATTTCTTTAGTGGCAAAATTATTGGAATTAGAGAAGATCACTGCTTCCCTACCAGTTTGCAATGGCGTTTCTGATGATATGGAGTCTTCCACAATACACAAAAACCAGTTTGAATCCCTTTCTCCTATATCCCTGCGTGAACTTGCCAAATTAGTTGTTACTTCCAAATCATCTACTTGTATCTTGGATCCCATCCCCACAAAGTTAATGAAAGAGCTCCTGCCCATTCTTGGTGGCCCAGTTCTTCACATAATTAATTCTTCTCTGATTTCAGGTTTTGTTCCCACTTCATTTAAGATGGCAGAAATCAAGCCGCTGCTTAAAAAACCAAATTTGGATCCCACAGTCCTAGCCAATTATAGGCCAATCTCAAACCTCCCATTTTTTCTAAGATTCTTGAAAAATGTGTCGCCCAACAGCTCTCTTCTTTCCTGCAAACAAATGAGGTATTTGACAGTTTTCAGTCTGCCTATAGAAAGCATTATAGCACTGAAACAGGTCTCACTGTAGTAAATGATCTACTTCTCTCCATGGATAGTGGTCACATCTCTGTTCTCGTCCTTCTCGATTTAAGTGCCGCCTTTGATACTATAGACCACCATATTCTTCTTCGTAGGTTAGAAAAATTAGTTGGTATTTCTGGACTTGCCCTTTCATGGTTTAAGTCTTATCTGTTTGATAGATTTCAGTTTGTCCGGGTAAAAACAAATGTTCAGAGTATTCCAAGGTAAACTTTGGAATACCTCAAGGATCTGTTCAGGGCCCTTTGCTTTTTTCTCTATACATGCTTCCCCTTGGAAATATCATAAGTAGACTTGATGTGAAATACCATTGTTATGCAGACGACACGCAGCTCTATATATCCTTTAAGCCGGGTGAAAATGATCTGGTTACTAGATTAGAGATACGTCTTAAAGCTGTTAAAGCTTGGATGACGCAAAATTTTCTTTCACTAAACCCAGATAAGACTGAAATATTGGCACTGGGTCCCAAATCTCTTAGAGACTCATTCATAAAGTTTTTTCTCTTAACTTAGATGGCCTCTCTGTTTCTGCCAAAGCTGTCGTTGAAAACCTTGGAGTGACCCTTGATTCAGAACTCTCTTTCCAGGCTCACATCAACAATATCATTCAAGTGGCTTTTTTCCATCTTTGAAACATATCTCAACTCAGAAAAATGTTGTCCCTTCAGGACGCTGAAAAAATGGTTCACGCATTTGTGTCCTCTCAGCTGGACTATTGTCATGTCTTACTGTCTGGTTGCACTAGCTCGGCCCTGAAACGTCTTCAATCAGTGCAGAATGCTGCTGCTAGGGTTCTGACTAGGACTAAGAAATATGATCACATTAGCCCGGTGCTCAAAAATCTTCATTGGCTGCCTGGAAAATTCAGAATTGAGTACAAAATAATACTACTAACTTACAAAGCTTTGAATGACTTGGCCGCAGAATATCTTTGCAGTCTTCTCATTCCTTACTCCCCGCCAAGATTACTTCGTTCACAAGGTGCTGAGTACTTGAAAATTCCAAATATATCTAGAATTACAATTGGAGGCAGAGCATTCTCTTACAAAGCGCCAGTTTATGGAACAATCTCCCAAGACAAATGCAGGCTTCAGACACACTCCCTGTCTTCAAGAGTAGGCTGAAAACTTACCTTTTTAATCAAGACTATGATTAGTTCATGATTAGTTATGTATAAACATTTATTTGGCTCTGGTGGAACTGACTACAACCTTGTTTTATGGGTTTTATGTTTTATAGGTTCACAAGATATTGGAAGCCAGTGTTAAGTGAATCCATGTGGAACCGGTGGCACTGAGCATGCATTAACGGTGCCAGTGGGGCTTGCTACAGCCTTAGTCACTGGGGAGGTCCATATGGTACTGGTGGTAGTGTTAAGCAAATCCATGTGGCACCGGTGGCACTGAGCATGCATTAACGGTGCCAGTGGGGCTTGCTACAGCCTTAGTCACCGGGGAGGTCCATATGGTACTAGTGTTTAGAAAATCAAAAGTGATCTTGCAGCCTGGTGTAGGTGTTGGGCCTCTGTGCTGCAGGAAGTGGATGGAGGGGTGTTGACTGTTTCCTGACCAGTCTGCTCCTAAATTCTTACTTAGCACATGACACAGGACTATATTTTTATTTATTAATATGCAGTAGTTTTATCCAGTGCCTCACCCCACTTTTTTCTGTCTCTTTCCGAGGATCTTTCCCTCCACAACCCTGAGTTCTGGACCGTCCGAGCCCTGTCCCTCACCATGAGCGCTGGCTGCTGCTGTCCTGCTGTCCTGATCCGGTCCTGATCCAGTTCTGCTCCATCCTCGGCATGCCACTTCCTGGAGCTACCGATGCCACTGTTTAGATGAACTTTAATGGAACTCTATTGCCATTTTATCCTATTTTGCTTTATCTTGTTATTAATTAGCTAGCCAGCGGAGGATGGGCTTCCCCACTATAGCCGGGGGTCCTCCTGAGATTTCTTCCCACTGGGGAGTTTTTTCTTACCACTGTTGGAGGATTTTTCTCCCTACTGGGAGTTTTTTGTCTCATTTGCTGTAGTGGGGAATAGGCTGGGCACTGCCCTTTCATTATTTAATCTCTCACTGTAAAGCGTCTTTGTGACAGTCTGTGTGAAAAGCGCTATACAAATAAATTGAATTGAAATGAATTGAATTAATGTATGGACTCCACTGTAGTACAGAGTCTTTGGGATTTGAGCTTTTCTAAAGGATAATTCATGTACTGAAGTAATGAATTTCTCATGGTGATTCTCTAAATGCATGTTGACTCTCGTAGAAAAAATCATTTCATCTAAATTAACTGAACAAAGACAGTGGAGAGAACCTATCAGGCAACTGAAGTCGAGTTTTGATGAGTTCTCTGCCAGAAACCCACGATCACGTACATTGATAACACACTGATGAAATGCAATATTAGAACGGATGGACAGATCAAAATTCCCCCAATAACTGTTTGCATTTAGGGTTCTTATATGCTGGATACCAAATTTTGTGAAGTTTGGCAGCACTACCTAGGAAGTGTTCAAAAAAGTAGGTTGCGCATTCATCGCGATATTGTCAAAAATCCATCATGGCAAAAATGGGCGTGGCCTATACCACGTGACTCAACTCGACTCGAGGAACACAAGGAAAAAAAATGTTAATTTTCGACTAACAGTTTGGAAGTTACGGGCCAAAACGCGTTGGCGTTATTTATTGCGCCACCTTAAGGTTGATGTGTGTTAATATTTTTTGCCTGAAGTTTGTGCGGAGGCCTGGAGCAGCTATGCAAATATGTCTGGCATTAGTCTTGCGGTTTAGGCTGCAGCAACACTTTTACTGGTGGAAAAAAAAAAAAAAATCTGAGCAAAACAATAGGGCTTGGATCCCTAATAAATGCCCTTGGTGCTTCCTGAGTATCGCATAAATAACACTGATAACATAAAAACAAAGTTTGCTCTTATTATTAAAATTAAATTAAATTAAAATTATTTAATGGGCGTTTAAAATAAGTTGTGCAGAACGCGCTGGTGCCAGTTCCGAAAGTTAATGAGCTATGGGATCATGTGACCGTGTGGTGTCATACCAGTGAAAACATAGCGGAATATGCAACTGTTGCTCGATAAACAAGATCCTGTTCCAAGAGCTATAGTCCGTCGTCTTGCGTCTATCGCTGCACTATGGAAGAAGACAACCCTATGAGCACTGAGGGAACTCATATCTGACATCATCCAAATGAAAAAAAAAACAAATGATCGGAATTAGACATGCATAGTATGATGATTGAAATACCAGCCACAGATGATTATTTTATTTTATTATTATCATCACTATTATGCACTATTACCATTATATACAATGTAATATTGTTTATGGATCCATTAATACTGTTTCTATTTTCACTATTATATATTTTCATTATTTCGTTTAATGTACTTTTTTGTAAATTTGCCAGCGCTACTATGTCCACAAAAATGGACTCACTTTTCAATCTATAATGATCATCACTAATAGGACTCAGCACTCTGGGCTCATCGGTTCAATCATTCCATTTGCTGTTCTTTTTCCTTTTCTTTTTGTTTCTTCTCTCTTTTTTCATCTGGATTTACTTCTATCTCTGTTCATGTATGTTCTTGCTGTTTTTCTCCTACGCGCTTCCATCTGTTCACATCTTATCACCAATAAAAAAAAATACATACATTGCAGTGAGCTGCAGAGAATGACTGAGGACATGGGTCATGTACTCTACTTATTGCAGCCATTCGCTGAAAGGAATTTGACCTTCACTGAGAAATGGGGATTGAATTTCTGCAGGGATAATCAGGCCCCCAGCGTCAGTGATTCCTTTTTTCGAGCCGAGCGGCTCTGAGTCTGATATCTCAGGTGGAGCGAAAGCCGGTAAGGGATTTGGTGAACTGAGCCCCATGTCTCCCGATGCATCTTCCTTTGAAAATGTCAAGATGCAGGTTCTCTTTTTTGCCCTCCTTTCCTGTTTGCTCTTTTTCTTCTAAATCAACCTGAAGTGAGGAAGAAATATCCTGTACTGGGGACACTTGGGTCTGGTTTCCCCCACACTTATTTCAGCATCAAATAGAGACATCAATCACTCTCAGTCAGAGCACAGTCACCGCCCACATGAGCCCTGAATCTCAACCGATTGCCTACGTGCAGGGGAACAACAAGCACACACACACACACACACACACACACACACACAGAGTGCAATTATTTACCCTCTTAAGCCACATTTTGACAAACATCCATGCATACAATACATTTGAACATACTGTTCAGCATACAATACATTTGAACATACTGTTCATTTTTCTGTATTTCAAGTAATTTCATGTCTTTTTTTTTTTTACAAAACAAATAAGACAGAGAAAGATGAGTAAGCTCCAAATTGGGTTGCGGAACACAAATATTTTACATTCTTTTATAAAAGTTTACTTGAACTTAATTACAAAAACATGGCACAAAACAGCTATTTACTATCATTTGCTCACGTGAGTAGTTAACTTCAACAACCATGCGCCAAATAGTTTTCACCAATCCGGAACCTATTTTTTCCTTAATTTTATTAGTTTATGTTTCCACGCTTTTTACGCAGTTGTTTCCAATATATGTCAAAACCCTTGTGTGATTTCCTTGTCTGTCTCTTCTCAATTCAGCAACTTTGTAATGCCCCTCCCCCTGGGCATTTAGGAATTTTGGCTACCTGCCTTCATTCAATTATCTAATTTCCTTCTCTGTGCTCCCCTAATTAGTACACCTGGTTCTATTTCACATTGGGACTATGCTAGTCACATACTAATGGGATATCCTTCCGCCTGCCGGTAGGATGAGCCAAGATAGAATTTCAGAGTACGCTCGTGCAACGACTGTGGCACGTCCGCGCCCTCCATATATAACCTGGACAGTGCCACAAAACTACCTCTTTTCTTCCCTCGGCTAGGTGAGTACTTGGTGGAGTATGCTTAGCAGAGCTGCCCAACTCCAGTGAGTTACTAGCTCCTCCTGAGAGTAGGCTTTCTGCAGTGTAGTTTTATTGTCAGACTAATTGTTGACGTGCAACGGTGTGAAGCAGAGTTGGTCAGACTGTTTCGGAGCGCAATTGTATTATTACCTCTTGCGGCTCCAGTCACAACACGTTGGGATTCGCGCACCCATGCTCGGGTGCTTGTTTCTAGCTAGCCCCTGTGTAGACTGCTTGAGTTACAGTAGGCTTACTTGTGCTTGTTAGTTGTTAGTTCAGTTACCGTGGATAACTGGTAAGTGTTGACCCATCTGATCTTTGCTTTTAATTACGCATTATTATTGCCCAGCTCCGTGGCTGTCACCGTTCGCTCCAGGTTGTGCGTGTGCTCGCCTCAGCCGCGATGGTGTTAGCTGCTGTTTTTGTGCAGCTACATTCCATTAGATTGCGTTAGCTGCGGTTCCTCCCAGCTGTGATTGGAATACTTCTGACCATTCTGCTCTGTAATTTGCTTCACTGTGGACAGGACAATAGGTGTTGCAGTGTGTAGGCTATCTGATGTCTAACTAGTCCACAGACTTCACGTCAGTTGCGAGCTGAGTGGCCCGCTGCACTGAAGCATATTCTCGAGATTGCCTGGGCTGCTGTTTGCCGTACAGCCACGTGGCTTCACCGGTTGCTTAAGGTTGTGTGTGTGCTCGCCTCAGCTGCGACCGTGTAGCTGATTACTGTACTCTGAACACTAACACTGTGATTGCTCTCCAGAAGGCCAATTCACAGGAGGCAGGACTACGGGTATTGCGGATTGCACACCTGATGTCTAAGCTCTTATAGTCCATGGGCTTCATATCAGCTGTGTGCTGAGTATCCCGCTGTACTGAAGCATCCATTGTGAGTCCCTTTCCTAAGGCACAGTTTTATGTTGATCAGTCTAAGGCATAGTGTCATATGTCATTCAAGTTGATAATTATTAGCACATTTGAACAGGTAAGTATTGTTTGTGCAAGTATACCTTACTTTTGTGACCAATACTCAGCTTGATTGGCCTCAGCTGATGCCCACTCCACTTGCATGTGGTGCCTTCAGTTGGAGCATGCAACTCAGGCGATTGAGTCACCATATGACTGTATGTATTGTGCTACTCTGCGAGGCTCGCCTGGCCATGATGCATGAGGCAACCAGCAAAAGACGGGGTGCCCCCAAGCGCGCTCTGCCTACTCAGTCAGTGGCAGGCGCTCCGGCTAAAAAGCCGAAGGCGAACGTGGACCCAACCTTGGATCAGTTGGAAGTCCAGGTGGCGTCACTGACCCAACAGGTGCAATCACTTCCGGCTGATGATGATGCCATTTCTCTTTTTGCTGACCATGATCTTGAGATGAACTCAGTGTCTGGGTCAGCCAATTGTGGTTTAGATTCGGCATCGGAGAGAGGGAATGAAGCCTCTGTACCACCTGATATGTGTGAGCTCTTGTCTAGAGTTATGAAGGCCCTGGATATATCCGTAGAAGAGGTGGATGTACCAGGTAGGATTGATGTGCCTCAGTGCCCCCAGTTTTGTGTCGCACTGAGTCAAACTTGGGCTAAAGTTAACGAGCGGCTTCGCTTCTCTAGCCGCTGTAGGCCTTGGACTTACATGGCATCCCCAAAATCACTTAGGCTTGACCAGTACCCACCCATGGACTCTGTAATTGCTGCTATGGTCCTAACTGACAAGGAAATAATTGGGAGAGTACCCCGATGTCCCCCCGGCCCTTACCATGCAAGTGATGAGTGTTTGAAGGGCACTTATACTTCTTTGGCTTTGCTAGCTCGCCTGTTGAATGCAGCTACTCTGCTTCAGTCTTATCAGGACCTCTTGATATCTCGTGTGTCGTCTGACTATGACCAGTGTTTAGTCGATTAGATGAAGCAGGTGTCCACGCTCCTCACTCATCTTCACACTGAGATGGCTCGCGCTACTGGTAAGAGCTTAGCAGGGGTAATTCTATCACGCAGGCAGCTCTTGCTTTCTCAAACAAAGATGCCACAGTCGGCTCAGAAACCATTCCTGGACCTCCCGGTTATTGCCGGCCACGTTTTTGGCCCTGGTGCAGATGCTATTCTAGAACAGACAGCGAAACCGCGGAAGGACAGGGAGGCCCTGCAGTCTTTCATGGGCTCCCCTCCTGCTCGGGGTCCAACCCAAGGTCAATGGCAGCCAAGACCACAGTTTTCTTCTGTTGTCACAGGGCGCATGAGTTTGACCCCGAAACAACCTCACCCCTTTCTGCCACGCCAGCAGGCTCAGCGGCTGCCTGCTCCGCGTTGGCGCCGGCAAGGGAACACTGCACAGCAGGAACATAAGGGCTGGCGCAAAGATTTCAAGAAGCCGAGGACTCCGGTGGCCACTCAGTCGTCCTGACTCGAGCGGCGCCGGCACAGAACGATTCTCCCATGCCCAACAGGTAAAGTGGGAGGAGCTTGTGGAGTCCCCTTGGGCACGAGAGACCGTACTTCGGTACAGACTCCAGTTTCGTTGCCGTCCTCCAGCCTTCAGGGGTGTTTGGGAGACTAAGGTCTCAGTTCCCCTGAAGCGCGAAGGTCTTCAAACAGAAATAACATCCTTGCTCACGAAACATGCAATACGTCCTCTCGATCAGTCAGAACGGCTCAGTGGGTTTTATGCCACTAATTTCCTGGTTCCCAAGACAGAAGGCGGGTTTCGGCGTATTCTGGACCTGCGGAATGTCAACTGCACTTTGAAAGACCTTCCATTCAAGATGATGTCACCATCACGAGTCATGCAGACGATAAGCTAGGGTCTTTGGTTTACCACCATAGACCTCCAGGACGCTTACTTTCACATTCCCGTACACCCAGGTCACAGAAAGTTCCTAAGTTTTGCATTCAACGGGGTGGCCTGCGAGTACCTGGTCCTCCCGTTCGGCCTGTCGCTAGCTCCCTGGACGTTCACAAAGTGTATGGACGCTGTCCTGGCCCCTCTAACTTCTCGGGGTCTGACCGTCCTGAATTACATCAACGATTGGCTGATTTGCTCCCCATCACAGGAACAAGCAGCTTTGGACACTGCTATCATTCTGAGTCACATCTCAGACCTGGGCCTCAGCTTGAACCACTCCAAGTCCCAGCTCACTCCCACACAGGAGGTGAGCTTTGTGGGAATGCGTATCAATTCTGTTCAGATGCGAGCCCACCTCACAGTGGAGCGGGCTCAGGCCATCGTCGACCACCTCAGCCTGTTTGTGGAGGGCCAGACGGTGACTCTACTACAGGCTCAGAGGCTTTTGGGGCTCCTGGCTGCGGCCAGTCCCGATACCCCTAGGTCTTCTCCATCTACGCCCCTTGCAAAGATGGCTGAACGGCCAGAATGTCCACCCCTTGCTACACAGAAACTGGCGCATACTGGTATCCAGGGCATGCTTTCGGGCGATAAGAAGGTGGAATTCCCCTGTGTTCCTCCTTCAAGGGATTCGTTTGGGGACAGTCCATCGGAGGGAACTGGTCCAGACAGATGCCTCCTTGGTTGGATGGGGTGCTGTGCTGAAAGGGAGGACGGTCAGTGGGTCGTGGTGCCCCAGCTGGACAAAAGGTCATATCAATGTGCTCGAGCTGAGAGCTGTTCAGCTTGCCCTACAACACTTCCTGCCTTTGGTGCAGGGAAAGCATGTTCTTGTGCAGACGGACAGCACCACAGTGGTGTCGTATATAAATCATCTGGGGGGCTTGGGCTCACCCCAGCTGCACTCGTTAGCATGCAGCCTTCTGCTGTGGGCACACCAGAACCTGGCGTCTCTGAGAGCAATACACATTCCAGGTGTACTCAACACAGCAGCGGATATGCTTTCCCGGAGTGGTCCCCCAGAAGGGGAGTGGAAACTCAATCCGATGGTTGTGCATCGCCTGTGGGAGATGTTCTGGGAGGAACAGGTAGACCTCTTTGCCTCGGCGGACAACACACAGTGCCAGCTGTGGTTCTCAATGTCCAACCCTCCAGGTCCACTCGGCCAGGATGCATTAGCCCACGAGTGGCCGAGGCTGAGACTGTATGCATTCCCACCCTTTCCACTGATTCCAGCAGTCTTGGACAGGGTCAGGGAAGCGCGTCTCCAACTCCTCCTTGTTGCGCTGAAGTGGCCCAGACGCCCGTGGTATGGGACACTTCTGCCTCTGATAGCGGGAAAACCATGGCAGCTGCCACAGAGGCCAGATCTTCTGTCTCAGGTGCAGGGGAGGCTGTGGCATCCCAACCCTCAGCATCTCAGTCTTTGGGCTTGGCCGCTGAGTGGAGGAAATGGTCTGGTTTGGAATTAGAGCCCGCAGTTTTGAACGTATTGGAGAGTGCACGGGCACCCTCAACCACTTCAGCTTATGGCTAAAGATGGAACATATTTAGCCAGTGGTGTGAGGAGCAAGGCCTCTGCCCAGAATCCTGTGGCGTGAACTCAGTCCTCTGTTTCTTGCACTCACTTTATGACGCTGGCCGTGCTGCATCTACCCTAAAGCTATATTTAGCGTCAATTTCAGCATGCCATGATGAAGGTCCAAATGGTCCGATTGGTCAGCACCGCCTTGTGACCAGGTTTCTCAAAGGTGTTCGTCGATTCAGACCCCCCAGAGTGCAGGCCTTTCCCTCATGGGATTTGTATATAGTTCTGAATGCACTGACTAAGGCTCCCTTAGAGCCCTTGGACTCAATCAGTATGAAACATTTGTCGTTGTAGACCGCGTTCCTGATGGCCATTACTTCAACGAAGAGAGCCAGTGAGATACATGCTCTCTTAGTTAGTGAGGAGTGTTATCACCTTGGCCCAGATGAGTCGAGCATCATCCTCCGACCTAATCCTTCGTTCTTGCCTAAAGTTCTTCCCCAAGGCTATGTTAACACAGAAATGACGCTGACAGCCCTCCCCTCTCAGGTTTCTGAAGGTGAAGACAGTTCTTTGCAGGCTCTGTTCCCAGTGCGAGCCTTGACCCATTATGTGGATAGGACTCGTTCTTTGCGTCAGACAGATCAGTTATTTGTCCGTTTCGGTGCAGGTATGAGAGGTAAGCGTCTCTCGAAACAACGCCTCTCTCACTGGATTGTTGAAACGATTCAACTTGCCTACAATTCAGCTGGTAGGCCCCTTCAGTCATCCGTGAGAGCGCACTCCACCAGGGGAGTTGCGACATCTTGGGCCCTGCTCAAAGGTGTCCCTCTGGCAGATATTTGTGCTGCGGCTAGCTGGGCTTCCGCAGGCACCTTTACGCGGTTCTATCAGGTGAATGTTGTTGCACCTCATGGAGTGGGCTCGGCTATACTCCATTCCTCTGTGCTTTCTCAGTAATGTGTCTTGTTTGCTATTTTGGTTAATAAACTGTGTGGATTAGCAGACTTAACTCCTTGTTTTTCTTGGGATTCCACGTACTCTGGTATTTTCATCCCATTAGTATGTGACTAGCATAGTCCCGATGTGAAATAGAACAAAGGTTACTTATGTAACCACCGTTCTATGAACTAAGGGACTATGCTAGTCTAGCTGTTGCTTCCCTTGCCTCGGGAAGTCTGGCGGTAGTTTTGTGGCACTGTCCAGGTTATATATGGGGGGTGCGGACGTGCTACAGTCGCCGCACGAGCGTACTCTGAAATTCTATCTCGGCTCATCCTACCGGCAGGCAGAAGGATATCTCATTAGTACGTGACTAGCATAGTCCCTTAGTTCATAGAACCGTGGTTACATAAGTAACCTTCGTTTTAATTAGTTGAGTTTCATTCCTTTGCTTATTCCTTTCCTTATTTAAACTTCAGTTTTCCCCTTCACTAGCAAGTAGCCTTAGATTGTGACACTTTTCAGTTATGAGCACTCCCTTTTTTATCCCAATTTAGGTTTGTTATTTGTTCATTTTCTTTACATAACAAAAGCATGTTCCTGCACTTGCGTGCTCCTTTCCCATCAGTCTCCTGGTGCCCTTTTTAACATCTTCGGGCGCCAGGACATCACAGACTTGTATGTCAATTGGGTGCATGCGTCTTGTGATTGGTTTACGTCTTGTGCGTCTTCCCCGCCTGGCTGAATCTCGTTACATGGTTATGTCCTTATGAATGTGTGACGGGTATTTGAGCCCTCTGCTTTATGTGCATGTTGCTGGATTGTAAAGTCACATTCGTATTTTGATCCCAATCAAAATTAACAGTAAAAGGTCTTCATCAAACGCAACCAGTACTCTAGTGACAGGACTCTCTCTTAAGTTTTTATTATCATTTCAGTCAGGTCCACTTTGTCAAAACCCTAAATTATATTATCATTTGCAATATTTGAATTTGGCAGCATGGCTCTGTTCTGGGGCCTCCCCATCCTCCGAGGCGTATGCATGAAAAGCCAGTGGGCAGGGAGAGCCAAAAACCTGCCCTTCCATGCATATGTGTGATGCCATTGGCGAAGAGAGCAGCAGCAAATCCCCAGGGGTACAGAACAGAGCAGCATCAATGACTGCGTCATGATTGAATAAGTCAGATAAACATGTAAAGGAGGAACTGGGGATGGAGGTAGGTCACAAAATGAGCAGAGAAAGCAGCAATAGTAGGCAGGGAAAGCATCTTTAAATAGGGTACCTTGTTTATGATTTGCCAATTGAGTTCCTGAAAGGAATCAGCTGAGCTGTTAGCTGATGTGGGCTTGGCTTGCAATCTGTACCATCACTAATGAAGGCAGGCTTGCAAGCTAGGCGTGACTCTGTGGCCTGCCTGAACTTCCGCTGTGCTCAATTTAGTTAATTCAAACAAGCTTCCAATCCTAATCAGGGCCCATGATTGGGATTCTGTTCAAATTAAAGCTATAGCCTACAATTTCTCTGCCACACACACCTCCCCCACCCCCTCTGTGCTTCTTCCGACGCCATGCGCCCTCCCCTGAAAGCACCGTCTCATCCTCTCGGAAACCGACACGCCTCCTCCCACTGAGAAGAAAGCAGGCTCGCCGCACACAGAGCGCCGGTTTGACGTGGAGGCAAAGAATTGCTGATGTTAGCTTCTTATCTTCATAATGACAACAGTGCTGAGCTGCCTCAACCAAACAAACACGGTGATTTTGTGCACACAATGGGTAAACATGTTAGCTATATTAGCATATAAGGTCTACATAGAGGCTAACTGTAACTAGCGTTGACACCGCAATGTGGATCTCTATCGAGCAAATAAACGCTCACACAGACTTTGCACAACCAATGTGTAAAGCATATTAGCATATAAGTCCAGTGTTCCGTCCAAAACCATTCCCCCATTGAGATTTATTTCCTGTTCTCACAACCAATGCTCACAACACACCGGCATTTAGAGGCTAACGATAACCTAATTTCAATAGTAAGTAGGCTGACAGAAATAACGTTACTAAGGTAAGCTTTCACTGCAGTAAGCCAGCACTGACCTAATACTTATCTATGAGTTATCGACGTTGCAGCATACGATCAATATTACAGAAATATAAATCAACTTCTACAATAAAACAAATGATTGCCTGTTCAACAGAAACGCCACAGTGACTGCATCGTTCCTTAGGCCCAGCGAGTCCTGTAGCCATCTCCACCGTGGAAAGGCTTCTGTATTTATTCTCGTTAGAGATCTGGCTTGATCCAGCTTTCTCTTCTCTTCAGCCTTTTCGACCGCAGGCTTTCTTATTCTAGTCCTCTTGGTCGGTGCGGCAAGCAGAGGTGAGACAGGCGGTTGCCCAGAGCTTTCCTTCTCCATGTCTGTGCAGTTTGTTGTTGTTCTTCTTCTTCGGCGTGTTTTGGCACTTGGCAACTGTGACGTCTCAGCAGGGTGGCTTTGGGGCACAGCAGAAGAGGGAGGGCAGGAGAACTGGAGTGCCAAATTTGAACGAGGGAGAGAGATACACGGCAGCAGAAAAAGACTTGCGGAACCGAGCCAGGGAAACGCCTATTCGACCCGAATGATTCCTATTGGTCAATTTCTTTGCGTGACTGCAGCCTCCAGAGAGAGTGTATTTTTTTGGTTCCTTTTGCTATGAGTAGTGTGCAGGAGATACTTTAGAGCCATAATCATCATCAAACTGAAGATACTGATTTTAACCTAGGGAAAAATCGTAGGCTATAGCTTTAACCCAACTCAAGCATGTTGATTTATTCAATTATCAAGAACAAGCTTCCAGATCTGATCAGGGTCCAGGACTCGGACCGCATTCTTGTTAAGGGCAATTCCACTTTGCAAAAGCTCAGAGGCCAAAAATTAGTTTCCAAAAAGGAGGGAAAACAGTGCTTGAAATGAACAGATCAGATGTTCTGCTTTGTAGAACAAAAGTTGTTTCGGTTGGGATGATGTCGTGAAGATAGCTATGGTGCATTGAGGGGGACATGCTTTTTCATGTTTTTCCGCCATCAGAATAAGTAAACTTGTTAAATAAGTAAACTTTTTCTTATCCAATGCTTTACTTCTGTAATACTAGTGTCCACATTGACAAGGTGACAACAGCACAAAATGGGTTGTTCAAAGCATTATATTCAAAATTCCTTTCAAATAAACTACATAGTTTCATGGCTGTAACGTCAGTCACAAAAGTCAAATGGACAGAGTGCTGTAAAAAAATCCTGAATATTCTGAATTATCCACATATTTATTAGAGTTAGCATTAACCTAAAGCACGATTCATTTGTTGCTTTTCATGTATCAATCTTGCCGGAGAATGCAATAAAGTTGGTAATAAACAGTCACATGTAACATCAGCTACGAGTAAACCCAGGTCTGTTACATCAGTCAACTCATTTAGATGCACACCATCCGTCAAATAAAGTTTCCCTCTGTCTGGCAAATTCCATGAAGGTTTCACCATCTCTCTTCTGGGCTTTTCTAAATTTTTGTCAATATGCTTCTGGGACCAGTTCATAAGCTTTCAGAATATGATTTTAAACTGTTCATAACTCTACCTGGCTTCAGCAGACATGGCTGAATAAACTTCTTGTGCTTGGCCTTTAAGAACAGTCTGAAGAAGTACAGTCCAGGACTCCTTTGGCCATTTTAAATTTTGAGCAACTCTAATTGTAGAAAATATTTTTCCTCTTATTTCTCATTAAACAATGGAACCAATCTTGCTTGTCTTGTTATATCAAAATACTGTGAATCAGATGAAGAATGAGATGTAGGGCTCAATTCCATTCTTTTAAATTCAATTAGCTTTTGAATTTGTAATTCTAGTGACCTAAATTCCCTTACCTCTCTTTCTCTTTATGTTTGAAATTCTAATTTTCTGAGTTCAAATGTGTCAGTAGGTTTTACTTTTACAATCGAAAGAGCAGAGCTATCAAACACACCCTCATCAATAAAATGATTTATATTTTAAAATGCTCCCATAGATGCTCGTCCTAAATGAGTTGCCGCAGTCAAAAGATCAGACTTTTTCACAGTGCCGACTGCTTCCACCTAAAATTAGATGCTCACCATTGCACAAGAAGGGGAGGACTTGCTTCTTGATGTGGTTAAAGGAGGTATCATTCTCTAGCCTGACTCCAAAATTTCATTTCACTTCAGTACTCAGTCTGATCACTCGGACCTCTGCCTCATTTACCATCCGCAGAAAATACGCCTGACCAACCAACGAACAGTCCCCTGCGAACCGTGACTGTGGTTGACCTTGGTTGACCTCGGTTCACCATGGTCAACCATGGTTAAAGCATGGTTAAAAAATGGCCGACCATGATCGCCATCCACCTGCTTAATTTTTTGCAAATGGTTAACCATGGTTGACCATGGTCAACCGAGGTCAACCAAGGTTTGGTGTTCCATTTAACAAAAATGTCAACACCATGGTTTGACCAGGGTTGACCATGGTTACTTGAACCAGGGTCAACCAAGGTCAACCACGGCCACGGTTCGCAGGGGAAGGCGCCGAGAGCCATGATGTAGCCACTGTGCTGAGTCTGAAATTGTAGTCTCGAAATCAACAGTGGCCACGGACATGGATACACTGGAGGCCATTTGCTCTGTCGTGGAGAAAATCCGGGTATCAGCGACTTATAGCCACAACAAGATGAATGTTTGGTTACTTTTTTGAATGGAAATGATGTTGTGGCGCTACTCCCTACAGATTGTCATATCTACTTAATAGCCATCATGAAATAGGCACCCTGTTCATCTCTGTGAGAGACAGTTTAGGGCTTCTGGTGTTACATTGCCCACGAATTTCACACTATTTAAGTTAGCAGCGAACTTAAAAGCCGTGTCTTTGTTCATGTCATAAGACCTATTCGCTGTCTCAGTGTTATGTTGTCATTATCCATGAATGAAATGGCTGTCTGAGACAGCCGAACGCTTAGAGCCAAACTGTGTTGCTATAAAGTTAGATAGTGAGCTCGGTATGATGTTAGCGCAAGTATGGTTAACGGTTCAGTTTTCGTGTCAACGCAGATTTCGTCCTGATGTAAATAATGCGTTATTCTCGCTGATTCTGCCGTTGGTTTCTCGGGTTCTTACGTTTTTTTTTACAGCAGCAGTATCTGCAGGAAAAACGATAGCTCAACAGTTTGTTTCTTGTAAGGAGAACAGAAAGAGCACCTTTGGTTCTTTTAAGTGAATAGAAGGCTGTTTGGTAGATGGGCATATGTATGGATACAGTGTTAACAATGTAATCAGTTTGTTTTCGCTGCATTCCTGGTATGAAGGACTGTAAAGGGAAGTACTAGGTGGTTGAGCCAGCCTGAATCCCGCCTAGTGATTAGTTTACAGGTACACCAATGATTTTAAACTTCTGACTAGCGCCCCCCCACCAAGAAGTAAACACTTGTCAATGACGACTACCCAGACTCTGTGTACGAACCAAAACGAAGTAGCAGAGTCTGCTTTTACCAGGCTAATCATTCTCTTGTATTTCTGTGGATAGGCCAGGTTGTAGTGTTGATGATTGGAAGTTAGACTGAGAGTATAAATAAATCTGGTATTAGCCCTAGTGAAGACATAGATCAGTGCAGCTGTTGGGCCCTTGAGTAAGGCTCCTAACTGTATCTTGTTCCAGTGGGGGATTGGCCCCCTGCTTTGTTGAATCAATTATAAGTTTCTTTTGGGAAAGCATTAATCTAATAACTATTTTCAGGCCCAGTAAAGTATTCAGTTCTGAATCAAATCTTACTGAATTTATTTTAGTGTGTCGGGACAGGGAATTTTACTATATGGTATTAACCCCTTAAACTCGTAGGTTCAAATTAAGAATGCCCATAAATATTCTGTATCCACTCATTGCAGCACTTCATTCTACCTACATCACATTGATATTGAAAGAACATTCTAACAAAACTGGGGTGCCATATTTTCTTATGATCGCAGCATTCCATAAAATTGAAAATATGTAGATCTTGTGAATCATTTTATGCTCATCTGCCTTTAATGCAGCAGGACATATTTGGGATTTTTGGAAACAGGTATCTCCACTAGAATTTAAAATAGGCCTGAAGTTCCACAGGTTTGAATACAGCCAGTGGATTTGATGTGCCCATATATGGGTGGAGGCAAATTGGGGCGTGGCCATGCCCCTCGAACACGTCAGCACACCCGCAACGGCCAGTTTTGGGGTTCGAGTAGAGATCGGCTGCGCCATATCCTGCCCCGCTGCCCGCCTCCTGAAATAGCAGACGACAGCACTCCATAACATTTTTGCTCATTTAATTCAATTCAATTTATTTCTGTAGCGCTTTTCACAGATAGACTGTCACAAAGACGCTTTACAGTAAGAGATTAAATAAATGAAAGGGCAGTGCCCAGCCTAATCCCCACTATAGCCAATGAGAGGGGAAAAAACTCCCAGTAGGGAGAAAAATCCTCAAACAGTGGTGAGAAAAAACTCCCCAGTGGGAAGAAATCTCAGGAGGAACCCGGTTATAGTGGGGAAGCCCATCCTCCGCTGGCTAGCTAATTAATAATAAAATAAAGTAATTATAGAATAAAATGGTAATAGAGTTCAATTAAAGTCCATCTAAACAGTGGGGTCTGTAGCTCCAGGAAGTGGCATGTTGAGGATGGAGCAGAACTGGATCAGGACCGGATCAGGACAGCAGGACAGCAGCAGCCAGCGCTCATGGTGAGGGACAGGGCTCGGACGGTCCAGGACTCAGGGTTGTGGAGGGAAAGATCCTCGGAAAAAGACACAGAAAGAAGGGGGATGAGGAACTGGATAAAACTACTGCATATTAATAAAAATACTGTCCTGTGTCAAATGCCAAGTAAGAATTTAGGAGCAGTTGGTCAGGAAACAGTCAACACACAGGCACAACGTTATTTGCGCTTTTTGTGTTTTGTTGTTGCATGAATATAATTCAAATTACTGCCCAGTGGGCCGGTTACAACTCAACCTCCCGCCGAGTCTGCGCTACAGGGCTCATAGGGTTTTTGGGTTAAATCCACCTGGTGCTCGATTAAACACTGTAAAATGCTGCCATGATACTTTTAGGTTAAATAATTTCATCAACAGCTTTAATCACCTTACACAAACTCTTTAGGTTCTCAAGAGGCAACCTCTGTTTTCATATCTTTATTAATGCGAATAAGCGCATATTTGTAAGTAAAAGCATGAAGGGAGGTTTTAGTGGAAGGCTGTCCTTGTGTTCTGAATAATCCCTAAATCTATTAAATCCATTAAGTTACTTTGGCACATCATTGGTAAGCAAATCTGTGTGACGGAACACACAACTCAGTGATTTATCCTTAGTACCCAGAGTAAGTGCGGTATTAGGGCTCTGTCCATCAGAAACAAAAATGGAAGAATAAAACCAAATAATTAAAATAAAATTGTGTAATGATGGGGCAACCCTGCACAAATCTGCTCACTCCATCGTCATTGACCAAACCTGGCAACCCCGAAGCAGGGAGGAGATTAGAGTAGAGGCATGACGGATATAAGCAGCAGGCAACACATTTTGTGTTAAAGGCGTATTTCCTGGTCTAACTGGGAGACTTTGCTCAGGTGTGCCACTGTGACTGGCTCCTGTAAAGGTCCCCATTTCCTTTCCAAATTGATAGAATACATGCACACAGGCAGCCCTAATTTTACAACCTGAACACAGTCAGCAAACGCAATTGCTACCGGTATTGCAGATCGAAACTGGCCATGTCTGACTCCATTCCAGTAATTTAATGACAGGCAGCAACAGTGCAAATGTGGAGGGGTTGTCAAAAGGTTCATCTAAGGCAAATTAATTCCCCATGGGTGCGGCGGGGGTTAAGTTCCAGCCAATTAGATCCACTTGAGGGAAGCATCCAACAGTGAGCCCCTCACGCCAGCAGGGGATGAAGCTGCCTCGACTGTCCCCCACACAGTGCGTGGAGGGGTTTGTTTAGATAGAGGTCGATTCATCAACCAATGCATTTGTGGGCCATTTAAACTGTATACAGAACGGCTCTCATGGTATTAAAAGAAGAGAGAGTTAATTATTTGTATTTCACCCCACACAAAGAAAATACGCACAGGTGTAAAAATCTCCCCTTGTCCTCCTCTTCCCGTTTGACCCCACCACCATTTTTTAGGCATTATTTATTGGGTGCATACTAAAAGTGAAAATAAAAATGGAAAGGGAAACAATATGAATAATTTTTTTATATTCCAAACAGCTCCACTGGGATTCAATCCCATGAAACCCTAGAGCAAGATTGTTTGTGGTGAAAGGTAGTCTGGGTGAGTCAAAATGCAAATGAGGTGTACAATGCAAATCTGGCACAGCACCAGCTTTATGAATTGACGCACCTGATAATGCGCAGTTCAACTCATAATGATTCAAACAAATTTAATTCAGAGCACAAAGCAACTAAAATGGGCGAAGGCAAAAAATAGGCCATTTGCAATGGTCATCTGTCCGTCCTGAGATGCACAGCCTTTCTCCACTCCACTTGTCTAAGTCACATACAAAATGCAAACGTTAAAATCCATGCCTTAAAAAAATTAAACATTAATATAATTCCCATAAACCCCATTTATCAATTTCAGTACAGGGCGCTCAGAGTGCTCTTGGCCATGAATATAATAAAATTGTAATGTAAAGGGGAAAAAGCATAAGGCACTGAAGGTGTTACATTATTAATTATTAATTCATACAGAGCTTGGAAGAAATTCCCCCAGACAAAATTACTTTGCAGTCGGCCAACTCGTTCAAAGTTTGTTTCTGAAAATCGTGTGGTTAGTTTAAGAGCTTCCATTTTGGTAAATTCCTCAACAGACTCCATTTTGTCTTGCAGACTTCTTCATGCATCTCCTGCCATCGACCCTCAGCAAATTTGCAACCAAAACTGGGGCCAGTATGACTATCAGTGTATCATCAACCGGATTAGTGGACTGATTAAAAGTTGCAACAGCTTCTTCATTGTTTTTTTTTTTTTTTTTTTTGCTTCAGTCACTGTTCCAGCTGTGTCGGGGGTCCATGCTTACCCACAGTGTTCGTGCAGCTAACTCCATGACCCAGCTTTATGAAAGAGGACACTGGCATGCTCACAGCCTGTTATCTTCAGAGGCGTGAAGCCTTGTTTTAATCGGGAATTTTCCGGAAGCCTGCGTTTCCCTGCCTGCCCCGCACCTCCCTCATGACCTCATGTAATCGAAGTGGTGTTCGGCCGATGATATGCGCTGGCTTTCCACATTGTATATTTTAATTGCTATTATTCTTTTACTTTGTGAATCTATTTATCCATTCTCCCAAGCTTTAGTGTAAACAAAATTAGTTGAACTTGTACTGGGATTATCACTGTATTTTAATAAGTCTATTAAATCAAGCTGCATGGTCCTTGCATTTTTTGAGCCGTGAAGCCACATTACTGGTGTTCAGCATGTTGCTGTAATTTTTACCTGTATTCAGATCAAATGCAGTATTGAGGTTCTGCAAGACAAATTAGTGGAATTAGCTGAAAAGCTTAGGGGCAGATCCTTGATGGTAGTGTTCTCCAGGATTCTACTGGTACCACGTGCAAGCAGAGGGAAGCAGAATTTTATCTGGAGGTTTACCACGTGGCCACGAACCTGGCGCAGGAAAGAGGGGTACAGGTTTATGAGGCACTGGAACAGGGGTGACCTGTACATGCCGGATGGGCTACACCTGAACCGGAGGAGTAACTTTGCACTGGGTCAGCATATGTTGAGGGTAGCACAGGGTTAATTAAACTAGGGACTTGGGGGGCAGGGAGGTTTGAGAGTGTTATAAATAGGGAAATGCTAACTGCCCTGATGGACGCTGACAGTGCTCCATGCACTATTGATGATATTTTTTTAAAGCAACAAAGCGTAGTGGGGGTCTTGGAGCAGCAGGCAGCTGGGAAATCGAAGGATAAGTGCAGTAGTAATAGCCTGAAATGTTTTTATTTAAATGCCAGAAGCATAAAAAATAAATTTCCAGAACTTGAGGCTGTTATGATTATTGATGGCTATGACGTAGTTGGGATTACAGAGACATGGCTTAGTGAAGAGGATGGAGATGAATATAATATAGAAGGTTATAAGCTCTTAAGGAAGGATAGATCTAATAGGAGAGGAGGGGGTATAGCACTCTATGTGAACGGAAACATTAATGTGCAGGGAATTCCTGAAATCGAACATCTCTTGCCCTGTGAAGTTATCTGGGTCGGGCTCATTTACAAACACGAGACAGGTTTAAACATAGGAGTATGCTGTCGACCGCCAGCTATGGACAGTATTGTAAATGAAATGCTCTTTAAGAGGATTAGGCAAGCTTGTAGAGGAGGAGGGACTATTATTATGAGAGATTACAATTATCCTGGTATCAATTGGGAAATTGTGAAAGGACAGAGTAAAGGGGAGGAAAAATTTCTAGATTTTATAAATGAATTTTATAAAAATTTTTATAAATTTTTTTGGTGCAGTATATGTTAGTAAACCTACAAGAGAGAAGGCAATTTTAGATTTAGTGCTTTGTAATGACCCTGATAGAATTTGCAATGTACAGGTACTGGAGCCACTTGGGACTAGTGATCATTCTACTGTTAGTTTTGATGTTTCATGACAAGTTAAAAAGTTATCTTCGAAAACCAAAATGTTCCATTTTTGGCAAGCAAACTTTGACAGGATGCGCTCATATTTAAGCAAAATAAAACAGGAGACACTCCTGGATTGTAAATCTGTAAATGAGATGTGGGATAGATTCAAGGGGGTTTTACTTGATTCACAATGCAAATTCATTCCAAAGGTGTCCAAAAGTACAACGTAATTTGAAAAAGCAAAATCCTCAGTGGATGACCACTGCTATTCGTAGGAGTTTGTGGGAAAAAAATGAATCGTTATAAGATATACATAAAGGAAAGCAATGAGAATACAAAGGCCGAATGCTGTAAAATTCGGGCTGTGATCAAAATAGAGCTGCGGAATGCTACAAGACTGTATGAAAGGCAAATTGCAGAAGGGGCAAAAACTAATCCTAAGCGCTTTTTTTAGTACTGTAGCAGAAAAAGGAAAGTCAAAGAGGAGGTTAAGTATTTAAAGAATGAAGATTGATCGCATCTGTACGAGAATAAGGATATTGCTGATACCTTGAATAGTTACTTTGTTGAGAATTTTACCTCGGATTTTTATTCAGCCAGAGGGCATGTCCAATGCTCAAGATTATTTAGCAGAAATTGAGTTAGGGATAATGAAGTATTAGACAAGTTGCATAAACTAAAGACAAATAAGGCAGCGGGTCCTGATGGCTTATACCCTAGAGTGCTCGGGGAAGTTAGTGAGATCATCTCTAAACTGCTCTCTGCTATCTTCAGATGGTCTTTAGAAACTGGAGAAATACCAAATGATTGGAAACAGGGCAATATGATACCAATATATAAGAAAGGGGACCGTACTGAGCCAGGAAATTACAGGCCAGTCAGTTTAACTTGCATTGCATGCAAAATACTGGAATCTATCATACAAGACGAGGTGGAATTATTTTTTGAACGTAATAATATCTTGAGGGATAGCAAACATGGTTTCTGTTAGGGAAGGTCATTCCAAACAAACCTTCTGGAATTCTTTGAAGAGGCCACCAAGACTTATGATCAGAGCAGGGCTTATGACATCATTTATTTGGATTTTCAGAAAGCATTTGATACAGTACCGCATGAGAGACTAATTTTTAAAATGAGCTCCGTTGGAGTTATAGGAGGTATTCTGGAGTGGATTCAAAGCTGATTTCAGTACAGAACACAAATAGTGGTGGTCAGTGGAATCTCATCTGAATTAGGTATGGTGGGGAGTGGCGTCCCTCAGGGATCGGTGTTGGGACCCCTGCTGTTCCTCATCTACATTAATGACCTTGATAGGAATATTGAGAGCAAATTAGTTAAATTTGTAGATGATACTAACTTGGGAGGTTTGGCAAATAGTTTAGAGTCCACTAAAGTGATTCAGGATGATTTGGATAGAATCCAAAATTGGGCAGAAATGTGGCGAATGAAAATTAACGTAGTGAAATGTAAAGTTCCATATGTGGGTAATAATAATATTAGACAGGATTACTTCATGGGAGGTTTAAAACTGGAATGTGCTCCACATGAAAAAGATCTGGGAGTGATTGTTGACCAAACCCTCACAGGTTCCAGCCATTGTGCCATAGCAGTTTAAAAGGCCAACAGGATGCTGGGATATACAGCCGAAAGTTTTGAGTATAAATCCAAGGAGGTCATACTTCTCTTGTACAACACATTCGTCAGATCACATCTAGAGTATTGCGTACAGTTCTGGGGACCATACTTTTAGAGAGATATAGAGACTCTAGAAAAAGTTCGGAGAAGAGCCACTAAGCTAATTCCTGGTATAAAAGATGAAAGCTACGCGAAGAGGCTGACGATCCTTAATCTCTTTAGTCTTAGGAAAATGAGACTTAGGGGCGATCTGATTGAGGTCTTTAAATATGTTAAAGGGATTAACAAAGGGATTCATGTAGGATTACTTAGGCCAAGTTTTATGAGTAGTACTCGGGGTCACAAATGGAAGTTGGCCAACGATAAATTTAGCAATGATATTAGGAAATATTTTTTCACCCAGAGAGTAATCTCAGTGTGTAATAGCTTGCCTGGTCATCTTGCTGAGGCAGAAACTTCGGGAATTTTCAAGAACATGCTTGATTTAGCACTAGATACCATTGAGTTATTGAGTATCTGAAGTGATAGATTCACTATAGTAATAAGAAACTGGTGAGCCTAGTTGGGCTGAATGCCCTGTTCTTGCCACTCCTGTAATGTTATGTTATGTTAAATGGTCAAAATCGTGCTTCATTTTAGAGGCTTATTTCTTGATGATGTGCTTAATTGAGGCAGCTCACTAGTTCCACTGCAGTCGTTCACAGAGCCCCCATTTCCCATCCAAACCAATGGAAACATAAAAATAAAAAAGCGAGAATTACCCGTATTGTAACATATCTATAATGTGCACATGTATATAACATCAGGGTAACTACACAGAAAATAAGATTGATTTAATAATAGAAACAGCGTGGGGGAAAAATGATTGCATAGAAATAGTCAGGAAGTCTCCTTGGTTGTTCTGCGTAATCTGTCATTGCAGTGATTGATTAACAGGGCCCAGGCTGCCACAGCATTAGCACACAGCACCTGAAGACGCGCCACAGGAACCGCTAATGAAGGAAAACTCCCCACCTCCAGCAGTTTTTAATCACAGCCACCAATGCTGAGCAATCACTGCTCCAGTCCTGCGACAATTTTTCCTGACTGACAGCGCATTGGCTGCGAACACCGGGCAGCCTGTCACAGTATTTCACACCATTGCTCTAGATTTCCTTTGGGAAGGCAGTCCTTACGAGTCATTCATTTCATGAAGCTTTTTTATGCAGTTACAGAAGGAGATGATTGAAATCCGTTTGATACTTGATTTTTTTTTAACTTATTTTTGTTTGTGTTGTCTGGACTGGATTGTCTTTATTTTACTTTAAAGTCTGGTTCTTCTGGGGTGCAGATCGTAGGACTCATCTTATTCAAGAAAGACCTGCATTCACTCTAAGATGTTTATTTATTTATTTTCACTTTTTATTTATTTTCCCTTTTTGGGGGTGTTGGGCCTCCACAAGTTGCCAGATCAACTGTTTGAAGCCTTAGTATAGCGTTTACACGTGTAAAACTTTACTGTAGGGATGGTGTATCTGTCTTCTCAAAGATATTATCTCATTTGGTGGTTTGATGATGATGACAGGGAGCACTGTCCAACATGTTGTTCCAAAATCCTCCACATGAGTTCAGTTGGTTTGAGATCTGGTGACTGCAGATAGTGGCGTATGCTTAGGATCATATCCATACTCATAAAACCATTCATTAACTCCTTGTGCACTGAAGGGTTTGGCCTATTATCATCCTGGAAGAGACCTCTCCCATCATAGCAGGAATGCTTCATCATAGGATATAAAGGTGATCACGCAGAATAACCCTGCATTGATTTACAGTTATCCTTCTGCCTTTTAGGGGAAGAGTAGATCCAAACCTTGCCAGGAAAATTAACAGAAGCATCTGCATTTCTTATTTTTGCCCATGCACTTATTCAGGTTTTAATTTAGGGTTTTAATTTGTCAGCCGTCCTTGTGTTGCACATAATATACATGGGACATGGTCACGAGTCCAAAACCTTGTTTTATTTTGTTTGTCTATAATCTCTGGCTCACGCATTGTCTGCCAATTGTCGGTAAGAGGTACTTGCGGGATGTGGGTAAAACCGAAAAAGTCCATGTGTTCAGCGGACTCCAAATCATTGTATCATTACAAAGGACACCTTTTACCATTTCATTCACAGAGGGATGGAACCGAGTAATTATGGGCCCAGGATACATTGGGACAGTGTGATAGAAGGAAACACTCTTCTCCTCCCCCCCCTTACCCATCATTCTGTCTGTACCAGGCTATTCAACCAATACTCTCCCATTGTTATCTTTTTATCTTTTGAATGTCCCTCCAACCCTCCTCTGTTGATCATTCATTGGGTTTCTCTGCCATTTGTCCTTTTGTATCCAATCAGTTCAATCTTAACTGTAAATAACAGCCGTCTTGTTTCAGCATAAATCTCTGAGCCTCCATCTTTAGGGTCTTTTGGCATTCTGGTACCAGACAGAGCCACAGATTTCAGCAGTTGGTTTTCATTTGTATTGTTCACCACTTGTTCACAATTTTACCAGTACAATAAACTTGATAAAGACTATTGGCTGTAATCTCTCAGTTCTATGATAACAGCCCAGAAACTGCAATGTTTTAATTGGGCTAAAGGGTTCCTGCAAGGCGGAGCCCTTAAAATAATCTTGATGTTTCCCAGCTTTTATGGTGCAAGGCCCAATGTGATGTCAGTTTTTCATAAAATATTGGTTAAAGGAAGGGAAGTCACGCATCATAGCTGTTGGGGTTCAAGTCATGCGACAAGGCTGCTATGGGCACTCTTGGCTAAAATAACACTGAGTTAGACAGGTGTGGGGTGTGTGTCTGTGTGAATGTATGTGCATGTATTTCCTGTATCTGCACATGTTTATCTACACTTTTTGAGACTAAAAAAATACCTTGTAGGGACATGAACACCCCAAGATGATCCAAAAGTCTGAATGTAGCACCATGGAGGTATTATTTCCAGTGCCCATCAGGGAGTGGCCAAAATCTGGAATAGGATTAGGTCCAGTTTAGTTGTGCGTTTATGGTTTGGTCTAACCCTAGTTTATAAGTAAGGTATTACAATATTGCTTCAGGTTAAAGTGAAAATTCAGTGAAAAACTATTTTTTCTTGGGGGGTTGTAGGTTGGGGCTTAGGTTAGGGGTAACAAATGGAGTTCAGATTATGATTGATTTTAGAATTTGGGGGTACTTTTGTGTGTTTACCTTTCCTTCATCCATCCTTGATATCTCTCCCCCCCACTCCCTCTGTCTGACTGTCTCTCCCTCTCTGAATTGAATGATGCAGTCTCGCCAGCACGGAGCTCTTGTGTTTGCACAGAGGACCAATGATTATCCGGTCCACCTTTCCCAGTTGTCAGTTAGACTCAAGCTGATGTTTATTCTGCAGCAGAAGCAGTTCACATCCGAGCCACAGAGTGCAGATGAAGGTTTTAGGAACTCAGACAAATGCAAATTAGTCAATGTTATATCAAAACAGAAAGACGCAGACGCCTGCTCTGAACTAACATCAGCATGTTAAAAGCAAATTAATATGCGCACGGTAAATGGCGGAAAGGTATCAGTGTCCTTGCGCTAATGAAATCAGTGCGCATGACATGCTAGAAATGGTGTTAACGGGTGGTGTTCGTTGACAAGTTAACCTGAGGAATGATTATTCAGGACGTTGAGGAGGACTTAAACACGTCTAATTACAGCTCTCATAGTGTCACATTTACTCTCATAAATCCGGGTGAATGTGAGACACTTGTTGCAGGACTGAAAGTCTTTGTTTTCAGTCTGAAAATAAAATATGATCTGTGTGAAGAAACTAGGGTACCCAGAAATAACCGCAGTGAACACAGTGAGAACATGCAGACTCTCCACAGCGAAGATACAGGCTGAGATTCAAGCCCAGGTCTGCAGTCCTGTGAAGCTGCAGTGCTAATGGCCATGTGAATTGTGCCTCTCCTGAACCGAATATCATCTCAAATACACACTATCTACTTCTAGCAGGAAAAAAAAAAGTGAGGAATATAGATTTTTAAGGTAGATTACTGCTATAAAAATACCATTACCATTTCCACATTTTTCACGCGCCATTTCTCAAAAACCGCTAGTCCCATTTTAATGAAGTTTGGAACATAAATAGTTTACAGCATGATGGTTGTCCTGAACCTAAAAAATATGGCCCTTTTGGTACTCTTCTAATTTCAGGGGGTGCTGAATTTATAATGAAGCAGAGAATTTTCAAGTCAAGAGCAAAATTTCAAAAAACCTTGGCATTTTGTTAAAGCATCCAACAACTCTCATATCTTATTTCCCCACCAGGAGCAGTGTTGAGTGACAGAGCACCAGCTCACTTTTAAAGGAGAATGAAAGGGAATTGATCTTTTCACTCTGTCATTAAAAAGGGCTCTTGGAATATGAATGGATGGTGAGATGAAAAGACTCCACAATGTGGGCTCTTCCTTTGCCTTTTTATCCATTCAGAATAGTTTTTAAAAACCCTGGTGGGGACCTCTCTTTCCTGCCATTACCGTTCGCCTGATGGCAGATATGTATTGTGAGGCGCAGGTTTGTGGTTTGTAACTGATCCATACTGCTGGATATTCACCGGGGGAGATTGGGGATGAAGCAGAGGACCTGAAGTGACCCCCAGGTGGGACTCAAACCCATAACCTTCACCATCTGTACACACATCCCAGCACTGGGATCACAGGCTGCTGTCTGTACAGAGTGTGTTTAAGGCCTGAAATTAAGTATGTACATATAGTAACTACAACGTATACATTGCTGTATATTGTACAACGCTGTAGTAGATATTACTGTGTACTGTAGCATATTATTCCTCAGAATAAAATGAAAGTTCAGTCTTCAAACTTTTTCATCTGACCTATGTGCCCCATAAGCATGCTACATAAATGAAAATCAAAATATCAAAAATAGACATGGGCAACGCTCTCTCTCTAATGGGTCAACTGGGGCGGTAAACAAGCCTCATAATAAAAAAATATATATAGAATATAAACTTAATAAAAAAGAACTGGGGACATGGTCTTGATTAAAAAAATGCAAATACCTTTTCAATAGGATACCCCATGGTTTGATTAAAAGAACTTATGATGGCATTTGATTTGAACAGAGCTATTATTCGCCTGCTGGATGAATGAATTTGGCCCGTGTTTACAAACTTTTAAGTGCACGGCGTGGCAAAAATATCCATTTTGGAGGTAGATTTCAAATAGCCCGCGATGACGTGATATCCCAGCTACGGCCCTGATTGAATTAAAGCCATCTAATTTGAGAAATTATCTGTTCGTCCAGTCTAGACCTCCAGGGGATGTGAAATTAGTTCGACAGAAGTTGTTGAGAGTTGTCCCGAGTTCGACTTCTTCTCAACAATAGCAAGAAAGGTGAGTGTATTTTTTACTGTAAATCTACATAGTTAGTTGACAGAATATCCTGTGACCCTATAAGTTTCAGTAAAATATACCAAGGAATAAACCAGCGCCAGGCGTTCAAAACCTACCAGTGTTCTGACAAATTTTGCTACCTATGCCACCTCGCGAACACCGGTCACAAGATTCATTCACTTATACCCTTCAATTCGAGACTGCAAGGATGGAAATCTGAATAATCAATTAGGAAAAATTCTCGGCTCTCGCTTCTGTATATCGTTTAAACATTTTGTTAATCGGATTATGAAAGAGGACTGAAAATAAGCGCCCGCTTTTTGTTTGGGTGTAAAAGCGTGTATTTAAGGAGAATAACATTGTAATTGATTAAGCATTGAACTCTGCATAAGTCTTGTTTTAATATTTGTTGATGACATTGCTTCGGCTTCCTCCCTCTCTCATCTGCTGTCTAGTGAGCATTTCAGGTTGATATACTGAGTAATAACGCCGAAACTTAAACTGGCCCGTCATTCTGCGAATAGTCTTACTAAACTAGTTAATCGTCTGATTGCTAATCAAGCAAAGGGAGGTTTCTGCCTCACCAAACTAACCTCCGACTGCACGTCACTGTGTTTTACTATGAATTATTCACAGTAGCTCATTGAAACTATCATGGGAGGAGGGTATATGGACATTATAAAAACAGTGTAAAGTTTTTTTTTTTTTTTGTGGGTTATTGAAGGGGGAACGTTTATGGGAGGGAAAACAACTGCCGGCATCAGCGACTTCACTGCATTTTATACAGTAATGGGCGAGTAAGCATGTTTGCCCTCCCACTGATAATTTTGAATTTTTGCAGGCCATTGATCCAAAAAAAAAACACAGGCAACCCATTCATACCATTTTTTAATATCAATGCAAAATCTAATGTTTGTTGAACATAATTGGGTGAAATTCAATGCATTTTCCATTAAAAAGGGCCTAATACTTCAGAAAAGGGGTTGATGACTTTAGCATCAATTATTTCTGTTAGGGTACCCTAATGGATAATTTGGCCAGGTTTATTTCTGAGTAGACAGCATTTTCAAAAATGCCCTCAGGCTTCACCCCCATTTTTCACAATGGGTTTTGTTGATAAATGCAAATCAGCCATTTTTGGGACCCTGTGGCTCTGAGACCCTTTCCTGTAAAGGTTGGACTTGTGGCAATTCTTCGCCTGTGTCTTCTGTACTTACCTGCAAAAAATCATTAGAAAATAATAAAAACTTTTTTCTCAGCAACTCAAGGTTGTCATTTTATTCATTTGTATTGCCCATGCCTATATAGTATAATAATAATATCACTGTTTCTTGTAATTATTTTACATAGTTGGTCTTGTTGTCCTAATTCCACAGGTAAAGTCTGCTGGAGGAGTTGCAGGTGATCGCAGAGTGCAGTCACAGAAGCAGTCACAAGCCCTGCAGTGAGAATGAATCTGTTGCTGTGAGATCTGAGATGAGAAAGCAGTCTGACAGCTCGTTAGCATAGGCTGTCCTAATGAGAACCCAACTCCCACATTTTGTCTTTTTATTTATACAAACTTAAGGTCTGGATCACACCAGATCCTGCCTGCTTAGAACAGGGAGCTTCAAATCTGTCAAATCTCTAATCACTGTGCAGCTGTCAGAGACATCCAATCAGATTCCCCCTAACGTAATGTGACATCATCCCGCCGTTCTGCTCTGGCTAGTTACACAACAGCAGACGTGTGAAACAGAAATATGGTGTACAAAGGAAATCCTCTCAACTGAAGCTGAAGTCCTTCTTTTTCACTCCTGATGTGCTTCTCCCTCTCTCTCTCTCTCTCTCTCTGCTCCCTTTATCCACGGCCGATAAAGATATAGTATCCATGCGTAATGAATCACAGTGTGACCGGCGTTGTTGCCTTGCAGTAAGAGCCAAGCCTGAGAGTCTATCTGACTGAAGTTTGTATTTTCTCTCTTTCTTTGTGTGGTTTTGTTACTCCTGCAGGACACAGATGTGTGTCAGGCTAACTGAAGACTCTAAATGACTCAAATGTATGAGAGCATGAGTGAATGGTATGTGATTCCTGCAGTGTATTTGGAACTGTCTCAGCGGTCCCTGTCAAAGTTCTTGCCTCAAGCCCAGTGCATGCTGGGACAGCCAGCCCCAACAGCTATAATCACAAAAAATCCAGTTAGAAAGTGTGCGGACATATGGATGGATAAATGGACGGGTGGATGGATAGATGATGGATGGATGGATGGATAGTATCGATAGGAATAGGCTGGGGGCTGCGTTACCTCTGAATAATATTGATGATATGCATTTAGCATTACTCTATAGATTGACTATCTCTCAATATTGTACAGATACAGATATTTAATCAGGGCAGAGACAGAAAAAAGGAGTGAGAAAGAGAGAGCAATAAAGCACCAATTTATGCTTATTAACCATCAGCCTATGGCTTGATTGACTCATAGTTCAGGCACTGCTGTGTGCACTGTAAAATCTAACACGTTGTTTCAACTTAAAAATACGAGTAAAAGGGCTGCCTTAAAATTCTCCGTTAAGTGAAAAAATGTAATTTGTTCTTCTAACATAACCTAAGGTTATCTTGATGAAATATTCCTTGTTGTGTAAACCTCTGCGTTATTTTGGTCGATTTGGATTTATTGATTGATTGAACTGCTTAGGATAGTTGTTTGAACTTGAAATTCTATTTCAATATAATTATAGTGGTCAGTTAAGTTGATTTGGAATTATTGTTTGATTGAAATTAACCACCATAGTTGTTTGAAAGTCCATTTCAGCACATGTATGTTAGTTGTAATTTTAAATTTCTGGTCATTTGAATTAAATATTTTTCATTTGTTTAAATGCCATTTCCATTTCAGATTTGAAAATCCATTTCATTTGTGCTATGCCTGTTCAAATAAAATAAATTTAAATTTTATTTTTAGCATTTAAATATATTTTCATTTGTTTAAAATCAATTAACATTCATTTCAGATTTGCTATTTGGCCTAGTCATTTGAAATCAAAACTTAAATCAAACCTCCTCAAAATGGAAAACTGCAAATATTACATAGTATTCCTATAAAGAATGAATGGCAATAGAGGTTTGTCTCAAAATATGAGGTCCAAAAAAGATCAATAAAAAATTTCAAAACAAAAACATTTCATTTATTAATGTTTCAGCACATACTTTTAAAGAATGAGGGCTTTAAATGCTGCATTCAACTTCCTTAAAATGGTCACATAGAATTGAAAATGCTAAAATATCAAAAATTCAGGCATTGTTCAAAGAATGAATGGCTTTACACCAATATAAATAAAAATTTGACCAATTGTCCTGAAAACAAAGATTTTGAAATAGATGCAGAAATATTAACACAAAAAAATCATTACCTCAAAAACAAATACAACATTTATTGTAAAATTCAAAAAAGACCTTGAATATCAGAAAGTTCTATCACCCAGGCATGAGGTAAGTCAGAAGGACAATCTTACATGGTTTTCAAAAGTCTATTTCTTAAACCATGCACAATCTAACACTGTCCTCCACTAATGTTCATCAGTTTCTGAATGACCTAAAATGTATACCTCTGTTCCTTTGGATACACTGTCCTCCACCAATGTTCCTCAGTACCATCCTGTGAATTTCTGCTCTATCTATACCACCTGATTCAACTTTAGAACTAATTGCCCAGCTTGTGATCTTGATAAGTAGCTAATTAGTTGATTCAGGTGTGCTGAATAGGGGGTAGAGCAGAAACTAACAGGATGGTAGCTCTCCAGGAACAGGGTTGGAGACCCCTGGTCTATATTGAGGGCAAAAAGAAGACCAATCAGCAAAGCAATGGCACGCAGGATGTTCTTCAGATCAGACAGAAACCTATGAAAACCTATGAATACCTATCATGTGGCAACTGATAACCTATGAAGAAACCTATGAAAACCTATCATGTGGCAACTTGTTTAAAAGAGCTGCAGGAGCTCTTTTAAACAAGTTGCCACATGATGGGTTTTCAGCAGCTCAGGATAACTACATTTTTAATTCCTTGAAAATGTATTCAGCGCTCAAAGGGTTAACAAAAATGAATTACTTTGCACAGAACAACTCTGAATATCACAACGACTGGCTAAACAAAAAAGACAGAATTTGTCAACATTGAAGGACTCCTGAAAACCAGCAAATGAGTGTGTTCCCAAATTATCAGATGATACATACAATACTGTACCCCTAACACTGGTTCCCAACCAAATCCTTTGGTTTTCAAGTAGTTGGAGATCTTTCAAGAGAGGTTCTACAATCCTCTCATACCCAAACGTCTCAGCATCAACACTTTGACACAAGAGAGCAAGGTATATACTAACTAATGATGATCTGTATTTCACAGGTAAATTTGCTATTACCCAGTATATTGCACACAACTTATGCTTTTTTCTTGTGGTACCTAAAGGGTTACAGACTTCAAAATCATCAATATACAGACCTAAAGAAATACTCTGATCTTCCCTGGACAGAAGTGTGTTATCTTTGAAATATGAGGCATCAAATGTGGTCTTGTGGCATTTAATAAGCTGCAGCCACATCTTTTAATTAAGAGGCTGAATGATTTTGGAGTTCATCCTTTTATTATTAAATGGTTTTATTCTTTTTTAACCAAACGCAGACAGCAGGTCAGTGTGAATGGAACTCTGTCTGAATCAAAGACTCTGAACACAGGAGCCCCACAGGGCTGTGTTAGCTCTCCAATACTGTTTACTTTATATACAGACAAGTGCAGGAGTTTTTATCCGGACAATCAGGTCATTAAATTTTCAGACGGCACTGCAATTTTATCTTTATTGAAAAAGGGCTGCGACCTATCCAACTACTTTGTCATGGTTATGTCTTTTCTTTTTTCTTTTTGGTTATTGTATATTCCGGTTTTCAGTTCCTGCCATTTTAAGTTTCATTGCACTTGTCTCCCCTGTCTTGTGATCTAGTTGGTTCAGTCCGTCTTCCCAGTCTGTGTGCTTACTTGCTTCAGGTGATTTCAATGGTTTCTGGTGTTTCATATTATTACTTCAATTCTCGTTTACTTCCTTCGCCTTGCTTTTCTAGATTACTAATAATACTAACATTTATATTTTGTATCATAGTCTACTAACCCAACTAATCCATGTATATATTACTAACTTACTAATGAGCACTTTGGTTAATCTGTAAAGCTGCACCTCTACTAATTATTACTAATTCTATCTCAGCAATCGCCCTGTTCTAGCCTCCGCCCCTTGCTTTGCTTTCCCTGCCTCTCCCTATGTTTCTGCGAGATCTCTGGCACGTGCTTAATTACTTTCCTGCACTCTTTGTCTGTGCACTTAGAACTCCTTGACCAGAGCTGTTTATCTGTCATAGGATGTCTGCGTGAATCCCGTCCGTGTCTTGGCTTTTGCCAATTGTTTGCGGTTTAGGACTTCCCCATGTGTGCCTTCCTTTGTAATTAGTTCTTATCCAATTCACCTGTTCCCCGCATAGCATGTGACTTCCCTTGTGTCTATTTAGAGTCCTCACTGCTGTTCAGCCCTTGTCAGAACGTTGATCAATATTCCTTTGTGCAGAGCTCCTTGTATGCCAATCGATTATTGTTTCTCCTTGACTGTTTCGTCCGACCTTGATTTTGCCAAAGCCCTTCTGTTCTTGTTTTTGTCTTTTTGGATTTTGACCCATTTCTGTACAACCACGATTACTGTTTTGGATGCCCTTTGTATGACCCTCTGTTCTGGATTTCAACTACAATTTTGGCTTGCTGTCTATGTACCGTCGCACATATGCTTTACTGGTTTTGACCCCAGCCTGTCTAGTCGACTTCGCTTTTTGGATTTCGTTTTTGGCTTGGCGATTCTTGTGTCTTCTGGTCCTGACCCTGTTTTCAATAAAGGCTTACGATTTTTGGAATTTCTGTTCTCGCGAGTGGTTCCTGAACGCACCGTCACATACTTCTTGGAAATTCAAAGGTTTGTGAACTGGTGTGACAACAACCATCTTGTTTTGAATGCTAACAAGACAGTAGAGATGGTGTTCGACCCTCAGGAAGTGGGTGAACACAAGCCTGTGGTGATGGTGATACACAACAAGTTATCACTCAGGTCCGCTCCTATAAATATCTGGGAGTTTTCATTGATAACTCACTTACCTGGAGCCCACATGTTGATAATCTCTGTCGCAGATTACAACAACGTTTGCATTTTTTACGTCGTCTGAGAGTTCATGGGGTTGACTCCAAATTTATGTTAACATCTTATCAGGCAGTTTCAGAGAGCCTGATCAGATATGGCAGCACAGTCTGGTTTGGTAACCTTTCTGTGCAGTTAAAGAATAAACTGTTCTGTTTAATTCACACTGCATGGAAGATTATTGGTGTTAAAGAGCATTCATCCCTGCACAGTATTTTTGAACAGGCTACGCTATGTCAGGCCATTAAGATTTCAAGCGATGCATCTGATGTTCTGTATACAGAGTACGAGCTGCTTCCCTCCAGTAGGTGGTTCAGAGTCCCTCGCTGCAGGTTAAATAAATTTAAAAATTCATTCATCCCTGCATCTATCAAGCTTTTAAATAAGAGCAGATAATGACCAGTTAAAGCTGGTCCTGATGAGAATTTGCATCTTTGCACTGTGATTGCAAGTGAGCTGCTGCTGGGTGTTTCTTTTTATCTATAGGAGCTGCTACTTAACGGTACTTTATTTTTTTTATTATCTTCTGTATTGCTCCATGTGTATACTGTTGTCGTTTCTATTTATGTCATGATGTTTCCCATTACTCATGTTGTTTTATTTTTTTTTTTTTTTATTTATTTTAATGGCTGCAGTATGGGTGGTTAGCCCGAGACAAATTTCCCACCTGGTGGGACAATAAAGTTTACCTTACCTTACCTTACCTTACCTTACCTTGTAATGGCCAAGTTGTGACGCTTTATTGGCTTCTTCTAAAACTTCATCAATAACATCACCCCTATTTAACAATCTTTGCAGTATTTTTAGAACTGGGACATAAACAAAGGTTTTCTTTAGTGGCAAATCTAAAACATTGTTTCTTTGAAATAGGACAACCTTTTTTGTTCTGATCCAAGACATCCACCCTGGGAAATGGAGCTAAATGGACTGAGGGTGTGTAAGGCATCTGTTACCAGAGTTATAGTGTTATCATCACTGTTACAGCTGTGCTGCCTTAAGACCTTTTTTACTGTATACTCATTTAGCTCACCAATCAAAACACCAATGTCATAAAATTCACTGGCTCTTTCTTGAGTGGCTAGTTTGGAAACATGCAAGACTGCTTGCATTCGCAAAAGTACTGATGCAAGCCTTTCCTGAATTTTTTTCAGTTGTGTCATGGTACTCTGGTTCATTATCAGATTTATCCTCAAGTGGCACATGAAAATCATTGTCAATAACATCTGATTGTGATTCAGCTGTTTCACAGTCTGCCAGTTCCTCAACGTCACGTTCTTGGACAATAATAATCTGTCTTTTAATGAATTCTGGACCAATCCCAAAGTAGAGGAGAGTATTTGGTGGGATTGCGGATAGGAGATCGAGCGGATAGGAGATCGGGCGGATAGGAGATCGGGGCAGGTGTGGTGTTGGACTTGGTCTGTGATTGTGTGGACATTGGGAGCCCCAGGTGGCGAGACTCAGGGTGGGGCTCGTGTCTCTCGTCGGAGTCCGTGTGGCTCCCAAGCTCCCCGGGGTCCCAGGTGGTGGCTGTTTCTTGCTTCCTTCTTGGAGAGGGGAAGGGAGGGAGGGACGTAGAAACGAGATGAGCGGGGATTGTGGGAATGCAGAAGGTATATATAAGCGTAAGGATGGATAGGAAGGCGCATTGGGAGTGGCCCTGCTCATTAATCTACGTTATCGGAACTCCCTTAAGTCTTTAACAGAGCAATGTGGGTGACAACGAGATTATGTGATGTAAAACTAGAGAAAACGTTTGATTTGTAAAGACAGTCATTAAAGGGACAGGTGACAGTTTCCCTATTCCTCAGATGCTTCCCACGATGAGCAACATATCGTTTTAGGCTGATGCCTCTTTAAAGTCACACAAAAAGCATTTTACTTTGAAGCCAATAACTGCATTACTCCGTTCTATAAACCCGTGATCTCTCAAGTGTATCCGCAGGGATCTTTTAGATCTGAAATACTGCGCACAGTCTTTGTATATGCAGGGTAGTGGACAATTTCTTCCATAACGTCTATGGCTACTTTGGTAATGTTCAATAATTCTCTTAAGGCTTCCACAGAAAAAAGTACAAAGTTTACAGTCCACTTCATCACCATTTAAAAAAAGAGAAGAAGCAGAGAACAGAAGAAGAAGCGCAGTTGTCATCATGTTGACCTTTGGGAAAAAGTACGAAATAGAGAGACTCACAGTTGCGAAAGCTATTACAACAATATGCAATGCTAAGCCATATTCAGTGTAATTTCCCCCTTCATCACATGTCCTGTTTTGAATTTTTACTTTAATCAGTATTTCTTTTCTGAGCTTTCATTTAATATTACTTGTTCTAACAACCTTTCTCTATCTCCCACCCATGATCCCCTCTCAAAAGTGAAGAGTATCTTTCCTCTCTGTTTAATATTTTCACTCACAAGTGACTTCATTACCTGGATATGGTGCAGATCAACAGCGCAAAATAAATCTTAGGCCATCTGCCCTCTCCTCTCCCCTCCGCTGTAGATTTGTGCTGTCGTTAAGAAAAAAAAGTCTTATTTAGCAGTGCCATAACACCACCTGTGGTTGCATACGAGGTTGACGCTGAAACTACCATTCATCATTACAACATTCACTCTTGGTGATATCAAATTATTAATACCGAAGCATCTGTCGTCCCAAGCCTGTCTGCACACAACTGCATCTGTGCTGCTTGAGATGGAGCTTACGGCTACTGCTAATTGTAACGTTAGCAGCTAAGTCAGGGGCTAAAGTTACGTTAATCACAAACAAATCCTCGCTTGAAAATTCCCTTCACTATCACCAACTGCCAGTTCGCTAAGTACCATAAGCTTTCTCAGCTTAATATGTCTGATGAAAAATCAACATAAACTCTCAAAATGTCAAGATAGAAAATATTCCTACACCTAATATACTTTCCTTAGTTAACAGAAAACACAAAATGACGCCTTCTGAATTCAAGTTTCTTTCTTTCATCGATCGAAGACTATCTTAATACGTTGTATATTAAGCATATTTAAACTCGACAGAAAAACAAAAATAAACTCACCAAAAACGCCTTGGCTCTTCGCACTGCTCCAACAATCCCCAACTGTGTTTTGCTTGTCTTGACTCTAAAGCAGCATGTCTTGGACCAGGGTTCATCAATGTTTTCTGAGAGCAATTTAAAGGGTAGGCGTAGGCTGAGTAATGCAGTGACACGGCAACTTGTTACAAACTTCCTGAATGTCCTGAATACCAACGTTGCACAGTTTACCTATAATGTTAATAGTATTACTAATAAAAAATACTAAGAAATATTCACATCTGTGAAAAGACTGTCTGATCACATGTTAATGTTTATAATTCCTCACACAATAATTATTAATAATTCATCTAAGGAAATATTGAATTTTGACCCCAGATAAGTCAGCGTTCATACATAAAACATGTTTGTTTCTGAAATTGTATATTCAATACTGTCATTTTTCAATCTACATCAGTGGTGACTAGAATGTAGGCCTAACGGTATGTAGCCTAAATTTCATACCACGGTAATGCTAATAATTATTGTGAGGAACCATTAACTGGACATTTCCCCTCACCCTAAAGCTTTATATCATTCATCACAGCTAAGATGAGTGAGTGGATTGTTAGTGTTGTCGCCCCTTGCAACGACATTTTTTGTAGGCCTAGCTTCTGCAAACAGGGCTGCCATCTTTGGCCAAACTCTCCCTCTGCATTCAGTAGCCAGAATATGGCCAGATTTCGGAATTTATGCTCTCAGAGGACGCAAAATATCCCGAGAGCAGCAACTATCCTCCCTCCGCCACATCTTCACTACACAACAAACAAACACATGTTGCTGCGCTGGTGTAGAAGACTTGGATAAAGTCTCGCGTGTTTTCCACACCGTGTTTATCCAACGCCTTTGCCAGACCTGCCACACAGGTGGGGAGGGAGATGCTTATGCAGTAGGAGGACAGTCTGAAAAACGTCATGACGTAGGCATTTTGATCAGTGCACGTGCCCTCACAACTGTTTCGAAGGTGAACTTGACATGCATTACTAATTCAGTTGGACATGGATTTTCCATTTAGTGTTTCTTTTGTAGTTGAAACATTTTGAACTAGTAATTTCATGTTGTTACAACAATCCCAATAATTGTTTGTCATGCTGACATAAAATAATATGCTAAAGTAACAAACAGGCAAAATACTATTTTACAGTGTATTTGAGTGAGAAACAAACTGAGAAATGTAGAATTATTGAGTCGTTGAGACACACGAGTTCCTCTGTGATTGATGTCAGAGGCTCAAAGTGTTTTGCCTGGAGCTTTTAATTGTTATCCTCTCAGAAAAGAATTTTCCAAAGAGATATTGTTGTCATCATGTTGGTTCGCCCATGATACCTCTAATTCTGATTGAAATTCTATCGTCATTTTTTCTTCCTCTCATTCTTATTGTTAATCTTAGGTCTTAATCTGGATTTTATGATCATTCTTATTCTTTATCCTGAATGTCAACTGCTTACAAAAGCAGACAGACTCCAAAGTGATTATTTCACCTGCAGGTGCTGGTTTTGAGGCGCACGTGCCAGAGAGGGCCGTGCACATTTAGCAGCCTCAATAAATTAAATAAACTCTGATTGGGAGAAGGGCAGTCGTAGTTTTCCTGGAGCACGTATCCGCCAATCAACGTGACCCACATCCCAGGCGAGATTAATTACTGCAGCTTACAAAGCACTGGGGCTTCCACAGTCATCTTACGAAAAATGCAGCAGCTGGAGGGATTCTCATTTTGTAAATGGTCCTCTTCAGATGAGTGCTCTATTGAGTTTATACTGTGTGTGATTTGTGCATGAGTGCGGGTGTATAGTGGGCTCCAAAATGACTGGTACACCTGACTGGCAATGCACAAACAATACAAAAAATTATAAACAATACAATTACAGAGAAACGGAATATAACAACGTGTGAAGTACTTCACTTTTTTAATGTTTTGATGGAAAGAACCAAAATCATAACAATCATTACATACAAAATAAATTTCAACAAAGTCAAGGTTTCATAATAATTGGCACCATTCATTCAGTGCTTAATGCAACCACCTCTGGCAAGGATAACAGCATGGATTCCTTTCCTGTAATTTTTGACAAGGTTAAGGCACATATCTGGAAGGATTTTGGACCATTCCTTAAAGCAGATCCTTTCAAGCTCCTTCACATTCTTGGGTTTGCTTTAATCAACTGCCCTCGTCCACTCAGCCCACAGGTTTTCAGCTGGATTGAGCTCTGGCAGCTGAGCTGGCCGTTGCAGAACGTTGATATTGTCGTCACGGAACCATTGCTGTGTGGATTTTAAGGTACAGTTTGGGTCATTGTCTTGTTAGACAGTCCACTAATGCATAAGTCCCAGCCTTCAAGCGGAGCCAACCAGATTTGTCAGCCAAAATATTCTGATACTTGGTGGAATTCAATTATGTCATTTATCTTCACCAGTGTCCCTGGGCCTCCTGAATTGAAACAGCCCCAAAATATGACTGACCCTCCATCATATTTCACCACGGGTATGAGGCGCTTTTTCTTGCAAGCACCCAATGCACCTTGTTCCAGTTATGATTTAAATGATGTTTCACAAACTCCAAGCACTTGCTTCTGTGTCCTTTAGTCAGAACAGGCTTTTTTGTGGCTACCCTTTCAAAGAGCCTGTGGGTGTGGAGGTGGTACCTGATGGTGCTTTATGAAACCTGGTGACCCCAAAATACCACCAAGGCCTACAATTCCCTCACAGTGATTCTTGGGGATTTTAATAGTTCTCTCACCATCCTCCTCAGTGTTCCTGGGGGGGGAGGGCAATATGCAGTTGCATCATCTACCCTTGAGATTTTCAACAGCTCCATATCTTTGGAATTTTTTAATAATTGCCCTGATTGTGCTCAGTGGCATATTCAATCGTTTGTGAATCTTGTTATTGCCATTACTAGATTTATGAAGGTGCATGACCATCTGCCTCTTTTGAATGGACAGTTTTTTTTGTTTTCTTCATGGTGTTGGATGACAAAGGGATCTTGCATATGTATTGCCTTATTTTTATACCGTAATGAAACAGGAAGCAATATAATGGCTCAATATATTTCCTTAACACTTAGATAAAACTTAAATAAGTGGAATTTTATACCTGGTTTAATTTTGGCCAATGTTATTTACAATAATCTTTAAGGGTGCTATTAATTGAGAAACCTTGATTTGGAGGAAATTATTTTTAAGTATATCAGTAAATGACTTTGGCTGGTTCCACTAGAACATAAATTTCGTATAGTATTTCTCACGTTGTAATTTTGAGTTTCTCTCAAAATCTATTTTTGAGAATTTTTTTAAAAAGTATTTCTTGTGCTTTGCCAGTCTGGAGGGCCAGCAACTTTGGAGTCCACTGTATATGTGTGTGTGTGAGCATGTGTGTTTGTGTGTATCTGTGTATGCATGTGTTTGTCCAATAGGAGTGACCTGATATACAATACGGCACATCGCAAGGCGGATATGATTGTCGATAATGGCGGATCAAAGTTCAAAATGTAGACAAGTGAACTTCCACCCATAACAGCGCGCAGTTGAACTCTAGCAAATATAATCACGATTTGTAGCGTTTAGTTCCAAGATGTGATGCTTTCACTTGAATTTAGTGTTTATTTGAATTTTGAGGTATTTTCATTGTTCATGCCTGTGTATCCACGATGGTATTCTACTGCGAAGCTGCACAATGCTCATCGCATTCCGAAATACATTCATCGGCTTGGCGAAGCTAGTCTTATTACCGGAAGTGCAAACGTCTACAAGAAATCCCGTTCATTCATCTCGTATCCTGATTTACGACAGTTTTGCGCTATATCAGGTCGCTCCTATTGATGAATACTTACTTTCTTCCCATGTTTTGATCTTAATGAAAGTCAAACACATAAATCAGAACCTTATATGTCCTACGAGTTTAACAACTCTTTGATTTTGAAATAAAGCTCTTGACAATACCTTTGAAGTCTTTTCTCTTTGACAAGTATGCCCCCCCATATTATCTGAAAGTGACTGGACCTAGCCCGGTCTCGCCTTCACAGTTTTTCAGAGCACAAAAACAACCCTTTCTCCATTTCATTTCCCAATGTAGCAATAAAAGGCTTATCAAGTAATGCTTGTAGCTTGTCATTCTCATAAAGCTTAGTAATGAAGAGATGGGTGGCTGTCTGGAGGTTATTCAGTTATTGCTGGCTGTCTCATGTAATGTGTGATGCAAAGCCACAGAAAAAGCTCTATAAAGCCTCGAAGCAGGTCTGCTGAAGTGAAACTGGCTTTAATTATGCAATAAAAAGGAAATACTTAAATGCTTGGAAGGTCAAATCAGCTTGTCACCATAGAGAAAACAGTGAAATATTCCAACTCCTCTGGCACGCCTGCTGTTTAAAAAAATTCTATTATTCTTTTTTTTTGTATAGTATATCAGTACAAAGTTCTGTAAATCAGGATTACTGTAAATGTGTAGTACCTATAGTTCAGAGGCTAGCAGTAATTTGACTGCACTTCCACCAGTAGGACATGAAATTTCATGCAGGGATGAGTTACTGACTGCAGGCACAAGGCCAGAAAGTTCCTCTTCTGTTACTGGAGCCTGTGGTGTGGCAGTGAGCTGCACTGATATTACAAATGGTATTACAAATGATATTCTCCCCATCAAACACCCCATCAAACTTTTATGCAATTTTTTAAGCAGGCTTACTTTTGGCAGCTATGTAGTTGTCCAGTGTGACACTTTCAGTGTAGCCTGGAATCCATACTGATAAAGTGCTGGTCGCTTCCCAACGGTCACTGACTTATCAGTCTGGCCTCAGTCGTATAGCCAGCGTTTAGCCCTTACGTCACGAATAAAGTGAATATATGAATATTCATGTTTTCTGTTCTTGGCGAGAACCACCAATCGAATATGAGTTAGCTGGCCAGCAACGCATTCGTGAATGTTATTTGACATGAGCTTAAAAATTAGATTGTGGTTTGCTTGCGTTTACTCTTGGAATGGTTAGGTTTTGAACAGGATAATGTTTGGCCATATCTGCATTTTGTTTATTTCAGTGGGATTCCCCGGTATAATAAAGGCTAAATTAAATAATACTCAAATTACATAACGTATTTCACGGTAATTGGCATTAGCTGTAGCTCGAAGGGCATGATTGCATCAGCTAGATTAAAGTGATACTCCACCCAAAAACTATAATTTGTATATCAATTACTCACCATTAGATGTCTTGAACGGACGAAGTTGTTCTTCACCTGGCGCAACTTTATGGCCACTGGAGAGTTTTGAAAAATTATCCAAATTCCTTTTTTGCTGGAAGCAAATGGGGTCACGCAGTAGCAATGGGAAAACTCCACAAAACGTCCGTTGACAAACTTTCAAACCATCGTCCAACGCATCGTCCATTATAATCCAAGTCTGCTTTGTCCACTCGTATCCTCAGAACTCTAGAAACGCAGTTATTTTTCGCTAAAATTAATAGAATACCAGTTATGCTTCGAGTAAGCTCGCGCATTCAACAGAAGTCCCACCTCCCAGCTCGTTCATTGCCCAGAGACTCTGCTGCCACTCAGATGAATACTCGTATAAACACGAGCCGGAAGGCGGGACTTCCATTAAATGCAGAACTGTGGTATTTTTATTTATTTTTAAGTCTGTCTAAAGGGGGGAGGGGGGCACCCTTGCGACTGTGAGCCAATCACAGATCTCGCATGGATTTTGTGCGAATATTTGAAAGTCAAACGCTGGTCTACCGACTGAGGCCAGACGTACAAGCAAGTGACCGTTTGGAGCGACCAAAGCTTGATACGGATGGATTCCAGGCTACTTTCAGTGTACAGTGAGTGAGCACTGAGGGCTGGGAAAGGCGATTGGATCCAAGTGCAAAGATGTAGGTTCACAGACACAAACACAAATACACATGCGAAAAACAGGAATGCAATCCCCATTAAAGAAACAAAATATCCTGCAAGACTAACAATAAGTTTCGGTAGAACGCTGGAGCCTAGCTTGGAATTACAACTCTGGTGATGCTGACCGTTGTGGGCGAGGCATGACATCCAGTTCAAAAAAACACAGAATTGGCAGTGGAATGAATGGTTTACCATCAGGACTTCAAATCCAGTGCCACAAAGTTACATTGGGGAAGGAAAAGTTCCTGACCTCATCTGCTTTGTTCACCCAACAGACCTAGTTTTCAGTATCTGTAGCCAAGAGATGAAGGCCTAACCAGTTGAGCTATCCTGTTGACTATGCCAATATTTTTGTGGAACCTAATGATAAAAACGATAGTCTTTTATCAAATTTATTATGCTGGTCAAATTGTGAGGAAAAGATTTGGAAACCATTACAAACAAAAACTGACTGCTGATCTGCCCCCCATTACCACGAGAGAGACCCCTAGAATGAGTACTTGCGAATTTATACTCAAACTAAGTGGGCTGTTTTTTACTTCAAAAATTTCATGTTGATCGGGCACAGAGAAATAAATGGAGCGGAGAACCAATCAATGACCTACAGGGGGTTTTGGAGGCAAATTTTAAATGATAACAATGAAAGGGGGTTGTGGGGAAAGCCAGGTACAAGAAGGAGGAGGTGGGGGGCGGAGAAATGCTGTCTTCTTCCAAAATCCATGATATCTTTCTTTTTTATTTAAAGAACTAGTATTTACAAAAATAATGAATGAAAATGAAACTGAACAGGCAAAATTAGTGGGTGAAATATGTTTAAAATTAAAAGTGTTGCTATCTGATCGGTGTGTTCAATGAGACAATTATATGTCAGTCAACAATACTGATTGAGTGAATTTTATTTCATTATGTCTAATTAAAATTTCCAGTTGAAAAATAAATCTCTTGATTTTTTATTATAATAGAAGTCACATAACAAACCAGCACATCAGCCAAATCTTCTTCCCCACGCTTGACTCGGAAAAGATGAAAGACCACATGCATCTCTAGTGGCTGAACACCTCAGGGAAAAAAAAACCCCAGTGGGGAAAAAAATTCTGAAGGAGGTGCACAAAATATTGTCCAATTGGTTAACGCTTTTTATCAAAAAGTAAATCTAGACTTGAATGTATCAATGATCTAAGATTCATACGGGGGAGACAAATGAATAAATGGCAGGAGAAATAAATTATAAACCTTCATATACCTATTTCAACACATCCAAACAGCTTATGCCATATGATTATCTAGAGATTAATTGAGAGTGTTGGGCTCATGCACATGATAGGCTGGTCAGAGGCTCTAATTCTGGGACAGCTCAATTCAATTCTTAAGTGCTTTAACACTGTATTACGGTTCTGTCGAGTAAAGCATTTCCATCTCTACCTTTCAGCATAAATGTGAACATTTTGCTCCAATCCTCGAGCATCTACATTTCAATTTCCATAAACATTGAAGGTAATTTAATTTCTTCCTCCCAATCTATTTCTGTATTAACTGTTACTCTTTACATCTAATCACAAATCACAATCACAGACATAATTGCATTTTGTCAATATGAAAATGTCCTTTTCTCCTGTATGAATTTGTGCATGACTGCAAAAGTTGTCCAAGGTCCAGTGGCTACCGGCATTAATGCACAAAACTGCTTGATTATTATTGTCCTTCTGTGAATGTGCGTCCTTAGTGAGATACATACAAGTCAAAACGACTCCCAGGAGCCAGAAGGACAGGTAGGGATCATTGTGCCCTGTGTTGATGTCTCACTCTCACATTCAGGAAAGAAGAACTCAAACACACAACCTTTTTTGCGGTTTTCGCAGTTTTAGGTACTTTATATTACTCTTTCCCCTGTTATGGCCCCCGTCTAGGGTAAAGCTAGAATAGCTTCAAGTGAGCGTCCCCTTTCTTGTCCCCAGAACACGCAAACACACCATCAGTGCGAAAAAAGATAAACAGAGTTTATCATGAGGCTTACAGATGTCGACCCCGGAGAGCTACAGGCTCCAGAGTGGGCAACGCCAAAATAACAAACAGAAGAATCTGAAAACAAAACAAACTAATTTTCCTAACCGAAAAACAAAAAGGACAAATCAACTTACCTAACTCCCTAACATAACCAGGAGAAAAGGAATCAAAACAAATGGCACCCACTCCTTACAGCTCTTTGCAAGTAGGCTGCACGACGTATAGACTGTATGGAGCCACTGTAACCAATTCAAATATAGATAATCGTTTCAGCACAAGTTCACCAAATATACATTTATACTTTCAAGGATCTCAACACAACCGCGCAACAACAACAAAGATTACAACAGCGGAGATTATAACAGATGCGTTTCTGGGGGCGAGGAAGGGAAGACTGCCGGTCACACGGCTTCTGCAGACTCTTATGACGTTGGGGTTCCGGTCAGGTCCAATCATATGCAGCTTCCTTATTAGAATCACCTGTGAGATGACAATTAAGCAAACATAAGTCCCTGGATGTAACACCCCAAATACATTAGTAACAGCGCTCACTCGAAAAAATGAAATCTTAGATTTACTTAATAATGTTATGTCAACTGGTACCACAAAATTGCTTTGCGTAACCTTTATTTGACTTCTAACATTTTTGGCCAGTTTAATTAATTGCATTGAAAGGAATGTACTTATCTCAATTTTGTGGAACCAGTTGACGTAACATTATTAAGTAAATCTCACATTTCATTTTTTTAGTGTATCCCAGCATCCAATTGGATTTTTTAACTCCTACGGCACAATGGCTAGAACCTGTGAGGGTTCGGTCAACAATCACTTCCAGATCTTTTTCATGTGGAGCACATTCCAGTTTTAAACCTCCCATGAAGTAATCCTGTCTAATGTTTTTATTACCTACATGAACAACTTTACATTTCGCTACATTAAATTTCATTTGCCACATTTCTGCCCAATTCTGGATTCTATCCAAATCATCCTGAATCACTTAAGTGGACTCTAAACTATTTGCCAAACCTCCCAATTTCGTATCATCTGCAAATTTAACTAATTTGCTCTCAATATTCCTATCAAGGTCATTAATGTAGATGAGGAACAGCAGGGGTCCCAACACTCCCCACCATACCTAGCTCAGATGAGATACCACTGACCACCACTCTTTGTATTCTGTCCTGTAACCAGTTTTGAATCCACTTCAGAATACCTCCTGTAACTCCAATGGAGCTCATTTTAAAAATTAGTCTCTTATGCAGTGCTGTATCAAATGCTTTCTGAAAATCCAAGTATACAATGTCATAAGCCCTGCTCTGATCATAAGTCTTGGTAGCCTCTTCAAAGAATTCCAGAAGGTTCCAGCTCGTCTTTTATGATAGATTCCAGTATTTTGCATGCAATGCAAGTTAAACTGACTGGCCTGTAATTTCCTGGCTCGGTACGGTCCCCTTTCTTATATATTGGTATTATATTGCCCTGCTTCCAATCATTTGGTATTTCTCCAGTTTCTAAAGACCGTCTGAAGATAACTGAGAGCAGTTTAGAGATGATCTCATAAACTTCCTTGAGCACTCTAGGATATAAGCCATCAGGACCTGCCGCCTTATCTGCCTTTAGTTTATGCAACTTGTTTAATACTTCATTATCCCTAACCTCAATTTCCGCTAAATAATCTTGAGCATTGGACATGCCCTCTGGCCGAATAAAAACCTGCTCTGAGGTAAAATTCTCAACAAAGTAACTGTTTAAGGTATCCGCAATATCCTTGTTATCATATAGCAGCGATCCATGTTTATTCTTTATGCACTTAACCTCCTCTTTGACTTTCTTTTTTCTGTGTCATGGATTTGTCTACCTGCCGGATGCCAAACGGCAATCCAGCGGGAGCTAGGAGCATGGGCCTAAAGATAAAATCAAGTCTCAAATGCCAGGCTGGTAAAAAGACAAAAGATTTAATTAAATAAACTCTTAAAACAAAGCTACTATAACAACGAGCAGCACCAAACATATCACCAGGTTAAAACAAAATGCAGAGGCACTGGGGACTGGGAATAGCCAGCCCTTTATACTCTGCAATCACCTCCACCTTAACGGGCTGCACCTGTTGCCCGTTAAGGTGGAGGTGAAAGAATGCAACTTACATTCTGCTACAGTACTGAAAGAAACGCTGAGGATTAGTTTTTCCCCCTTCCGCAATTTGCCTTTCATACAGTCTTCTGGCATTCCGCAGCTCTTTTTTGACCACAGCCCACATTTTACAGTATTCAGCCTTAGTGTTCTCATTGTTATCCTTTTTGTACATCTTATAAAGATTCCTCATTTCCCTCTAACTTTTACAAATAGCTGTGGTCATCCACTGAGGATTGGGAGGAGCACTCCGGTAAACCTTACCATTTAAAATTCCAGCCAAACCGAATGGAGGACTCAAGTAACTGTTGCCTTACTAACTAAATACCAAGTCTCACATCCCAAGTCAAAAATGCAAACAGTAACTATCTAGCTAGCTAGCCACAAATACAACCAAAGGTAACCTAAAAAGAGCAAAGCCCCAGTACCCTTTAATTCAAACGGACTGAATAAACAAGTCGTTGACTATGTGAGCTAACTAAACACAGTACCTCCCCCAACAAGCTGTCGCTAAGCACTCAAACAAGTAACTAAACTTTAACCAGCTGATCAAGGTACCGCACCGGAGGAGAATACAAAAATAACCTAATTTGCAATGTGTTTAATCAGAAGAGCCCTTCGGTAAAAATGAGATGTGAAAAAGACTAAAACCCCGTTAGCGTTAATATTTAATTCAAGCTTGGCAATGCGTATATGCGGTAATGCAGTAAAAGAAAGACCGAAGACAACTAAAAACCCTGATGAACGTCAATATTTATTGGCTAGAAGACAACCAAGTATGAAACCAACCCAGGTTATAGTTAGATATCCAGGTAATTCGACAATATTCTTAGCGTTGAGAAGCTTGCTTAAGTGTGTTAGCTAAATCAGCAACAGAAAAACCAGGCGAGAGTAGCACAGTCCTTGAAAACAACTGTGTTTTAATTTGTATGTCATACAATTTACTTAGTTAGCTAATTATTTGGGGTTTAAGTTTAGTTTATTTTACTTTACTTTACTTTGCTCCCGGGAGACCAAAACCCCCCAAAAAACCCGTCACCTTTGTTGGACCAGATTAGCGACTTAATTTGGCTGTTCGCTAACCGAGTTGTTACAAGGGGGAAAAAGGGGAAGTTTCTCCCTGCCCCTAATGCGACAAAAGGTTATACCTCGAGCAAATCGTCTTACCTCTTTTTTAACCCTTTTCTTGAGGCACAGCGACATTTTTGTCGTTTTTAACCAACGTGTTTTATAAAGTCTTCTTTAAATTCCCCGATTGCGGAATTCCCTTGTTAGTTACACTCATTACCATTGGCTGTCTCTCAGGTCACCCAGCACTGTATTTTTAGCCCGTGAACGAGGCATGGGATTTCCTAAAACGCTAAATATGAGACTACTTCCGGTCAAATTGTGGGACATGTGAACATGGCATCGACGAGTACAAATAGCCGGCATTCTAGCCGTTTCTAAACGTAAATACAACGTGGATGAAGTTTTTGCTTTATTGAATGACTCTGACGATGAGTTTGAATATCCAGAGAGCGGGAGTGACTTGGATCCAAACGATTTTAGCGATTCTGGAGAGGATTAAAACATAAAAACATCAGTTATGGGAAACTTATTATGAGATTTGGTGTTATTTTATTGTTATTTTGAATAACAATCATATTTTGGTAAAAACCCAAAATTAATCCGTCCGTGGGGGTATGCATCTGGGCCAAAATTTGCCTGCGAAAGGGTTAATGTTTGAGCTTTTACACACAAATTATTTTCAGAAAACCCTGTTTTAACAGGAGTAAACAAGAGTAAATCTTCTGCTACAATCCCTGCACGCCTTTTTCTGTCTCAACTCAAGCAGAATGATCACCAACAAACAGTGCTACAGCACAGCCAAGAGCCTGTGTATCTGTGTATGGCTGATGAGCATAGAACAAAATGGCTCCTCAAAATGGCTTCTATGGTCTCTGGCTCGACATAACAAAAGTCACACAGCCTGCAGCCAAAATTAAAATCAAACAGAAATGAGCACTCAAGCGATCATTTGTATAAAACATAGTCACCATTTATAGGTAGAATTTATGCTAGCTCTGACAGACAGGTGAAAATTATTTCACAGAAGTTGAAGGAGAAGATTGGCTGGCGGTATCCAGGTAAAACTAGATCAGTAATGCACTTTAATTTAGTAAGCGTTTGTCTATTTATGAAAAAAAAACCCAAAAACACCATGATCACCACCTCTATAGATGAGCTGCGCGGAGTCAGTTTCCTGGTGGTGATGCTAGTTAACATATATATACTCTCCAAATCTGTTTTTATGGTCCCCCAGTGCCACAAACAATCCTTCCATACATCTGCTCGAAATCACTGCGTTTAAGCCCCCCACCCTGCTTTTGAATAAAAAATACTGCCCACAGTCCAGATTCATGTAATATGGCAAGCATTATCCCCAAAACATCCCGAGGGAGCTTGGGGCTCATACGAGATCACTCATTAGTGTCTGATTAGTGTCAGACCGCAAAGCAAGCTGTGACAGCTCTCTCCTGGGATAGCAGAGGGGTATCCATCATCCATGCTGTATTTCTGGGAACCCCTCCAACATTCTTCAGGATTTGCTGCAAGGTTCTCTCCCCGATTCGAGGGATGTAATTAATGTTGGTGCTGCCTAGGCTGGCTCCTGATATTGTGCTCTCTGGCTGAACCAGCACATTTTAACAGGACTGTTGCCACCAAATTGCGCTCAGGATATCTGATCATAGCACCATGGCAACACTGTCTGCATTGCATTAGCAAGCTTCCATTCGCCCTCTCACCCAAAACCTCACCTGCACACTTGCACCACTTGTAAATTATACCATGCTACCAACTATAGCCATCTGCCCTGGCTGTCGGGGGTCATAAGGGGGACACTGAGAGGAAACTGTGGGCAGATAGGTGGAGGTACGGCGCTCTGGTGCTGCAGGGCTCCTCAAGCTCAAAGATTCAAATCAAGCGGCTCTTAGTTTCACACAGAATGTAATTACCTCCACCTGGCTGTGAAATGAAGTGTGTACATGAAGAGATACCGCTTATATTAATAGCCTCTGAACACAGCCCTACTCGCAAGAGGGTACTATCACCCAGAAATACAGAATGGAACATCCATAAATATTACTACACCTACTTCTGCTAACAAATGTAATGTCCTAAAAAGATTCCGCTATATCAATGGACAATGCACATTTAATTTAATTCTGACAGATATTTTGTCCATCTTTCTTGGATTCTCCACATCAATTTTTCTTTTCTCCTTAAACATCTGAAAATTGAACTAAAACTTACAACAAGAAAAAAGTTGAAATCCTTTCCAAGTTCAAACACTCTACTCTTAAATGATCTCTTTTGCCAATCCCACATGTGTAATGTCTAATTTGTCTAAATCTGAAAACTTTTTCTGGACTTAAAAAGGGACC